>CM060950.1:322497304-322760361 GCA_030765055.1 Mantis religiosa
ATGTCCCCTCTAAGCATTGGAGCATAACATCGCTTATAGCCTCTACAAGTTACTTTTACAAAAGTTTATTTTGCTATCTAATCAAGATAAACCTTCGCAGAAATAGCTTCACTGCACATTTTAATCGGTATTAGGGAATTAGGAAAATCCGCATTGATGGTGAGTTGTTTAAAAGACAGTGGCTATATGCTGACGTTGAAATTCCACACTCTTCCAGATATCGGAAAAACAACTAAACAGCGATAGCACTTTAGCATTATACAGTTTTTAAGAATTAAAACCAATTAATAATGTTATTTTGGAAATAGGCAAACCACAAAAAAAACGTTATTTGAAATAAATTTTGTGTTTAAAGAGATTTATAAAATGTTTGTGAATTAGCCTTTCTTTATCTCAGTCTTAACGTTTATCAGTTATACAAAGTTACAATACATTTCTTCCGTGTGAGAAGCCCTTAAAAGGATATTCCCATAAAATTCAAATATACGTTTTACTTTTTATATAAATACCTTAAATATATGTGGCATTTTAATAACTATTGTAAAGAGCAAGTTTAGGGAGAGTAAATAATTTCGAAAAATTTTCGTATAAATGGTAGTTTAGGGTGAGCACTTTTCTTGAAATTCATGTCGAATTTTCGGAAGATACTGAACTTACATACAAAGTATTGTATTCATTCTGGTTAATGCTGTTCTACGCACTCACGTGTGCATCATTTCATGGGGCCCCAAAGTTAAATTTCAATATAGAATTTATTAAGGGGGAATTGTATATAACTGTTTTGCCTACTAGGTACGAGGTATAGAACAAAATAGACGAGAGTAAGAAAGAACGTCGCAAAATTGTTGCTATTGAATGTAAAAATGAGATAAGGCACCGAGGAAGGAAGGGTAGGCATGCTTTAGTTTCATTTACTAAAAGTAACTTTAGGAACGTTAGTAAGGAGACTTTTAGCAAGGAAGAAAACCTTTGTTTTTTTTTCGTGACATTTCCCTGACAGGGAACGACAAAAGTAGACGAGGCGACAGGTTAGGCAGTCGTTGAAGGGATGTACCGGAATCCACAGGATGTGCAAAAGCAGAGGCAAAAGGCTCGTCCATTGGAAGTTTGGAGTGTTGATAGTCATACACCAGACTGTCGAATGGAACTCTCAGGTAGTTGCTAGTCATCAGAAATGTTATCGACAAATGAAGATCACACCATTGTCAGCTGCTGAACATTACTTAAGGTCAACGTCGGCATCAGTGGTAGCCATATAAAGCATTTTGTGTCGTGACAGATGGGTCACAAATTTTGATCGTGAATTCAATAGGCGTGTCGATAGTTTTAGTTGTGATAGATTTGAAGCTAAAGATGACTCACTCGGGGCATTGCACCTCGAGGATTCTCTGAGAACCAACACATTCCGGTAGTAAACAGCGGAAACCATACAGCACTAACTTAAAGAAACACTGAAGAATAAAGAAAATAAAGTATAAAATTAGTCAAGGAAATAAAAAAGAAGAATAAATCCCGAAGAGACTCCACACGAGCACAAACCAGAACAACACGTAGTCGCGTCCGGTGGAGATATGAAGCGAGTCTAGGCTTACTTAGAAATGCGCATCTACATACTTAGTATATTTACGGTATTTCTATCAACATCGGCAGCTAAATTGGTATAGATATGTGAATGACATCTGGGTGATAGTAATTGAGAAACAGATGGATGATGCATTAAGAGTACTTAATTTGCAGAATCCTGCAGTAAAATTTTCCACAGAGAAAGAGAAAAACATGAAATTTCTTTCTTAGATTTGAAACTAATCAAGAAATGTAAAAATTTAGAACCTGGCATATATAGGAAAGAAACACGCACAGAAAAATTGATAAAATCAGATGGATACAACACAAGCAAGCTGTTATCAACTGTTTAACTTACAGGCTGGTCAATGTTCCCTTGAACAAAATGGAATATATCAAAGAATACAACAATTTGGTTCACATTGTAGAATTGCTAAAAAAGAATATTGATAAATTAAAAAACAAAGAGATGCAGACAAATAACTACACCTTTTCCAAAAAGTTTTCAAAGAACACAACATTACTTTGGCTCACAGAAGAAGCATAGCACCTTTTGAAATCATGTAATAGAAAAGAGAAAACCACAGACAAAAACTCAGGTGTGTACAGAATAAATTGTAAAGGCTGTGGCAATCTTTGGATTGGCAAAACAAAAAGAAATTTAAGCATTAGGCTTAAAGAGCATTATAGGAAAATAAGGAACAAAAAATAGACAAATTGGCAGTAACTTAGGAGTTTTAGAATGAGATTCATGATATGGAACAAGAAATCCATTTATTAACCAGTGTTCAAGGTCCAACTCATTAATCACTGGAAAAAGATATTCTTAAAGAAGTATGAAGGAAAACTCTTCTATTTTGACACCTCCTTTGAAGAGAACCCGAACTTCAAATTCACCAAGATACCAACAGAGAAGCCCCTAATTCCTCCATGGAGTTCACAAACAAAAATTCAACATTTGAGTTTGATTTATGAGTCACTTTGTTTACACTCAACTTCACTTACTTTCAACAGTCGACATTAGCTTAGGATGTTAGGAAGCTCCTAACAAAATACGTTGTAAGTAGGATTTGGATTACTATGGAGGGGATTTGGCACAGAAATCTGTGGTTTATTGTACCTAAGCCCAAAGTAGGGCATCCCCGGAAGGATGAGGCAAGATGGCGGTCGACTCAAACTGCCGACACTTTTACCCTGAAAGAGACCACTGGATGAGAGATGATGTGAAATGATAATGGAGATGAAATGGAGGGATAGGAAATTTAGGGGGATGTAATTATCCCACCCAGCATTCGCTTGGCAACCCGAGATAACCCCCAATAAAACCTTCAGGTCAGGTAGGTTGGCCATGGGAATCGAACTCAGGGCTCCCAAATATGGGCCACAAACCGCCTGAGCCATCCCGCTCGGTAGGGCACGTTCTAAGTAAATACTAGTAATATATGGAGCATGCAATACGAGTTTGCCTGTAAACTATAGTAATTTTAAAGGTATTTTGTTCATCTCCAAATCTCTTGACTTTTAATATGCTCTGTCATCTCTCTCACCTGGTTTGAAAATCCTGGATTATTTATTTTCCTACGTAACCGTAAGTCTTTCCTCCCTATTTCTTCCAATGCAGTTTGCAACCCTGATACCCAAATATTCTTATTTCTAATACTTTCTTGCTGCACCATAAATATTCTTAATGTATCTCCTTGTTTCACTGTTAAACATCTGTACCAAAATCTTAACATTCTCTCTAGCACAATAGCTTTTTTGTGTTGTGACGCATGTAAGATTTGTAGTGAATAACATGGTGCTGGAGTGGGTTTTCTTTGGGATCTCAGGTTTCCCCCACTATCTCATTCCACTGGTGCTCCATCTTCACCTCATGTATCATCAGTGTCACCGCCTGCAGTGCCATTTGTAGTAAAAGTGGGCGTTAAACACTACACATTTCATTTCATTTTCTTCTTGTGTTCCTAATTCTAACAAAGTGACCTGCCCTGGTGCAGTCCTTGCAATTCCTTAATAGATTATAATTCTGATCCACTTTATTTATTAAATTTGACTATTCCCATATTTCCACTCCATAACATTCTTACTTCAGTTATAGACGTGTAAAACCTTTCCAGCCATATTGTAGACATTTACAATGTATATTTACATGTTCTAACATTTATCTTAGCTGCCCTATGATTTGCCATTACCTTTCTGCTGTGAGTTTCCAATTTTCATTGTTAATTTAGTCTTCATCTTTCTCTATCCCTCATGCCTTTAGGCTTTGGGTTACTTACTAATACTTAGTTTCGCCCCTAAATAATCAAATTCACTTCCAGCTTGCTCCCCCCAAGTTTTATTGCTCATCTTTCTTAGTTTCATACCTTTTTTAAACCCCATAATTCTTCTTCTTTACAGAAATTTTCTATATCATTTCCTGTTTTCTGTAAACCTATCACTATTATGGTCCATGCTGTTACATTATCTGTATATAACAGTCCTGGTATATCTTTGTTATGGATGGGCAGTGGATTTGATATTACCTACTGTTTCGATTATACCATCTATGGCAAAGTTATTTAAAGTAGGACTAAATGTACACCCTTGACTTAAACTACTTTGTTCTCTTGTTTCCATTGTTCCTTATCGTTCTGTCCTTGCAAAAACACTTTACATCACTTTGTATTTTCTCTATTTCACCAATAAATTTCTTACTTAGCCATTTCATCCTCAATTTCATAATTATTGCTTATTTATCTATTGAATAAAGGTTTTCTCAAAGTCCATGAAAAATGTTTAGACTTTACCCTTCTTGTTTAGATTATATCCCCCTATGACTACATTAAAAATATGTTTTTCCTCCTTTCATAAATCCTGCTTGAAATTCTGACAGCATATTTTCTTCTTCAGCCCAGTCCCTTAACCTGTTAGCTTGCATTTTTGTATAGATTTTACCAAGAATGGATAACAAGTTTATACTTGAATATTTTTCTGTTTTGTTTGTCTCTCCCTTCCCTTTAAACATAGGTACTACTATACACATTTTCCATCTTGCTGGGATATATTTGCCTTCCTTTAAGTTGTTTCATATCTTTATCAAGTTTTCCCGTTATTTTCTCTTTGCTCTGTATTCCTTCCCTGACATATTCTATCCTACTGCCTTCATTCTTTTAAATATTATTAGCTATTGGTATACCTCCTTTAAAGTAAAACTGCAGTTTAGTTGCTCAATTTCCCAGCCTATCTGTTCTACTCTAACCTTGTCTATCTTTAATATTCTATTCTATCATTTCCTATTGACATCATAAAATCTTTCAGCCACTCCCTTGGCGTGATCTCGTTCTTTGTCATTCCATTTCTGTTTGCTCTTCTTACTATTTCCCATACTTTGCTACAATTTTTAATTTTTTCAAAGACCTTTATTTTATGTACCACTCTTTCCTGTTCTCCAATAGACAGTTATACCCCGCATTTCCTGACCAGCCAATTTCTCTGCTCTGCTCCCTTTCTGCTCCTCTCCACTTCATCACCTCCCTTTTAGTTTTACTACATTCGCCATCAAACCATCTTTTTGACACATGATTGATACCTGTGTCTACTTGGATCCCATTAGCTGCTCTCACAGCCATATATTCTAAAAATTCTAATATCATTTTGGTATCAAGTCATTTCTAATTCTATATCTCTTTCTATCATCTCACTAGCTGCCGAAATTATTTTCCTTATGAGGTATTCCCTCTTCTCCTATTTGAGATAACACCAGCTCTTCAACTTTTCTTTTTTGTCTTGCTGCCCCAATATCTAAAATTTATGGAAACTGCTCATAGTCTCATATCAGATCTGAAAACCTCACCACCCATACTTCTATCTCTTCATTTACCATCATACTGCAACATTTTACTCCATTGCATTAACAGATGTGAATTTCTGCTCTTTATCACCCTTCATTGAACTTGATGCTATATATGAGTACAACCTTAATAGTATATTATGCAATGCGTCTATAATGCCCGCTTCGGTAGCGTAGCTGGCGGCCGGCAAAGTTGTGACGCGAAGTATGCTCCGCAAAATTCAACAAAACATCGATAATCCTACGGATAATGGTAATGAAAGGTGTAATTTCGGAATCGTGATGGACTCAAATGTTAACGGAAATAAAGATGGAAAAAACAACAAAAGTGTCGCAGCGGAAAATCAAGTCAAAAGTGGGAACCACGCTTCGCACCATGGAGTACGTGATGAAATCAAAGTCGTTGTATCGCTACACAAAGTCATTGAAATCCTATACATGGATCTTCACAGGGCAAGAGAAGATATCAAAGAATTACGAACTGAAAATCAACACCTGAGCCAGAAATTGAATTCGATGGGAATAGAGATGCAAGAGAGAGATAAGGTGATTAAAGCAAACAATGATAACCTCAAAAAGCTACAAAATGAGAGGACGGCGCTGCAGCTGCAGATTCAAGAATTTCAGTACGCGCAGCAACCTAAACAGCAACAAATAAATTCAAATTTGAAATGGGTGACTGTCGCAAGAAAAGATCACGGAAGGGAAACCAAAGTGAATAATTCGAAAACATCAAACATGCATGCAGTAACTTCGCTTGAGCCAAGAATACCATGCATTGAAACCTCAAACAGATTCGATCCGTTAATCTCACTGCCAAATAGTGAAGTTACCGTATCTGATCCAGCAGTTAATAAATTTGAATGGGTGAATCCTAACCTAACCACCACGAAAAGCAGCCGCCAACAAGAAGTTCTGGTTATGGGGGACTCAATGGTGAAGCCCGTGAGCATCAAGGAGGCGCGAACTATGGTATATAGAGGAATTAGGGCAGAGCAACTGGAAAAGAAGATACGAGAACTTCACAAGGAGATGGAAAATGCTACTGTGACTGCACCAAAAGTAATAGTGCTGCACGCAGGAACTAATAACATTAAGAGTGCAAACAATCCTGATGAAGTGATGGCTGAAGTCTACAGTGTAATATGATCAACCAAAGAATGTTTTCCTAAATCTCGTGTGATAGTGAACGGTGTAATAAAACGAGCAGATGTGGACAATAGATATATACACAGCATAAACGAAAGCATTAACTGGGCATGTGAGTCACTAGGAGCAATTTTTGTGAATGTAAACAAGTTCCTTGATTCCAGGTGCTTGGGCAGAGATGGTCTGCACCTAAATCGAAAAGGGTCCTTTATTCTTAGTAATGTCATCAGCAAAACTGTAAGTTTTTGTACAGGAAAGGAAATGTTAAACAGGATGTGAGTGGGGATGTGGACACACCTAGCAGCAACTCAACCACTAAATCAACAAATAAGAGTGTACAGCCCCTAGAAATATTTTATCAGAATGTACAGAGTCTGGGAAATAAGGTACTAGCATGTGAAGCATTAGGTGATACATACTTTAAAAAGGTACAAGTGATTTGTTTTTGTGAACATTGGTTGCATGAGCAAGAATTAGAGACTATTCGAATTGAAGGGTTTAGCCTAGTAGCCAGTTTCTGCCATAAAAAGTATCAACATGGAGGAACTTGTGTCTTTGTGAGCAAACATACCAAGTCGAAACAAATCCATCGATTTAATCACTTAAATAAGGAGTTAGATTTTGAAGCAGTATAGTTGAATTACCTACATATCAGTGTGTGTTAGTTTGTATATATCGATCTACTATAGGGGATATCAATTATTTTGTGCAAAGTTTAGAGGAAGTAGTACAAGCCATTGGGTCGAGCAAGAAAATCGTCATAATAGGGGACTTAAATTTTGATTTTGGTAAAAAAATTAGATAGTCGATTAACAGATTTACTGACGCTATGTTCCCTTCATCCTACCGTGAGTAAATCAACTAGAGTAACAATACATTCAGCCATAATTTTAGACCAGATTTTAATACCCAATGATTTTACTGATACGGTCATACAAGTTATTGATACAGGTTTTTCTGATCACTATGCATTATCAGCTACATGATTATACTACCATAAACAGAAACACCAAACAGCCTTTGTTAAAACATTATAGTAGAAATATAAATAAGCATAGCTTAGCAGATCTAAAGGCTAGACTTGAAACAGAAGATTGGAGCCCTATATATGCAACAAATGATATCAATGTTATGTATGAATCATTCATAAATAGATTGAAATAACACATGGATATAGTAATGCCAATGAAACTGCGAAAGCTACGGGAACATAAAAAGAACTGGGTAACATAGGGTATTTTGGAATCTGGGACAAGGTTAAGATTTTTGAATTCTTTGAGGAAAAGGGGTACTGATCCGGGCTTAGAACAATACTTTAAGAAATATAAAGAGATACAGGGCCGGCCGGTGAGGTATTGTATTGACGGTGCCATAAATAAATAAGGGTTGTTAAAATATAAATATGTGCACCAATTACGATCGATTTAGGTAATCTTATCAATAATCCAACCTATTTTATAATATACTGTACCATACAGAACGTACAGGGAAACGGAAATAGATATTTATTACATCCGTACTTTTGTTATGCACAGGTGTAACGAGTACAGTAACATTTTGATAATACAGTTCATGGAGAATGTGATACGAAGCGTTCGTGTACGATTTCGTGACAGAGAGGAAGTTATTGTTATTGCTTTAGCCATAATTTTTCTCGCGTTGAAATCAAACGAAACAAACTCGAGAAATCTTTGTCTCACACTCACAAACACATACGAGCGAGCACACACGCACGCACGTACACACAAGACGCAATTTTTCACTGCAAAATGAGTAATCTGAATTTTTAAACATGGTTTAATGAAATTACTAACTTTTAAAAATTAAAAGCATTGTACTCACCGAAAGCAGCAACTCCATGACTTTATGAAGACAGCTTTAAATGAATTAGTAGGAACGGTATTGAAAATCCATTCGTCGCTCCTTCTTGTTGGCAAATAAATCTATCACCTTTGAATTGAAATTATCAATTTTGCACACGAACAGCTTTTCACAGGACAGCATTCCTAAGGCACTCAATCGCTCTGCTTTCATTGTGTTTTGTAGAAAAGTTTTAATCCTCTTGAGCATTGAAAAACACCGCCCAGCTTCTGATGTCGAGATAGGCATAGCGATTAACAGTTTCAAAACTTTAACAGTCTCTTCAAAAGTAGCACAGAGTTCATCCTCTAGAATCAGCGAAAGAAACGGAAGCGCACCGGGAACTGCTCTCAACTCAGGCCTAGCATAGAACACTTGAAGCTCTCCCTTCAACTTTCTTTTCTCCAGATATGTATATGTGTCCGTAATTTCAAGATATTTGTCTGGCAAATGTGTTACATAATTGTCAAACTGGCTTACATCAAATAAGCTGGTTGCAATGAGGTGCCCAGTGAACTGAATACGTGATTTTCTTTCACAAAAGATGGCATCACACACCTCCAAAGCATTTTGCTTTTTGTTATTATCATCAACCCTTGCTCCCTTGTAAGGCATTGTTTCGTCATTTTCAAAACTAACCTAACTGATGGAGTCAATGTCATCTCTGATGTTTTGCATTATTGTTTCAAAGTTATGAATGTCTTGTTTTACCTTGGTTGGTTCAGTTGTCTTTTTTTGAAATTGGTTAATAAGTATGTCCACACGAGGCATTATCTTATAGAAAAACGATAGCCAGAAAATGAAGTCTCTATCTTGCCGTCTTTGTTTGTATGAACCAGCTTTTTCAGTAGTAGAGGGTAATTTTATGTTCTCACTCGTTTCAATTGTTTCCATGACAGTAATAAGCTCCTTTCTGTTTTCATAAATATCCTTTACTACTCGCGAATGGTAATTCCATCATGAAAGAGACACACGGGGTAAGCTTTTCTGAATTATGCTATGCAACACTTTCGATCTTTGTGGCGAATTTGAAAAGAAAGAAGAAATGCCTGAAAGTTGTGCAAAGAAGATGCGGGCTTTGCGATTAATTGAGGTTGCAGTAGACATTATAAGGTTTAACTGGTGCGCATAGCAATGAATGTAGTGCGCATTTGGGTATTTTCTTTTATTAATTTCTGTACTCCGTTTGACTCACCACTCATAACGTTTGCACCATCGTAACTCTGAGCTATTAGTTGTGCTTGGTCATCTCCAATTAAGGGTTCGATTTCTTTCAGAATACACTCCGAGATAGACTGAGCATTCTGACCTTCTGGATTAACAAAATTCCAAAATCTTTCAACGGGGGTTCCATAAACAATGTATCGCAAAACAATAACCAACTGAAATTCGCAAGACACATCAGTGGTTTCATCCGCGATTATTGCAACATAATCTGCACGCTTTATTTCTTTGCGAACTTCCTCGTGATACACTTCCAACATGCACTGCAGGAGTTCGTTTTGAATAGTCTTAGAAATGCCTTTGAATACTGATGACTGACTGAGATGCACTTGAAGTTCTTTATCCAACTCCGCACTAAATTGAATGAGCTCACGAAAATACCCCTTATTTTGAGAGGCGTCAGATTCGTCGTGTCCCCTAAGAGCCGGCTCCAAAGCACCACAGAACCGAATACAGTTTATAAACTTGTTCTTGTCTACTTGTTTGTTATGGCTGTTGACTGCCTATACTGCGAATCTAATTTGTCCTGAATATTGGTTTTGCCTAGAAATGAAAGACTCAGAACATTGTGCATGTGTCGCTTCGATGTTTCATGCACTTTCATTTTAGACCATAAATGCCCAATATCAGTTATTCTAGTCTTACACCAATGGACATCTCCCCCAAATAACACACAAGGAAAACAAGAAACTGCATTGTTTTCATCACAGCCGCAAATCCATTTGTTCTTTTGATAAATAGCCGGATTAAACTTACGGTATCGATTTTTTGTTTGCTGCTGCAGATTCAGTTTCGGGAGTGGCCTACCCATTGTTTTTATCTGAATTTTTTCACTTAGAGTCCTGTTACTAAATGAAGTTTTCAGTAATTCACTCACCTTGTTCATGTTCGTAACTTTACTGTGAATTTTAACTTAAAGAAAAAACACTGAACATTGTTTTAAAAATCCGTACTCACGAAGAACTACAGCATTACAGGAGCATATACGGAACTACTCTACCATTGCTTTGAAAACATGTGTCCAACGCGCGGGTTTTATGTTCTACCAACAAAACTGCTGCTGTGAAATATGCACATGTTGAAATACTGTCTCTAAATGTTAAAATCTAATACTATATTCACATTGAAACCCAATTAATTTTATTTATAAGGATATCTATGTGTTGTACTTCTGCAACTGATTTCATTAAAGCATTAATTTGCGTTTTGAAGTTCCTCAGAATTAACTTGCATAAGGATGGTGACACTGCATTAAAGGAAGGTAAGCGCGAAATGTATTCTTACCATTGTCTTTCGCTAGGTGGCAGGATCGTGGTTCTCTGAAGTCCCGTGGTTTACTGCCCTCTAACGGACAAAGCGTAAGTTATGCGCCAGAGAAATTCCGGCACTACCTTCTCTGACTTTCTTCCATAAGAGCCGTGTATAAGCAGACATCTTAGCCCCTAGCCCTAACACAGGCGTTTATGGGCGTAGACGGTGCCGTTCTAGAATCGGCACCAAGCTACGGAAAACAACCAAGAGAGAGAGCGCTGGCGTTCATCGCGCCTATTCAAACGAGGGAGCAACTACTAATAAACAATTCCTTTTGCGCAATTCTTATACACTTCTCTTTCTTTCGCTTTCATACAGATGGTGCCATGGCACAGCGGCACTATCTCAGAAGCCGCCCCTGAAGAGATATATAATAAAGTTTTAATACAAGCAAAAAAGCAGTATAATAGTGAATTTATCAATAATGCTGAGAATAAACAAAAAACCATGTGGAGTATAACTAAAAAGCATTTAAAGCAAAGTAATGGGATTAAGAACATATCTATTAGATTACCAAATGGTTCACTGCCTGAAGATCCTCAAGTAATAGCCAACGTATTTTAAACTTACTATAGCGAGATGGTGGAGAGATTAGTTGGGAATCAGCCTTGTAATTTAAATATTGAGCACATAAACTCAGTTGAAATGTGTATGTTTCTAACACCGGTGACAGAGGCAGAAATTAATACAACACTGAAATCTCTAAAAAATAAACCAAGTGAAGGACATGATCAGGTACCTATAACAGTGTTCAAATACTGCAGTAGTGTTTTGGATAAATTACTAAGTTATTTAATTAATAAATCTTTTGAAGCCGGACAATTTCCAGATGTACTTAAAATTGCCAAAGTAAAACCAGTTTTCAAAAAAGGTGATAGAGAAGAAGTCGAAAACTACAGGCCTATATCGATTTTACCAGCCTTATCCAAAATTGTAGAAGAAGCTATGCTAGTAAGATTTAGTTCGTTTTTGGAGAAGCATAATGTAGTTAACCCTGCACAAAATGGGTTCTGTAAAGGAAAATCCACAACATCAGCAATTTTTGAGTTTACAGATCATATATTGGAGGCTATTGACAATGATAATAACTGTACAGGCTTACTAATAGATCTAACCAAGGCATTTGACATGATTCATCATGAAATTCTGTTACAAAAGCTGTACTATTATGGGATAAGGGGAATAGTATGGGATTGGTTCCAATCATATTTAAAAAATCGGAAACAAATGGTGGAAATCACAAATGTCGATGAGCGGAATGTCGTACGTAATCACTATTCAAAAATGAAAAAAATTAAATATGGAGTTCTCCAGGGATCCATACTAGGACCCGTCCTCTTTTTAATATTCATAAACGACTTCCCAAATTATTTAAATCCAACTCGAGTAACTATGTTTGCTGACGACACAATGTTATAATAAAGGGAAATGAAAATTCAAAACACATAACCAGTAAAATTGAAACTTGGTTTGCTGAAAACAAATTGATTATTAATACAAACAAATCTTCAGCAATATCATTTCGCCACAAACAAAATAAAAATGTTGGCAAACCTGACATCAAGTTGTATGGTGCATGTGTTTCTTATAAGACAGAAGCAAATTTTCTGGGAGTATGGATAGATCAGTATTTAGACTGGGAAGCACACATAAAACATCTAGTAATAAAGTTAAATAAATTCTACTTCTCATTAAGAGTAATAAAAAATGAGTTGTATGCAAGTGACATGAGAACCTTATATTTTGCATATGCAGAAAGTCTAATGAGGTATGGCATTATGTTTTGGGGGGATAGTAAAGACAGTCACTTGGTTTTTAAAGTACAAAAAAGGATAGTTAGATGCCTAATGTCAGGAAAAAAATATGACTCCTGCAGGAACTTCTTTAAGGAATTGAAAATCTTGACTCTGGCCAGTCTGTATATATACTGTTTGCTATGTTATACAAAACAAAACCTTGAAAATTTCACCACAAATAATCAAATACATCATCATAACACCAGAGGTAAAACAGACTTAAGAACAATAACACATAGAACTATACTTTATTCCAAAGGAGTTAGATATTCAGCAGTCACTCTGTATAATAAACTATCGGCCAATCTGAAAAACATAAAATCCATGCGGTGTTTCAAGCTATCGTTGAAAGAAATTTTATTAAGTGATTCATATTATGATATAAGTGAATTTCTAGATACACTGTAGCTGGCCATATAATTGTATATATTTGTGATGCATTTTAAATGCTGTGTAGTTGTAGAGCCATGCAACTATATATATTTATGAGTTCATGCTTAGATCTTATTAATTACACTTGATGAAACTTATTTTTTATACTTATATTATTTGTATTGTTCTAAATGTTTGTATTGACGTATCCAATGTCATTGTATTGACTTAACGGATGAATAAAACTACTACTACTACTACTACTACTACTACATATCTGCCTCACGTTCAAGAGGTACCGAGTTCGAATCTCGATCAGGGTGAGTTACCTGGATAAGATCTTTTCCGGGGTTTTCCCTTATCCTTACAGATGAATGTCAGGTCGCTCTAAGCTCCATAGACCCTGGACACCTTAGAGCGTCATTTCACCCTTTTCATTCATCGTCCGATATGACTTAACGTTGGAGGATGTAAAAGAACATCAACGACTATAATGGTAGTAATTAAAATGTGAATATTATTATTAACCAAGCGAGCAAAGCGAAGCGTGGTTAATAATTATGATATAAGCATTTTAATTACCATTATAGTCAAGCTTCATATGACCGCTTATGCTCGATCATGTATCTAAATTAAAGGTTTCATTTCAAAGTATTCATTTCTGGTTTGAGTGATATGCGTTATTGTTTTGTCTAAAGTGAGACGTAGTACAAAGGTGCAGAAATATTCATTATTTTCCTAAAAATAGCTGTTAATGTGTGACACAGTTTAACCTAAAAACATTAAGATAAAACATTGGTAACATTCAGAAAACTGTTTATCTGTGTTTTAGTGCATCACTTGTTGCTCTGGTAGCACACCATTTTTCAATTTCTTCTCTCTCTTTTTTTTCCAGTCCCCCACTGTAACATGCCCAGCACCATAATCTGAAGCCACTTTTTGAAGAGTTTCCCCCTTGTCCAATCTCTTTAATGCTGTCAACTTGTCTTCCATGGAAACAACCACTTTCTTACTTTTACTTCCCATATTATACTCACAGGAAAGGAAAATTTTAGTAAGTGATTGTTCTAATGTGTAAGGACTATGATACAATGAAGCACAACATTAATATAATTTTGAGTCAAATTAGTACTCAGTACTCTATTTATTGCTATTTCTAGGTAAATACTAGCAATAAATGGAGCATTGAATACTAGTTCGACTCAAAATTATATTAAGTGATTGTTACTTGAGAAATATGCCTTTTATTAATATGTGTAGGATCATACGGAATGTCGGATTACCGAAGGTCGGATAACCGAGACTCTACTGTAATATTCCAGTAAAAGAACAATTTGTTTTCAGAAGTGTATTGACAGGAAATGCAGCGTACATGCTTATTAAAGAAATCCTCTCAGCACTCAATAAAAAAATGCTTATTGGAGGTATATTTTGCAATCTGGCTAAGGCTTTTGACTGTGTTAATCATGAAATTCTGATAGAAAAGCTAAAGTTTTATGGAATTAATAGTTTGCGCCTTAGTTGGTTTCAGTTGTATCTGGAGAACAGGAGGCAAAAGGTTGAGATAAAGAATTCTCAACACTGGCAGAATTCTGATTGGGATATCATTAAGCATGGAATTCTGCAAGGTTCAATTCTTGGCGTGCTACTCTTCTTACTTTATATCAATGTTCTCCCCCTAGCAATGAGAAGCATCGCAACTACTGTCTTGTTTGCTAATGATAGTAGCATAATAATGACTGGCGCAACTTACATGATTCTGCACTAAAACTTAATAATGCATTCAGCACTATATGCACTTGGTTTAAGGCAAATAAACTCACATTAAATACTGACAAAACTAAGGTCTTGAGGTTTGAGGCATACAGTTTGGAAAATCTTTCTCTGCGCTTATGCACTGATAAGGCTATGCTCAATAAGACTTCACTCATTAAATTCTGGGTTTGCAGGTTGATGCAAATCTTAATTGGAAATCTCATATAGAGAGTATCATACCCAAGTTGAGATCGGCTACTTTTGCGCTAAGGTAGTTGATCTTTTTGTCTAATTCAGATATTAAAACAGGTATACTATGCATATTCTTGTTCTATAATGAAATATGGTTTGATATTTTGGTGTAACTCGGTGGAGAGTAAGCTAGTATTTATATTACAGAAGAGAGTCATCAGAGTGATATGTGGCATCAACGTTACAGTTCCATGTAAGGATCTGTTTCAAAGGCTGAATATTTTAATACTTCCTTGTGAATATATCTTTATGCTTATGTGTTTTCCATACCAAAAATCAAGACTACTTTACACAAGATGTGAGTATACATAGCATAAATACTAGACAAAGAAAGGATTTACATAAACCCAGTGCTAGATTGACCTGTTTCCAGAAAGGAGTATTATGAATGTGTCAGAATAGTCAATGCATTTCCAAAATACTTAAAATTACTATCTTCAGGGAAAATAGACAAGTATAAGTGTGCTCTTAAAAGCTATCTATGCAGCAAGGCCTATTACTCAACACAGGGATTAATGGATGATCGTTAAAGTGTCCTGTGCTATAAAGGGAATGTAATGTATTATTTTATTTGGTTTAATGTATTGTTATCTTCATAAACAAATGGTTGACCTATTTTCTTGGATGAGTAGTATAATATTAAGTGTAATAGTAATAGTTCTTAAAATGCTACATACGTTATATGTTTGGCATTGGTGATAAAATAAAAAATAAAAATAAATAAAAATGAGAAAAAAACATGTTTTGATGTATGGTGGTGGTAGTTAAAATGATTTATGTTGATTTGGTGAGGGTTGTTTTCTGTATGACGTGTTCAATGTCCTAAACCGATGCTCAGTGATAGGACCAAACGAACAAAACAAACAAATAGAACAGTGATCTCTTAATCCTTTACTATATCTAAAGGCTTGTATGCTTTACAGGCTTACACTACATCCATTGGAAATAAAGAAGTATTGCTGTTTCTTGCTTTTTATTATTTAAACTCTGCTACATTGAAAGCTGCATGCTTAAAGGATTCTACTATGGTATTGCCTGTTGTTGCTTTTTATTATTTAATATGCTCTATAAAATTGGAATGAAAAATCATGAAATAGCAGTTCAAAATTTGTGTGCACTTCTCCATGCCAGTGTTGCATACTACATCATAAAATATAGTAAATTGACATACACAAAAAGTCAAGAGAACTATGTATATAATTTTCCTCACCTCTCTGTGCATGGCACATTGATGCAGTTAACAAAAAACTAGTTGGCAAAGTTATGTCATTAGACTGTATTATACGATGAATTTCCACTTGGTTGTTTTAATTTCAAATTAAATAATGTAAACCGAAACATCTCAGAATTGATTAAAAAGCTCTGAAAATGCATAGAACTTGATAAATGCTTCAGCAAAATGAACAGCAAGGCCTTTAGTAGGTTTCTTTTTCTTTTCTTCCCCTTCCTCTACTTTTTTCAGGAAACTACAAGCTCAAAACTGTTAGAGGCAATCTATTTGGTTAATTCTGTGGTTAGTTATAATTGTAAAATGAATAAGTTGGTTTCTAGTGATGGATGAATTCGAATGCAAAAATCTATGTATTCAATTCTTGAATGTTCTCGAAACCGGAATGTTTATTCAAATACACATGCAAAGTTCTCGTTTGGGTATGTCCTGAATAGGTACTGTTCTCGACTACTTGACATTGTTGTTTATGTTTTTATTTTGATGTTGCTTTTCTGTATGTTTACACATATGCACAGTACACATAAATACCATGCCCAAGGCGAGACTCGAACCCGCGACCCTCTATGCAGCCGAACGCTCTAGCGACCCCGAGTACCTGCATTGAATGCAAGCAAATTTTCTCGTTTATAGTAACCGAGAACTGATTTCCAAAACAAGCAAGTATTCCGCAGCAAGTGACATCATTCGAGAACTTGCATTCGAATGCAAGCAAATGGTTTCGTTTGTAGTATATGAGACCTTGATTTCGAAAACGAGCAAGTGTTCTAAATTCGCAGCAAGTGACATCATCCGAGAACTTGCATTCGAATGCAAGCAAATGTTCTCGATTGTAGTATCCGAGACCTTGATTTCGAATACAAGCAAGTGTTCTTGATTGGCATGTAAGCCGGTCCTCGTAGTCATGGTCGCTAGAACGTATGTCTCTAGCATTCCGCCCCGTAGAGAGTCGCGGGTTTGAGTCCCGCCTTGAGCATGGGTGTTTATGTGTGAAACTAAGGAAAACAGATAAGAAAATAAAAACGGAAATAAGGAAAAAAATGGTTAAATAAGGAAAAAGAAAAGGAAAAAATATATACCTCTATACATAGATATATATATTCCAGTAAAAAAAAAAAAAGAAAGAAAAAAAATGACCCCGTTTGTGGTACCCGAGACTTTGATTTCGAATACAAACAAGTGTTCCTGATTGGCATGTGACGTCATCCGAAAACTTGCATTCGAATGAAAGTTTCGATTCTTCAATGTATTCGATTCTTAAAAACATTCGATTCTGCCCGTCACCATGGTTATGGGAATGTTTATTCTACTAGTACACTTTTGTGGTGTTTCATAATGAAATAAAGCCGAATATGGGTTATTAAAGAAGTTATAACTTATAGAATAGAATTTTGATTATGTTTTAATATTAAACTAATAATTCTAAAACTAAATATCTGATCTAAATGTAATGTTTATGAAAATAGCATATAGCGCCGACAGCGCCATCTTGTAATCCCTTCAAGAATACAATCATTGTTAGTTGCAGCCGGTGGTTTACGTGTGTAGAAACGCAAAGTTCGTAAGCAATAATTATAATTGCGTTTCAAGATTGTAAGATTGTAATTGTATACCAGGATCAGTATGGCGAGTGTATCGTATCAAATTGCAAATTTGTTAGAGAAGGTGAGCACATTGTCTATAACTTTTGGAACTCGATAATTACGGCAAGTTTAGACTTCAAAACTTTTGACTGAAAAATAGTATTTAAGAAGTAGAACAAAATGAATCTGAAACTAAATTTTTAAAATCTTTTGGTGGATTTTGTAATAGTTTAGGAAATAAAGCATAATAATTATCGTATGTGTGGTATACGGTTTTCCAATGTTCCAATTCCAGTTTTAGATTTAATGGATGGTGTGAATAAAGTTAAGCGGAAACTCTAAACTCGTGTTTGCCTTAATTTGATGGAATAAAAATTTATAACCAGAGTTTTGACTGTGTACAGAAATCGAAGACAGGTCATTTAGTGGAGGGTCGGAGCTTGTGAGAATACAGAAAAAAAAGAAAGAAAAAAAAACTGAATCGCTTCTTGGGGTTGGGAGCGGGTTTATATATATAATGATTTCCCTAAGGAATTTGCCTTTGATGACTATGATTCTAAGTAGGATTGCACAAAGTATGCCAATGGTGCATGAAAAAGACCAAAAGTGTATAAATTGCATGCAGAAAGTCCCATAGAGAACTAAATGGCATTACAAGTTTAATGTAGAAATTGCTAAACGAATGACAAATCATCTCTGTGGAGAACATTAAGAAAAGTCTGATGTGTGCACTCTTTTGGCTTTCTCTACCCTTTAACAAACTATTCCTAAACACACATATCAACTTCATATGAAGATAAACGTTTGTAAAATGGGAATACAATGGAAATAGGAGAATTTTATGATGTGTAAGACTTTGTTTCTTGTCATTTACCAATTAAGTAAAAGTCATTCAGAGTAAAGAGGACTTCAGAGGCCATTTCTAGAAAATTTAAGATGTATATTTAAGCTGCCATGAAAATATCTCATATGCAATATTTTAATCAAAGCATTAGAACATTTTTGACAAAATTACAATTTTCGAAAAATTGTTCATGTAATGGGTAGTTTGGAATAGGTCAAATCCTTGGAAGCTACTGAATCTAAGTACCAAATTTGGTATTTAACCGTCTGTGTTTTTCAGTTCTGCTGTTTTCATGGACACATGTAGCAATTTTTAAAAATGTTTTCGTAGGATCTCAAAACTTGTATTTCCACTGAAATCTTGGTATTGAATTTTGGGTAAATGCAATACCCTCTCTACTTACAATGTACATTGTGCAGAATGTAAAAGATGAAGTGGTGCATTATCTAATAAGCAAAAAATGAAACTATCCTTGCCATATTTGAATGACCCATGTTTTTGAAGTGGTGTTAGTGTATACATAGGGTTAAACAGAAGCATAGTGTCAAGAAAAAATTATGCAAGTGGTGGAAGCCTTGGAAAAAGTGTTGATCAGTTGATTAAATTTCCAACTTCTGTTGCTGAGATGCAAAATTCACAGACACAGTGGCAAGAATGCTTTGGCATTCATTGGGCTGTTGGGGCAGTTGATTGTACCCATATATTAAGAAATTTAGTGTACATGGAGATGAAAATATCAACTGAAACAATATCCGTAGTGTTAATGTTCAATCAGGCAACTTGTAACGGAGCAGAGGATTTCACCAGTGTTTGTAATGCTGTTTGAATCTGTATGAGACTCCAGGTGGCAATGCAGTATGCTCTTGTTCTCATACTTGGTGATGCAGGCCAAGGAATAGCACCTTGGCTTTGTCACCTTTTCATAGCACAGAGCTAACATCTGCATTTAAAAGGAGAGGTGTTTCAGACAAATTTAAACAAGCTTTCCTATACTACAAAGCAAGATTTGTCCTGCCACCGAAAAAATACCAAACATAATACTTCACAATGCAGCCAAAAAGCTTTCCTTAACCTTAACTTGTGTTTATATTTTGCACTTTCTCAGCAGTCTGCTGCTCACTGAGCATTGAGTTAAATTTTGCTATGATTGCAAACTTTAGTTAAAATCTGCCATTTTAGTTAATTGATGGAAATTAGTAATTTCTTCACACTAGCCATATATAGGCAAAGGTTTCTGATAGATAGTCAACATGAAAAACCTTAGCTTATATATGGCTAGTGTGAAGAAATGATTAATTTCCATCAATTAACTAAAATAAGAGTTAAATGATGAAGCCTGGGGCTCAAGTACTTACGATAGTAAGTCGCCACGATAATATCTCGAATGCGAGAGCCCTAGTGGTCTACCAGGGAAATATACGAGTGAAATGGAGAATTCAATGTCGTGACGGCAAGTTGGCCATGGTAGCTCAATGGGTTAGAGCCACTGGACAGAACCCAGGAGATCCATGGTTTAAATCCCGGCTATGGCATTGAATTTTTCATGTTGACTCTATCTATAAAATTTGCCATTTTGATTTTTAACATCCAGCAGCTGTGCATTGGGAAACTATAGGATACATATATCGAAATTTAAATGTATTGGAACACCACAGTGAAGCAAAATAATTATTAAATTATAGATGAGTCGTATGTAAGGGAAGCCAATGTGTAATAAATACGACTCATCTATAATTTAATAATATAGGATACATGTTTTAACAGATTTACAGATTTTGGAGGATTTCATTTCTGCAGTGATGAAACAAACAACTTGTACAAGAACTGAGTCGTGAACCATGACATACTGTTTTAAATCAGTATTACTATCAAATTGTTGATAAAACTATTTGGATCAGGTTATCAGTTATTCAATGTACCTGAGTTGATGGAGTCATGACATACTACTCGGTAAGAAGTGATTCACACCAAATGCAAACTGGTGACATTTCACTCCATTACGTGCATGCTCCACTCAAGAGTCAACTCATATTTTTATTCACACCATCCAGTGTCAGTTTATTGTAAGGAAGGTTGAATTTAATTTTATTAATGCTTATTTGTGTCATAGTTAACAGGAATACAGACAGGCATTTGCCTACGAGTAGAAGAGGTTAGTTGATAAGATCACACTCTCTTAAACCTGCGTGAAGTAAATAATGAATCTAAGGCAAATCTCTTTGCAGATTATACTAAATATCTGGGAAAAACCTTGAAAACCTAGCAAGTATAGCCTCAAGGATATCCACAGAATTGAATTTATGTCCCAACTATAAACTGTCATTACATTATATCCTGTTCATGCAAATTATGAGGAAATATAAATTTTTCCTGGTTAACTTTAATTCTTCACCAATGCAATAAAAGTAGTTTCTTTCACAAATTGGCTGGCAGAATGGTATTGAAATACTGAATAATTTTATGAGCTTATGCATGATTGGAGGAATTTAGTAATAGTGACATCAAAATTAATTGAAAAAACTATTTATAGTTGGTTTTTTGACACTTCCTCACTTGTATTTTTATATCATTGAGGGACTAGTTCCGAAAGCTGTTGCCTCCATTTTGAACCTCTTTCCAACTCAAGAGGTTGAATATGGAGGCAACTGCTTAGGGAACTAGTCCCTCAAATGTAAGTGTGGAAGTGTCAAAAATACCAGCTACAAATAGTTTTTTCAATTGATTTTATGAGCTGATATATTTCCGTATAATCTAACTATAAGAATTGAATGTTTCAATAGAACCTAACATTCATATAGAATCTTACTTCAGCTTTACACTTGCTGATGAATATAACTTCACTTTTATATTATTTCATTGATGATTGACATCTTTAAGATAAATTGTTTACAGGAGAGGCAGCTCTATAATGAGCTTAACTTGTTTAAAACTGCTAGATGATTTGCATAAACTGTTTTACAAATATGCTTAAAAATCTTTTAATAATTGTTTCCTTTTATGGAATTAAAATTTATTAATGATAGGATAACCAGGTCACCATTGCTGAAAAGAGTACTCCCAGATTCTAAAATGATACTTTGCACCAAAATGTAATGTCTTTCAGGCGGCGTAATCCCAGCTGTTGTATTATACAAGGTTGTAAAACATCTTATTTGATAGAACAAATTATTTTCAACTGATGTTGAATACATTAGTCTAACAATAAGTCAAGGATACACAGAGTGTATATTTGCCATTCATAAATCTTGAAAGGGAGACAATCGTCAGAGATTATTGTTAACAGTGATTTACTGCTGTTACACGGGTGGTAAATTTTGTCCACTTGTTTGGTGTAACTAAATACTGTGTACAGATGATAAATTTGATCTTATTCAGGCGTTTTTAATATGTCATAGCATGGTTTCACCTTTTCATGTGCCTAATTTTGTGAGGCTTTAAATGAAGACTATGCTGTCGTACTTCCAAAACTCTGAACAGTTGGTTGTTCAACTATGAAAATGAGCACTAATTTTTTATATATATAACATAGTATTTTAATCAAAATTGGTTGAGCCATTTTAGAGAAGATTAATGTTGTTGGAAAATGTACCATGTAAATGGTGGCCTTTGGTGGGAGATTTTCTTGAAAAATTTCATGTCAGATGCTTGGAAGTTACTGAACTTAAATACCAAGTTCGGTGTTTAACCAGATTTTCATTTTTGACTTATGCTGTTCTCTCTGTCACACACACACACACACACACACACACACACACACACACACACACACACACACACACACACACACACACACACACACACACACACACACACACACACACACACATATTGTAATTACTACAACTCGTAATAAGTTTAAGGAATGCATGTAGTGTTACGATGTAACGGAGCATGCAGTGTTAATTTAAAAAAAACACACACACACACAAACACATGATACACCAGACCTTAAAACATATTTCTAATAAATTCAGTTTTGTAATGGAATATCTTCTCCCTTCTTTTGACATGGTAGAGAAAATAATAAAATTGATTGAGTGTTCTTGACATGTCAGGAGATAGCATGGCTGTGACATTCATTTGTTTCACTGCACATGGTAAAATATTCATTGCAACACAAGTTGTGTAATACTCCACTCTTTGTTGTACATTATTTGCTCCTTTCTCATTTTTATTTTAACTTATTTCATTTTACACTAACACAATATCTGAGAAACTAGTCAACACTGGAGAGTTCTGCATACTACAAGCATATGGCTTGGCAGTATTGGAATGGCTGTTCCATCTGATTGTGCTGGGTACATTGTATTGTAAAAAACAATTCATTAATTGCTGAGTTATATGTAATACCATTCCCTTATTGTCATATGTTTCTAAATATAAGATAGAACTGCATACATGGAAAGATGTGTGTACAGCAGTATTGTTTTTTCAGTTTTAGCTGCACCATAGTTCTCTTTATTCTATTTGCATCACATTGCGTGGGCTGAAACTTATTTAAATGGCTAATAAAATACTTCTTGCAAAAGCTTTCCTTTTAGAAAGGAACTTAGAAACTTTCCTGTCAGAAAGTTCTGACAGACACTTGTTAGAGATACCAGAACCCTCTGGTAATTGCCACACTTCCTCTTTTCCACTAAATGAAAGATCTGGTGGTGGCATTGTTTAGACCAGTAGTGTCATTGAGGGGGAAAAGGGTGGTTACCTTTTCCCCCTCCTAGTTAACCTTCACAGGTGAGTAACAGATACTGGTGTAAGGAAGAGCACAGGGAAGATTCAGTGGCGGGTTGTTAAACTATTTATTCATATTTTTAAGTGGACAATGTGTATTGAATACCATTACAAAATTATACCTTTATAGCTACAAGTTTAATAATTATTAGTTCATAATTTTAGCGGAGTTCTTATTCTTCTTAGCTATTGATTTGTTGATGTTGGGCTCTGTAACAGGACATGTTGACTGTCCGCTGCTTACTTGTGTTTGTTTTAAAACTCAAAGGGGTGTAAACATAATGCAATAGCCAATGCCAGTCAGCTGTTCCCCTGTGCAACTAAGCAAAAAGCTGGAGATGGGGAAAAGGAGGGGAGTCACCCTCAGTTACATTTGATGACACCTCTGGTGTAGACAATGCTGCATCCTATTTTTAGAACATCATTACATGGAGCATATTATAACTGATGGGCAGCACAAGATCATATCTTACTACTGCCATGGTTAGCTGAGGTTAAGGCACAGACTCTTGAATTGGAGGTCTACAGTTAAAATCCTATCAGGACTGTCCTCCCTCATTAAGATTGTTTGAAGATTTTTCTCACTCTTATAAATGGCTTTTGCTAGAGAGTGCCTTAGACTTAAGTTTGGAAGATTTCCTTCTCAACTTCCTTTGTCATTTATTTTGTTGCATGTATCTGGTCACTGTTCGTGGTGCCATGTGTAGTAAGAGTAGAAATTAACTGCTATTCAAAAAAAATTTTCAGTGTTGGGCACTTTGAAGTTCTATATGGATACCCAGACAAGAGGAAAATGCTAGAAAATATTAAAAAAATGTGAGATATCTAATCACTACTATTAATGAAAGTTTGATCCTGAAATTTGGATATTACTGTATGAAGTGTATTTTATCTCTTATCAGAACAGAGGTTAACCAGAACAGAAAAGCATGAATGGCAAAAAATTAAGTTAGTATTACAGTAATTGTTAGTAATTGAGCTACTTTCTGGGAGCAATCTTTACTGTAAATAACTGGCTGTCATGTAGGTAATCTTTCACAGCATATTAAATGATTATTGGAACTGTGGATAACATTATGTTTAAGGAAAGTAAGTTTGACAGTTCTTTTTAACTTTGTATCTGTTTGTTAATTTAGAATTTAAAAAAGTTAAAATTAATTAGTTACTGGTGATGGCTTCATTTGACAAGCCATGTCAAATTGATAAAATTCAAGTTTTTGACCATTGTAAGCTTCAAGTGTCACAAACTTAACAGCATTAAAACAACCTTTACGATCATATATCACAACTCATTTAAATGGAATATTTTATACAGACACTGACAGATAGTATTACACTTCAATAATTTTGAAAATCCTATATTGATGAATCTTGAATTCTCGATCACATGAAGCAAGAATAAGAATAAAATAGGTGAGATAACATGTTATGAGTGTCTATTTCAGCATTTGTGACATAATTTGTATTATTAGTCTTTATACAAATTAATAATTGCTTCATATATAAACTTGATAGGTTCAAGATAGTGAAATTGCTGAAATGATTTCTGCAGCTTTCTGTTTTTGGAATACTAACCATAGGTGAGATTGCCCCATACCCGTCGCTTAAGTCTAAATCTGTAATCGGATTAATACGTCAGATAATGAATTTAAAAAAACCAAAAGCTGAGGCTAGAGGATAACATGAATGACAATTAGCACAACAAATTGAAAAAATAATGTACTTTTAGTTACACATGATTATATACTCACACTGTTGAGTTAGCGACTTTAAAGAAAAACTGTTACCATTACTGCTCACTTTGGTTTGCATGGAAAAATATTGGTACAGTTTAATAGCTCCATAAAATGCATTTGACTAGAATTAAGTCTTTTGATTTGACACTATCACTCTTAGTCATTTTTTGCAGTGGTCACACACAAAATATGCTATTTTGATGCTATCTGCGCAACCTGCATGTGCCCAACCATGACAGTTGCAACACTGTACCCAATCATCCTCAGATTTGCCACAAATAATGCATTCAGTTTCCTCTGTATTTTCTTTTTTGTTGTGTTCACTTCCATTTCCAAACTGAAGTTTCTGTTTGATGTTACCTGAACTTGCCTTCTTTTTTTGACAATTCTTCTCACACATTTCTTTTTCTTTCTTCTGTCATTTGATTTTGCCCTTTTCTTCTAACTGAGGGAGTAGAAGTCAGAATTACACTTTTTTTTTCTCCACTCCTGTATCTATTCTCCAGGTAATCAGCTACAGGAGAGATCTTATCAATGACCTTCTGGAAGTCTGCAGAACTAGGTAAACTCTGATTAACTTGAGGTGGCAGCTGAGTAAAAGATGCACACTAAATGGAATTAGTCTGTTATCAATCCTGAAGGGAGACTAAGGATGATTTATACATGTGGAATCATTGATGGTGCATGCACCAACTTCTGTACGTGTACATATCATCCTGTCTCCCTTTGGATTGGTAACAGACTAATTCCGTGTAGTGTGCATCTTCTCTCAGCTGCCACCTCAAGTTAACTGAACTGTACATAAAAGCGATCAGCGTTTTCCTTCAGTGCAGATTTTCCTGTAACATACCATCTACATTTTTTATATTTTCTACATCCCATTTAGTGTTCTTGGTTGCTGCCATTTGACAAAGGCCCTAAAATGAGAAACGACTATGTTAGTAGGCTTCCTTTCATGACCTGTAATGGGAACAGACACATCTGGAAACGAGTCAATGCAACAAGATTTTCTATATTATTAGCAAGTTTCATTGTTTGGGTATGTGAAGAGTATAATAAAATATAATATATAAGTTACACACAGCCCTAAATTTTAGCAGTGTAATGCAAAAACTCATTCTTCCACACTTCACAAAGGTTTTCTTTACAATGGCGCAACAAACATGGACTCTGTGCTAGGAATGAACTTCTTTTGCTCCTGTCTGTCTCTTCAAGCCTGTTTTTTTACTGCTACCTAGCATCTTAATGTGTAACTAGTTGTTGACCAGTAATGACACGTAACCTGTACCGAGGCAACCTCCACTAATTCTTAATGCCTTCTTTTGTAGCTTAAATATTATCTTACTCTTTGTAGCATTTCCCCACAGTGTTAGCCTGCATGATAGCAGTGAATGAAAATAAACAAGTAACATGTTCTGAGCACTTAAATGATATTTAAGTTGTCAGCTGATGTAGAACAAAAGTTCAGCTCAGCTTCCCTGTTAACATTATATTTGTCCTAGCTTAAATTTTTGGCTACCATAAACCTAGGAATTTATTTTTATGTTAAACATTTACCGATTTGGATTGTGATGCAAAAATTCTCCACTTTCCTACAAGCCTTAAGCTGGAAATTGAGCACTATTGTTTTGTCTTCATTTTGCAAGCAATCCATTGATTTTAAACCAGTTTAATACTTTCTGGTAGTACATTTTCTTTAAGGCTGTCATCATCCTTTCCTGTAATGAAAATATTTGTATCATCTGCAAAATGTTTGATTTTAGTATCCAAATTGTTCTTAAGATACAATGACAGATCATTAGTACAGTAAGAACAGCAGAGGGCCTAGAATACATTCTTGTGGAACTCCTAATACTATAGGTCTTTTCTAAGAAAGTCCTTACTGCTTTATTTGTGGCTTTTTTCTATGAAATTGATCTCAACTACCTGCTCTCTCGTTTCAAGTTATGACTTAAATCAATAAGGCCACTCCCGTACACCATGTTTATGCAGCTATTTAGCAAAATATCATGAGCCACTATGTGGAAAGCTTTGGTTAGATCCAAGAAGTCGCATCCCAACTTCTCATTGGTCCAGCATGTCATAGATACTTTCAACAAAGTTTATTACTGCCAAACTAGTAGATTTCTTACTTTGGTTCCTGTTCAAATTGACTATTATAATAGGTATTACATTCGTTGAGGAATGCCATAAGCTCCTTTTAAATTATTTTTTTCTAATATTTCAGAAAAGGTTGAAAGCAAAGCTATTGGTCTAGTTATCAGGATCTTTTTCAACTCCTTTTTTGAATATTGGTTTTATTTTTGCTCCCTTCAATTCATCTAGAAATGTGCCACTTTGTGCTTTATTTGCTACATGACACAGTGGTTTTAAAATACTCATACTACATTGTTTAATTAAATAGCTTCAGATTTCTTGTTTAACTCCTTAATTATATCAAGCAATACATCACAGATTGGTGCTAGGAATAATGATTTATCATTGCTACGAACAAGAGCTTCATTTTCTAAACTGTTTGTGGTGTTGCTTTTTGTTTTCAAGTTTTTTTGTGATATCTAAAAAGAAATTGATAAATATGTTGGATATTTCTCTAGGATTTCTAAGAATTGAACTATTTACATTTCATTTTAAACTATGTATAAGAGCTGTAGTTTATGTGATTAAATTGTAAACTAGATACATATTTCCATTTAAATAAAATTAATGAGCATGATAGAACTATGCGACAGAATTTCAAGTTTTACTCTGAATTAGAAATTTATCCTGTTGAAAAACTCATGTTAGTTATTAAGATGGTATACTGCTTGGGTCCTATTCATAGATTTCACTTTGGTCTAGACTATCTTCTGACTTGTTGGTCCACACCAAAAGCAGTCTTTTTTGACATTCATAGATGATGAAAAGCCTTGGACCAAGAAAGGTCAGGGACCATCAAGAGTCAATTGTTGCAAGACAAAGAAAGTTTCCTCTGCACTGTGAAAGTCCCTAAAGTGGTAAACTAACCACATATACCTGCAAGTTTATAAATCTATATGGTAGTTTCACAGCTGCTTTTTCATCATTCTCTCATTTAGTGCTGAATGTTCAACATAAATTTGGTGTTCTGCATTATTAGGAAAGATAAGAGCATAAAAAAAAGAAGTCTGTCAAGAATTAAAAGGAAATAATACTTGCAATTAATCCTTTAGATACTCCTAAATTGTGGGAGAAATTGTTCTATTAATAAGCTAGGTGACAATTTGTGGGAGATTCCTAATGCTTAATTGTATAGTATCTATAGTATACTTATGCAAAGTGTATGGGAAAAACCTTAAACTCTTAATTAAAAAAGGGGGGGGGGGCGGTGAGTTAAAATGAATGTGTAATATCCAGAATACATAAACTGCAAGTCTAGCAATGGCTACTGAGACATCAGTTATAATGCAACTTGCCAAAGCCTGACTAATGTCAGACTAAATTTGCTTGAGATTTGCTTCTGCCATCATAAGCTTCACGTTTTCTTGCATACTATAAACAAAAACATTTCCATAGCTTTAGTTTTGTCTCTTCTTTTGACTTCCATAGTTTCTTTCTTCCTTTGCATTTGCCTGCTGACCTCATGACTGAAATAAAACTTCGACATTATTAACTGTCTTTTTTAAGGACTTCACCTGTATTGAGAGAGGATACATCACCTTTCTTTTTAACTAGAGCCTTTACTTACCAAATAATTAGTAACAACAAATTCATAGTTGACCCTCTTAGTTTATTAAATTAGTGGTAAAAAAGTAAGAATTTGAATCTTTTTAACATAGAGGCATCGATAAACTTGTATTTGAGCTGGCTAATTATCTCTGATTCTCTCTTACAACACTGGCAACACAATTTACAACACAATTACAGTAGTTCATTGAGATAATTAAGTGCCTCACCTATAAATATATAATCATCTTGAGCATTACACTGGTCAGTTGCAGGAACATGCTGAGAAAGTGTCTTCTCCTTTTCTGGTTTTGCAAGGTTGTATACACTTTCATCCACATTTGAATGTCAATTTAAAGGACACATATAATCAATTGCAATTCTTATCTCTTGTGTAACAGGATAATGATTCTGCTTTTGGAATGGGTTGCTACAATACTTTGGCCAAAGACTTTGCTCCATTGTCCATAGCCTAAATTAAATATCTTGTTTTACGATAACATGTTTCACATACAACACAGTAAGATGCATACTGGGATAATGAAGTAAGGCCTAAGTTACACAACCTAGACAGGCAGGAACATTGTACATGATGGTATCATCATTTGTCCCAGCAGTGTTTGTTGCAACATGTTCTGTAAACGCATTAGTGCTAATGTGTGTCTGATTAAAGATGCTTAATCACAATTTTTAGCCATTTACAACATATTCAGTATATTTTTGGAGAAATACTCCAGATTTTGTTTCTTTTATCTTAAGAATTTCAATCCAGTGTGATCCCATTTAGATTCCTTTTTGAAATTTTCACTGTATATTTAAAAAAATGGACAAATATTTCATTATGGCTTTTCAAAAGCATAGATGCAGGTATTTGAGGAATTCAAAATATATACTTTTTCTAATGAAAAGCCCAGCATGTTGTTCACAACAGATTTAAACAGTTTTTAATCATGTGTGTTTGGAGGAATTTAGTAACAGTGGCATCAAGGTGAGGTGACAAGGTTTTAATCAATTTGCTTATTTGTGGGCAGTTGTATGTAGGTGTGTACTGGGCCTGACAGTCACTTCACGTATTGGTGTAATATACATATGGTGATGTAGTGGCTATTACACAAGGTTATTGGAAGGTCAGCATTTGGTAGTTGGAGTGTTAAATAAAATAAGGTATGTGCATAAAGTCAATAAGAACCATCACCAAAGAACTAGTACCTTCTGGATGTTTCAACATCCTATACATTCTGAGAAGTTCATGTTGCTATATAAAGCATATAAATGATATTATGTATTGTAATTGTAAATTAATTTAAGCATTAATTTTAAAAGACTGGGCTAAGATTTGTATACCCATTCTTCTACAGTGCTGTGCTTCACTCACAATCTGCAACTTATTACAAGTGGTCTAACAAAATGTGTCACTGTCATCTACTGTGGCAACAATACATTTCTGCATGTGCTGATATTATCTTTTCTCCATTTCCAGTCTGGGAGTACTCCCTACACTTTATTAATGTGATAAATTCACCTTATATTATTTAAGACATTTACTGACAAAATTATGTACATCTTGAATTGTTTGGGATTAACCAATGAAATCCTCTTCATTGCAAGAGGAAGAAATTTTGTATAATTTTGTGTAACTAGTAAACCATAAGAGGTAGACGTCAGCCATTTCCTAGATATCTGTTGCTACTGGTTAGATTTTTCAATACTTGTCATATTTGAAGTGAAGTCGTACTATTAAGTGGTTACTTGCAGTGTTAATGAAAGAGTATGGAATTTCAAGGCCAGCATGTAGCGACTGGCTCTTACACATTTGGTTGTTACTTGGTTTTCTGCTATGAAATGTGTAATGAACCTGTATGTGCATCTTGATTAAAGTGAGGTAAGTAGAAAATAAGGTTTGGAAGAATAAGTTCTTAGAAACTATATAAAAATAAAATGTACATGCCAGAGAAAGTCAAGTAAATATAACACAAAAGTTTTTAATCAACTGTCCTACATTGCACAAAATGTTGTTATAGTGTTATGGACTCTATCCTTCATAATCTGTGTAATTGTGAGGAAAATTGATTACTCAGTGGTATGAAATAGTAGGTGACATTTATTAGTTATTCGTTACACTTGGAGATCTTTCTTTGATTCCTGCATCTTACATGTTGTATTGCTAAAGAGAACATATCTACTCTTGAAGGTTGCCATTTTTTATTTATTAACAATTAATCAATCTCGCATAATTATGCCATACAAAGGGTTTACAGTGTACTTGGCAATGTGAAAACAAATAGTTCTGTTTAGTAACTATGCAAATGAGGCAAAATTTCTAATATATCTTCTTGAACCCCAAAAGAGGAAGGTAGTGTTCAGCAAGGATTCTATATTTTAATTATTTGTGCACTAAGCTAATACATGCCTGAGTATATTGGGAATTCAGCCCAGGCTCTTAGTCCATCATACCCACCTAATATAATGGTTTCTACACACCTTTTGTATATCTTTGTGACTATCTGAGGCATTAATGGTTAATAATAAACTATTATTTATTCTGATCCCTCTGTACAGACCAGTTCCATTTGTTCTTGACCTTATTTAAAAACTAGCTTAAGCTCCTGACTTTCTTTCTAAAAATATTCCTTAATGCTGTTGCCCTATCCACCTTTTTCCATTTCTGTTTTAGAAGTTCTTTCCTCAAGTTCATTTCTTGGCATTCTTGGCATGCTCCAGATCTTCCTTCCCTCCTCAAATGGGATACTGACTCTCTGGGATACCCTAAGCCTCCAAGCAACAGTTCTTATCTATTTGATTACCCCCCTTTACTCATTCACTGTATCAACATATCTCCCTTTTCCTTGTTTCCTTCATTGATCTGTAATTTACCTCCTTTACTCATTATTCATTGCATCAACATCTCTTTTCCATATTTCCTTCATTAATCTGTAATCTACCAAGGTCCTTTTTTTTCACTATCCCACCAAAAGGTTTTTGGATATCTTCAAATCTTTCTTACTGTTTTCCAAAATTTATTATAATTATTCCCCTCTCCCCTCTAGTATTCCCCCATACCATTCACTTCCAAGTTTCAGATGCTACTCATCCATCCAGATTTTCTAAGACTTTTCGTTATATTCTATACTTCTTCGACTTCCCTAGTTGTACCACTATCGTTGTGTTAGGGGATTCTTGTTCCTCTATCCCTTTTAAGGTCAGCCTGAGGAACTGAAGCTTTCACCTGGTGTGAACTGAAGGAATTGGATGATACATATGAGGGCGAGATGAATGATAGGAAAGATGATGGAGCAATAGATGGAATGTTGATGGGGGAAACTGGAGCACCCAGAGAAAACCCATCCCAGTGTCATGTTTTTCACCACAAATCTCACTTTGCGGTCGCCTGGGATCCAACCTGGTGTGCCATGGTGAGAGCAAGCAGTCTAACCTCTCAGCAATGGCGTGACCTTACACTCTATACACAAACTTGAATTATTTTTATCTAACTTCAGGATCCTAAACCAAAATTTCAGAGATCTTTCTACAATCCTATCCTTTCTCAACAACCTTGTCTTCTCCATCTGTGCTTTTTCTATTGCCACCACACTTAAAACACCTGATACTTCCCTACAAAACATCCTATGGACCATATCAATGGGTTCCTCCCTCCCCATTCAGTCCCTATATTTGTACACACAGCATTTTTTGTTCTACCACCTTAATATGGATGTTTTTCAACCATTTGACCTCAATATTTGGTACTCTATACTTATTGCTCTCATGGTTCCTTTACCTTTTGCCAAAACTAATTTTCTCTTGTTTTTTGCACCCCCTACCCCATCTATTTTTACACCTAAGTAAATGCTTTCTCATATTTATATTCCTTTTTTCCCCTTCCATTTTTCATACTTGTTCATTTTTGCTCCCTTCTTAAATACCACTGTTTGTGTTTTCTTCTGATTTACAGCCAAGTTCCAGTCATTAGAGTATTTATCTACCTCTTGCAGCACTTATGTCAGACCATTTCTTGTAATTTAACCTATCAGATCATCAGCAAACAGTTACCCAGGAATTGAAGTATTATTTCTCCCAACCTTTCATCTCCATTCCTAGGTTTTGAATTGGAACTTGGTTAACCTCTACTCCAGGCCAAACTCTCTCCTCTCCTCTCTTGTATTCTTATAAAGAGCAATTTAAATCTTCATCTCTTCTCATCCCATCTTTCCATTTCAAATTTTACTGCATTTGTTTTTCTCCTTCCTTGATTTCTTCTCTAACTTATTTTCCTGGCCACTTTGTTCAAACTATTCCGTCCATAGATCCTATTTTGTCCATGAGCTTCAATTTTTTCTGGATATCTCCCAGACCCGGGTTTAATTCTGCTCCTCCTGTCATTAAAAGTATCATAACACTCATTAATAGTAGGCAGCTTGTCACCTTAGAGCCTCCAGGATCCCTTTTTTTTCAATCTTGCCTTCATAAAAAGTCAATTTAATTGTCTTGTAGATTGCCAAATCCACTCCCATAGCTGCTTATGTCACTCTTCCTCTCACTTCCAGAGCTTTCACTAGACACAACTGTTCACTTCTGCATGCCCAGCACTCCAGAGTTCTAGAAAGAGATGCAAGTGTTTATTAAGTATTGTGCAAAGAAGGCACATTAAAGTCTCCACTCTATTTCATACTGACAAGATATCTGAGAGACATTATTTCATTTAATCAAATCACTTCAGATATGTTATAATTTAATTCCTTACTATAATGTCAGTCAGGAGTACTTGGTGCCAACAGGATGTCTCTGAGAGAGAGTATTACATTTAGTCAGATCACATCAAATATGTTATAATTTAAATCTTTACTATAGAGCAATTCCACAGAAATGTCATATCAAGAGGTAATAATTCACTGTGCCAGTGGAATCAATAGACAATGTAGAATAGAAGAGCTCAGATTGAAGAACAAAGGATATGTTATTCACTGCATTAAAGAATTGCACAAGAAGTTGGCATGTTTATTTTAAAAGACAGCAAACAGAGGTCTTCAAGTGTGCTCGAGAAAATAGTTCCAATTAATGAAACCGTGTTACACATAGATTTATCTGAAAACTATACATGCAACAAAATGAGATTTAAGCTGCCCATTGGAACAGCTCTGGTTTACATTTTCATTGTAGGAAAGAGTGTGGTGGAGAGATTCATATAAAGCTTTTTGCCCTGGTATCTGATTATCTTGCACATAAGTATGCTGTGGATGTTTCCCTAAGAAGTGCATTTTCTCTATTGTTGGAGATCCTGCAGTCTCTCAGTCATCAAAGTTTTTTTGATAGAACTGAAGTGCACTTTAAGCAGAAACTTATTTGAATCATATCCTGGGAAAGGAGATGTGGATGCAATTGTAAGAGTAAAAAGGCATGGATGGCTGTTTCATCTGGAAGTAGAGTCCCTAATGCAGGAAACTTTGTGCTGTATGCAATAAAACCACACATCTCCATATTAGTGTTCAGGAAATAACCAGAAGTAACATTGAAGTAGTGAGAAACTATCCAGAGAAAACATTTCATCTCCTGCTTCAGCCATTCACAAGTTTCATTATGTGAAAGTGATGAAGAATGAAAATGTCAGAGTATGCTGCTCATCTTTCATGTGGACAGACTGATCCAGTTCTGGGGTTCAATATCAAAGCAGTGTTAGCAGAACTTAATGTACAGTGTCTGCTGCATTTAGTGATCCTGCAGTATAAATACAATGTATTGTGACAATAAACAACTTGACTCTGTGGTGCAATTTGTTTACATGTTGTTCTCTGAAGCACTTGATTCAGAGAACTGTGTGTGTGCATGACTCACACATGCATTTGTAGTGTAAGTAGCAGATAAGATAGTCTTATTTCATATATGTGTTATATAAATTTATTGGTATGTAATTGAAAGAGTGTACATTTGTTTAAAATCCCAAAGTACTAGCATTAATATTAACAATTATTGGCCTTTTGGTACTTAAATGTCAATCAAGTGAGAGGTAATATATTTCAACTCAGTCAGGTTTAATAACTGCATATGTCAGATCTTTAAAGATGTCAGTCAGTCTGTAATGGAACACATTTTGGGTCCTTACTTCTCTTCTGATAATTGCAATATTTTCATTTTTAAAAGTTCTAGTGCAGCTTAAATCTCCTTGTACAAGTGGTTCTTTTTGAAAATTATTTTTGAAGTTAACCTAAAGAGATATTTGGAATTGCCTATTTGACCTGTAAAGGGAATTGACAAAAATTTCAATCTAAAATGAAATGTTCGTGAATAAATATCTCATATAAATGTTATCGTAAACTATATGTTTGTGTGATGATTATTTTAATCCTCTGTGTTTTCTCTATTTAATGATGTGTTCAAAACTCATATTCCAAACCTTCACTCATGTGAGAGCTTAACTTATTCAGAAAAATTATGATATGAATGTTAGTCTGCAATGTATGGAACTGCTCTGTGTCATTTGGCAAGGGAGAAAACTAGTCAACATTAATTAAATCATTTAAGAATGTAAGCATACATATAAAAATATCTGTTATTTTAAATTAGAAATATGTATTAATATAAACCACTGCCTGAGATATGCTATTCCTTATTACTCTACTAGTCTGGTGTAGGGAATTTGCATAATAATTATTATTCATAAACTTTTTATTCAGATGCTGAATAAAACGTGAGACTTCCATCACTTAAAATCTACTTCAAATGGAGCACCATCAGGGCCAAAGATATCACATGCATTTTAGCATGCTTCACCCTTCAATACCTAATAACAAATGCATGAAAGTAGTGCCCAAATGCTTTACATGGAAAGAAAATGGAGTGCATATATTTAAGATATAGAAGGATGTTTTAAATATTTTCTAATTTTTAGGTATTTGTTCAAGAAGAATCTAATAATTTGATCATACCAAAAGGGCATATGACTCATTACAAGAATAACTTCATTTTCTTTATATATCCTTCAGGTATCTAATGATATATCTGGCAGTGCTGGCACAGCCTTTGATAATTTCTTGCAAGTTATAATTTTGAAATAAGTCAATATGTAACTCAGTGGATAGTTATTCCCCCCCCCCCCCCCCCTCTCTCTCTATCTCACACAACACACATTAAGGGAGCAGTAATTCATGTTAATATTTCGTTTTCTAGATGACATCAAGTGATAAAGATTTTCGCTTTATGGCCACCAATGATTTGATGACAGAACTTCAGAAAGACAGCATAAAGCTTGATGATGATTCAGAAAGAAAAGTTGTTAAAATGCTGTTAAGGCTCCTAGAAGACAAGAATGGAGAAGTGCAAAATTTGGCAGTTAAATGGTAAGCTATTTTTGTTCTTGTGTAGATAAAGCTTATGCTAGAATCTACAGCTACATGATGAAGTAATTTTACAAAATGATTAAGCAGCACTAATAAACCCCATGCTGAAGGAGCAGAGCTATCCATATAGATAAAATAATGATGGATGGGTTGGAGTTTGGACTTTCAGTACATCAGCCTAAAAGGCTTATAGTGCAACCCTTTTGGAAAGGATGCTTTCTTTGTTTCCCAAAATATGTTTTCTGAACAAGTTGCACAGCATTGGTTCTAGTATCAGCATTATTTTCTATATCTCTGGTTATAGAAAGAGGAAGCCTTTTTCTTGCCAGAATTAGACATAGATACGAGGCAGTTTCCTCATCCTTTTTGCAGATTTTTGAATGAGTTCATTTCTGTAGAGTTTTAAAATTTAGATGTTTCCCAGAAATCTATACATCTACTTATTCCTGTTCTAGCCAATCGATGTGGAAAGTGTTGCATAAATCTTTTTCCAAGTTTGTCTTTGTAGGTTTGCCACCTGAGTTGTTTCTCTAATCCATGCTTTAACTGAGGCTTTGGCAATATGCATTTTGATTCCAACTTCAAGTTCAAGGCCAACATGGGCTATCTTGCTACCCTTTTTAGCCAGCTAATCAGCATTTTCATTTACATAAATGATGTGATGACTGGGCGCTTGTCAAAATTCAAATCTGTTGTAAGATGAAAGAGCAACCAGGACATTTAGGCATTCCTACACTATAATTTCGAGTTGAACTAGTACTCAGGGCTCCATCAAAATTATTATATCTATTTTGTGCTTCATTGTATCATAGTCTTTACTCATGGGAATATTCCTATACTAGTTTTGATTTTACCAGCTGTTTAAGGAGAGTGCTTTTAAAGCACTTTCACTGTTTATAAGAATGAGAATTCATTTATCATCGATTGGTTCCAACATGGTTCTGAACTGATTATGAATTATTTGAGTACTTGCAATAGGTAACTGGCAATCCAACATGACAACATATTTGGAAATTGTCAGAACTGTTTGAAATTAGTGAAATTGATTCTTGGTCAGGACTGGGAAGGCCGCGCCGTGGCTCAGTGGTTAGACCGCTTGGCTCTCACCAAGGCGGCCCGGGTTCGATCCCAGGTGACCGCAAAGTGAGATTTGTGGTGGACAACACGGCGCTGGGGCGGGTTTTCTCCGGGACCTCCGGTTTCCCCCACCATCTCATTCCACCGGTGCTCCTTCATCTCATGTATCATCAGTGTCACCGCCTGCGGTGCCATATGTAGTAAAAGCGGGCGTTAAACACTACACATACAGGACTGGGAACTAAAAATTCTGGTCATGGGTAAATCTTATAGCCTACTGCATATCTTCAGATTATTCAAAAGCCATTGGAACATGTGCTAAGAATCTATATAATCAATTGCCTTCCAGAGTTAAAAAAACTGGAGAATAAAAGGAAGTCAAAAGAAACTAAATTATATCTGAGAGAAAATGTAATTTACTTAATAGAAGAATTCAAACAATCTGGTTTCATAAAATTTCATTAATTATTATCACTGTACACCAATATTCATTGTATATACCATTTTTATATTAAAATGCAGATATTGTAAATAGCACTAGTCGACAAGGTTATCTTCACAAGAAACCTGATTAGTGAATCTAGTGTATTTTTTCATACTGAATTCAGATAGGTAGTCAGAAATTTTCCATCAGGCACAGTTTTTTTTTTTTTTGACAGCTACTTTTTAAAATCTGATTTTAGCCTTTTCTTTGACCTGTTATACGAACCTTTACCTCATATGTTGTGATTTTACCCAAGCTGTATATAAAGAAATGATTTGTAATATTATGCTGAAGAACCATAAAACAAGGCTGTGCAAGTTCATTCATGTTTGGACATGTTTTGGATAAAAATGTTTCATGTGTTAGATTGCTGATTGGGTGGAAAAATGGTACACATCGTATGCCATTTGCAGTTCCTATGATTTGGAGGGAACCAAAGGATCATTTAAGTGATTGTTATTTCTGTTTGACAAATATAAAAGGTATATCACATATAAAACAAAACATACAGTTAAGTATCTGAATTTGCAATCTGCAATAAGACCTGTCTAACACAATGAACAGTTCCCTGTACCAGTATATGCAGATATGACATCAGGTGATAACTCTGATTCTGACCTAACTGAAACTGAAAATGCTTCAGATGAAAATAAAAATAAACCTGCATATGAAGCCAATACCTGTTCATCAGATTCATACTTTCCCAATCAGAAAGACCTTATGACCTGATTCAGGATTTAAATCTGTCTAAACAGTAGATTCTTGTGGATTCTTGTACCTGAAATTGAAATTCCCCAAAGTCAGTGATGCTAAACTTAAAGAAGGAACTTTTATAGCACCACAAATCTGGTCATTAATGGGTGATGAGCATTTCGAAGGAGTTAACTCCACTGGAGAAAGCAGCCTGGCAGTCTTTCAAAAGTTCATGTTTCAATTTTCTTGGAAACCATGATGCAGAAAACTATCGTGACATAGTGATTGATCTTCTGCATTCTTACAAAGCTATGGGATACAACATGTCTAAAAATTCACTTCTTGGACTCTCACTTAGACTTCTTCCTCGCAAATCTTTGAGCTGTCAGTGATGAGCACGGTGAGCATTTTCATCAGCAAGTTTCTATTATGAAAAAGAGGTACTAAGGCAAGTGGAGTTCCAATGTGCTGGCTGACTACTGTTGGACCAAGAAGAGAGATGTTGCAGATGCAAAATATCCCCGAAAATCACTATCTACCACTTTCTAGGTAAGTCAGAATGAGTAGTTATAATTTGGAGTTAAATAGCTAGCTACAGATTTTTTTTAGAGTATTATAAAAATTCAAATAAATATCACATAAAACTCCTATCCGATGAGGAAAAACAAAAATTATATTTGAATTCAGCACGAAAAATACTTCTAGAAAATGTTATTTTAGTTTTTGTGAAAGAAAAAAGTTCATTTTTATCGACTAGTGTAATTGATGGAAATGAATTATTAATTATAAATTAATAATTTCCATCAATTTACCTAATAGTGGTAACTATGAAGCCTGGGACTTAAGTACTTACAACATAGTACATAGTAAGTTGCCACAAAAGGTGTGTATCTCATTGTATATGCGAGCCCCTAGTGGTTTACCTGGAAAATACGAGTCAGTTGGAGAATTTAATGTCATGCTGGCATGTTGGCCATAGTAGCTCAATGGTTAGAGTAACTGGACGGAGACTGAGAGTTCTGTGGTTCAAATCCCAGCTATGGCATTCAATTTTTCAATCTGACTACCTATCCAAATTGTAAATAATTGTTAACATGCCGAAACTGTGTAATATTTATAAAATAAGTAAATGGATGTGAATGATCAGAGTATAGGAGATACTCTCTATATTCAGAAATTCAGCAACAGTGGAAGCAAGAGAGCCATGAAACAATGGTTCCAGTAGAGTTCCAACATCAAACAGTAAGAAATTCTGAACCAGTTTTGGGGGCATACTCTATTGTTGCATGTCCATAACAAAATGTTACTGTTAGTCTGGAACATTTCAGAATTTCGAGATTTAACTGTATTGGAACACCACAGTGAAGCGAAAAATTTGTTGAGAGTCATTTGTTGGAATGAACCTCATGGTAATCTTTCTCAATTTCTTTTAGAGCACAGCTCAGATAGGAAATACTTCTGCTTGAAAATCTATGTAGTGTATCCCAAGGCTTATACTAATATTTGGAGATGTGTAATTTATGCATGTACCTTGAAGCATAATTTTTATTAATTGGATGAGGTGCTGCGATGCTCCACATTGATCATCTCGAAGCCCTTAGGTTGGAAAGTCATTATGAAGCTGTTTGATGCTTTTGTTGAAAAGATCTTTAAAAACAAAATGTTTAAGTAACTCTTCTTGCCCTGGCAGCTAGCATGAAGTCTTTTCTTAGGCATTCGGTCTAGGATGTATGTTGTAACTTTAAAGATGTTCCAGAATGGGATATTGGAATAAAATAATTAGATATCATTTAAAATCTTCTTATAATTATATTAGTTTCCAAAACCAACTTGACACAGCTGTTTTAAAATAAACACAATATTATAACTTTTAAAGTAACTTTGCTGAATGATAACATTCTTTTTCACTTATCTATCTAGACATCTTACCTCTACAAAATCCAAGTTTCTACTAAACTCATCTCCTCTAGGTACTATTGATTTTGCTCACCGTTGCCCGTAGCAACCAACTATTTCATTGAATTTAACTATTCAGCATTGCCTACTATATATATATATATATATATATATATATATATATATATATATTCTTTCCTTTTTTATACACTGTTTAAATATTCTTACTTATTTATCACATAATGTTTTAACACTTCCATAATTTGAGCATAATGTTCAATAAATGAATCAATTGAAAAATATTACAAAATTAATAATTATTTTTCCTGGGGCTTAAATTTATTAAAAATAATCAGTTTTAAAATACCGTTTCAACCTTATTTGAGTTCCTATATGGGAACCATCTGTGAACCAAACATGTTTGTCACATTCTTTATCAGGTGTAGTTCTTCCATCTAATCTTCTCAAAGACTGAAATATTATAAATCTTTCAATTAACTGATTAAGAACTTTTATTGGACTTATATTAATTCCTACATGCCTTAACTGTAGAAGGCAAGAGGGAATAAGAAGAGCAAATATTGAATATGAATTCTGTTCAAAAATTTCCAGAATTTGTCCACAAAATTTTTCTGCTTTTACCTTTTACTTGTTGTGCTTGGTCTCCTTTGAAATACCAGGCCGCGCCGTGGCTCAGTGGTTAGACCGCTTGGCTCTTACCAAGGCGGTCCGGATTCGATCCCAGGAGACCGCAAAGTGAGATTTGTGGTGGACAACACGGCGCTGGGGCGGGTTTTCTCCGAGATCTCCGGTTTCCCCTGCCATCTCATTCCACCGGTGTTTCATCTTCATCTCATGTATCATCAGTGTCATCACCTGCGGTGCCGTATGTAGTAAAAGTGGGTGTTAAACATTACACATTTCATTATTTCCTTTGAAATACTGTCCTATACAATTGATTAACCGCTCTCTATACCATTTCCACTGCTGGAAGCAGTCTTGGTACACCTGTTTCTGGATTGTGCTAAGCACCATCTGTGAATTTTCCTTTATCTTGTATATCATTCCAAATATGTCCTTTCAACAGGTTTTCAGCTGTTTCCTTCTCATTGAAATGTTTTTATTTTATTTTTTTATTTATTTTCTCATCTTCTACATACATTTTCATTGATACATTGACATTTGTAACATTAATAGATAGAGCCAACATGAAAAATTCAATGCCATGACCGGGATTTGAACCACGGATCTCCTGGTTTCCATCCAGTCGCTCTAACCCATTGAGCTACCATGGCTAACTTGCCGTCATGACACTAAATTCTCCATTTGACTCATGACCGCAAGTTGGCCATGGCAGCTCAATGGGTTAGAAAGAAAACAGGAGATCCGTGGTTCAAATCCCGGTCATGGCATTGAATTTTTCATGTTGGCTCTATCTGTCAAAAACCTTAGCCTATGTATGACTAGTGTGAAGAAATGATTAATTTCCATCAATTAACTAAAATTTATAGCATTTCTTTCACACAATAACAAAATGACTTATTTACATCTAATATACCCTTCCTACCTGCTTGCCTCGAGTCTCGGTCTCAATACACATAACCCCTGGTTTTCCGTGTATTGATGACCCTCCTCTCCCTTGTATCCTTCGTTCTAGTTTTTCAGCCCTTAATTGTTAGTTATTCATCAATCTTAACCATTTCTCTCTAACTTTCCCCAGATAATTCACCCATATTTCTTACATTCTTTTCTCCTTTTACCAATAACATTTTCCCCAGAAAGATTTGTTCAGCAAGTTCCTTGAACCACCACCAGAGGAGACCTATGACAAAATATCGTCAACTACACCAATGAGAACCAATTGATGGCCGGTTGAGGATGGAGGCAAAGTCTTTGAAACATGTTCCAGAAAAATTTAAAAGTAGGTGTTGTTTAGTGTCATTAATCGACTCCCTTTAAATTTAACATTTTTTTTATTATTAATACCTCCCCTTCTGCCTAAAATTGTCCCACTTTTGTTGCCAAATTTGTTCTCTCCATATCTTTGTTTGTTTGCAATAAAGTATGCTATGCCAATCTGTATTCTCTTCTCCACACATTGGGCATTTCCGTGTACTCTTATCATATCTAATACCTTTCAAATTTCTAACTCCTGTCCTTGCAGGAAAATCCTTCTTGCCCTGACTTATTACACTTATCTATGTACTTCTCCCTCCCCCACACTGTCTTTATTTCCTTATATGTCCTCAATGATCTTTTCTCCCTTTACACTGGCAAATATAACTTGGCTATCTAAATCTTCCAGCCTTAATCCTACCTCTTTCCAAAAGCCTTTATAGTAATACTCCTCGTTTCTACAAATATGTCCCATACCTATGAATTCCCTCAGTTTCCTTACTTCTTGCGCCCAAGACACTCCCCATTTGCTTCTCATCTGCAAAAGAAAACATTCCTTGATAATATTGCTTTCCTCCAAATTGGCAACTCTTTATAGATAATTCAATGCCCTTGAGACAAATTTTTACCCTTGTTGAATGTCTTACCAACTCTTGTGGTGCCCCATTAGGTGAAGCTACCGGTAAGCCCAAATATATTTACAGAAAGATCTGTTTGACGTCCACCTTTTCCCATGCTTCATCCACTCCCCTTATCTCTGCCCCATGCAACATTTTATTTTCTAAAATGGCAGTATAAATCCTTTACAGCCATTTGACATTAATGGCAGTATAAATCCTTTACAGCCATTTGACATTAATGGCAGGTAATTTCCTTAAACATTCTCTTAAAATACTCATGGCCATTTTACCTTTTGCTAAAACCAATTTTTTCCGTTTCGTCCAGTTACCATCACAGCTGTCTTATCCCCAAATAATCAAATCTCTTTACAACCTCTTATTTCTCTTCCATTTATCTCCCATTTCTCATCTTTATGCAATCTATAACCTTTCTTAAAAACCATGATCTTCGTTTTCTTTTCGTTAACTCTCAACCCCCATTTTTGGCAATAGTTACTTATTGCTTCAACTGCCCTTCTCAGCCCTCCAACAGATATAGAACCAACTACTAAGTCATCTGCAAATAACAACCCAGGGATTTCTTTGTTATGAATAACTACTGAAATGTTACATTCTTGTGCAGTTAATTGGAGCATTGTCGCTAAACATCGAAGGGCATATTGAACAAAGGTTATCTTTAACTTCTGTCTGGCCATTTTTATACCCTGTGAACTATTTATAACACCATGTACAGCTTAAGCACTCATCAGAATAGGCTTCCTGCATCATTTGGTGTGTCTCTCTAAAGGTTTTCTTGAGCTGCATGCAAAATTTAATGCAGAGGTATTGCTCTAACTCTGCCATCTCAGATTTTGCAAACTGTGCGACATAACATTCTTGAACCTGCCTGCTGTGCTAGGGGTCTTGGGTTCAATTTCCAGTGGTAGGAGTGGGGATTTTTCTCCAACCAAGATAATTGCTCATCTTCCCCAGAGTCTGGAAATATAAATGAGAGTGTGAATGTGTGCGTGATCTAATGATTAAAACCCAATGAATACGAGTTAAAACCTTCGATATGTTTCAAAGGAGAATGGTCACCGGTATGACCATTGGAGTTAAAAGCGGGGTATAAATGGAACATAAAAAAATAAAAACATTCTACTCAATACAGCACTGAACAATAGCAGATATACAATAATGAAACTTCTGGCAGTTGCACATTAAATACAGGTGTGTGCAGGAATGCCAGCCGCATTTTGCTCCAACACTCCATTGGTGCAAAATTATGAAGGTTCCAGAACTTTTTTAACATGCCTTATATTCACCAGTCAGACCATATACTTGATACTGGAATATCCAGGAAATTTAGCATAGAGTTATGCCCTATTGTTGGACAGCTCCCGCTCTAGTTATCTGTTTACACTAGGTAGTAAGTAGGGATGTCTATATAATTTCGGTGGCCCTTGAAGTGTGGTAACAGTGCTGTCCTAAATTCATCATAAGACCTTACAGTATAAGCCAGAATAGCTTGAACAATTTTCATGCATGAGAATTTTGAGGGTGTTCTGTAATTGACATCCTGCAGATGTCCCCACCCAGAGATCCGAACGGGGGACTATTTTACCTCCGGAAAATTTATCTGAAGGACTTGTCATGTTTTAAGTAGCATAAATGTAACCGTTTTTTAAGTGGACACCAATTTTTTGCTTGTAATGGTGGTTACATCATCCACTCACTTTAACCCCCAGTATGTCTGGAGGGCCACACCTGTCTTTGGTTAATGGGTCCATCGGACCTGGCTGGGAGGAGTTTTAAAGTCCATTGGCTTTTCTCACAAGCACCAATTGTGGAACATTTGTACGCCGTGACAGGTCAGCGTAAGAGTTGAAATAGCATTTCCTCTATTTCTGATGTAGTTATACAGCTAACGTTCGGTTCCCAGAGCCTCATTGGTAAAAGCAGGTTGCACCACGGGCAGGTTGAGGTTGTGATTTGGATAGGAGAGGTTATGGAATGCACATCACTATCCCTTGCATCTCTTGCAACTTTCAAGTATTACAGCTCTCAGCATAAACTTTCCTCTGAAGCAAAAAGAAAACAAAGACAGATTAAAAAAGATCTCAAAAAATTTAAAAAGTGCCCAGAACAAACGATATATTCAGCAAAGAATTCACCATAAGAGAACTAAATGATGCCACCCATGAGTTGAAAGATAATAAGTCTCCTGGACCAGATAAAATACATGCTGAATTTCTGAAACACCTAGGATCAAAGGGAAGAAAGGTACTACTGAAATTATTTAATATATCATGGACCTCTACTGTACCTACAGAGTGGAAAAAAGCAATAATTATTCCTATTCTAAAAAAAGACAAAGCACCCGACAAAATAAATTATTGCAGACCAATTTCCTTAACAAGTGTCATTGTAAAAACAGCAGAACGTATGATTTCAGCAAGGCTAAATTGGTTCTTAGAAAGTACTAACATATTAACAACTGCTCAAACAGGATTCAGACAACACTTATCTACTAAAGAAAATACAATTCAACTCTCCCAAGATGTCAAAGAATATTTCAACAAAAATCAAGATATGCTGTCAGTTTTCATTGATTTTGAAAAAGCATACGATTCAGTATGGAGGCATAAACTTCTTGAGAAACTTTCAAAACTAGGCATTCAAGATAACATGTTAAATTGGATCACTCAGTTTCTCTCTCAACGTTTCTGTGCTACAAAATACAATGACAGTACATCCAAATTCCGACAAATAAAAATGGGCCTATCACAATGTGCAGTACTGAGTACAACCTTGTTCAACATCTACATCAATGATCTTCCCGCAGCTGTATCAAACACAGAAATAAAGACAGCACTTTTTGCAGATGACATGATCATGTGGACATCTTCCCCACAAATAGAGAAATCCAAAACTTCAATGGAAAAGGCTCTGATACAATTGGAAAAGTGGACTGACAACAATTTGATGAAAATAAAAACTGACAAAACAACATTCCAAATATTTAGCTTAAAAAAAAATCCCTAAACTAAATCTGCAGTTCAAGAAAACAAACCTGAAACAAACATATGAAACCAAATATTTAGAGAAAATTTTTTATTCAAAATTATCTCGGAGACATCATATTGAAGCAGCAGTAAACAAATCAAGAACAAAATTTTCAATTTTGAAAAGATTAGCTGTAGTAAAGTGGGGCAGTAATCGGGAGACACTGAACACCACATACAAAACATTCATCAAGCCAATACTTCTTTATAATGCAGAGGTAATAATTACAGCCGAACATAAATCACCTAGAAGTATGCAAAAATCAGGCCCTGCGACTAATAACCGGTGCAGCAAAATCAACTCCAATCACGGCAATGCAAGCCTTAACTCGGAACTATCCAATACATCTAACTTCAGAGGAGCAGGCACTAATAGAACATGAAAAAATGTTGTGGTTAAAAACAACAAAATGGGAGAAAAGGTTACTACAACCAATCAAAATGAAAACACCAACAAGTTTTCTACACAAATTTACGGAATTAAAAACAGATCTGAATCTTCTTAATTCTAAAGAAAACATTTTAATCAAAGAAAACCCACTAACTTTTGAACCAATTAATATTCAATTAGATTTAGAACAAATAGTTACAAAATCTGAAACTTCCAAACTTGTACTAAAAGCACTAGCATTAGAAACTGTGAACATAGATACCCACCTGAAGAATGGTTACATATCTACACAGATGGATCTAACTTGGACAACAACTCAAGAGCAGGAATTAAGTGTGCACTGTTCTCAGTCTATCAACCAGCAGGATACCACACAACAAATTTTGATGCAGAAGTAACGGCTATTCATATTTCACTCCAACACCTTCTGTACAGAATAGATAAATTCAAAAATGCTGTCATACTTTCTGATTCTAAAGCAGCATTATGTGCAATAAGTTCATATAAAAAGAAGGTCTATCCAAATTAAAGAATGTCACAAAATGATCCAACAACTTCAAAAACTACAGAAAAGAATTATATTACAGCGGATACCTGCACATTGTGGAATTGCTGGAAATGAATCAGCTGATTTTCTTGCCAAAAAGAGTGCAATTTTAATTCAGAACAAAAGTAAAAACTTACCCTTTACATCCATAAAAAGATTAATCAAAAGCAAATATAAGAACAAACAAAACCAATCAATATCTAACAAATCCAAAGATAAAAACTGGAACATTTTAATTAAAAATCTAGAAATTATTCCAGAAATCCCCCTTCAAGCTGCAGTAGCAAATTTTAGATTACTTACAGAACATGATTATTTGGCCAAACACTTACACAGAATAGGAATTTATACAAGTCCAAATTGTCCTCTGTGCAACAAAGAAGAGGAAATGACTGAAGAACATCTTTTAACCTGTGAAGCCACAGAAATATTGGAGAGCAAGAGAGCTAATGGCTTCATTGCCAAAGTCTAGCATTTGAAAACAACAACAAACAACATTTTCATGCATGATAGTAAATGTATTTGTATTTTCATATTGACTACTTGCAGCATATAGTACAGACATGCGCAAAGACATAGCTATCCAACCTAAAGTTTTCAGCTTTCAGACACTCCTAATATTTTGTCAATTTTACACTCCCATTTGCAGTGCAAGCGTCACGTATTAGAATCGTCTTTAACAATTTTAAATTTTGCACTTAACTCTTTCACCAATATGGATGTCATATTACATCCAAGTTAAAATACTGCAAACCGATATGGACGTGTATAGACGTTCTGTGCATACATGCATTTAATGCTTATTTAATTCCAATTATTTTAATCTTTATATTTTACAGTACATTTAAATAAGTTGTATAAGGCATAAAAACTAACCGTTAAAGGTTCCTTTTTTCATGTTACACCTCAAAATATGCATTAACACTTAAGGGCACATCTTCACATTCACAGCAAATCATACTGGTTTCTTTGCAAACTTCTTTTTCATGATACACATGAACATTTTTTAAATGGGTACAACTTTTTTGGGGGAAGGTGATTTTTAGGAAACTGTTTTCCCCTCTTGTGTGAGGTGTGCTAGAGTGGAGGATTTCTTAACCCCATTATGAAGATGCCACTGAATGTTACAGTGCTCAATAAGGCTGTGAGCCATTGATACATGTAAGTCCAGGTAGGTCATTGTCTTGCATGAGTTAAGAGCTCTCCAAATTACTAAACAATTGCATATGGTTATATCCAGCTGATGTAAAAGTACTTTTTATACCATTCAACCGTTTTTCGTGAAGAGTAAATAGTAAATTTCGTAATAAAAAAAGGGTAAATGAGCTTGTAATACCTGATCTAGTAGATCCACACCACCTATATTTGATCCGTTACTTCCCCCCTAAAAAATGGAGCAGCAAACATGTCATATGTAGACCAGTACACGTTTAATGTAGATTTACAAATAACACGCACACTGTCCACTTCTCCCTTAGGCCCTAAATTGCCTTTAGAGGTCAGAGCTTCCTTCACTGCATTTACATATACTTTTGTTTCCGTAACAATGAGAAACACTAAGTCAGCAGTATAAAAGGAAAAAAATGGTGAAAATGTCAGTTGGTTGACTGTCAGAAGTTAGTTGTACACCAGAAATATGTCGGTCTATATGTCTATTTTTGTTTAAGTTATTTTGACCACTTCACAATGTTGCTTCTTCACGAACACCTGAAGGAAGCAGATCTTTTTCTTCCTCACTGCTACCTATATCCTCAATACGTCCCTCAAAATCTGAAAACTCACCATCAATATCCAAATCATGTCAAACATCAAAAGTTCCTCCACATTTTCTAAAGTAAAAGCCTGTATACAGCATACACAAGCTAATTTATATGCTATATTACTATAAGCCAGGTTAACACTGAAATTTAAGAATTTCAACTATGCTAATCAGCTTCCGATAGCTAAAAGAAATCTCTCTGAACTGGGAGAGAATATAAATAACTAAATTACTGAGTGCAAATAGCTGCATAGGCTACCATAAACTTAGTTGTGAAATACTGAAATAAGAGGTACATATAGATGCTGACAGAAGTTTCTTTCTTTCCAGCACGTGTTTGACTCAACATATACAATGATTTTATTTAATTGATGGAAATTAATCATTTCTTCACACTAGCCGTATATAGGCCAAGGTCTTTGATTGATAGTCAACATGAAAAAATTAATGCCATGGCCGGGATTTGAACCACAGATCTGATTTCTGTCCAGTTGCTCTAATCCATTGAGCTACCATGGCCAACTTGCCGTCATGACATTAAATTCTCCATTTGACTCATATATTTCCCCGGTAGACCACTAGGGGCTCTCGCATTCAAGATACACTGTTTGTGGCGACTTACTATTGTAAGTACTTGAGTCCCAGGCTTCATCATTTAACTCTTATTATTTTAGTTAATTGATGGAAATTAATCATTTCTTCACACTAGCCATATATAGGCCATTGTAGTTCAATGGGTTAGAGCAAATGGACGGAAACCAGGAGATCTGTGGTTCAAATCCCGGCCATGGCATTGAATTTTTCAGCATATTCAAACACATAATAGATGAATTGCAGTTAGGCATTTAGTTGTTAAAAAATTGTCACATGTAATATTTCTTCCTGCAGAAACACAAGGCTGTATCAGATCCATTACAACATGCTTTATAAGGCGTACATCTGTGGGATGCTGCTTACCTTTGCCAAGATAGGAAACTCCATTCATTAAATACCTAGAATTTCTGTCAATTGCAAGCCAAAATTTTACTCCAAATTTGTCTGGATTGTTGCTCATATATTGAATGAGCCTCTAGCCTTGTATAGAAACAGTTGCTCATCGACAGTGATATTTTCACTTGGAATGTAACATTGCAAGCAAATGACAATGAAAGGATTCCACATGGAGGTAACAGGTGCAAAGCAATCCATCTATAGACTCTGAGAATGTGTGTTCTTTTCATGAAGTTCTATAAACCACAAAATTTCAGTAAATTTTTGTCTTATATGTTTTTGGAGGAATTTAGTAACAGTGATGTGAGATTAAATATTTGTCTGCTCATTGTATTTTGGATAATTGTGGTTACGTAAGTATTTGACCATAACTACAATTTAAAGTGGTTTGCCCCATATATGCATAAACAGTGTGCTATAGTGGTTTCTATTGCCTTGAGACCTTGATTCAGTTATCATACAGTCCTTGATGTGGTCTAATCTCTGTATATTTCTCTATATTTTGAACCACTGTCGTCAACTAGCAACCTCCATGCAGTAGAATATGCACCCTTTCTGACAGTGACAGTAATATAATAATAATAATAATAATAATAATAATAATAATAATAATAATAATAATAATAGTGGTGTAAAGATACATAAACATGCCTGCTATAGGTGAACCAGCATTAGCTAGTCTTTCCTCTACCTGATCTTGTCTTTTGCTAGCTTCAGCATCACTATTGAAGAGTCACTGTCTTCACTCATAGGTGCAATATTCCTCATCCTCTTCTAACACATACATTTCGCAAACACTACGAGACTCTACACCCTTGGATTCATCATCAAACTTCAACATTAAATATTTCAGAATTTCTTCACGTAACAAACCACGCAGCAAAATGCCATTGCAAGGCAACTGAAGAGTGGTTAACATCACTTGATCAGTGAAGCTCCTTCCTCATTGACAAAGACAGCGGAATGCCATAAATCAATCATGAACACAAACACAATAGCTGTTGACAGTTCTGAAGGCTATAGTGTACAGGGCTACCACAGAAGTTCATTGTTTTGCTTTTAAGAAAGGTTTAACTTTGTAACCTTCCGTCGGGTGCAATGTTAAGTGTAGCAGCACAGGACGCTGCTGATAGGCACACTTTGTAAATCACGAGCGTGCGTGCATTCGTGTAATGCTCAGAATTTGATAATAAAATCATTTTTCTTTTTGCTTCCCAATATTTGGAGACTAGATCTTGATTTTGGAGAGTTTCACATACAGTTGGATGATCAATGTTCATTAAATCGTCTTTACCACATAAACAGCACTGTGGAGAAGTTGTTAATCCAACCTAGAATAAATGTCCATTCAAACAATCGTGGCCTGTGATTAATCTGAACATTGCTACTGAACATTTTCGAGGTAGTTCTGGAATTGTCTTTAGTTTGTTTTGGAGATCTTTCCAATTAAGTTTTTCAGAGGAAACTAGATAGTTGTTATATAGTTTTGTGAAGATGTTTTTGGTTAATCTTTTAACTGTTTCATAGGGGATATTTTGTTTCGTTGTTTGAGATATTTTGGAACCCTTCTTGGCCAACATATCTGCTTGCTCATTGCCAGAAATTCCACAGTGAGATGGTATCCATTGGAAAACTATACGTATATTTAAATTTTGAAGATGTTTAATCATATTACGAATTTCATTTATCTTTTCGGTTTTTGGGCTGTCACTTGAAATAATAGCCTGAATAACTGCTTTAGAATCTGTTAAGAAAACTATGTTGGAAAGCTTATTTGTCCAGGCAAATAGATTTTGTAAGGAAGTATAAATTGCATCAATTTCTCCATCAAAACTTGTTAAGTAAATTCCAACATGCTTATAGAAAGAAAAGAATTTACAGGTAGCTCCTGCTCCATCTTCTTGATTGTAAAGAGAGCGATCTGTATAGATGTGTGTCCATTTGTCAACTGGATATCTTACATTTATGGTTTCAAGGGCATATGCTTTAGCTTCTGTAGATGAGTATTCCTTCTTTTTAAAATCTGCAAGTAAATCTAGGTAGTATTCTAATTCAATGATGTTCAGTGGGTTATTAAGAGACATGAAAGGTTCTATTTTGGATGGGTAATTTAGTTTATTTCTTAGTTGAACTTTCTGTATGAAGCCTAATTGAGTTTTCAAACTGAAGGTGGATGTGTGTTGTTTTACCCATTTATTATTCTCTGAATTCTTAAGAGCTTTTCATATGTTAAAAGGGCTTGCATTTCTAAATCTGTCATTATGGGTCTGTTACATGTAAATGCTTGTAAGGTTATTATAGGAGTAGTTTTTATAGCTCCAGTAATTAACCTAAGAGCTTGATTTTGTGTGCGCTCCAGTATCATGGAAGTTGAAGGTGATGATATCAGTACTTCTCCACAGTAATTAAGAACTGGCCTTATATATGTATTATATGTAGTATTTAATGTAGATCTTGAACAACCCCATTTAGTTCCTGCAAGTCTTTTTAATATCTTAAAACGGTTAATTGCTTTATCTCTAATTTTTTCAATATGTTTTTTCCAAGTTAATTTTTTGTCAAACAATATTCCAAGATATTGAGCATTTTCTGTTCTGGTTAATTTGATATGATAATAACTTAAGGTAATACTGGGTTGTTTCTTTCTTAGAGAGAAGAGCTGATAGTTACTTTTCACAGTGTTTACTTCCATGAGGTTTTTAGAACACCATTGTTTAAGGGTATTCAAAGAATTTTGAATATTTGTCTTTAGAATTTCAAGTTAAATTTACTGCTGTCCTGTCATGGCAGTAGGAACGTCCTTCATCTGGCAAATGAAGGAAAGGCTGGTGATATAATGATTTGCCAAGCCTGATCCGGCGGATCCATAGACCGACAGGTGTGTTCCCTCCACAATATGAGGATTAAGAAGGAACGATTCAACTGCCTACTTATAAAAAAGAGTTGTCCATAAGAAACGGTTGAAACCTGCTCAATAAAATATGTTTATGTCTCTTTCTACATTTAAATTGTTAAATGCTGTAAAAATGCATCATAAACACAATTCCGTATCTTCCGTATTTATTAAGTTATTTGAACGAAACAAAAACTCGTTTCAAACCCATTAAAGTCAGTATACATCTACAGTAACAATACAGTAGAGACTACATTAGTAGATCGTCAAAATTTCACTACTTTGTTTCACTGTAGCAAAAGCCATTATTTGCGCCGAACGCGCCTAGTATTTGAATCATTTTGTTTTGTGTGTATACGAACCAATGTATGTATGTTTAGCTATGCAAGCGACTTCTCCGATTCAAGTTTAGTTTATTTATGCTATACCAAGCGATAGTCATACGAGTATATGTTGCGTTACACTGAAAAGAAAACTCTCTGTCAGCATCTGTTATTACAGTGTTTCTCAACCAAGGTTTCTGGTAGCCTTATGCAGCTGTTTTCGCTCAGTATTTTAGTTATTTATACTCTCTCTGTGTTCAGAGTGATTTCTTATAGCTATCAAGAACTAAATGAATGACACATTTGAAATTGTTAAATTTCAATGTTAACCATGGCTTATCCCCGTAATGTAGCAAATAAATTACCTTGCATATGATGTATACAGGCTTCTGATATTACTGTAGAAAATCTGGAATATTTGTTGTGCGATTATGAAGGAGATGTTTAGGATATAGTTAGCAGTGACGTGTACTGGTCTACAGATGGCATGTTAGCTACTTCATTGTTTGGGGGAAGTGGCGGGTCAAATATGGGTGATGTGGATCAGCTATTACTAGCTATCCCTCTTTACAAAAAACAGTTAAATGGTAAAAAAAAGTCTTTTATACCACTGGATGTAACCATGCACAATTGTTTAGTAATTTTCAGAGCTGTAAATTCATGCAAGACATTCATCTACCTGTACTTGCGCGTATAAATAGCTTGTAACCTAATTGAGTATTATAATACTCAGAGGTCTCTTTATACTAGGGGGTAGGAAATTCACCACAAATCACCCCTCATACTTGAGAGAAAACACTTTCCTAAAAGCATACCACCCACAACCAAAAAAGTCGCAACCGTTTCGAAAATGTCTAGTGTGTTGTGAAAAAGAAGTTCGCAAGGAAACCAATATTATTTGGTGTGAATCTGCAGATGTGCTCTTGGGTGTTTATCCCGGTTTGGAGGTGTACAATTCAAAAAGAAACCTTTAAGGGTATTATTAAATTTTAGATGAGTCGCATTTTTTAACACATCTGCTTCACTTTCGTACCTATTTTGAGGACATGTTTCGCAAATCTTCGCTTGCATCTACGGCTCTTGTGCGACTGACGCTAGATCCAGCGGTGTGGGTAATTCTGGGGTTGTTGCTGCCATCTGTTGATTTAGTGATGAACTGAAAAGTGGGATTCTCTTCTAGCGGGATTTCAAAGTTCATTAGTTGGTTTTTATGTTTTTCTATGTATATCCTCTCCCATATGACGAGTTCACTATGTTTTTGTACGTATTTTAGTAATTCTGTGCTATCTTCAATTTCATGATTTTCAGACCAGAAATGAGCTGCTATTGCGGACTTATCAATATTTTTGTATCTTAAGTGCCTGAAGTGTTCTTTCTTTCTAGTGCCTATGTTCCTTTTTGTCCTTCCTATGTAAATTTTTTCACAGTCTTTACACTTAATTTTGTAAATGCCTGACTTTTCCTCTGGTTTTATCTTATCAGTATTATTACTGTGAAGTAGGTTTTTAATGTTGTAATTGTTTTTTGGTGCCAATGTTATATTGAATATTTTTTGGAACTTTTTTGTGGCCCAGGGGTGGTAAGTAAATTTAGCAAATCTAGTTTCTTGTTTTATTGGTGTGAGAGCTGTGATCTGTTTTAATTTCTTTTGAAGTTTGAATAATTTTAGTTTTTTATCTACAAGGTTTTTTCCATATCCATTTTTAATTGCAGTTTTTAAGATTTGATGGTACTCGTTTTGATATTCTTGCTGGCTGAGAGGTAGATTTACTAATCTGTGTGTCAGACTGTTGATGGTTGCATGTTTGTGTGGAATTGGGTTGAAACTATTTGCTTTGATGTAATTATCTGTGTGTGTTGCTTTTCTATGAATGCCAAATTCTAGTTTTTCATTGCCTTTTTTGATTTTAAGGTCTAAAAAAGGTAGAGTAGAGTCCTCTTCAGTTTCTACTGTGAATTGTATGCTGGGTTCTTGCAGGTTGAGTAGTTTCAAAGCATCATCTATTAGTTTGTAGGGCACTATTGCAAAGATGTCGTCTACGTATCTGTACCATGTTTTAAACATATGAGGGAAGGCTTTAGTAATATGTGTTTCGAAAAAGCTCATGTATAGATTGGCCAAAAATGGTGATAGCGGGCTTCCCATAGCTAGTCCTGAAATTTGTTTGTAATATTTTCCATCGAAGACAAAATTTGAAAATATTACAAACAAATTTCAGGACTAGCTATGGGAAGCCCGCTATCACCATTTTTGGCCAATCTATACATGAGCTTTTTCGAAACACATATTACTAAAGCCTTCCCTCATATGTTTAAAACATGGTACAGATACGTAGACGACATCTTTGCAATAGTGCCCTACAAACTAATAGATGATGCTTTGAAACTACTCAACCTGCAAGAACCCAGCATACAATTCACAGTAGAAACTGAAGAGGACTCTACTCTACCTTTTTTAGACCTTAAAATCAAAAAAGGCAATGAAAAACTAGAATTTGGCATTCATAGAAAAGCAACACACACAGATAATTACATCAAAGCAAATAGTTTCAACCCAATTCCACACAAACATGCAACCATCAACAGTCTGACACACAGATTAGTAAATCTACCTCTCAGCCAGCAAGAATATCAAAACGAGTACCATCAAATCTTAAAAACTGCAATTAAAAATGGATATGGAAAAAACCTTGTAGATAAAAAACTAAAATTATTCAAACTTCAAAAGAAATTAAAACAGATCACAGCTCTCACACCAATAAAACAAGAAACTAGATTTGCTAAATTTACTTACCACCCCTGGGCCACAAAAAAGTTCCAAAAAATATTCAAGAAATACAATATAACATTGGCACCAAAAAACAATTACAACATTAAAAACCTACTTCACAGTAATAATACTGATAAGATAAAACCAGAGGAAAAGTCAGGCATTTACAAAATTAAGTGTAAAGACTGTGAAAAAATTTACATAGGAAGGACAAAAAGGAACATAGGCACTAGAAAGAAAGAACACTTCAGGCACTTAAGATACAAAAATATTGATAAGTCCGCAATAGCAGCTCATTTCTGGTCTGAAAATCATGAAATTGAAGATAGCACAGAATTACTAAAATACGTACAAAAACATAGTGAACTCGTCATATGGGAGAGGATATACATAGAAAAACATAAAAACCAACTAATGAACTTTGAAATCCCGCTAGAAGAGAATCCCACTTTTCAGTTCATCACTAAATCAACAGATGGCAGCAACAACCCCAGAATTACCCACACCGCTGGATCTAGCGTCAGTCGCACAAGAGCCGTAGATGCAAGCGAAGATTTGCGAAACATGTCCTCAAAATAGGTACGAAAGTGAAGCAGATGTGTTAAAAAATGCGACTCATCTAAAATTTAATAATTTTTCGCTTCACTGTGGTGTTCCAATACAGTTGAATCTCGATATACTTTAAGGGTATGTTTGCATCCCATATAGAACTAATTTAAATTTATTGTAAAATAGCAAGATTAAAATAATTGGCGTTAAATGAGCATTAAATGCATGTATGTGCAGGATGTCTATGCACGTCCATATCGGTTTGGGGCATTTTAACTTGGACGTCATATATCTCGGTGAAAGGGTTAAATGATCCTTATACATGTCACATATTTTTGAATGAATATTACCATATGAAAAATGGTTCTGCTGTGAAAATCTGATATTGATAAAATAATATTATTCAATATGAGTATCCTCATTTTTAGTGTGCAACACACTTAAGTTTATTGCTGCCATGTCAAATCCACTCAGAAATATCAATGCTTATGGTAAATGCTTATGATGCGACAGTGCAACCAATGTATTAAAGCTGTACATTTTCTGTGGTGCAAAAACTATCATAGTACAAATTACAAACTAGATTGGTATATGACATACAAAGAGCACATTTACATTTTTTGCACTCATATCTTGATAATGTAATACCAGTGTTCAGATACATACTGCACATCTTTTTGTACATGGCCCAGGATATGGTTCATCTTGGTTTTCTTTCTCCATGTTTGGTTGAAATGTCTTTAGTTTTCGTTAGTAGGATCAATTGTTTCATCGTTATGCACTGTAGATACAAGAACCACATTTCTTTGTGTCTTTGGGATGTGTGAAACTAAGGTAGTGTCTTTTCTGAAGGCGAAAATGCTATGTCTTCTTCTCTTCCTTTGGTGGCTTCAAGTTCAGGTGACAACTGTCTTTTGTTTCTTTTCAAGGTACCCACATTGATAGCATTTTCTCTTTTAGTTCCTCACAAAGTTCTCTATCACTGAACCAATTATTGACCGTTAAATTACCACTAACAAATAAGGGCTCAGCCATATGTTTAACCACATCACTTAGCTTGTACTGATCAGGAAAGGACCTTCAGGTTGCTTTCCAGGATAGATTTCTAGGTTAAACTAATAAAACATTTTAGCATCCACAAGTGCATAATTTTTTATCCCATATTTATTGGGCTTTGATGGAGTGTACTGGCAAAAAGGACATTTTCCACAAAAACCCGGAAGCATTTCATCTATTGTAGTATTTTCCCCAAGTGAATAACTTTTCTGACATTTGTCATCTTCCAGATATCTCATTACTTCTGCAAGGTCTTCAGCTTTGTCCAAGTCGTACACTCTCTTTGAGTTTGACATTTTCAAGTATAAAACCTGAAGCAAAACAAATGTATGTCAAGTGATGCAAAACAAATTTATGTCAAGTTTGGGCGCAATGTGTCTGAGAAGCACAGGAGCAGAAATAATACTGTTTATATGTATATTTAGGAGTCAGCTGCTAGCCGCCGAACGAGAAGGTCGTGTAGCAGGAGTGCAGAAACGGAGAGCTCAAGATTAGAACATGGGTGTTGATTTGCAGCAGTACAGGATAAGAATTGGAGTATCTGGAGGAAACAAAAGGAAGAATCAGTACAAAGAGGAACTCAAGATACCAGTTCAACTATGGATAGCACTAGTATTATCAGTCTTGCTAATAATAGGCAGAGTGGAATCGAACCCAGGACCAACAGACTTGAACCAAATTGCAGATATGTTAAAAAAGATTACGAAAGATTTAGCAGATGTAAAGAAGATGGGGACAGGAATGGGCCCTAAATTGGACACAAATACTGAACAACTCGGAAGAATAATTAAAGAATTAAAAGAAGACACCGAACAAAGATTTGCCAAATTCACAAGAACAATAGAAAAGGTAAAGAAGAACTGTGAAAATGGACAGGGCAAACTGAACCTCATTATATTTGGAGTAAAAGAAGACCTAAATAAGAGGTTGTACGACATCGTGGCAGAAATTTTAGAAAGAAGACTAGAAATACCATTGCAAGGATGGGAGATTATGGAGACATACAGATTAGGCAAAAAAGGAAGAGACAACCGACCAATACTTCTAAAAGTAGCTACACAGGAGATGAAATGGAGGATCATAAGCAGTACAAAGAAGCTAAAAGGATCAGGAATTTACATAGAAAGGGATTACAGCAAGGAAGAACAGAGATATAAAAATTCCTTATTAATTAAAATGAAGGAGGCCAGGGATGAAGGGAAAAAGGCTTACTTGAGGGGGCTTGATCTTATTGTAAATGACGAACTTTGGAGTATCCATGTTAGAAGAGATGAGCAGAGAAAAACTGATTCACAACAGGATGAGATCCAGACAGCAGACAGATCAAAGGTTGGAGCCCAAGGAATGCAGAGTCAAATATCAGAAGATGCGAAGAAAAACGATGCTACACCTGGTATTACATGCAGCGATGACGCATCCACACTAGCAAGTGACGACATCCGGGGAAGTGATGTAGTGATACATAGTGACGTATAAGAGTGATGACATAACAGGTGACGTGTGTCAAGGTTCCAGTGAGAGACATCAAAGCGCGCATACAAGTGAAGTGCTATATTTCAAAGCCATGACTGAGGCACAAAGGGTTATAAAAGAAAGTTACAAATTATAGCAACGGGTGAAGGAAGTATTTTGCAATTGGTGGAAACACAGAACAGTCAATAAGTGATGGTCGGGGTGGGAGGTTAACAAGAGGAAGAAAGGTAGACATGTTGAAGAAGAAAGACAGTGAAAACTTAAGATAGGGAAGGGGGATACCTATGATGTTTTGGAATGTGGAAGGTCTAAAAGCAAAGTTAATAAGTGGTGAATAATATAATGTGGCAAAAGGAGTGGATGTTATTGGTTTAGTGGAAACATGGGTAGAGGACAGAGTTAATTTAATTAAACAATTTTTTATGTTATATAGAATAAAAAGAAGTATTTCAGAAAGTGGAGTGCCATTGTTACTAAAATTGGGCAAGTGAGTCAACCTTGTATATACTTTTCTCCACTTACAAGTTTTTTTATGAAGACTAGTTTCTGGGGACTTCTCCCCTATCGTCAGTTCAGTGGTTGACTGATGATGCATCTGGTGTCTGCATCTGGCTTGGTGTCGTGCTGCCATCTAATGTCCTGGTAAGTTTGATGACGTCATCTACTGCGGGAATTTAAAAATTCATCAGGAGGTCCTGTTTCTTCGTAATAAATATGTTTTCCCAAATCTGTAGCTCCAGAGGTTTCTTTGCCTGTTTCATCAGTTCTATTTCTTGTTTTATGTTGCGATGCTCAGATCAAAAGTGATGTGCTACGGCCGACTTGTCCATTTGTTTGAATTTAATATTTCTGAAGTGTTCTTTCATTCTTGTTCCTAGATTCCTTTTGGTCTTACCAATGTATATTTTGTCACAATCCTGGCAACTCATTTGGTAAATGCCTGATAATTGAGTTTTCGGTGTGCTATTTTTTAGAGGGTGGCTTAGTAAGTTGCGGATGTTGTGTTTGTTCTGAGGGGCTAATTTTATGTTGAAGCTCTTAAATATCTTTTCAAATTTTTTGAAGTATTTTGGCTGAAATGTAAATTTTCTATATCTGGTGTTTGGGTTTTCTAGTTTTTTTAACGTAGTAATGTCCCTTAAGTTTTTGTTTCTTTTGTGTCTGTAGATCAGTTTTTTGATGAAATTTGTGTTACAGTTGTTCAATTCGGCAACCTGGTGTATGTGAGTGTACTGTTCATATTCTGTTTTTGTTAGCGGAATGTTGATTAATCTGTGAACTAAACTATGGAATACTGCATATTGATGTATTACTGGGTTGAATGGGTTGCATTTAATGTAATTGTCAACATGTGTTGCTTTTCTTGGAAGATCTTGCAGGAGTGGGGTAATTATAGAAAGATGTTTAAAATATTGATGTAGCTGTATAAAAAAGGATGATAATACATTAAAGATCTGTCTAAAACATCAGAAGAATTCAACATGTAAGAACAGCTGGTGGGCAGAGCTAGAGAGAACGCTGGCCAAAATAGGGATGGGGGATATCTGGCAAGAGTGAAAGAAATTTAAAATGTTTTTGGACAATTATTAAGAATAGGATAGAGGACATTGACAGACAAGTGACGTGGGGAAATCTGATAAGTAAGAAATCACTAAATGTATACCTGAAAATAAAGACAGAATGGGGAAGGGAAACATATATAGACATGTGATAGATATGAGAGGGAGGGTTTAGCTTGGTTAAGGACAGGAGCAATATTGAGAGGGGGTTCACCAAAGGAGTGCATTCTATGTGGAAAGAAAATAAGTTTAGAACATTATGTAGTGGAGTGTAAAGAAGTTGAAAACTGGAGGAAATTAATATGGGATAAGAACTGGGATAATAAAGGGGCTTACATAGTAACAATAAAAATGCTTACTATTAAATTTTAGATGAATCATATTTTTTACACATCTGCTTCACTTTCGTACCTATTTTGAGGACATGTTTCGCAAATCATCGTTTGCATCTACGGCTCTTATGCGACTTGATGCAAACGATGATTTGCGAAACATGTCCTCAAAATAGGTACGAAAGTGAAGCAGATGTGTAAAAAATACGACTCATCTAAAATTTAATAATTTTTCACTTCACTGTGGTGTTCCAATACAGTTAAATCTCGAAAAATGCTTACGTTGAAAAGAGAGAAAAGATTAAGGGAGGTGGGGAAATTTGCTGACAAAGTCAAAGAGAAATGGTTGAGAAGGGCGAGGAAATAAGAGGTAGAGAAATGGAAGACAATCGGAACATTAGGTCAAGGTCATATAAGGGCTAGGATAGAGGTGAACGGCCAGGGAGCCAACACCACTATCAGCCCGTAATATAAGCAGCGGACAAATTTGTACCTAGATTAGAATTATAAAACTTTTAATTGAGATTGTAAGATATGTAAGTACTACTATTATTATATGTATATTTATAAAATACTGCCATGTTTCATAAGTAAAATGAATGATATTGTTAAAAATAAGTATTTAAAATGTACCTTGTGAATTGATGCACAATCAGGTGCAATGCACCTGACAGATCACTTTTGTAGTAACAACACTCCAGCTGGCTCTAAGACAAACTGACCGACAATGGCTTAAAGTTTAGCAGGAAACAGGAAACTACTCATTGTTGGAAGTAGTTGCGCACTCTCTAATGATGTTGGAGGACTTAAATTACATTAAAAATAAAAACTCTCTAATGGTAAACAATAACGGGTGTGCTTGTCAGATCAGTTACGCTCGACAGAAGGTTAAAGGTTTTTTTTAACTTTTCTTTGTAGATGTGCACTTCACATATATTTATTTAGTCACAGAAAAGGGGAACTGTACCTATACAGCTTGCAAAAGTTAAAGGCACATGAACGCTGGCCGATGGTTGCAGAGTGCTGTTGTCAAGCATAGTACGTGCACTTAGAGAGGTACCGTGTACATAAGAGCAGTTTTACCCGCCAGCAAAGGTTTTGGCTATTCTTCCCGTAATTAAACAACACATTAAGTATTCCTAAAACATTAAGATCTTATTACTTTCTTGGAAGTGTTGAAAACAGTGTTGTTATGATAAATTAACTTTAAAGAGAGTCGATTAAAGACACTAGACAACACTTACTTTTAAATTTTTCCGGAACTAGTTTCAGAGGCTTTGCCTCTATCATCGGCCGGCTCTCGGTCGAGAGCCGGCCGATGATAGAGGCAAAGCCTCTGAAACTAGTTCCGGAAAAATTTAAAAGTAAGTGTTGTCTAGTGTCTTTAATCGACTCTCTTTAAAGTTAATTAAGATCTTACCTTGACACACATCACAGCAGTGGAACAGCAAGCACGGTTTCCAATCCAGTAACTCGCTTTCCGACTTCATGGATCTTTCCCGGAGATTGAAACAACGTATGCTCCCTTTTTCTAAGGATGAAGCTGCTTCACTACAAATTCGTGACACTGCACACTACCTATACCACAAGGTTACAGAGTTAATTGCTGGGATTTTGAAAAATCTACAGTTGCCCTATATCCTGGATTGGAGAGCTTTCGCAAAAACTTGTTCATATTTAATATAATTTTTCTGCCTTGAAAATGAATCACTTCATGTTTATTGATCAAAAAATCACTTGTCCCAGCTTCGAGGGACATATTCACGCACTCGAATCACAACCACTGGAAAAAAGATGTGGATAATAATAATTTAATGTAATATTAACAATATTTCAGCACGAGTTCAACACACAACTTAATGATGCCATTCACTTTAAATAAATGACACCTCTACTCTGCAAACAAACTTAAAATTAACTCTTCAAACTGCATGATTTCTATTTTAATACTAGGCGCATTATTTATTTATTTATGCTTGAGATAAATGTTATGAGGAAAGAATGGTGTTGGTTTTCATGAATGGCATGTGTAATTTCCACATACTTATCTGCAACATTTAACCATGACAGTGATAATAGAACGTGCATCTCTCATGTTCTAAGTATCCTAAAGACAGAATTTTTGTACAGTCATGATCAGAAAATAAATTTTTTCTTATAAGATTGGCATCTGTCACTTTTCAAACATTTATCCGAGCATAATTAATATAATGTTCTCAGTTCAGGCACACAAGATACGTGTGCCACATTTGGCAGCGCAGCTAGGTGGGGCAAGCTTAGGATTGGCTGGAATCTGCAGTATGGCATGCCTCCATATGCCTTTAACTTTTGCTAAGATTATAGTCTTGCCATACTGTTACAAATTTTTGACACATACTGTACATCCGGTTTGGCCTGTAAACAACTGCGCTTGTGCACACCTTAACCTCAAACCATTGTTAGCTTGTCTTCGAAAGAGGAAGTATTTAGCTCAAGGTTTCACCATGGAGTGGGGTGATTAGGAAAATCGTGTAACCGTCATTGCGTTGCATATGACCGTGTGCACCAACCTTGTTAAACAAACCCACTAGACGCGTTTACCTAAACGCTGCTAAAAGTTGATCTTACATCTTGGTGCACCATTGTCAATCACTGTTTAGCTGGCTGTGATTATCTGGCAGGTGCTTGCTGCCATAGAGCACACCGCTCATTTCAAATGCAACTGTTGAGAAGCCTACCGAACACACCCGGAAGTTCACTGCCTCGTGTTTGCCATTTGTTGTTTGTTTTTCGCTTTGCATTTGTCGAGGCAGAAACGCATATATAAACAGCCGTAGCAGAAATAGAGTATCAACGTAATGGAAACCAAAGCCAAGAGGACTCCTAACTTAACCCCAATGACAGTACTGGAAACCTCCTTTTCCAAACTCCATACTGGCTCTCCCACTGTGTTTCTGGTTCTTATATGTGCATTGTTAAAATGTTGCTCAGCAGCAGTTTGTGGGTTAATCAGGGTGATTAAATATGGCCTGCAACCATTGCCACTATGTCCTAGTAAATATCCATGAGGCATTTCTCCATTTTCAAACCTTGGAGTTTCTAAATACAGTGCTATCATGCACTGAGTCTGGCCACCTTGCAACAATGTCCCTAATAAGTAAATTATTATTACTCATAGTTTGGCAATTGGGTGAAAAATAACATTTTCTGTTTCTATAATCTTTGCCATTTTCACCTCCAGGCAACTGAATCCTTATGTGATTGCAATCTATGTCTCCAAGTACTCCTGGAAAACCACTAATTGCACTAAAGTTATTATTGACAGCCCTTACATCAGCATTACTTGCCTGAAATTGTATATAATTACATCCAAGATTGGCTATTGTTCTCGACACACTGTTTTGTAATACACAACACCGTGGTTCATGAGTATTTGACATGTCATTAATTATTGTGTGTTTCAAATAGGATGATGTTTATCCTTGAGCGCTACTAGATGAGCAACCAATCGGAGTCCTGCTGTGTTGTCGTGTGGTATTCTCCGTAAGTGGTGTGTGATAAGCGCCAACCTAATCAATCTCTAATAAATACTATTCATGCTAAGACAAAAATTCGATTTTGCAAAAACTGATCCATGAGGAAGGTAGAGAGTAATGTATCTAACATAACCACAAAACCCCATATTTTTAGCTCAAATAGTTTTGCTAATACAAATAAATAAAGCACTACTATGTTATAACAATGCATCGCAATGCAAGCATTGTAATGGATATCATTATTGGTTGGCATATATGCGTGTACGTATATTTGTAATTACTTAGAACTGAAATGTAAGCGTTTGACATGACGTGATAAAATAATTACTTTGAATAAGCCAAGGTGTTCGTTAAATTCATGCGAGAACAAACAATACACTTCCTGCTGGCTTGTAGAATGGTGCATCGGAAGAACATGACTTGTCTCACTATATGTTTATGAATCGTACTTAATCTATATCACAGATTAATACCAGATGCTCAACTCCGTGTTAAAATCTGAAGACGCATAGGGCGCTCTTTCCTAAATCTTTAGACCCCGGCGACCTTGGCAACTACGGCCGGTAATGTAGTAAGCTTCTATTGCGACCGAGCTATGGTGCATTCACCTCCCCTTCCCTTCGGCTCCCATTTTCACTGACTGATGGAATCCAACTTCTTTCGAAATCACTTCTCGTCACACATGAATAGTTTACGGCACATATCAACTATTTCATATTAGGATAATATGCGTCAAGTACGCTGAGGAAATGTGCGATAAACTATTATGTAACTTCGAAAGTTGTCCAATGAATTTATGAAAATAATATCTCAAGAATTCATCTGTCAACTTGAACTTTTCCTGTTAAATATGAATAATTAGGACTTCCACAAAGCATATCTTTAATATTCCTGTTGAAAAATAATATTTTTGTCCTTAATAACAATTACAACTTTAATAAACGAGAGAGTGAGATCACTCAAGATGATCTTGAGGTTATACAACACATCTGTATTCTCTTTGCCTCATTCCAAATCTTCTTAACACCAAAATACTAAGTACAGGAAAACAGGAAAGGAAACTATAAGGTTATGTGAAATGCTGTTTACTTTGTACACAGAATGTGGAAAATTCCCTGGAATAAAAGCGTATAAGAAAATCCACTAAAGAAATGTATATATAAATTTTAAATGAGAACACCAACATCTATGTACAAAAAAAATTGCACTATCTGTTTAAAATGACAACAAAGCAACTCGGTTAAAGCTCATATTTAATAAGAATTTGAAAAGCTCAATAGTATATATATATATATTTTATTTGCAGTACAAGTATACAAAAGAATATTTAGAGAAAAACTTGTAATTTGTGATTGATTCATATGGCATTTAATAGTGTAGGAAAACCTGACAAATTAGTACATGAGTCAGGGTATATAACTGATGACATAAATTTCATAAAAGGCACTATTTTTATATAGTTCTAATCACTTTGGTTGAATTATCATTCACAAGTGCAGAATAAATTATTATGAAAGATAAGAAACACATTAAACTGTATCATTTGCACTGAATATTTGTAGTTGATAGTATTTCTAATCAAACTTGCTACAAATATCACCAAGAAAAATACCACATTCATTAAAAAGCTAATGAAAGGATGGAAAGCAGATCATTACTTAATTGTAATTAGCATAAAGCATAACCTAGAGCTTTAAACATTTGTAATAACGAAATTAGTGTTCGTCACCATTACCTCATTACAACCACCAACACCAAAACCATAATTAACACTCCAGTATGTATTTCTTCATCACCCCCCTCATGTTAAACACATAAAATACTGAGAACTCCAATTTGAGAAGTTGTTTCTACAAAACTTTACCTTGGTATTCATTAATACCATGGCTCTGACTTATATAAACAGCACATTGACATTTAAGGAAATCTTTACAACCAAAGGTTATAACGTGACAAATCATAACATAAACACTCAAATTCAAGTATATCTACATTTCTGAAACTTTTTAATATATCTATGCACCAATAAGGTACAATGCTTTTAGAGTAGTAGGATTTTCAAGTGCTATTTTACCAAAAGATAAACCGGTCAATCAAATAAAAGAAATGAAATAGCATAGCACTTCACATCACTAGTTGTAAGAGATTATTCTCTTTTGAGGTATTTGAAAAATGCTAAACAAAAAGAAAGCTGTCTTTCATATTTACGGATTACACACATTGGCTAATCAGCACCTAACTGTCCAAGTTTAGATACCTTTCAGGCAGGAGTCCCTGAATGTTGTATCAAATCACAGCCACAGTTTTGATGTTTCTGAAAGTTCACATACTTGGGGTAGATTGACACGATGAAGCAAGTAATACACAAAGTAGACACAGTGTATCACACTATCGCAAATAGATTCTGTTCCCTGAAACAAAAAAAAAAAGGAAACATTGCAGATACCTACTTTAAAAATAAAAACTTCATTACCAGTTCATATATTTTAGATCACTTAGTCCAGGAAAAGTATTAAAAAGTAATACTGGAGATGAAAAATATTTCTGTAAGTATGCTGTACACATGACAATCACAAAATGCTTGGGAGTTAAAGTTTAAAGTGTTGTGATGACATGCAATGAGATAATAAATATTTATAAAGCTAATAAGCAACTGTTAATGTATTGCTCTTTTTGATGACTGCTAATTATATGGACTAAATGAACCAAAAGGAAATTACAATGTGTAAAACCTGTACAGCATGAATTTATTAAGCTTAAATATTGAAGAAATCTTACTATGATATTCAAAGTGCATATTTCACAAATGTACACACAAAACATGCTGTCACAAATAATAATGAAAGTCAAATTTACATATCAATGATGTTGAAACACTCTAAGACGTCGTGCAGTACTTCCACGGTAGGTACTGATGCCTAATAATCTGTTTTGCCTCTTGCACCACCAGTGTATACACAGCTGGGCAAGGATGCTGATTATGCCATCTTTCATGGCTGATGCATGATCCACACATACATCCCCAATCCAGTCTAAGTTTATGTTTCCACGCATAACTTCTGTAGCACGGTGCTTCACACCAGGCAAGTGGCTACTGGTACTGAGCATATCTTCCACAAGAGTACTACCAAGAGCTACAGCTCTACATAAATCCTCAGATGGATATGTTAGAACTGGACTTTGTTCGTTATACTCTTCGAAATATATACCCAAGTGCCTACTCTCCATCGAGTCTGTTGTGAGTGCAATCCGACATTTGTTACAGAGGTTATGACGAAGAAGCCTGCTGGCAATATATCCTGAAACCTTTGTGTTTGAGTAGGACTCAACCACCTCAGCCATTAAACTGAGATTTGGAGGATTCTGCTGCAAAGCAGAGCTAGGAACCTGATTTGCAACAGACTGTGGTTCGGCAAAAACTAAGCTGTGAAGATTATTTAAAACCTCACCAGTGTTTTCCTCCAATTCACAGTTTAAACCCTTGAGATCCCTAAAAGCCATGCCGTTGACAATGGCTGTCTTAAGGGCTGCCAGAAACTGGACCACTGTTGGGTTGTCATTTGATCCACAGCAAGATCGAATGCAACCAAACAAGTGCTCAATGGGATCCTGGTTGAGGGTTTTGGTTTCAAGGAAGGTGAAGTTCTTTTCCTTCAATTTATGCCACAAAATCCGCAAACCATTTAAGGTGGCAATCCAGCCATCTTGAGATGGTGGACGGTATACCTTATGACATAAGCTGCTGGAATCAGAATGTTCACCACTGTTAGCAGACCTTTTCAGAAACTGTAAACTATCAACTTTGGCAACAGCCTCCTCCCAAAACTGGAGGTGCAAGTTTTCTCGGCTGACATCAACACGACATCTTAGATTTCCTGGACCTCCTGGCTCCTTTCCTCTCCCATTGCAGCTATCAAATAATTTGTTCATAAAGGAACAAAATGCTGCTGTGCCAACGGCAGACGGTCTTGGTGTTTGACCAAAGAAAATAACAATGTGTTAATACCCCCCCTTTATCTCCACTGGCTTACTATTAGCATATTTTAATGCATTTGGATTATACTGTTAAATATTAGTTAGGAAAACCATTTGTAATATTAGAGCTTACCTTTGGCAACAAGGGAGTAAATGGCACCTGCCATTTTATGGCTGAAGACCTGCGCTGCCAATTTCACCTTCATTTTTGAGGCACCTTTAGGTTCTACATGCTGTCGTGTGATAGCATGCAGAAGCCTAAAGGGGCTAGGCTCATCAACCATGAAAGCATCATGAATATCTTTCCATGATGCTATCAGTGGGACTAAAGGTTCGCCTCCAAACTCCTCATACAGGAGCACATCAGACTCCATAAGTCTGTTTCGAGTGCATTTCAAGAGGTGGGGTGGATCAAATAGTGTCACCACCTCTTGTCTGTATGAAAAGACTGGATTCTGAAAAGAACTGCCCAATGCTTTTACTGTCTTTACATTGTTGGTGCCCATGTCACAGACAGTGGCCACAACATGCAATCTAGCATTTGTACAAGCTTCAAGCACTTCTTTTAAGATCTCCACCAGATCTTCAGCCTTCACAGAACCTCTGCTGAAATAGAATGCTACTGGCTGCATCCATTTCTTAAGCAGGCCCTGGACCATGAATACAAGGGCATGGTTTGCCACCGCATTGGAAGCACCTGCAGTGCCCTTGTCTTCATAGCCCATGACCCTATCTGACTTAGAGTTGTAGTCTATATGTTCCCTAATGGACATCTCATCGAATATTAGGGAACATATACAATTCAGCTCATCAAAATGAGATGCAGTCTCATGCAGAACTCTGAACATGTGATCATTTATACCGGGAAAGAAAGGAATGCAGTATAAAAGGGAGCGCAATGTACTCTGTGAAGGAAAAGGATATAGTGCTCTAAGAGCACTATAGCCCTTAGGGGAACGTTTGTAAAGGACAAGAGCTTGCAGCTTGTCTTCTTCTGTCCACCTTCGACCTTTTGGCAAACGCTTTGCATTTCTCACCTGAGAAGTCAAAAATTGGGCAGAAGATGCAGACATGGACTTTGAGAGAAGATCTGACATTCTTAACTCTGTATCTTTTAATCTATTGTTGAACTCTTTCAAAGTCAATGTCTGTTCATTATATCTTTTCTTCAAATTGAAGTATTTTTTACGCAGGGAAGTTATCTGCCAAAAAGTGATTTTTTCCTAGGAGTCAACTCCTTCTGCCTGGATACATTAATTTCAGCTAAAACCATACTCCTCCTTTTTGACTCAGATGTACTTAGAGGTGTACTAGCTGCAGATACACCTGAAAGAACATCTTCAGAGACAGAGTAATCTAAAGGTGTAACCAAAACATCTGAGTCAGACTCAGAAGACAGTTGGGGTTGAAAAAGACGGAGAGCACAGGAAGGTCTTATTGTGGATGTAGCAGAGTTTGAGCAGGATGGATAAACATCAACATGATCAGTACTGGCACTACTTACTTCAGCAGAGTCAGGGATAGTTGCTGAGACAGGCCCTGGAGATGCTTGCCCAGGTCTTAATGATGGCATAGCGCTATACCTCAGAAGTTGTTGCAGTTCATCTCTGAACTGGTCAGGTTGAAAATGACATCTGCAGATGAATGCCATTTTCGGCTGCTTTGCCAGGAGGTCAGGGTTTCTTGAAAAACGTGCGCATTTGTCATACCTGAAATTAGATGCACACAAGCTTTAAAATGCATACAACGTTTGTATATAGGATATCAATTATCCGCTCTAAATTCAGTTTTCCACCACAGGCATGGTACTTCTAAATGTATGACAGATTACAACTTCACATACCACTTTGTTTTCATTTATAAATTACAACTGTGCTTGCATTAACACCACACATGGGCACACTCATTCACTCGCTCACTCACCAGTGCAGAGTAGATAACATTCCAATAATGCAAACATATGAATAAGAGCAAAATCAATTATTCTGATATGAAGCAGAAATATCTGATCAATGTACAATGTGTAGAGATATAATTAGTTTAAGTGTTTTGTATTTAAAAGGGAAGCTTTAAATTTATGTTAAGGGAGTAAAAACTTCCAAGAAAATTGGAAGCAGGCCACTCACTAAAATAATCATGGATTATCTCCTGAGAAATGGATCTACTAGACTGTAATACATTGCAGTAAAGAAATGACAGTAATATCAATACATTTTGTAATAATTTGCAATCACTAATGGCACATTGAAAGCCAACATACAAAAAAATCACCTTAAACTTATTTTTCTGCTTCACTTTAGAACAAAATGTCAGAATAATTTTCATTGAAATATATGTATATAACAATTTGGAATGAATACTCCAGTACTAATTTAAAAATAAAAAGGTCTACACCACAGGTCTACACACATTTTACCATGACTCCTCTCAGTGCATCTTAGACATTCCTGCACTATACAATCTAGTTCTGTTCTTTGTAACACATATATCTGTGGTGAAATAAACCACAAACATATCTTAAATTTGTCATTGGCAATTTAATGAACCCTGACTTGTGTGATTGCCTGAAGATAAAGAATATACATACAACTCCATAAAAGAATTGTGAATCAATATAACAGTTCTCAAAATCTCTTATCATGTACATGCATATTGCACTTTACCACAAACTGATGAAATTGATTCTACATAAAACATCTTGACCGTATCGCATACTCAAATTAACATCTTTACAACAAAATTTGTGGTGTACGATCCCAATACTAGGTATGCAGGTGATTTTCCAGAGCAGCAAATATAATACAATGATGCAACCTATGTGTAATAAAAATTAGCTATGGTTCTCATGGCTGAAACTGTTATGTATGCAGATTATATTTTCATTAATTACCAATTACCAAAAATAATCAATTACCAATGTACTGACATGGGCTTACACCACATTTTATTATGTTTAATTTATTCAAGCTACGTGTACTGTAGGCCCTTACAACACAACCACACAACCGTTGCGTAACAAATCTTACAAAATCATGAGCTAGTATGAAAGTATGATTATAGTTCAGATACCCAAATTTTACATCTAAACCTACATGTAGGAGTTTCATTTGCTAATTTTTGCAAGGCATCACTTTATGTGCATTATTAAATCAGTAACCAGCGCTGAAATTTATTTAGAATACAGTTTACGATTCACGTGGCAAAATAACTGTACAGCATTATTCTAAATTAATGCTTATTTATTCCTGTTCTGAAACGTATCTTACCTTTCCGGATTTCTTGGGAAACGAAAAAGTTTAGTTTCCTTATTTCTACCTGTAACTGGGCAGCCAAGCACAGCACACTTTTTTTTCACAAGATACTTGTACATTCTGCTTACATTTCCGATATAGTCGCCATATTATTTCACCATGCAAATTCTCTAATTCCACGAAAACCTCACGTGACTGAAATACAATCCCATCAGGGTAACCAACATATACACAGAATAGACTGCTAATAAAACACATACTTTCGGAATTTCAATCTGTATTGGTTGAATTTTAGGGATTTTAGAATACTTCAGTCACTCTTTTTATGTATTCATTGGGTATTTTAGTACATTTTATTATATTGGCACGCTCCTGTAATAATTGACAGTTTATGACACTCAGCCGTGATACAGCCGGTAGACAGAGACATCTCTTCGCAGCCACAACATTTAAAATTGACGTGCAGCGCTCAAAACTGTATCTTTAGACCCCGGGTGTTTCGCGAACCTTAATGTGTCTCCTGGTCTCCTATCTGAGTTAACAGGCCCTGATCTATATTTACTCTAGAGAGTTCAGAGCAGTATTGTTCAGTTCTTCCGTTTAAAAACCAGGGAAAGTGTATCAGCTGGCTGGCCCCGTAGCTCAGTTGGTAGAGCACCTGACTGCCTCCCAGGTTCGATTCCTGGCAATGGGGGTGAGGAATTTTTAAACAACAGTACTAATTATTCTTAAACACATTAACAAAGATGTAGTTATGCTACATATTTAAAGTGTCATTTTTGTTCTGAAATGGTTATAACTTGCATAAATTTAGAAGTATCCTACTTTTGTAGTTTTCTTCTTTGCTAACTGGTTGTTTTGTTATCAGTGATACACAATAATTACTTGTATTCAACAATATGTTCTGTATAACTTACACCTGGTTTTGTGTGCATCATTTTAAATTCTTCTTCTTCTTCTTCTTCTTCTTCTTCTTCTTCTTCTTCTTCTTCTTCTTCTTCTTCTTCTTCTTCTTCTTCTTCTTCTTCTTCTTCTTCTTCTTCTTCTTCTTCTTCTTCTTCTTCTTCTTCTTCTTCTTCTTCTTCTTCTTCTTCTTCTTCTTCTTCTTCTTCTTCTTCTTCTTCTTCTTCTTCTTCTTCTTCTTCTTCTTCTTCTTCTTCTTCTTCTTCTTCTTCTTCTTCTTCTTCTTCTTCTTCTTCTTCTTCTTCTTCTTCTTCTTCTTCTTCTTCTTCTTCTTCTTCTTCTTCTTCTTCTTCTTCTTCTTCTTCTTCTTCTTCTTCTTCTTCTTCTTCTTCTTCTTCTTCTTCTTCTTCTTCTTCTTCTTCTTCTTCTTCTTCTTCTTCTTCTTCTTCTTCTTCTTCTTCTTCTTCTTCTTCTTCTTCTTCTTCTTCTTCTTCTTCTTCTTCTTCTTCTTCTTCTTCTTCTTATTATTATTATTATTATTATTATTATTATTATTATTTTATCATAATTATTAATTACCATTTATTAATATTGATGTGTCGTACCACTAATTGTATCATTGTAATTATTTGTATCTTATCCATTATAATTGCTTTTGATGTGATCTTCAATAACACCAGCTGTGTATATTGTATGATTGAAATAAACTAATACTAATTTTTCTCCCACCAAGATAATTCCTCATCTTCCCCAGAGTCTGGAAGTATAAATGAGAGTGCGTATGTGTAATCTAATGATTAAAACCCAACGAATACGAGTTAACACCTTTGATATGTTCCAAAGGAGAGCAGCCACCGATATGACCATTGGAGTTAAAGGGGAGAAGGGAAGAAATAAATAAAATGTATCAGCTGGATCATTTTGCAATTGAAATGGGACACGAGGTATTATAAACCACCTTCCCCCTTACCACTGTCAGAACAGTCCAATTGAGTTAATGTGGGCTCAGATTATGTTTAAAACAGAAATAATACTTTTAAACTGACTGACGCTGAACAACTTATTCACCAAGAAATTGACCAGGTTGCACAAGACTGGAAAAATTGCATGAAACATGCAGATAAACTAGGTACAAGGACACTGCTTTTGGAAAGAAATAGCATGTGACAAGATTTTGGAGCCTATCATCATAAACTTGTATAATACTCAGACGATAAAGACAGTGACAGTGATGAATTACCTATTAACGGAAGTGACATTCATAGCTATATGGATACGAGATTTTGGAGCCTATCATCATAAACTCGTAATACTCAGACGATGAAGACAGTGACATTGATGAATTACCTATTAATGGAAGTGACATTCATAGCTATATGGATACGCTGCTGGCAGTTTTGTTGGATTAGATATAGGTAATTCATAAACTATAATTAATTTTTAAAGTATATTTTTAAACTATTTATTTAAAACATGTGTGCAATATATGAATATCCATGTTGCAACTGTGTTTTGAACAACTGCATTATTATAAAGCTTTGGAAAATTCAGTTCATGTTCCCTTACGTCTAGCGCCAAGAAGACTCACAGGTGTGCAAGAGAGAAGGAAATATAAAAAGAGTGGGGTAACGAGGTGGCAATGCTGAAGGCTCTTAACGCATCTGATTCTGCGTTCCCTTACGTCTAGCGCCAAGAAGACTCGCAAGTGTGCAAGAGAGAGGGAAATATAAAAAGAGTGGGGTAACGAGGTGGCAATGCTGAAGGCTCTAATGCATCTGATTTGCTACAAGCCAAAACTCTTCCCATTTGAAACACTTAGTATATTATGTGCACCGGTTGCATAAAAGCTTAACGTTGTTAACACTCAATTCATAGGTGATGTCAGATTATATCTGTTTGTTGGGAATGCTATACCTTGTTTCACGTAAGCTTGCCCAGTATCTCTTAACGGTCACGTGACCTAATCACCTCTCATTGGTTGCTGTTGTGGTAATGACTGTCGTGCGGTAAAAATTAGTTCGTTATTTAACATGGTGATATATCATTATATGTTGGAAGAGAATTGTCAAATTTATATTTTCGTAACTGTTTTAATTAAATATATTACGCAACAGAGTTGATTTATCTGAAATGCATGTTAATTCTTAAACGAAGTAAAGAGGAGGTTCTTTTGCTCTCAAGCACATGGCATGATAGCACGTGATTTAGCGGTAGTGGTGACATTTGTTTATATGACTTATCACTGACCTTGTTTTGAACTGGATTAGTCATGCATCGCCATTCAAGAGTGCGGGAGCTAAATTATTTTATTGATCGTTTATTGCGCATGTACTTATATGTATAATGGCAGAGTCTACCGCCAGTTTTTCGCTGAAGTATCGCAAGGATAATTATTTACAAACAGGCGAAAAAAGAATTGTGTTGCATGTGTTTAATGCACTCACAGAGAAGAATCCGTCTTTGTCAGTGAGAGAAGTCGAACAGCTGTGCTCTGAAGTTACAGGTGTGAGTGTTAGATCCGTAGGAACATCGCGACATGAAATTGAGGAAACAGGAAAACTTACCACTCCAGGCAAAAGCAGGAATAAACAAAAGTGCGTGCTCAAAGAAAATACGTGAAAAGTGTTGTGCGTCGTCATGTGTGTAGTTTTTCTTTAGAAACGAATTCCCTAACATAAGTAACATTTCATCTGCTGTAAATGAGGAAAAGGCCAAAGGCCTTTCATTATAAACTCTTTCAGTTTCATTGCTCAGTCATTCTGTTTCAATTTGCTCAGTTCATTATAAACTTGTATTTTTGCATGCCTTCATATCCTTATTTGTATGATTTTTGTAGGATTTTATTTATCTTCCCGGCAATTATTACGACATTTACTGCAGGTTTAAATGTGACGGGAAGGCACCACCTATGGCCTATGACACGAAAGCATTAGCCAATTAGGGAGAGGGGGAGGGTTGTTGAACCCGGAGTGATACATTTCAGCGGGGCAAGGTTATATGAAACAGAGATTAACTTATCACAATTTGTCCACCAACCAAAAATTTCTTTAAATGTAAAATATTTAAAAAGTAAAATGCCTTATGTAAAAGGCTTATCGTGATAGGATAAATAATGTAATTTTATTCCACACTATTTCCTTGGATAATCTGAATCTTTCTTGAAATTTCCTACCGTTCTATCTCTATCCACTATAACGGGCATGCTGAAAATCAGCCCTAAGTTTGTATACCGCACCATTGAGAAAATATTGAGTGAAATAGCTGAGAAGAGGTCTTTAGTTTTTTATATACCAATGAAGGGGGCTTGGGGAAGGGAAAAGTACATAGACTTGACGAATAAAGAGGAGAGAGAAGGTATTGCATGGGTGAGAGTAGGAATATGGTGACTAAAACGTATAAGGAAGGGTATTCCACAAAATTAGTGTCCCATATGTGGGGGGAAATGAGAATTTAGAACATATATTTTTTTTTTAGTGCAAAGGGACAGAAATTTGGAGGAAAGAGTTTATTAATAAGAAATGGTTTAAGTTAGATAGGAATATAGCTATAGCTGAACTGTTTGTTAAAGATAGAAGATCAGGCAATTCTTGGACAAAGTTAAAAAGTGGTTATGGACAGTGAACAGAAAACTAGTAATTAACCTGCATTGTTATAATTGTTTAGAAATAAGGTCATACTGTAAAAATAAGTATGACTGGTACTGAGCCAGGGCGAAACACCGGTCACACTCAATTATACTGGCTTAGCAAAATAAATAAAATAAAATAAGGATACCTTTCTTGGAAGTGTTGAAAACAGTGTTGTTATGATAAATTAACTTTAAAGAGAGTCGGTTAATGACACTGTCATTAATTGACTCTCTTTAAAGTTAAAATAAGGATAGTTTCATAGGTAATGTCAAAAAATATTTACGGAGTACACACATTCATCCAAATGGCACCTGGGGTTCCCCTTCCACCACAACCAATACTAATTAGATGGGGTACTTGGATAGAGGCCGTCCTTTACTATGCAACACTTTATGATAAAGTTCTAAGTGTAATCAACACATTTCATAGTGAGGAAGCGTCGTCCATTGCAAATGCAAAGTCACTGATATCGGAACAACTTTTGCATGACCTGCAATTCATTCAAAGCAATTTCAGACACTTGCCTCAAGCTTGAAAAGTCTGGTATAGAGCTGTCTGAAAGCATAAACATTATTATAAAAGTGAATCGATAATATATTGACACATTGCTTCACTCACACTGTTTATTCACAGGACATGTTTCAAGAGCTCTTGCTCCTATCCTCAGCTGATACTCGAGTCGAGTATCAGCTGAGGATAGGAGCAAGAGCTCTTGAAACATGTCCTGTGAATAAACAGTGTGAGTGAAGCAATGTGTCAATATATTCTCGATTCACTTTTATACTAATTTGTGCTTCACTGTCCCTACGCTTCTTTCAAGTTTATACTTTGATTAATAAACATTATTGATAAAGTGTAGGGTTACCATATCACGATTTCAAAAAAACTGGAGGAGTTCAGTTCACAACATTTATTTCACATACTTTTCATTTCCTTTGACCTTTTTCAGGAAATCGTTTTTACAGATAATCCTGTCATAATAATGAGCACTAGTTAACATTTTTCATTTGTACATCATGAACAACATTAAGTTTACATTTATGGCAGTGAGCTTATTTTGCTCATCTATCCACTGAACATTAAGCAGAGAAAATATTCTCTATACTGCGGCATTATGTGCAGGTATGGCAAAATAAATGAAGCAATGTGTCAATATCTTCTCGATTCACTTTTATTTTAATACTGTACTACTTTCAACAGTTCTATACACTCAACATTATTACTCGTGTATTTCTACCATTTCTCTGCAACACTTTTCTCTACCAATGTTGCAGAGTTCATTCTGTGGTAAGTTCTTAAAGCACTTAATTCATCAAAGAGTACAGTGTTATCAATAATTATGTTAATACTTCTTAAAATAAGTTTTTTTCCACCGCTGCCACTCTGGTTCTTTATAAAGAGTTATCCATTGAAACTCAGACATACCACTGTATTGGGTCATCCATTTATTAATATAACTAATATAACAGTGTAAAAAGTGTACATATCACTTTAAAGACTTTAGCTAAGTTTCCATCATCACATTTACAAATTTTCTTTACTTTTAAAGGGACAAAATGGTTTTCTGGCCTTTCATACAAACTAGCAGCAGTGCTCTGTAAAACAGTTAACTTCTACAACAGTTTTGTTCTTCCTTCAATTTGCAGAATTTGCTTTTGCAAAAGCTCATTACACTTGTAGAAAAATCGTAAGTACCCTTCTGACAATGAGTGTTCTAAAAAGAGCCTAATAGTTACAGGACAGTTTTGTTCAGATAAATAACTTTTTAGAGCATCATATATCTGCAGTAGGGTCATTCCCGGAGAGATAGCACACATTTTTTAATATTCTGTCCATTACCCATCTATAATCACACAGAAAATGAAGCTAGTCACAGTGAAGCAACAAATATTACACAAATAAAAATATTTGTAACAATCCCCACTTAAGAAGTTGATAATTCCTTCTTCTTTAGGAAAGATCGATTTCGAAGGTACATCGCCTTTATCTTCAGTTTACTAAACAAACTAAAGTTTACTAAAGGAATTATCAACTTTTTATGTTAAGTGGAGATTGTTACAAATATTTTTATTTGTGTAATACCCATCTATAATTTTAAAGTGTTATGGTTTGCCTACGATTGAGAGCCTGGAGGTATACTGTTTCATAATATGTAACCACAATGTAAAACATTTTTTCATTCAGTTTATAAAAAGCATGATTTTAATAAACACTACAATGCACTCTCTCCCTCATTTCTTGGATGAGTTGGCACAGGCTATGGGACAGATGGCGCACTCAATAAAACTCATTTTAATTGTTTCTATTTCACTTATTTTTTCATAATTCATGTCTGTATGAAGAAATATATCGTACAGCGTTATTTAATGGTATCTTAAAATAAAACATTCCTCATTTTAACTGTTTCAGGTTCTTCTGCCTAATTTCATCTCTGCCACAAACATTACACAGCCCTGCTTTATTGTACATAGTGCAGTTTATGTGTAGCCACTTTTTGCACTTAAAGCATCTCACCCAGCCATCTGTTTTCTTTAATGTGAAATAATTTTCCCAACACTCAGAACATCTGTTTGTATCCGTGATGGAGGATCTTGATCATCACTAGAATCTGTGCTGTTCAGTCCTTTGTGTCGGATTTTATTTTTCAATGCAGTTTCTTCAATCCTTGCTCTCTTCATTTCTCTTTCGACTCTATTTCTCTCCTGTTCTCTTTCCTTAAACAGAGCCTTCTTTCTTGCCATGTTTTCCATTAAAGTCAATTCCACTGCTAGCTGCTGCTTCTAATTTGTGGTTTTGGGTGGAAGTTTAGATACAGGACCTACTTCTTCCAAAATCTTAGTTGGACTTGTAAATTTTGTACCACTAGTTGAAGGAATATCCATGATTTTGACTGGATATTTTTGTTCTGGCATTTGTGTGTATTGCGATGAAAATGGTGTGGCATTTTCAGTAACATCAGAAATGGCAAAGAAGTGCTCTGATATGGCGTGAGGATTCAGGGGGAATATTCCACATTGTTTGAACCCACTGAGTGCATTCCCTATGGAAACTGCTTTCTTCCATGTATTTCCAAGGAGGTATCCTACTTTTGATCTGGTTAGACCCTGCTTCCCTTCATTCCTCATTGCTACTCTTGTTTCTTGTATGAAGTATTGCTTCAGTGATCCAAAAAATGCCCTGTCCAAAGACTGCAATGCATGAGTTATGCGACTTGGTAAGCAGAGTAAAATTACACTATCTGTTTGTAAGCTCCAGAGAGCCACAGTGGGATTCATGTCCATCAATAATTACAAATAACAGTGACACCAGCAGATTTTTTGAGAAGAAAGACGTCCTTAAACCATTTGATAAAGAGCTCAGTGTTGATATATGCTGATTTTGGATTCATAAATACATCAGAACCTTGCGGTAATACATCACACATTTCTTTCTTCTTGTCTCTTTTATAATCAGAACTGGTGGGAGAAATATTCCTTCTGCATTGTTGCATGCAATCACTATTAGTCTCTTCCTTCTCTAATGCCGTCAGCACACATTCTTGACACATTATTAAATTATAGATGAGTTGTATTTATTTCAACTTAGCTTCACTTGCGTACCTATATTGAGGACATATTTCGCGAACTATTGTTCTCATCATCAGCTCTGTGACTAAAGCTTGATCCAGTGGTGTGGGTAGTTCTGGAGTTGCTGCTGCCATCTGTTGGTTTTGTGATGAATTTAAATGTGGGGTTGTCTTCTGGCGGGATTTCAAAGTTTATTAGTTGGTTTTTATGTATTTCTGTGTATATTCTCTCCCATATGACAAGTTCACTATGTTTTTGTACGTATTTTAGTAATTTGGTGCTATCTTCAATTTCATGATTTTCAGACCAGAAATGAGCTGCTATCGCGAACTTTTTGTATCTTAGGTGTCTAAAATGTTCTTTTACTGTTAAATAGGTTTTTAATGTTGTAATTTCTAGTGCCTATGTTTCTTTTTGTCCTCCCTATGTAAATTTTTTCACAGTGTTTACACTTAATCTTGTAAATGCCTACGGGTCTAGCCTTGTCAGTGCAATTCGAAAAAGTATTCGGACTACTACTCATTGTAAGAAACTAAAAATAAATGCTCAGGTAATCGTAAAAATAAATATTACGAACTCATAATAAACATGTTTACACCAAAGAAAAAAATGCTTTTTCCATTACAAGGGACATCCGTCTAAGAGACAGATATTTTTACTTGCCCTATGAGGAATATCTGTCTGTCAGGTGACATGTTCCGTAAACAATGGCTTCTGTTTGCAACAATCACTTGACGCAACGGACTAAATGCTGTTACTGCAGGCAAAACCTAAATGGAGACACTCTTAAGAGATTCGAGCGAAAAATTCATAAATGTGCCATCTGGTAGCAAAAAATGAAGGTATATCCGCCTGCAAGACGGATATTCCGTTCTAAGCTTAAACTTGTACTTATCTTTTGGCATCCTGATCTGTATATATCGGCAAAACTAGTCAGCCTGGGCTACAACAAGAATATGTAGGTTTCGTTCATTGGAAACGAAAGCTGTACGTTGAAGCTTTTCTTGTTTATAGTTCACGGGATTTTTACCACAGAACACGAAGAAGAACGAGGAAATTATGCTGCGTAAAGTGCAGTTAACTTTAAGCAGAGTTCAGCAAAGACTCGCTAGAGGACATACATAGCAATTACTAAAGGCGCGGCGTGTAAATTCCTTTTCAAAATGAATTAAAGTGATATATGACTAAGTGATATATGCTGAATAAAAACCGGTGGTTTTGCAAAATATCCGAAAACTGAACGAGGAGTCGGAGAAAGGTTTCACAAACGGATGGTCGCTGGTAAAAACGGGTGAAATAAAGTGTCAACCTCAATTACTCAGGCAGTTCGCGATCCTATTGCTGAGATGCCGACTGGTACATTCCTAACACCAACATCCATCGTGACCTTTCCTTTCCACTCCTCACTGACTACATGCTCTCCCTTTCACAAAAATTCTTTGACTCTCTTCCACATAATTTCAACGCCTTCATCCGCAGCCTCGGGGAGTACGATATTGACCCCGGGGAGCGTTTCAAGCATCCCAGGCTCCTCCTACATCGACCCTATTATCATCATCCATTGAAAACAAAATATATTCTCATCATCTCTCTCTAATTTCTTCTATTCAACATCTCACTCCCCAAAGTAATTAAATCATAACCTCCCTACCACAATGCCACCGTCTACCACAGTCTTTACTTCAAACTTCATCTTTCAACCAGTAAAGGACCTAGTCCTGGAATGGTATCTGTCGGAAGGCCCCACCACCTTTGGTGGGATCCCCTTCCAACGACAATTTCGCTCGTCTCTCAATTGCCGAGCGGATTAGAGACAAACTTAGTGATGTTCTACAGAAACAGTGATTTATCACTATTTTTCGTGAAATACAACGAAAACTGGTGAGATATGAAGAAATGTCGTACAGTAATCTTAGCTTGTATTATTCTCATGCACCCTTAACATTCCGTGACATTGAAAGAAGTTTCTCACGTTTCAAAACCATTGTGAGCGACACCCGCAGAAAATACAAGTTCAGCAGTTTAAAAATGTACGTGGTCATTCATTGTAACGTCCACGGAGAAGGGGAAAACCACGGTTGAATTATTCAAAGTATGTACAATATATACAGTTTGTCCACCAGCTCATGGCGTTAGACGTGTGAGGGGAAGAGGAGCTACATTCTAAGTAGCGTAACTAGAGTATTGTACTTATCCTCGCGCATTGTCTGCTGCTTACGTTGCCAACTTACCTGCACTATTATTCACGCTGTTGACTCACGACTTGCAAATTTCTCTTAGTTTCAGTTGTAAAATCGCATGAGTTAATGTTATGTCAGAAGTAAGGGGGGGAAAGTTACATATATGCTGAGGGTCGGGAAATAATTAGGAAAATCATTGAGAGTTATGATGAGGAAGCTGGGAACAAGTGTATAAAACTTCCTTTAAGTCAAGCAACTGCCTGAGCTGTTTATTCAGAGGTTTCTGAAAAAACTATCACAAAAATTCGTAAAAAGGGGCAAGATTTACGTGTAGGTGGTGAAAAGAGTGTTCTAACGACCCCAGGGAAACACCGGAAAACAAGACCTGCACACTCTGTAGTGAACGTTGATGATTTTCATAGGTGTGTGATTCGAAGAATATATGACTTATGTTGTTGAGAAGCGTGTTTCTACTATAAATAAATTGCTGCCCGTTCGGGAGAAGATACATTTTCCATGTGAACGAAGTTCTTTTTGGGAAGTAATTTCAGAAATGGGCTTTAAATGGAGGAAATTCTGGAACTAAAGGAAGATACCTATAGAATGTCCTGACATTGTGGCTTGGAGACACGATTATCTCATTAAAATAAAACATTTGCGAGAAAGTGGAAGGAGTATCTTTTATATTGATGAAAGCTGGGTGGATAGTAACATCACATTCGGTAAGTGCTGGCAAAGCGAGGAGGAATTTGGCATTCTTGCAAGTACTAGTGCGGGGAATAGGTTCATGCAGGGTAAATAGGTTGCTGGAAAATCCTCCTCTTGTTTACAAAGTCGGAACAACTGTAGGTGACTACAAGGCACAAATGAACCATGTAAACTTTGAAAAGTTGGTTCGAGAAAAGCTGGCATCCAATTTGCCTCCTGTTGTGTTAGACAGTGCCCCTTGTTACAGTGTAGAGGTGAACAAACCTCCACCTAGAAGTGCTGTGAAATCTGTTATGATAGTGTGGTTGCAGGACAAAAGGGTTCAGTTTGACAGTTAGTTCCATGCGAAAACAGATCTTTATAAGCTCATTGAAACCAAGAAACCTAAGGAGAAGGTTTTTAAAGTGAACATATTGTTTTGTTTCATTGGGCCACTGTCGTTCGCCTGCCCCCATATATGTGTGATCTAAATCCCATAGAACTAGCCTGGGCCAAGGTAAAACGAATAGTTGGAGAAAAAATGTAACAGGTGACTTATCCATACAGATACTGCGCGATATAACGCTTGAAGGCGTATCACTTGTGACTGAAACAGACTGGCAGGGTTTTTGCGCATATGTGGAAAAATTAGAAAACTAATACTAAGAGAAATACAGTATAGTTGAAAACAGACAGCATTGTGATTTCGGTGGAAGATGACAGCAGCGATTCTGCTTCTTCCTCCTCCTGTAGCGAAAATGAGTCTGGCTCTGAAGAAGAGCTGGCTGCTAGACTTGTTTGAGGCGAGTGTATTGTTTTATAAGTTAAATATATTGCATGAACCAAAAATCACGTAAGTTTTGTTATTTTAGGAACTTCTTTGCCTTAATCTGGTGTACATGCACAATCCGAGGCTGGCAATATTGAAACAAGCGGAGCCAGACGTACGACTCCAGCTTAATTATATCGTTGAATTCTTAAAATCGTTTGCTGACGTGCTGGCTCATATTCCTGTCAGAAGCCATGAGCTGATGGACAAACTGTACTTAGTATGGCATACTACATAGTTTCTATCGTGCATCTCAGCCAGTAACAAAACTGTTACAGTGCTCCACTTTTCATAGTGTGTTGACTGTACACCTCATGTATGACGTGACAACCTGTTCTGCTCGTCACCGCGTTCCGTCTGCTAGAGAGACAATGCGTGCAGAACTTGTTACTTTTGTAGCTCACCTTCTAAGCTTAGTGTGGTAAATATAAAGCCTGGGATTTAAGTACTTACAGCATAGTAAGTCACCACAGAAGGGTGTGCATCTCATTGTATATGAGAATCCCTAGTGGTTTACCGGGAAACATACGAGTCCGTTGGAGAATTTAATGTCATGACTGCACGTTGGCCATGGTAGCTCAAAGGTTAAGAGCCATGGAGACCGGGAAATCCGTAGTTCAAATCCCGGCCATGGCATTGAATTTTTCAGTCGATTCAAATCTTAGCGTACACACGGCTAGTGTGGAAGAACGATTAAATTTCCAATTGCTTTAAGCGTTCTCGTGTTAGGGCTCATTTTGTCTTATTCAATGCAAAACTCAGTTCTTTGGGAATCCTACGATCTTCCCTTAGTCGTCGCAGTTTTGCGCAACAGGTGTGAACTGCTGTTCGGCATCTGTAAGGCAAGTATCGTCGGACGACCATTCCCGGCCTAGCCACAAACGGTTTCATTTGCACCACCGAACAAGCTGTTGCCGAATCCCTTCTCATCTCTTTGGCTGCTACTAGCCAAGTGGATAATTATGATCGATTTTTCAGAGGTATTTGCAACAGTGACTAATGAGTCGTCCAACGAACCGTCTACCGTTGCCAAGCCGGCGCATTCTTTGTCCTTGACAAAGGATTCTTCTGGATTCGATGACATCCACTGACAAATGCTGTTACATCTTCCACCTAAGTGGGATTCTCTTCTTCTGGCCATATTTAAACTGCACCTGGCATCAGCAGGTGTTTCCCCGTCTTCCTGGCAAGAGGGAATTGTTATTCCAATCCCTCCGGATTCTTCCATCTAGCTAACTTTTTTGACGAGTTCGTTTGTAAGACTTTTGTACTTATGATGAACACTCGGTCAGTGTGGTAACTAGAAAAGAATAACCTGCTTTGAAATGTTCAATGCCGTTTTTGTTACCATTGTTCCAGTGTTGCCAATCTAATATGCATGGAGACATATCCACGATGCCTTTCTCCTGAAGCATGTTGTGGCAGTCTTTGATCTGGAGAAAGCTTACGAAACCACTTCGCTCTATGGTATCCTCCATAATCTGCACGGTTACGGTTTACGTGTCATGTGTTTCTATGTAACTTTTTACAACTTCTCCAATTTTCGTGTCCGGGTAGTAAACACGATTTCACAAGAAAGGGTTGAGGAAAACTGTGTGCCCCAGGGGTCGATCCTCAGTGTAACTCTTGTTGTCATTGTCATCACTAGTGTCGTTCGTAAGTGAATCCCAGTGTTACTGTACACGGTGTTTATTTTTATCTGTGATTTTACCGCGCAAAGTTTGATGTCATCAATAGCATCGCTGATGGAGTGAGTTTATATAATATTCCCTTAGCGGCTTGCGATTGTATTTGATGTGCTGACAGCAGCTTTGAGACCTCCTACCGGCAGGTAAATATACTATTTGAGAGGTGGGTCTGCCTGCGTAATATAAAGGTGCGTAATATAGCCTTGTGCGTAGATACGATAACTGTTTTTAAAAAAGATATACTGCAATGCGCTGCACTGCAAAGGTAATTATGCAGCCATTAAAGTATACCATGAAGAATATACGAAATAAGTCAATGAACACTTATTTCACAATGAACATCGGTTATAGTAGACATATGCGTATTGTAAACCTGTCACATAAAATAGAAATATTTCAATTTGATCTCAATTCTTTTCTATCACCCACAGTTTCCTCACAATGTAACTTTTAAAAACCAGAAAATTAGCAGAACATGTTCTAGGTATGAAAAATAAATAGTGTTACAATATGTACAAAACTTTTATCCAAGTCTAAACAACAAAATGATCTGTAGTATATAGCCTTATGCGTCCATTTCTTATATTTCCTTTCTTCCCCTTAAACATTGCCTGTATTGCGAGAAGGTGTGCGTGAGGCCTTTCTTTCATAACATTATTTATTGCTTTTAGATTGGAACCAGTCACTTTTTAGCGTCCAATGTCTCTCCTTTTGCAACTAACTGATCCTGTATCTTGGAAATCTTTGATGCACCTTTTGGTTTTAAAAGACATAAGGATACCAACATCAATATACATTTTAATTAGGCATGAGAATGATAAAAAATTTATATCGTATACTTATAAAACGTAAGACGTTTATGTTGTAAACTAAAGTATGTCAATTTGACGGTACCTGGACACTTTTGACAACATTACGCTCCGAGGGATTGGTCTGAATGCTGGATAACATTGCAGAAACTCTCTGTGCAGCGGTTTAAATTTTATTTATATGTCGCACCAATTTTAATGCCGGTACGAAAGTAGCTTTCAACCAGGAAGACACGGTGCTATGTGTTCATATCTAGGGAAAGCTGGTTGTATTAGTTACCAGCGCAACCAGACTCAGAGCGCTGTAATATGCTTGCTGTTTTGCAAAAATTACCGCTTCTCCGTAAAGGGCACTATGATTTCAAGATAGACTCACCATGACATCATTCTTGCTCAATCGGAGAACGAGAAATAGCGAATAAAAATGAACACAGTGTATGTGATGACTTATCTATGTACTAGCAGCTGACCGTTTCACGCTAGCAGCCTGGGCGCTTCTCATCGTTTTCCGCTTTTCCCCTGCGAAGACACTGTGTACGCTTTCATAGTCTTCGTGATGTACATCCTCATGTCTTCATTTGAACGGCACATACCTGCCCTTTGTTCCGCAGCTCAAGTTAGGGCCTTTATCTGTACAGTAAAGTGACATGAGAACATCACATCATCGTGCTTCGTGCGATCGCTCGCTTCGAGTGTTGAAGGTGTTAACTGGAGCATCTTGAGGCGGCGATCGCAACGTAATGTTGAGGCTATACCCGCTCTCTGTTTCGGTCCAAGCTGAACAATGGTAATTTTATGTAAGGCACAGCATCAACCTCTAAACTATTTTACACACCGTGTACCATACTGGTAGTTGCCTTGCCTTAGGGGCTTTCCACTCTAGCCCTGTTGAAGGTTTGTATGCCGATTCATGCGAACCTCCGTTGTCTATACGTCACTCGGTTTTACTCCGTGCATGTACTCATTGTACTCCAAAGTTGGCAAGTCACCCATGTTTTAGATCTGTTCTGTATCCGGATCTTGCTCACCGTTATATGCGTACGTTATTGCATACTTTTCCAAAGATGATGGGAATGTTTTCTTTGTGCTCCAAGACAGGCACTGCATCATCTTAACAGATTATAATAAACATGTTGCAATTCTTCTGGGATGTGTTGGTTGTTTCCTCTGCATATTATTATGTACTACTTGTAATATTTGAGGATTAGATTTATACAATGTTTCTTTCAAATTACCAAAAAGGAAAACTTATAGGGCACAGACACAAATTTGGAGATTCATGTTTTATAAAGATGTAACAAATAAAAACTTTATTCTGTATTAAATTGGACTATGACTGGACTTACCACACAACTCAAAACTACCAAAGTATTTTAGCTAATGCAAGTAAGTAATTCACCATAGAAATTGATACAATTTTTGGCTTCGTAAAGAAAGAAAGAAAAAAAAAAATTATATGTATACTATTTACAAGAAACTACATACAAACAGTATTTAGAGTAAGCTTTGCAATGTAACTATGTGGTTGAGTAACATTTAAATTAATCTGTGTATTCATACATCATTTACAATCAATTTAATCCATTTGAATCAGTCTAAATTTATCATATTAGGAGGAAATGCCCACTAATATCTCATTTACAGAGTAGTATTTGTGCTTCGTTAGGATAGATGCCTTCATATGTCATAAGGGGCAAGAGTTAGAAGATTATGCTATATGTGACAATAGTGGGAACTGGATTCTCAGCTAGTGAGTAGTGGTTGCCTCAGACCAATTGCTGATAATAGTGTGACAACTTAATCTGATGACTCTGTATTTATTGTCCTCCACAGGAGAGATAGTATCCAAGGCCAGAGATGCAGGAGGGTTGGTGAAGGTTCCCACACCATACCTGGACAGGTTTATGACACCCCATGTCAGTACAGTTACAGGCCAATTAAAAACATTCTGATGGCTTCTACTTTCGTGAATGAATCTTCTCGGTTTTAGTGTACAGAGTGAATAGGGTGCATGTTTTTTTAATGGTCTGCTCCTTGTGTAGCAAGCGTTCTCTATCACACACATTCGCTTTCCTTGTCCCACTGTATAAGGCAGCACATACCTTATAGGGATCTTCTTTGCGTTGCTGGACAGTAGGTAACCTTGGCACCACATGTTCATTTTAAATCTAAACTTCTTAAAAGTATTTGCCGCAGCCGATAGTGAGGTCATAATTATGTTAATGATTTTCTTAGCTTCTGTTACGAGCAATAACATCTCCCTGATAGCTCACTAATTAAATCAGTTACACTTTCAAAATAACTATTTATTACAACAAACAACTGCATTACAAAACAGTTGCTTCTATACACCGTCCATGATGCCTCGCAAGCCTCTTAACGGCAGGGTGTGCCAACATACACAAGAAAGTTACTTAAGATACAAAAATATTGATAAGTCCGCAATAGCAGCTCATTTCTGGTCTGAAAATCATGAAATTGGAGATAGCACAGAATTACTAAAATACGTACAAAAACATAGTGAACTCGTCATATGGGAGAGGATATACATAGAAAAACATAAAAACCAACTTATGAACTTTGAAATCCCGCCAGAAGAGAATCCCACATTTAAGTTCATCACTAAATCAACAGATAGCAGCAGCAACCCCAGAATTACCCACACTGCTGGATCAAGCTTTAGTCGCATAAGAGCCGTAGATGCAAACGATGATTTGCGAAACATGTCCTCAAAATAGGTATGAAAGTGAAGCAGATGTGTAATAAATACGACTCATCTAAAAATTAATAATATCGATACTGCTCATCAGAGCTGCCACCACTGTTCCTGGTGGCCTCAACATGCCGCCCACCTAATTTGTGATACAAATTACTAAGCAAACAACATACACCAGTATTTTCACAGTGTTCAGGGAACAATGCAATCTTGCTAATTGGTCTTTTGTAGGACCCTCTTCTGGTCCTCACTGTCACTACACATACTAGTCCATCCGCTCCAGGATGGGTAGTCTCGATTACACCAGTTGGCCAAATAAGAGGGACGACACCGTCCTACTTCAGAAGAACCAGCTGTCCAACCTGTAAAGTAGACTGATCATGGAGCCACTTGGAGCGCTGCTGGGAGTTGACTGAGGTAATCTGTGGACCATCGCCTCCATATCTGCTCACGACATCGCTGAACCAATTGCCATCGGGATAGCCTTGAAGATGGTCCTGAAATACAGACTGGTTCGGGAAAGGATATTAATGGTTCACCCACTAGGAAGTGTCCAGGAGTAAGGAACGCATATTCATCTGGAGTGTTAGGTATTGGTGTGATCGGCCTTGAATTTAGGCATGCCTCTATCTGAGTTAACAGAGTTGTCATCTCTTCAAATGTTAACATGGTGTTTCCTACGACTTGCTTGAAATGACCCTTTATTGACTTTATGCCAGCTTCCCATAATCCTCCAAAATTTGGAGCATGTGGAGGGATGAAGTGCCATTTCAAGCCTTCCATTGACATGAATTCTGAGATCGCTGATAAATAATCCTTGCTGCGCAAAAACCGTTCCCTCTCATCTAACTTTCTCTTTGCTCCAGTGAAACATGTTCTGTTATCACTATATATATATATATATATATATATATATATATATATATATATATATATATATATATATGGCTGCATCGTCCACGCCTTGACATAAACCTCCTTAATGCAGCAATGAATGCTTCTGTGGTAAGATCACTCACAAGCTCAATATGCACAGCCTTTGTGGTCATACATACAAACAGTGCTATGTAGCACTTCTTTTGTGCCCTACTTCTTGGATGCCCATGCTTAATTTGGAGTGACCCTCCATAGTCCACTCCATTATGTGAAAATGTCTTGCTTGGCGTGACTCTGGCTGCAGGCAGTTGCCCCATGAGCTGGCGGCTGGCGGCAGCTGCCTTAGTTTTGAAGCATGTAACACACTTGCTGATTATATTTCTGATTGCAGATTTTCCATTTGCAATCCATATGCGTTGTCTGAGCGAAGCTAATACCAGTTGCGTTCCTGCATGCAACAGGTGAACGTGTTCATTGCAAATTATCAATTTGGTCACATGATGCCTTGGTGGCATAATTAGCGGATGCTTCTGTTCAAATGGTGTATCTGCATTCTCAAGCCTGCCGCCCACCCTCAGCAAATTATCTCCATCCAGATAGGGGTGCAAAGTTAAAAGTTTGCTATGAGAAGATAAGAGCTCAGATTGTTGCAAACTAAATATTTCTGAACCAAATGAGCAACGTTGAACTATGCGAACAATGACCTTGAAAGATCTATTCAACTCATCAGTTGTCAATGGCCCTAATTGTCTTGAGGTTTTATGTCTGGTATTGCTCGCAAACCGGCAAACATAGGCAATTACGCGTTGGCGTTTGTTCCAATTTGAAAACTGACTGAAGATGACATCTATTTCTTCGGTGGTTGAGGTAAAACAATGCTTAACAATTTTTTTCTCTGGAATTTCAGCTTCCTTTCTAGTTACTTTTAAGGGTTGTGGCCAAACCAAAGAATCCATGGACAACCAGGTAGGCCCCGCCCACCATAGTGTAATTTCTTTCAAGTAATGTGGATCGGTTCCTCTAGAGAGCATATCTGCAGGGTTATCTTCGGAGAGCACATGCTTCCAAGCACCCTGTGATGTTAGTTGTATCTCTGCAACTCGATTGGCCACGTATGTCTTCCATGATGCAGGATTCCCGTTGATCCATGCTAGCACAACAGTCGAGTCTGTCCAAAAGTACTGCTCTTGAACATTAAGATTTAGAGCCCTGTGTACCTTTACCATCAGCTTGCTTAACAGAAGAGCGCCACTTAATTCTAATTGAGGTAAAGTCACCTGTTTTAACGGATCTACTCTGGATTTGATGAAAGAAGACAAACTGTAATGTTCCCGGTGCTGGTGGTACATCTTAAATACACACAGGCACCATAAGCCTTTTGTGATGCATCACAAAATCCATGTAATTGTATTTGAATAGTCAAGTCTGGAATGACTCTTTGGGGTACGTTTAAGGAGTTTAACTCAGGAAGCTGTTCGCATAGTAGCTTCCATTGGACCGTTAGATTCAGCGGCAAAGGTTGGTCCCAATCTAAGCGGTGCTGCCAAATGATCTGGATGAAGCACTTGCATCGAACAATAATAGGTCCTAACAGTCCCATCGGATCATATATCGCTGCTACAGTAGATAAAACAGTCCTCTTGGTCCATTTAGGTTGTTCGAGCCTCCTCAGATCTACACCATATTGAAATGTCATTATTAGGATGCCAATTCAAACCTAGTATCTTAACAGAATTATCGTCAAGTGGAAGCCAGTGCCAACTGAGCTTCGGGAATGTTCTTCAAAAGGTCAGAGTTATTTGAATGCCATTTCTGTATAGGAAATCCTCCGCTGCTCAACAATAAAGTTAAATCCTCGTATAGGCAAATTGCTTCTTCAATAGTGTTGGCGCCTGTCAATAAGTCATCAACGTAAAAGTTTTGTCTTATCACTTCAGCTGCTTTCGGATGTGTCCTCTCATGGTCAAGTCCTATTTGGCCAGACACCTAATGGCTAAGTATGGTGCAGCTGCAGTACCGTAAGTCACAGTAGTTAGACGGTAAATTTCCAACAGTTGGTTGGGGTTTCTGTGCCAAACTATCCTTTGGAGATTTCGATCATCTTCATGAACTTGAATCTGCCGGTACATCTTCTCAATGTCAGCTGTAAGTGCATACCTATGATTGCGAAATCGCAGTAAAATTGAAAACAGGTCATCTTGAATTGTTGGGCCAACCATCATTATCTCATTTAATGATACCGAAGATGTAGTTTTAGCTGATGCATTGAAAACTACCCTTACTTTTGTCGTAACACTTGTCTCCTTAACTACAGCATGGTGTGGCATGTAATAACAGTGTTGACTGTCATTTGTGGAACACACCCTTTCCATATGCCCAAGCTGAAGGTACTCATCCATGAACTTTACATATTCTCTTTTCAGGTCCCTTTGCTTCTCTAACCTTCTCTCGATGTACCCAAAATTTCTCTTGGCCATTTGAAATGAGTCTCCAAGGTCCTCCTTGCATCCATGCAAGGGCAACCTTACCTTGAACCTGCCAGATTCATTTCGCGTAAAATGTTCTTCACACAAGGTTTCTTCCTTCGAGTCCTGCCTATCTGTCAACTCTTCTTGTTCCCAAAATCGTTCCACTTGAGAATGTAGTTGGTCTGTAACAGTCAAAAGTGAAGTTACCGTGTTCTTGGGTACTTGCACTGAATTCTGGGGTATGTGTCCAGAAAGAATCCAGCCCAGCTGTGTGTTCTGCAAGGTAGGATGTCCATCTCTGGACAGCTGTCCTGGTTTCAGGATCTCAAAAAACACAGTAGCACCTAGTAACACATCAATTTCACTGGGCTCGTAAAACTTTGGATCAGCGAGAGGAAGATCGGTAGGAAGCTGCCAGTCATTATACTGCACTTTAAATGAAGGCAACGGACCTGTGATGCTATCCAGTACAGAACCCAGTACGTGTCTGTTGTAATCACTGACTAGATGATAAATGCAACTGGCACAAGTGAGATGATTCTGATGCCCTTACATTGCTAATTCCATTGATTGAAACAGAATGCTTGTTCAACTGAAGACCCAATCTGTCTACTAGATTGCAGGATATGAAGTTCATCTGTGATGCACTGTCTAGTAGTGCTCGACATTAACTCTGTGATCATCTCTCAAACAATTATAACACAATCTACATTCTTTCACTAATCGAATGCGTTCACTTACACTTAAGTTTTTAAACCTAGCACATTTATGCAGTAAATGGGAAGACTTGCATAATGGACATGACAAAGTAGTAACAAAGGAGCGTTGTGTTCCCTTTGTATTCAGACTTCGTTTTGCATCATCCTGGCTTGTAGTTACCATTTTGTTGGAAGCCACGATTTCTAGAGTTTGACAATTATGCTCCAAAAACTGAATTAAGTCTTTAAGCTTGGGTTGAACATCACCTGCAGTGCGGGTTTCCCACTGCTTTCTCAAGTTGATGCTAATGCGTTCTAAAAGCAAATGGCTGAGTAACATGTCCTGCAGTGGCATTTCTATCTTGAGTGCTTCTACTGCATTTAAGTTACTGCACAGCTGATTTATTAGCAGCCTCAGTTCCTTAGGGGAGTCGTGTTTAGCACTTGGTAAATTAAGCAACTCCTTAATGTGAATATCCGAAATAAACCTGGGGTTGTGATATCTGCTGTGTATGAGTTCCCAAGCGACCTTGAAATTGTCCTGAGTAACAGGCAGGTTTTCTAACAATTGGTGAGGTTCACCAGATAAGCATGACAGAAGGTAATAATAAGGCTGAATATCTGTGAGGCTGGAATTATTAATGATAAGAGCGTCAAAAGTATCAAGAAAATGCATAAAATCTGATAAAGCTCCATTGAATTTTGGCAATGAAAGGGATGGAAGCTTTAATACACTGTTATTTGTATTGTCGTTGCTCATAGATGGCAGTGATGACTGAGCTGTATTTAGCACAGTCTCAATTTTAGACTCGGTTTCGAAGCACAACTCTTCAAATGTTTCCCTATCCGCATCGTTAGATTCATCGTTGGGATCTGCTACTTCTAACTGGGTCTGTATTTGGTTATACTCCTCAATTTTGCTCAATAAAGCTCGCTTCCGAACGATGATGTTAATATTGCCCTCTTGAAAGCCGTTTACAAATGAGGCTATTCTTGTCACACAAGACTTTACTGTTGCCCGTTTATTTACCAAGGCACGTTTCTGATCACTATCCATTGTGACTGTGGGAATGGAAACGAAAAGGAATAATGAAGCAGTCTGTACTTACCGGCTGTCGAAGTCCAAGTCCTTTGGTTGCCGAGAACAACGCTATAGAAGTCCTTGGTAGTCGCCGTTGAAAACTGGTTCTGCTTGTGTCGTCTGCTTGGCTCTCTTGTGCAGGCGCGAACTGGCCGAGAGGCTACTGTGACGGTTAATGCGGGCTGGTTCATTGCATGCTTCCAGATTCCAACACCGCTAGGTTAGCGATGCAAACATGCTTGCCACGAATATTTCACACTTCCACTGTGTCATCCGGCCCGGAGGACCAAAAAATGTTACGAGCAATAACATCTCCCTGGTAGCTCACTAATTAAATCAGTTACACTTTCAAAACAGTTGCTTCTAAACATCGTCCATGCCTCGCAAGCCTCTAACAGCAGGGTGTGCCAACATACACAAGAAAGTTACAAACAATATCGATACTGCTCATCAGAGCTGCCACCACTGTTCCTGGTGGCCTCAACAGCTTCTAACTTGCATTCTGAAGTGAAACTGTCCATAGATTCACAAGCCGTGATGGGATAATGTTCAGTATCTTTTGCTGAATATCAAAACCCAGTTAAACTTCCCATTTGTTCCCATACAAAGACGAGTATCAGAATAAAGGCAAAACCCACCTTGCTACAACCTGGCATACAGAAACGTTAGCAATGCTGCAATAAAAGCTACCAACAAGTTTCAAAGTAGCAAGAAGGCACAGATGCATTACAGGTCCCATGGGTGACCTGTGTAGTATAGTGATAAGTTCTATACACAATAGTATTGTGACTTTGTGGGTTCGAAGAAATAAGAAGCCAAGTGGCACACTCTAAATGTTCTTTATTTCCGCCGAATTACACTTGGTACCAGGGGCGGCCGGTGAGGTATTGTATTGACGGTGCCATAAATAAATAAGGGTTGTTAAAATATAAATATGTGCACCAATTACGATCGATTTAGGTAATCTTATCAATAATCCAACCTATTTTATAATATACTGTACCATACAGAACGTACAGGGAAACGGAAATAGATATTTATTACATCCGTACTTTTGTTATGCACAGGTGTAACGAGTACAGTAACATTTTGATAATACAGTTCATGGAGAATGTGATACGAAGCGTTCGTGTACGATTTCGTGATAGAGAGGAAGTTATTGTTATTGCTTTAGCCATAATTTTTCTCGCGTTGAAATCAAACGAAACAAACTCGAGAAATCTTTGTCTCACACTCACAAACACATACGAGCGAGCACACACGCACGCACGTACACACAAGACGCAATTTTTCACTGCAAAATGAGTAATCTGAATTTTCAAACATGGTTTAATGAAATTACTAACTTTTAAAAATTAAAAGCATTGTACTCACCGAAAGCAGCAACTCCATGACTTTATGAAGACAGCTTTAAATGAATTAGTAGGAACGGTATTGAAAATCCATTCGTCGCTCCTTCTTGTTGGCAAATAAATCTATCACCTTTGAATTGAAATTATCAATTTTGCACACGAACAGCTTTTCACAGGACAGCATTCCTAAGGCACTCAATCGCTCTGCTTTCATTGTGCTTTGTAGAAAAGTTTTAATCCTCTTGAGCATTGAAAAGCACCGCTCAGCTTCTGATGTCGAGATAGGCATAGCGATTAACAGTTTCAAAACTTTAACAGTCTCTTCAAAAGTAGCACAGAGTTCATCCTCTAGAATCAGCGAAAGAAACGGAAGCGCACCGGAAACTGCTCTCAACTCAGGCCTAGCATAGAACACTTGAAGCTCTCCCTTCAACTTTCTTTTCTCCAGATATGTATATGTGTCCGTAATTTCAAGATATTTGTCTGGCAAATGTGTTACATAATTGTCAAACTGGCTTACATCAAATAAGCTGGTTGCAATGAGGTGCCCAGTGAACTGAATACGTGATTTTCTTTCACAAAAGATGGCATCACACACCTCCAAAGCATTTTGCTTTTTGTTATTATCATCAACCCTTGCTCCCTTGTAAGGCGTTGTTTCGTCATTTTCAAAACTAACCTAACTGATGGAGTCAATGTCATCTCTGATGTTTTGCATTATTGTTTCAAAGTTATGAATGTCTTGTTTTACCTTGGTTGGTTCAGTTGTCTTTTTTTTGAAATTGGTTAATAAGTATGTCCACACGAGGCATTATCTTATAGAAAAACGATAGCCAGAAAATGAAGTCTCTATCTTGCCGTCTTTGTTTGTATGAACCAGCTTTTTCAGTAGTAGAGGGTAATTTTATATTCTCACTCGTTTCAATTGTTTCCATGACAGTAATAAGCTCCTTTCTGTTTTCATAAATATCCTTTACTACTCGCGAACTTCCTCGTGATACACTTCCTACATGCACTGCAGGAGTTCGTTTTGAATAGTCTTAGAAATGCCTTTGAATACTGATGACTGACTGAGATGCACTTGAAGTTCTTTATCTAACTCCGCACTAAACTGAATGAGCTCACGAAAAAAACCCTTATTTTGAGAGGCGTCAGATTCGTCGTGTCCCCTAAGAGCCGGCTCCAAAGCACCACAGAACCGAATACAGTTTATAAACTTGTTCTTGTCTACTTGTTTGTTATGGCTGTTGACTGCCTATACTGCGAATCTAATTTGTCCTGAATATTGGTTTTGCCTAGAAATGAAAGACTCAGAACATTGTGCATGTGTCGCTTCGATGTTTCATGCACTTTCATTTTAGACCATAAATGCCCAATATCAGTTATTCTAGTCTTACACCAATGGACATCTCCCCCAAATAACACACAAGGAAAACAAGAAACTGCATTGTTTTCATCACAGCCGCAAATCCATTTGTTCTTTTGATAAATAGCCGGATTAAACTTACGGTATCGATTTTTTGTTTGCTGCTGCAGATTCAGTTTCGGGAGTGGCCTACCCATTGTTTTTATCTGAATTTTTTCACTTAGAGTCCTGTTACTAAATGAATTTTTCAGTAATTCACTCACCTTGTTCATGTTCGTAACTTTACTGTGAATTTTAACTTAAAGAAAAAACACTGAACACTGTTTTAAAAATCCGTACTCACGAAGAACTACAGCATTACAGGAGCACATACAGAACTACTCTACCATTGCTTTGAAAACATGTGTCCAACGCGCGGGTTTTATGTTCTACCAACAAAACTGCTGCTGTGAAATATGCACATGTTGAAATACTGTCTCTAAATGTTAAAATCTAATACTATATTCACACTGAAACCCAATTAATTTTATTTATAAGGATATCTATGTGTTGTATTTCTGCAACTGATTTCATTAAAGCATTAATTTGCGTTTTGAAGTTCCTCAGAATTAACTTGCATAAGGATGGTGACACTGCATTAAAGGAAGGTAAGCGCAAAATGTATTCTTACCATTGTCTTTCGCTAGGTGGCAGGATCGTGGTTCTCTGAAGTCCCGTGGTTTACTGCCCTCTAACGGGCAAAGCGTAAGTTATGCGCCAGAGAAATTCCGGCACTACCTTCTCTGACTTTCTTCCATAAGAGCCGTGTATAAGCAGACATCTTAGCCCCTAGCCCTAACACAGGCGTTTATGGGCGTAGACGGTGCCGTTCTAGAATCGGCACCAAGCTACGGAAAACAACCAAGAGAGAGCGCTGGCGTTCATCGCGCCTATTCAAACGAGGGAGCAACTACTAATAAACAATTCCTTTTGCGCAATTCTTATACACTTCTCTTTCTTTCGCTTTCATACAGATGGTGCCATGGCACAGCGGCACTATCTCAGAAGTCACAGGTCCACACCACACTCCCTAGTCGCCTTGCCTTAAAACACTGAAACAGCTCAAAGACTCAAAACTGACTCAAGCTTGGCACACCAGCTTCTATTTATACATGGCTTACCGGTTCTAGAAGATTCTGTACAATGCAGACGAGAGATTTCACGTTCTTTCCACGGGGAAGGCAGGAGAAGGGGAAACCACTTGGACTCTGGTTATTTCTCCCCACACCCCGCCTATACTCGGTACGTCATTGCCCCTACGCATTAGCGTAGGCGTGGCCTAGATGCCGTACGTCCCCCTCTATTGGCCAGCCCTTCCTGCTAGCTAATTGTAAGTTCGACGATTGGGTAACACTGCCCCCTCAAGGCTGGTCGTCCCGAACAGTACCATCGTAGCGGGCCAGACGATCCAGATGTACCATCAACATCTTTCCTCGGGGCACCTTTTGGATGCGGTATACCACGTCGTTAATCCTCATTCACCACCCGGTACGGTCCTTGCCATGGCTGATGAAGCTTCGGGCAGCGTCCCTTGGTGCTGGTAGAGCGGTACAACCAGACCAGGTCACCTTGCCAGAACCCTTGGCTGTTTGCTTGCCTGTCGTATCGGGTCTTCATGCGGTCGCTCGCCTTCTGGATGTTCTGGCGAGCCATCTCGTGCATGTCGCCGAGATGGTCCGCCAGGTTCTCCACATACTCGGTCGCTGGCGGCTTCGCTTCCGGAGGTCTTCCGATAGCGAGGTCACAAGGGAGGCGTAACTCTCGGCCGAACATTAAGCTTGCTGGCGTCATCCCCGTGGTGTCGTATGTTGACGAACGGTAGGCCAACAAGAACAGTGGCACCGTGACGTCCCAGTCTCGCTGATGGCTGGCCACGACCTTCCTCATATGCTCTTCTAAAGGCTTGAAGTACCTTTCGACCATGCCATCTGACTGGGGATGTAGGGGTGTTGTGCGGGTCTTGTTAACCCCAAATCTTTCTAGTGCTTCCTTCATCAGTTTGGACTCAAATTTGGTACCCTGGTCGCTGTGGAGTTCTGAAGGCAACCCCAATCGGCAGAACACTTGCTGCACGGGGCAGTCTGTGATTGTCTTTGCCTCCTGGTTCGGGATGGCGTACACCTCCGGCGACTTGGTGAAGTAGTCCACGACCACCATCAGGTACTTCTTGCCTCGGACGGACACTGGGAATGGTCCAGCTATGTCGACGGCGATCCGTTCGAATGGCGCTCCGACGTTGTACTGCTGCATGCGACCCCGACTCCTAGTCTTGGGGCCGCGACTCGCCGCGCACACGTGACACTGACGGCACCACTTCTCAGCATCTGCTCGGAGCCTGAGCCAGTTGCAGCGCTGTCGTAGTTCGACAATTTTTCAGTTTGCTCCCGAGTGTCTTGAAGTACCGGCGTGCACTTCCTCCAAGACTTCCGGGACCTTACTTCGGAGAAGTACCAACTGTTCTCTCTGCGTCTTCCCATCGGGTAATTCGCACGCCCTCTCTGATCTTCAGCGAGACCCATTGGGCCCAGTACGACTTGTAGGCGGCGCTCCTTGGTGCGATTTCCTTCCAGGTTGGTCTTGTCCCTGCCTCCACTGCTCTCAAGAGTGGCCACAAGTCTGCGTCCGCCAGCTGCTCCCTCCTCAGGCCTGCGCTATCCCAGCCATCCGCAGGCACTGCCGTGACCACTCTGACAGCTGCGGCACGCTCCTCTTCCACTCTTGTGCATTGGTCGCACTCTTCTGGACAGGGTCTCCGGGACATGGCGTCTGCGTTGCCGTGGCTCTTCCCTCTACGATGTTCAGAGGTGAAGTCGTACCCCTGTAGCCTCTGGACCCAACGTGCTGTCTGGCCTTCCAGGTTTCTAAACCTCAGTAGCCAGGTTAGGGCGGAATGGTCAGTCCTCAGGTGGAATGGCTGACCATACAGATACTTGTGGAAGTGCTCCAATGTCTACTACCGCCAGTAACTCTCGCCGGGTGATGCAGTAGTTCTTCTCTGCCTGGGATAGCGTCTTGCTGTAGTAGGCTATCATCCGCTCATGGCCGTCTTGGATCTGCGATAGGACGCCTCCAATGCAATGGTCGCTGGCGTCGGTGTCCACAATGAAAGCGCCGCCTGGTTGTGGAAATCCCAGAATAGGAGCACTGCACAATGTCTTCTTCAGGAGCTGGAAAGCACCTTTGGCGTCCACCGTCCACACATAAGGTCGGTGTTCCTCTGTCAGGCGGGTGAGGGGTTTGGCGGTGTTGGAGAACCCCTTTATGAAGCGGCGATAGTGACTACACAGCTCCAGGAAACTGCGCAACTCTCGCTTATCCTTTGGCCGAGGCCAATCTCTCACGACCTGTGTCTTCTCCGGGCCTGTGGCCACTCCGGTTGTGGAGACTATGTGGCCCATGTAGTTGACTTCCTTGAGGAAGAGCTGGCACTTATTCGCGTTCAGCTTCATGTTGGTAGCACCTTGCTCAGATTCTCAAGATGGTCTTCGAAAGTCTTGCCGACGATGTCCAGGTATAGCAGGCAGGCGTCATAAGTCAGTCCTCTCATCACTGACTCCATGAGGCGTTGGAAGGTAGGTGGTGCGTTGCAGAGGCCAAAGGGCATAGCTGTGAACTGCCAAAGCCCTTGGCCTGTCGAGAATTCGGTCTTCACCTTGTCTCTCGGGTCCAGACCCACCTGCCAGTAACCCAACTTCAGGTCCAGGGTCGAGAACCACTGTGCACCAGCTAGCGTGTCCAAGAGTGTCGTCAATCTGGGGTAAGGGGAAGTAGTCCTTCCGGGTGACAGCGTTAACTTCCTGTAGTCCACGCAGAAGCGTTGCTCGCCGTTCTTCTTTGTAACCAGAACATCAAGGGAACAGCAAGGACTGTCAGACTCTTCAGTCACTCCCCTAGCTCTCATGTCTTCCAGCACATCCCTCACCGCAGCTTTTTTCGCCATCGGAACGCGTCTAAGTGGTTGCCGAATAGACCGGGCGTCTCCGGGTCAATGCGGTGAAGCACTTTGTCCGTGTGACCGTAGTCACTGTTACCTTGGCTGAAGACACGCTGCTATCGTCTTAACAGTTGCCGAACCTTCTCCAGCTGTTCGGCGGTAAGGTGGTCGGCCGCCATCTCCAGTAAGCCCTCCAGCCGGAGCCCCAGGTGTTGCGTCGGCACCGCCTCGGTTTTGTCGATTGCTGTCACGCTGACCACGGGCTCGCACGTCCCCAACTCCGTCCCAGCCTGAATGTCGTTATCGGTGTCCGTCAGGTTCAGCAGCCTCACTGGCACCTCTTCTCGTCACGGCAATAATGATCTGGCTATACATAGCCCGTGTACAGGCGTCTTCTGGTCCAGCATCATGTTTCTGGTTCGCTGGCCTTCCAGTCGCGCCGTCATCACCACCTCGCTTCTCGCTGGGACAACCACGTCTTCCTTTAGGATGACCCTGCAGATTCCGAGGCGTTCTTCGGGTTGACGGAGTATGACCTCTTCTCCGTTAAGTCGCAGGACCTTCCTGCCGACGTCGACCGTCGCTTCGTGGCTCCTGAGGGCATCCAGTCCCAGAATCACCTTCTCAGCCACCTTCGCGACGAATACCCACAGACGCTCGGCACTCCGTCCCAAGGTCAGCTTCAGCAGAGCCTCCACAGGCAAGGTGTCGCGCGAAGCCGTCATCAGCTGGTATGGTCGGCTTGGTTTCTTGGACGGCAAACCCTTGGCTATGTCAGGTCTGATGACGGTCACGGCTGCCCCGTGTCCACCAGCACGCGGCATGGCTTCCCTCTCACCCAACTGTCTGCGATGAGGCTGTTATGCTTCCGCCGGCTGACGGCGCGCAGTGTCACTCGAGGGGATAGTGGTGATGGCACCGACGTGCCCCCCGCCACGACGGCCCTCATTCGTTTCCCGGCTGCTCTCCCTGGTGTGGGCAATCTCTCCAGGTGTCCCGGCTCTCCACACCCTCAACACTTGCCACTAGGTCTTCGCCGGCGTCCCTCGGCTGGCCTTCGGTCTCCCGTGTATAGCGGATACTCCTGGTTCTTGTCGTCGGGGTAGCCGTCACCTTGGCCGCCTCCATCCTCAGTGCTGCCGTTAGCGCCTCATGAATAGTTGTGTAACCGCCGAGCATTAGGCGCTGACGTATCTCGGTGTCTCGTACCCCGTCAACAAAGGCGTAGGCGGCTTCCCGGAATACGAACTCTGGTGGGAGGTCAACTAAGGCTTTGCTAGCCAGCTGCTCGATTGCCAGGGCGAACTCCTGCAGCGTCTCTCCTTGCTGTTGTGACCTTGTCTTCAGCTGACTGCGATAGGCTGCGGCTAGGCGGTGGTTCCCGAAACGGTTCTCCACGCTGTCTGTACCGCGTTTAGGACTTCTGCAGCCCGTCCCTGGAGGCTGGCTATTAGCTGTGCGGCCTCTTCCTCCGGTGACCACTTGTTATGCCTGGCCACCGTGTCGAACTGGCGGCGGAAGACCTCGAACGTTGACGCGCCGTCGTATTTGGGAGGTTTGACGCGCGCAGATATTGTGTCGCGTCCCGACGCGTGGGCCTTCAAATCCTTCAACCTCCTGCCGGCGACGTCCTCCACAATGGCTTTCAGGGACTTGACGCTGCTGTCGGCCTTTCCTTCCAGCTCATTAACGCGGCTCGCCAGGTCTTTGACGCGCTCACCTAACTCCGTGACGTTCTCTTTTACGCCGGCCAACTGTTTTTCAAATTTTTCGGCGAGGACCTCGTAGGCAGCCTTCATTTCCGATAATTCAGCCTTCATTTTCTTGGCCAGGTCGTCGTTCGCTGCTCTCATTTCCATGGTTAATTCTGTCATCTTCGCGGTAATCGTCGTGGCCAAGTTGCTATTTACAGCTTCCGTCTTCGTTGTTAATTCACCCTTTATTTGTTCCATCTCGGCGTTGAGGTTGTCCATTTTCTGTAGAATCTATTCCAATGCCGCCTTCATGTCGTAATATCCCACTCACTGACACCAATTGTGTTTTTGTTGTTTCGAAGAAATAAAAAGCCAAGTTGCAGAAACTCAAAATGTTCTTTATTTCTGCCGAATTACACTTGGTACACTTCCAAGTCCCACACACAATTACGTAGCACTCTCAATTATGCAACACTCGCAATTGCAATTCACCAGTTCGTTTGTCACAGGTCCACACCACACTCCCTAGTCGCCTTGCCTTAAAATACTGAAACAGCTCAAAGGCTCAAAACTGACTAAAACTGACTCAAGCTTGTCACACCGGCTTCTATTTATACATGGCTAACCGTTTCTAGAAGATTCTCTACAATGCAGACGAGAGATTTCACGTTCTTTCCATGGGGAAGGCAGGAGAAGGGGAAACCACTTGGACTTTGGTTATTTCTCCCCACACCCCGCCTGTACTCGGTACGTCATTAGCCCTACGCATTAGCATAGGCGTGGCCTAGATGCCGTACGTCCCCCTCTATTGGCTAGCCCTTCCTGCTAGCTGATTGTAAGTTCGAAGATTGGGTAACAGTATACATGCTTACTTAATGTAAACATGCAGAAGTCAACTATAGATAGATGTCTACATATATTCTTTGCATTATTTCTAAAGTGAAAGTGAAGAAAATGAAAATTTGGTGCTTCAGGTTGTAGACACACTTTCATAAGCTGCGTGCTTCCATGATTGACTTAAAATGTTTTGAACTAGAAACTTCGGAGGTGTGACAAAAGTATATTAGTTATTTAATAACATTGTTGAATTTCAAAATAAATTGAAAGCTTTGAAGTTATAGTTGAAGAAATTAATGAAAGATTTTCTGACTTCAACATTATAAAGGATAACCTTCTTTTCAATGACCCTATGTAAACATTGAGGATTGGCCATTTAAGTATCAACAAGAATTGTGTTATAGGCAAATGAGTCAACCTTGTATATACTTTACTCCATTTACAAGTTTTTTTTCTTTTCTTTTTTATGATGAGGTTTCTGAGAACTTCTTCCCTATCCTCAGTTCTGTGGTTGACTCATGTTGTTTTAATCCTCATGTTCTGTTTTGTTAACATTTTCTTATATCATCACTAACTTAAAAGCTGTGTACATTTAATGTATAAGGAATTTGCTTCCTATATTTATATATACCAAACTTTGTATTTGCATTCAGTGTCTCCCAAGGATGCAACAAGAAATATTCTGAAGAAAGTAAGAGGTTTTGTAAGAATAGTTTGTGAAAGAGTAGAGAAATTGATATCAATGTAACAGGATTTTTTTCTTAACCTATTCTTCATGTTGTTCAAATATATTTTATTTCCATCATTAATCTTTGGTACCCTTATTTATTTACGAGCAATTACCTTTCTCAAAGTTCAGGACTACCAGCCATTCTTCCCATGATAATAAAATTTGCTTTTTGTCTATGTGTTAGGGAATGCTAGAAACCATAATTTAAACAGTTCAGGATTTAGACTGCCTTAATCAATGGCAATGCTATTACTTTTCATATTAAGGTTAAGCATTTCTCTGGGTCAGAGAACTAAAACTGTGTGTATGTGTTACAGTCTTGGGCCTTTGGTCAACAAAGTGAAGGAATACCAAGTAGAAACTATTGTGGATGCATTATGTGCAAACATGGTCTCAGATAAGGAACAGTTACGTGATATTTCCAGCATTGGTCTCAAGACTGTTATCAGTGAATTACCACTGGCATCTAGTGCCTTGGCTGCAAATGTATGTAAGAGGATCACAGGGCGTCTTAGTAGTGCCATTGAGAAGGTAAGGAAAAGTATGTTGTTTGTAAGTTAATAAAAGCCCAAAAATTAAGTTTGCTTTGAGCACTGCAAGTCACATTAAAGATGAGCAAGTCCAGTATGAATCTGCTTATGAAATTGTGATTCAAGCCCTGCCCATTTCTTTCAATACAAAGAAAAGTAAGATAACTATAAATCCTGACTGCCAGTAGGCTTTAAGTGGCAATATCATTAGCTTCAGCATTGAGATGGCAAATTTTCAAGCTTCTTAAAAATCATTTATGCGTGATTGGAGGAATTTAGTAACAGTGACATCAAAATTCATTGAAAAAAACTATTTGTAGTTGGTTAAGTGACATATCAAAAAACCAACTATAAATAATTTTTTTCAATTCTTAAAAATCTGTTTTCTCGTATCGTCAGTCTTAACATACAATATGCATCAAAACAAATGACTTTGAAATTATTTATCATTTGCGCTACAAGTGAAGTATTTATCTGTTGTATAGGTAGTTTGACACACCATGAATCTAGTTTTGTGTTGATTTTTGCAAATATGATTCTCATACACATGTAACAGTATTTTTGTTTAGTAATGTTCGAAGGAATAATAAATATATAAAAATGTATGTAGTTGTGTGATTGGCCGAAGTAGTAGTGGTGTGACGTGGTATCACGTGGTGTGATGACGTGTCAGTGAATCGGCCAATCACAAAATAAAGTGGGAATTACTATGGGGACAAGAAAATCAATAATCTAGAAAAGTGTTAGAATCTTGTGTCTTGCTGGAGAACGAGGAAGTTGACTTAAGATGTTACGATGATTATAAAATCTCCAAGAATATTATATATCATTTTGTCTTAATCTGTGAATCTATCATTTGGCGCTAGCCAGTATTACTTTTGATAGAAGAAAAAAAAATGGATTAAATTAACTATATTCGAGTAACTGCGCCGTTAGTGCTGTCTTATGGGAGAAACATGGCGACTAGCATAGAAAGAGCGATGGAAAATCATGATTCTGGAGTGAAAGAAAGTATTATACCGACCGCCATAATGGAGAAAGAAAACATTCCCGTTACAAATGGCGCAGCAACGTGTGGGGCTCGAATAGGATAAAGAAGAGGAGATTAAAGCATCGTGCAGCTCCGTGGGAATTTAAAAGGAAAGAAGAAAGAAGAGAGAAGAAAGAAGAAAACGAGAACTGGTTTAAGTGAGTGAAATTAAAAAAAAAAAAAAAAATAATAGTAGTAGTAGTAGATTTATGTTGTTAAGAAATCAGAAAATAGTTAAAAAGATGGCGAGTAGAAAAGAAATAACAGTGGAAGGAGAAGTTACTGATAGTGTAGGAATGAATAGGGAGAATGCAGGATTAAGCATAGATAATGAGTCAATGTTGGAAAGAATAACGAGAATGTTAAGTAATTTAGATTCTAAAATAGAACAAAATGCAAATGATTTAAAATCAGAAATGAGTAATTTAGATTCTAAAATAGAACAAAATGCAAATGATTTAAAATCAGAAATGAGTAATTTGGATTCTAAAATAGGAGATGTTAAATCTGAAATGAGTAATTTAGATTCTAGAATGAAAGATGTAAAATCAGAAATGAGTAATTTAGATTCTAAAATAGAACAAAATGTAAATGATTTAACTAAGAAAATGAATGATTTAGATGTAGGAGTAAGACAGGAACTAGCACAAAATGTGAGTAACTTAGAAATTAATTTATTACAGAAGCTAAAACAGGAATTAAAATCTGAAATTTCACAGGAGATTAGAGAAGGGAGAAAAGAGTGTAGGGATAATATGGAAAGGCTCATGCAGATCATAGAGATTAATAAGGATGAGAATAGAAAGGAAGTCAATGAGTTGAGAGAGATAATTCAGGAAACTAGGTTAGGTCAGGACATTGTGAAACAAGAAATAAGAATGGAAATAAACAAAGAGTTAGAAACATTTAGGATACAACAGGCAGAAATAACACAAAAACAAAGAGAAGAATTAGGAGATAAAGTAGAACAAAGAATCAATGTAATTTGTTCTGAAATGCAATTACATGATGAAAGTAAGATACACCAAGAGGAAATAAAGTTACAAATTGATGAGATAAGTAAAGCAAAAGAAGAAGTAATTTTGCAAATTAAAGAGGTAAAAGAACATTTTGAAAAAGAAAAGGATAACTTAGGAAAATTGACACAAGTTGTAATTGCATTACAGGCTAGAAAAGTAAATAACGGGAAAGAAATGTCTAGAATTACAAATATAAACGATTGTGACTTACCAGGTGAATTAAGCAATCATCAGAAGTCTGGTGATGTAGTAAGTGAATGTAGTGATTTTGTGAGTCCAGATAATGATATTAATTATCTCAGAAACACACAGAACATGTCCTCACACACACAACTCCACAGTCTAGGTCAAAATGAATGTGTACATTATTCACTAAATGATATTAGTCCACCAAGTTTTGATGAGGAATCAGGTGATAATCCAAAAGTATTTCTTAGGGAATTGGAAGAATATTTCCGTATTAAGAGAATTCCCAATGAATTTCGGATGGTAATAGTAAAACGCTGTTTGAAGAAAAATGCTCTTGAGTGGTTAAGGTTAACTTTGGCTTCACATGAAACATACAGTACTTTCAGAAATCTGTTTATAAATAGATTTTGGGGACCTGAGAGACAAAGAAGAATAAAAGTTGAGTTAGCAACGGGTAGGTTTGAGTTTAAAAAAGGGATTTCTATGACTGAATATTTCTTAAAATTAGCAAACAAAAGTAAGTTGATCAATCCCGAAATTTCTGAGACAGAAATTGTCAACATGCTAATACGTCATTATCCACCACATATCAGAAATCATTTAATTGTGGCTAAGCCTATCGATTTCTCTGATATGATTGAATTATTATCCGAATTTGAAGCACATAACCTCATTAATGATACTACATCCTGTGATGGTAACTATAATAACGTCCATATTGAGCGAGGAAGAAATCGACAGGAATCACAACCTACAAATAATAGGAATAATAGGACGAGTTTAAATTGGGGCGGGGACCCGTGAGAAATCAAAGATTTGAAGGAAGAGGTTATGATCCTAGACGAACTTATGAATCTGTAATTCCCGGAACAGGAAGTGGAGTTCAAAATAATGTGCAAAGGAATTATCATAACAATCAGTCGACGAGAATTGGAAGAAATGATCACATAAACCATGTAAGATTTTATCGAGGAAATAATCAGCGAATAAGTAACTTTAATAGGGGTAGAGGTACTAGTTTATTTAGTGCAAATCAAAGAGATTTTAGGGGTGTGAGATTTGAAAGAAGTAATCAAAATGAAATAGTCGAAAATACACAAAGCACAGAGAATGATGCGAATATAAACGATAGCACCAACCTAACCAACAATGAAAGTATTAATTAAGGGCCGAATAGGTGAATGGAATTTCAATTTCATTACGTTGGTAATTCCACATTTGGCAAGAGATGTAATTGTGGGTAATGATTTATTATATGAATGGCAAAGTGTATTGAATTTCGAAATGCATGAAATGAAGGTTAAGACAGAAAATGATTTATTAGTAATAAAATTATTGGAAGAAGATGGAAGAAAAGAAGAGAATATGGATAATATAAATAATGAAAGTTTTTTTTTTGTGGAAGATATACTTTTGCAAGAAAATGGTAATATTGAATACGATGAAAATGAAAATTGTGGGAAGAATTTAATTATTGATGGATTGCAAAATAATGTAACTGACCTTGAAAAGCATTGTTGCCAATTATATACAATACAAGATAAGAACGGCAGAAGCCAAGTGGAGGAAGAAATAGAATTCCAGAGAATATTACAAGTAAAGTTAGAAAACACATACAATTTAGACCAAGCGAGAAAAGAACAGTTGAAATTGTGTATATTAAAGAATAGAAAAGCCTTTAGTTCAAAACCTGGACTGTGTAACAAATACACACACACATTTAAAGTGAATGATACTGATCCCTATACACATAAAAGCCTTGACAGTAATTGAAACAATATTGAATATATACTATGTGTGTGTTAAATAATAATAAAAATAAAACATTGTTAAACATCAATATATTGTTGTATTTTAATTAATGTTAATTTATTGTTGTTAAATGTTCATTTATTATATTTCATCCAATGTATGTATATTATTATATTTTATGTATGTTGTATTGGTGTTGTGTAATATTGGTGTAAACGAAATTGTTAATTGGGGCTGTTCTTCGAAATATATGGAAACAGATTGTTAATTCCTTTATTTGGTTATTTTCCATATATTTCGAAGAGGGGCATTTGTAACAGTATTTTTGTTTAGTAATGTTCGAAGGAATAATAAATATATAAAAATGTATGTAGTTGTGTGATTGGCCGAAGTAGTAGTGGTGTGACGTGGTATCACGTGGTGTGATGACGTGTCAGTGAATCGGCCAATCACAAAATAAAGTGGGAATTACTATGGGGACAAGAAAATCAATAATCTAGAAAATGTGATAATCTTGTGTCTTGCTGAAGAAGAAGGAAAGATGTTACGAGGATTGTAATTGTAAAGGAAAATTAATAAGATTCAAAAAGTGTTATTCAATATTTATAATAGATAAGAGTGAATCATAGTTCGTATTATATAATTAAATAATATATTACAAAATTGGACTCATCTAAATTTTATTTTCACCAAAAATCCGTATCCACACCTGAGAAAAGATCTCACGACTCTCAGTATATTAAAACTCGACTTAGATCTTATAAAAAGTTGGCTTGCTTCTTATTAGTTGAAGATGAACGAAAATATAATCCCGTTACACACAGGAAGGTATTTAATTGTGGAACAGTATTTCTGAGCATATGAAGTAGGACATCAAAATTGACAGTTTTATTTTATGTTAAACAATTTGAGAAGAAATTTAAATGGGAGGCTCCAAATAACAAAACAATGTTAGCTATCAATGGCAACTTCTATCCTGATTCAAGTTACTCAGATGATATATAGGGAACTAGACTTTTGTAACATGTTTTTCAAATGAAAGCCATATTCATCTTGTTGGCAACATCAAACAACCCATATTTTTCAGTTTTCAAAACAGAAAGGACCTACATATGTTGCCAAGCTGTATGAGAAAATGACATTTTTTTGTGTCCTTACACCAACTTTTGTTCAGTAATTTTCAAAACTGTTATGATCGATTTGTGGTATATGTGGTACACATTATGAATAAATCCTATACCAACACCATTAACCAAAATTTCAATGTTTTTTTGTTGCATACTGTATTTAACATGCTTTTAAAATGCTCTAACTTTCATAATTCAGAATTATTCATGATATGAGGTTATGTATGTGATGTAAACTGTAAAAACTCAAATTTCTAGTAATTTTAATTTTGATCTTTTGAATCATTATCTTTTAAAAAATGCTGCCCCTTTACTTTTTATGGTTCTGCAGCAAGAAGATGTGTCTGTTCAGCTGGAGGCTCTAGATATTTTGGCAGATTTACTTTCAAGATTTGGAAGTCTATTGCTGAATTTTCACACAACGATTTTAGCAGCACTTTTGCCACAGTTGTCTTCTCCACGTCAAGCAGTGAGAAAAAGGTAAATTATCATAGAAAATGTATATAGCAAGTCATTTACATATTTAATTATATTACATAAGGTGCATTGGATATTCTTTAAGTCTCTAAAAAGAATTATTGCTGAACTTTTTTTTTTAGTAGAATGGCAGTAAATATGAATGAAAAGGTGAGAATTGAAGAGAGTAATAGCAAGGGAATGTCCAGCTCTCTATAATACAAGGGTCATCCAGAAAGTACAGAATGATTGCACATGGTGCTTCGTGCAGATCCCCCACCTCTGCAGTTGTTAGCGGCAGGTAGCTTCATCCTTGGTTTCATTGTGAGCTGAGTCTTGTTCCTGTGCAGTCATGCAAATGGTTTGTGCAGTGATTTGACATGGCATCGCCAACTGAAAATCCTGCCAAATGTGAAATACAAAGCGTCATTCGTTTTCTATACGCTAAAACTGTTAAGCCTATTGACATTTGTAGGCAAATAAAGAATGTTTATGTTAAAGGTGCAATTAACAAGTCTTCAGGAGGAAATAGTGCATTATATTCAATGAAGGAAGAACCAGTATGCATGATGATCAGAGTGGCAGACCATCACTTGTTGCAGAAGAACTGAAGAAAGAGGTTGATGACACAATTCAGGTAAACCGACATTTCACTTTGAGCACATTACACAAATCTTTTCCACAAATTTCACGTTCACTTTTGCATGAAATAGTGACAGTGCACCTTGGTTACAAGAAAATGTGTGCTCGGTGGGTGCCAAAATTCTTGAATGATGCCCACAAGGCATATTGTGTGGGAGCAGTCCTTGAATTTTTGACACAATATGACAAAGAGCGTGATGATTTACTTGACCACTTTGTTACTGGAGATGAAAAATGGGTTTTGTATAAGACTCCTAAAACCTAGCAGCATACATTGGTGTGGCATCACACAAATTTGCCCACAAAACCCGAGAATGAAAAGCCAAATTTGTACACTGGAAAGTCATGGCAACAGTTTTTTTTTTTTTTGGGACCAAAAGGGTTTAGTCCACATTGAGTTCATGCCAAGATGAGAAACAATAACCTCAGAAGCCTATTGTGCAGCTCTTCAACAGGTTCGATGTACAATTCAAGGTAAGTGACATGGATTACTGTCAGCAAAAGTGTTCTTCATCCATGACAATGCCCGGCCTCATGCATCAACACAAACACAGCAGGAACTTCAACGCTTAAAATGGGAAATCTTCAGTCATCCCGCTTACAGCTCCAACTTGGCACCAAGTGATTATCATGTATTCCCAAAACTGAAAGCATTTTTGGGTGGAACACCGTTTGCAAGTGATGAGGAACTCATGCAAGCAATGACATCCTAGCTTAAATCTTTGGCGGCAAACGAGTGCAACAAAGGTATTGAAAAACTGGTTTCATGTTAAACAAATGTCTTGACAAGTATGGTGATTACATAGAAAAGTAGTGTGAAGTCATGTAAGTTTTAAAATAAAGTTTGGTGCTGATATCTTTTTATTATTATTATTATTATTATTATTATTATTATTATTATTATTATTATTATTATTATTATTATTATTCAACCATGGTCAATCGTTGTTTACTTTCTGGATGACCCTCATATTATTTTGAAACATATGTGAATGCATAAAATCAGGATGGTGTAAACCTAGAGTCCCTCAGCACACGAAATTACCTAGTTTAATTCTACATTCAAGATAAATGAAGCAAAGGTTCAAATTCTTATAATAAGAGAATTTCAACAAGCCAGTCTTAAAGACAGTATTGTTTAGTGTCTTGATTGCTACTAACTTTTGGTAAGGTTATGTAACTTCAGCAGAAAATAGCTTCAATACAGGGGCAGTTCAATAAGTACCCATGTTTTTGGTAAAAACTGAAGCTACTGACAGTGAAGTAATCCAAGTATTATGAATAAACTACAATACTTAGCAACATACCTCACTTATTGACTTATCTGTCTGGTAAATTGTCTAAATCCTTCAGGACCAGTTTCATGATGTCTTCATCACATCTTCAGCTGGCAGATAAAACTTAGGAATTTTTCAGCAGATTGCAGAAATTGGAGACAGGGCTCCATTTGGCAAAGAAGAAAGTGCTGTTTCACAACTACCTGACCTGGCTTCTGTGGTTTCTTCTTGTTCCCAAACATGAAGAAATGGCTCCCAGGAATAGAATCTCTGCTGACTGTCTGCCAGCTGAAGATGTGATGAGGACATGACAAAACTGGTCCCGGAGGATTTAGACAATTTACTAAACAGATATGTGAATAAATGAAGTGTGTTGCTAAGTACTGTAGTTAATTCATAATAGGTACCCTGTTTCCAAAATATATATTACCAAGGAAGTTGGTGTTACAATCACATACTGTTATTTGGTATTGATTCATACATTAGTTTGGATTTGGCAGGCATTTTGGTTAGTCATTCCAACATATTTTCATTAAAATGTAAAAAAGGCAGTATAGTCCAGTGATCCACTTGTTATTTTTGTATGGAAAAACTTGTGAGGAGATAAAAGTGAAATTGGCTGCTGTTTAATGGGACCTTTTGCCATCTATGACAGTAGAAATTAGCTCAATGTGTTTAAAAATAGCCAAACATCCATATTTGATGAGGTGCACACAGGATGCCTGGCAGATGCATTTGTCAAAGAAGTCATTGAAAATGTCCACATATGACTCTTTGATCATCAAACAAAAGCTCACCAAGTGGCAGAGTCCATAAGTCTGTGTGTACTGGAATTGCAATTCATATTTTGTGTGATAAATTACAGATGAAAAGGTTGCTGACCCAATAGGTGTCACATTTACTCACATTGGAGGACTTGCTTGCCGGACGTGTTAGTGCGTGCACTCGTAAACGAAGATGATATACAAATGTACCAAGCGAGGATAGGTGCTTTCGATGCCAGCAAATTTAAATTTAAGAAGAAAGAACAAGGCACAATGGGCATAAATTGGTGGTTTATTTTGATAATATGCACTCCTTTGGCTATTGGAGGAGTAGAATTAAATCTGGGACTGATGATGGAACAGATAGGCAAAATGCTGGAAAATATCACCAAGGAAATGAAAAGTATGGAAAGCAGACTAGGAGATAGAATGGGAGAAAAGTTCAACGAGGTCAAATTAGTATTGGGAAAATTTGAGGATGAGATAAAGGATGAAACCAAAGAGTGTAAAGGCAGATTATTACGTCTAGAAAACTTGGAAGAAGGAAACAGGAAACTGAACTTATCTTTGGTGTAGAAGAGAAAAGGGACACAAGAGCCTGGCAGGACGTAGAAGAGCTATTTCAAGAGAAATTGAAGTTAAAGCTGGTTGGATGGGAAATACTGGACTGTTTCAGGATAGGACAAAAAGGACCAAGACCAAGACCCATCATAGTTAAAACTGCAACAATGAAATTCAAGTGGGAAGTGCTGAGAAGCAGTAAACAGCTAAAAGGGACAAAAATATTCATTGAACACGATCTGGGAAAGAAACAGAGGGAATTAAAATCGATAGCTCTAATGGAAATGAAAAAAGCAAGAGAAGCCGGTAAAAAAAGCCTTTGTTAAAGGAATGGATTTATGGATAGACGGTGTGAAACAGGAACTCAGTCAGCATTATATAGCATGGGAGGAGAACTACATCCTACGTACGGTGCATGGCAGAGATGGTATATTGTCAGCAGTTGACACAGGTCAAGAAAGGCGAATACATACGGAAGGAACGGCGGTAACCTCAGAACAACAGAGCAGGGTGATGGGAGATACGTCACCAGTTGCATCAACGTCAAAACAGCATAGGAAGGAGAGTACAGTTTCGTCACCAGTGACGTCACCGGATAGGCCGGCAAAACAGATGACGCCATACATGAGGGAAGATACACATGTTGATATAGTTGGTTGTAACTGCGGGAGGGGAGGCTAGTGGAACGACAGATAAAGTCAGCTGGAATCAGGAAGATTTGAATGTAGTTTCAATGCCTTCAGGCAGTATTTTAGAGCTAAAAGAGGGGGTGTGGACTAGACGGCAAGTGAATTTAGAAAAATACGTATTTGAAAGAAAAGGGTCAGTATTGGGATTCAAATTTTCGGTGGTGGCTTGGAATGTGGAAGGTTTATATGAAAAAGTGTGCAGTGGTGAGGTTCAAACTGTGTTGAAAGGATGTGACATGTTGTTGGTGGTGGAAACATGGTTAGAAAGGGAAGTAAATATAGTGATTCCAGGGTTTACTTTTTATAGTATTGAGGGCATGAAGAGCCACAGAAGGGGCAGAGCCTCAAGTGGTATAGGATGCTTTGTAAGGGTAGATAAGGGGTGCAACGTGAGAGAAGAAAAGGACCTATGGAGTAAGTCGGTGTTGTGGCTATCCATGAGTGATATATTTAAGAACGGGGGAATGGTGTGTATTGCTGTAATATATAATCCACCGGCTACATCCGATTATTTTGATACAAATGTGTTCAGGAAATTAAGTTGGGGAATAGAGGAACTGAAAAATAAATATGGAAGTGTAGAAATAATAGTTGCAGGGGATTTAAATGCAAGAATTGGGGATAACCAGGTTAAACTGAATAACCCAAGTGGAGAATATGATAAAGCGTATGCATCAGATAGGAGACAGAGCAAAGATAAGGTTATTAATAGCAAAGGGAGGAAGCTTTTAGAATTTTGTGAGGAGCAGAATCTTATGATTTGTAATGAGTTTAAAGGGTTGAATACAGAAGGGGAATATACATTTATTAATAGAAATGGCCAGAGTGTGGTGGACATGGTAATGTGCTCACTGGGGATTGACAACTGGATAATATATTTTGAGGTTATGAATGTTATATCAGGGAGTTGCAATTTTCCAGTGAAACTGAAATTTGGAGAAGTTAGTAGAAACTTTACAGAAGTATGCACTGATTGTCTAAGTGTTATAGAAATTTATAAGTGGAGAGAGGAAAAGCATGATACTTTTTGTGAGGAACTAAATTCAGAAGGGGGGAAAATACTGCAAGTGAGTAAGTGGTTTAGTAAATACCAATAAAATAGAGCAAGCAGCTGAAGCATTAGAATATTGTGTAAAGAGGGCGGGGGGTGAAATGAAGATAGTAGGGTTTCAAGATAAAAATAGATGTTGGTTTGATAAGGATTGTAAAATGGCTAAAATGAGAGTAAGACAAGAGTTAAGGAGGTGGAGAGTCAGGAGCAAGAGAGGAGAGAGAAAATTTTTTGACACTTAGATGGGCATATAAATGCCTGATGGAAGAAAAGAAGAGGGAATGGGGAATAAAAATAGGTAGAATGTTAAATAAGGCAGCAAAAACTAATGATACGAAAAAGATATGGTCAATAGTTAAAAGCCTACATAAAAAGGCTGCAAGAAATAAGGATATAAGTTCAGACCAATGGTGTGAGCATTTTAAAACTTTATTAGGACAGACCTGTTTACAAGTAATGGAAATGAGATTCCATGGAAGCCAGTATTAGATGGAGAAATTACAGACATCGAGTTATGTGAGCAAATTAGGAAGTTAAAAGCCAACAAAGCCAGTGGGATTGATGGTATACCAGGGGAGTTTTGGAAGGTATGGGTAGCTGAGGGGATGCGTAGAAAAATAATAATAAGGCTGGTACAAAAGTGAATCGAGAAGATATTGACACATTGCTTCACTCACACTGTTTATTCAAGTGTGAGTGAAGCAATGTGTCAATATCTTCTCGATTCACCTTTGTACTAATTTGTGCTTCACTGTCCCTACGCTTCTTTCAAGTTTATACTTTGAATAATAAGGCTATTTAATAAAATATTGGAAACGAGGGAGGCTCCCAAGAAGTGGATAAGCATGGTAGCACCAATTTACAAAGGAAAGGGAAGTGAAAGCAACCCAGCAAATTATAGGGGGATAAGCTTACTTTCTGTTATAGGGAAGATCTTTACAGGTATTTTAGCAAACAGGCTACAGAAGTGGGTAGAGAAGGAGAAGAAGCTATCAAATTCCAAGCAGAATTTAGACCAGGGAGGAGAACAACTGATATTTTTATCATCAAAACAGTCATAGACAAATATTTAAGCAATAAAAGGGGGAGGGTTTATATGGCATTTATTGATTTAGAGAAAGCATTCGATACAATTAATAGAGAGGCATTGTGGATAAAATTAAATAACAAAGGGGTAAGTTGTAAATTTATTGAAATACTGCGCAAAATATATCACGATAATGAGTTCTGCATCAAGCTGCAGGGAAACAAAGTAACTGATTGTATAGAGAGCAAGGTGGGTGTAAGACAGGGATGTAAACTGAGTCCGGTGCTATTTAACCTTTTTATAGATGATATTCTAGAGGAGATTGCCAAAAATAGGGTTCACTCACCAGCTATTCATAACAAAGAAATCCCAGGGTTATTTGCAGATGACTTAGTAGTTGGTTCTATATCTGTTGGAGGGCTGAGAAGGGCAATTGAAGCAATAAGTAATTATTGCCAAAAGTGGAGGTTGAGAGTTAATGAAAAGAAAACGAAGATCATGGTTTTTAAGAAAGGTTATAGATTGCATAAAGATGAGAAATGGGAGATAAATGGAAGAGAGGTCATAAAGAGATTTGATTTGGGGATAAGATTGAGATGTGATGATAAATGGGCTGAACAGAAAAAATTGGCTGTAGCAAAAGGTAAAATGGCCATGAGTATTGTAAGAACATTTTTAAGGAAATTGCCTGACATTGTCAAATGGCTGGAAAGGATCTGTACTGCCATAGTAGAAAATAAGATGTTGCATGGGGCAGAGATATGGGGAGTGGATGAAGCATGGGAAGTGGTGGATGTTATTAACAGATCTTTCTGTAAATATATTTTGGGCTTACCGGTAGCTTCACCCAATGGGGCAGCACAATTAGAGTTGGGAAGACCTTCAACAAGGGTTAAAATTGTCTCAAGGGTATTGAAATATCTATACGGAGTTGTCAGTTTGGAGGAAAAAAATATTATCAAGGAATGTTTTCTTTTGCAGATGAGAAGCAAATGGGGAGAGTCTTGGGCGAAAAAAGTAAGGGAACTGATGGAACAGATAGGTATGGGACATATTTGGAGAAACGAGGAGTATTATTATAGGGGCTTTTGGAAAGAGGTAGAATTAAGGCCTGAAGATTTAGATAGCCAAGTTATATTTACCAGTGTAAGGGAGAAAAGATCATTGAGGACATATAGGGAAATAAAGACAGTGTGGGGGAGGGAGAAGTACATTGATGTGTGTAATAAGTCAGGGCAAGAAGGATTTGCTTGGGCAAGGACAGGAGTAAGAAATTTGAAAGGTATTAGATATGATAAGGATACAGGAAAATTCCCAATGTGTGGAGAAGAGGATACAGATTGGCGTAGTATACTTTATTGCAAACAAATATGGAGAGAACAAATTTGGCAAAAAAAGTGGGACAGTTTTAGGGATGAGGGGGAGGTATTAATAATAAAGAAAATGTTATTGGTAAAAGGAGAAAAGAATGTAAGAAATATAGGTGAATATCTGGGGAAAGTTAGAGAGAAATGGTTAAGACTGATGAAGAATAAATAACAATTAAAGGCTGGAAAACTAGAACGAGGGATACAAGGGAGAGGAGGGTCATCAATACATGGAAAACCAGGGGTTATGTGTATTGAGACAGAGACTTGCGGCCAGTAGGTAGGAAGGGTATGTTAGATATGAATAAGTCATTTTGTTATTGTGTGAAAGAAATGTTATAAATGTCAATGTATCAATGAAATTGTATGTAGAAGAAAGATGAGAAATAAATACAAATACAAATACTCTTACAGAGCAACAGGCTGATGCAGCTTTAAACTTCAAAGCTGTGTTTGGAGCTATTTGAACAAAATCTGAAAGATTTCTTGCATTGAGTTGTTGCTGTTGATGAGACCTGGATTCGTCTTTATACTCTGGAAACCAAGTAACAATCAAAACAAAGGGCTGTTTATGGTTATTCTGCTCCAGAAAAAGATGAAGACAGTCCCATCTATAGAAAAGTGACAGTGACTTTTTTTGAAATGCAAAGGGTGTCACACTCTTTGACTTCTTGGGAAAAGGGAGAAGGATTGCAGGACAGTACTGCAGTGAGTTTTGGCACCATTTGACAAGAAATTTGGAGACACGGCTCCATTTGGCAAAGAAGAAAGTGCTGTTTCACAACTACTGACCTGGCTTCTGTGGTTTCTTCTTATTCCCAAACATGAAGAAATGGATAAAGACTAAAATTGAGTCATACCTTTTAAAACTGTTCCTGATTTTGAGGCCGCGCCGTGGCTCAGTGGTTAGACCGCTTGGCTCTCACCTAGGCGGCCCAGGTTGGATCCCAGGCGACCGCAAAGTGAGATTTGTGGTGGACAACACGGCGCTGGGGCGGGTTTTCTCCGGGATCTCCGGTTTCCCCCGCCATCTCATTCCACCGGTGCTCCATCTTCATCTCATGTATCATCAGTGTCATCGCCTGCGGTGCCATATGTAGTAAAAGCGGGCGTTAAACACTACACATTTCATTTCATTTCATTTCCTGATTTTGTAAAAGGACGTGAGTGAAGTTACAAGTTTTAAAAGGTATGACTCAATTTTAGTATTTATACATGAAATTAGCTTCACTGTAAACAATGCTTTTATTTATAACATTCAAATGAAGAAATGGCTCTCAGGAACAGAATTTAAATCAAATGAGGTCAAGGCAGGCATATTTAGCAGAGCTTGACAATTCCTTTTTTTTTTTTGAATGGTTAAAGAAATGGCAGAAACATTGGGAGAAGTATATATTCTTAAAAGGAGAAAATAAGTTGTTACATATAATTTTGTGCTTCATTGTATCATAGTCCATACTCATTAAGAAAATAAATTGTGTTTGAAAAAATTGGTGTCTTCATCCCTAACATGGATACTTATTGAACTGCCCTCGTATACTGGATGAAAGAAGCAGTATGTCATTGGGTAGGAAGTTGATTCTGTATACAGTGTATTCTGCCCTTAAACTCTTATTTCAGCTGAAAAAAGAAAAAATTGCCACCCCTAAATGGCACCATAATTCAAATATGGGACAATCAAAGCAAGTCTTATTGAAATGTAAGATATACCAGTACAATATCTATAACTTTTATCCTAGTTAAGTTGTATTTCATCTTGTCTTATTTTTACTATGATTAAGCTTTTATATACATAAAACTTGTTGCAGTAGACATTTTTTCATAACACAAGCTGCCTAATCAGCACAAGTTTTTGACGGTTGTGACATGTGCTATGGACAGTTATCACCAATATTGTATATCTAGTTACATAGAACATCTGCTGTACATGCAAGTAACACATACCATGTCTTGTTGTGCAGAACAGCGGTTTGCCTATTGTTTATTTTGTGCTTTAAAAAATCTCAACTATTTTTCATACTTATACTAAATTTTATTATCATCTGCTGACCTTTGTTAATCATATGAGAAACTGCTTGAAATACAACTTAAAATCTTAATTTGTTTTAAAAGTAAGTCCATGTTCATGAAAATAAAGCAATATGAAATTAGAAATAATTAAAAATGATATATGTGTTTGGAGGAATTTAGTAACAGTGACGTCAAAATTAATCTCAGAAACTATTTGTAGTTGGTTTATTAATACTCGAAGTGACGAGTATTAATAAACCAACTACAAATAGTTTCTCAGATTAATTAAAAATGAGTTTGTCTTTTTAGGCAATGTTTATCACTATGCTAGTATTTATACTCATAGGAACATTTTGAGTATAGTTTCTGCTTGTAACATCCATATGTGACACAAATGCTTCCATTTTATTTGGCTTAAAGATTTTTTAGTTACTTTATGTAGTTATTTTTCATTACTAATAAAATTATTGATATAGCTCAACATGGCTATCATATAAATTTGTGATGTTAACAAAGAATGTAAATTTTCAGCCATCGGAATTCCACAATATTCTTTAAATACCTTTGTCATTAGACATGCTCTCTCTGGGACATATTCTTCTCAGTTTCTCTATGGTAATTGCCATTTCTGAGAAAATTATGTCTCTTTAATAGATTGAACATAAATTTTTAATATGTAGATATTTTCTTTTGCAGAACCATTGTAGCTCTCAGTCATTTGGTGCTATCCTGTAACAATGCACTATATACCAAACTGATAGATTTTCTTCTGGATGGCTTGTCTCTCAATGCAGCAACATCAACGACTCGCACCTATATTCAGTGCATTGCTGCCATCTGGTTAGTAATTTCTGTTAAATGTAGCTTCTGTTTTGCACACTTTCATCAGTACATTTTACAACTGAAAATTAAAAGTATAACTTTTCCTTTATGTAGCATGTAACTCCTTCACTGTTAATCCTGTGCCACATCAGCACATCATGCAATATTAATTTAAACCAGTGTGTGATTTAAATTTACAGGTGTTTACAAAAGCACCTGTAAACTGTGTTTTTATTTTTGAAGATGACAGAGGGAAACAAAAGTCACATAATAACTGTAAATAAATGTTAGCTACTGTTATTTTGTGTAACAATTTTTATATACGAGGGGGTGTCATAAAGTTTTAATTATCACCCTTTAAAAAATGCAATAGAGTTTGTGTTGAAATGTGCTTGTTAGTTCTTCTCTACGTAGTCACCATCCAGATTTCCACATTTTTCCCAGCGTTTCTTGACCTTCCAAATCCCTTGATTGTAGAAGTCTGCAGAATTTGCTTTAAACCACTCTTCCACTTCATTAATGACGTCATTTGTGTTGTCAAATCAGCAACCACGCAGCAGATTCTCATTTCTGGGAACAAGAAAAAGTCACTTGGTGCGAGATCAGGCAAATAAGGTGGATGCTGTAAGGCCTAAAAGCCACATTTCCTTACTTTGTCAACTGCAACTTGAGATGAATGAGCTGGTGCATTGTCAGACAAAAGACGAACACCTGTGGAGAGCTTACCGCATCGTTTCATAATCAGGGCTGCTCGTAACTTGTCCAGAAGATTGCAGTAGTATCTGCCAGTGATGGTTTGACTCTAGGCAAGATAATCTATAAGGATGAGTCCACAACAGTCCCAGAATACTGAAAGCTAGACCTTCCCAGCTGACTTTTGCACCTTTTCCGTTTTGTGAGGGGGAAATCGGCATGTTTCCAATCCATGCTCATGGTTTTTGTCTTTGGATCATACTGATAGATCCAGGATTCATTCATGGCTACCAGATGATCAAAAAAATCATCTTCATCCTGTTCCAACAGCATCAATGTCTGTCTTGAAAGTTCAGGCCGTGTTTGCTTTTGTAAAGGGGTTAGCAAACTTGGAACCCACCATGCAGATACCTTAGACATGTGCAGTTAGTCATGAATAATTTTCCACACACTACCATAACTAAGATGTGTCTGATTCATGATTATTTGGATGGTTGTTCATCGGTCTTCCAGTATTAAACACTCCACTTTCTTCACTGTGACAGCATCGTGTGTCATTGACGGTCTACCAGCTCTTGGCTCATGTGTCAGGGAAATGTGATGAGTTTGAAAATTCCTTTTCCACCTCACAATAGTGTCATATGATGGGCAATCATTTCCATAAACAGCCTTCATCTCATCATGGATTTCCCGGGCAGTTTTGCCCTTCAAATGCAGGAACTTGATCACACTACAAGCCTCAATTTTTACGATCGTACACCTGTCACTTCTGGCACGTACTGTATAAAAAAATGAAAAAAAAGACTCAAATCACTGAAACTACCAACTTTATGTCCTGAGGGATCAATGATGACACTGAAAAATTTTCATCACGCTAGCATAAAAACTACCGGGTGATAATTAATACTGTACAACAATCCCTCGTATGCTTTATTGTTGGCATTTATAGTAGAATTTATACAATATAAAACTCCTAACATTTCTTGGAAGAGTATGTTTCCACAGCAACATCCCTTTAGTTTCTCTTTATTTTTGTAATCTGCTGTTCGTTGTTTTTGAGCAGTTGTATACTCGGAGAAAATTAACAGTGTATAGCAATCATTAAATAGCCTTTAATGTTAAAAAATTTAAGGGTAGTGTAGTGGAAAAGCCAGATATTACAGTAATTTTAATATTGTCTTACAACAGGATATTACAGCAATATAGGACAGGTATCGCTGCTGTGACATCAGCTCATAGCAGCTCACATGCTCCCACTGAAGTCCAGTTGAACATGTGATGTCACAGCGATATGATGTTAGCACAACTGACGTCTTGGATCTTGTAATTTTAATGCTGACTGTTTCAATTAAAGAGAAGTCACATATAAATAATTCCATTTTGGCTTTATGCCATTGAAAAATATATTACAATTCTAGTTTATATGAACAGTCGTGTTATAATGCAAATAGAACAGAAATTAAAACTATTTTGCCTGAACTTTAGAGAGCTATACAGAACAATTAGGTGGACATTTTCTGACATTTGCCGTTTTGCTTTTCTTTAACTAGTTTGTCAATGTTAGGACGTAATGTACGGGACATTTTTAATCAGACTGCATGTTAGATTGTGATCTGACAGTGTACATCAGGATTTTGACTTAGAAAGGTTCATAATAGGAAAGAATTGTTCGCACATATACTACATAGAACCGAACATACATAATATTCGTGCAGCAAGTGCATAGAACCTCAGAAACCTGGATTGAGGAACATTCTTGTAAAAATCAGCCAAGTCTTCCTTTTGTTTATATTTGTCCTTCAGAAAATTGCCACACTGTAAATTTATCAATTCAGTTTGGTATCTGCTAGGAACATTGTTAACATATAATGAATATAGGGTTCCAAAGAGCTGAAACGTAGTAGACAGTGTTTCTACATCTTGAAACCTGGTCTCATACTGGTGACGAAGATTTTGTAAAGTCTGCACATATTCTTCAGAGAGAATATTGTCAGGAGCATGCACTTACGATAACTTCGGAAAATGTACTGTGTTTCCAGCCAACAGTTTCATCTACAGATCCAATGCCATTTTTAAGGCTTTAATTCTCCATTCATTCATTCATTCATTCATTCAGTAGTAGATATGTTATGATTAGGTATTTGCCTTGCAGTGAGCTATTTAAATCGTTCAAGAGAGCAGTTAAATCGGCAAGAAAAGCTAAGTTACAAATTCAGGTATTGTCTTGCAGCTGAGGAACAGGCTGATTGTGACTAGCCATGAATGAGGCTATATCTTCTCTTAACTTGAAGAATCAATCCAGCACCTTACCGCACATTACAATAATAAGGGAGATCACCATAATAACTGCCACATTCTTCAAGAAATGTAAATTGTCTATGTCAAAGGTCTCTTGATTAGATAAAATTTGTAACATGCACCACGATATGCATAATATTTTCAACTTTCATATTCTTGGCGCAAAGGTTCCCTTGATGAAAAATGCAGTGGAATGCAGTGACATCATCTGTAGCACCACGAACACCTTTCATACACTTTTTCATCTGAGTTATTTATCCAATATTGGCTCCTGTCATAGACGGAGCACCATCTGATGTGACAGAAACAAGCTTATTTCAACTTAGGCCAACGTTTTCAACAGCTCTTTCAACACCTTTGAAAATGTCCAAACCTATAGTGGTGCCTTTAAGGGGAACTAAATCTAACAATTCCTCTATGATCACTTTTAATCAATGCCCCTAATGAAAATAGCAAATTGCGCAGTATCAGATATGTCAGTACTGTCGTCAACAGCTAAGGAATATTGTACGAACTTATGCTCCATAACATGAAGTTGCTGGTGAACATCTGTGCCCATTTAATGAATATGCTGCATAATAGTCTTAGGAGACAAACTTACTCTTTGAAAGTGTTATAATAAATGTGGATACAATTCTTCAGCAGCCATCACAATCACTTCTTTTGGAAGTCTCCTTCAGTAAATGGCCGTACATTCTTGGCTATATGAAGTGCTGTTCTGTAGCTCAAGCATACAGACGCTATGCTACTTTGACAGTCCTCCACATCACCTTGTTGCTTTAATCCCAATATTACTGTGTCACGTTCTTCTCCTTGATATTTACCATATTCATTTGCATGGCACACAGTATAATGATGTAAATTAAATTTCTTAATGCTCCGTACTTCTTTGTGACATACTAAACACTTAGCAGCTTCGCCGCATTGCACAAACAGAAAAAGATTTTCCCATATTGAAAGAAAATCTGGTTGCTCCAGTTTACTAATACTCTCCATGTTGTCACCGAAAGCGATAATGCTGACTAAACCTTCCAGTTTCATACAAACAGCTGCTGATCTAGGCAGCATTGCAATACACCGCTCTTGCCTGACATCACACAAACTTATAAGTTGGCTCTTCATTTAAATATGCCCAAAGTTGTCTTCCCCTGTCTTACAATGTTTCAAACACCACATAAATGAGGAAAACCTGCAATACATATGTTATACGGTACATACAAGGTTATATAACTTAAAAACAATGAAAAGTTTGTCACATTGAAGGGGAGCAGCTAGCAATGAAACCAATAGAGCATGTAACAAAAGCAACTGAATGGCTCTGCGATTGTATAGCAAGAAACTTGTCGAAGAATAATGGGAAAAGGAAAGAATTTTCTTTGATTGCATAAACAAAGTAACCAACTTCATTAATGACATAAATGGCCTGTGGTTTAACCCATAAACGCCCAACTTATTTTCTTTCTTAAAAAACTTAAAACAATTTGGAACATATTAATTCACAGAATCACAGCCTTTGTAATCCTTTATAATCACAGACTAAATAAAGTACATGCTCCTTTGTATGCTCCTCAACAAATTCACTACATCAGCTTCATCCTGAAGTATGAGAAACTCTTCATGAGCTGAGTTGATGTTATGGTACAGAACATGAATGTGGGATGCAGTATGAGATGGTATAATAGTTCCATCCATAACTGTGAAGGGGTTAATAATTCACCTATATGGTTAATAAAGTAGTTATCTGATAAAGGTTACAGAATAAGATCTATTGCTCATTCTTAATTTATGCTGCTATGTTAGCACTAACAAATCGGTAAAATTAGTTCTAAAAATTAAATATTTGGCCCGAGATACATGCTCATTAATTAATCTACTTATATCGAGATTTAACTGTATATCTACTTATATTTGGGTTGCAACTAATCAATATTTTTGTACACTGCAGTCGTCAAGCAGGACATCGCTTTGGTGAACACATTGAAAGGGTAATGCCACTAATAGTGCAGTATAGCAAAGAAGAGGATGATGAGCTCAGGGAATACTGCCTCCAAGCATTTGAAGCCTTCGTCCATCGATGTCCAAAAGAAATAACTCCTCACATCCCTACGGTATGTTTGATGTTGCAAGTGTTGCAAAATATAAATTTTCACTATTTTCTGCATTGAGAAGTATTTTTGGTACTACAGCTAATTTTATGTATAGCAGAGACCGTAGCAGTGAGTGAGTGACTCGGGTTTACCCGCGCCAACAGATGCTCCGGCTTCTCTTTTCTTGCTCTTTTTATCTCTTTTCTTCTTTTTTTTTTCCATTAAAGAATCAGTAGGTTCATAGAGGAGTTTGAGTATCATACAGTAGGTACGTAAAATAAGAAGCTATTGACAGTGAAGCAAACAAATATATACAAATATAATAATTTGTAACTTAAAAAACTTCACTTATCTTTTCAGAACTGATGACCATATTTCTTACAAATTGAATAGGATTATTATTACAGGATTATTATTATAATTAAAGGATTATTCACGAAATCACGATCCTATTCAATTTGTAAGAAATACGGTCATCATTTCTTAAAAGATAAGTGAAGTTTTTTATGTTACAAATTTTTATATTTGTATATATACAGTAGGTATGTATATTGTGTAATGTCTTTACTTTCATCATCAATAATGATGATGATGATAATGATAATAATAATAATAATAATAATAATAATAATAATAATAATAATAATAATATAATTAATAACTTAATTTTAATCAAGTCTTCTAAAGCTAAACTGATCGACATCATTCTGTTCTCGATTTCTTTTCTCAAATTATCACCTGATTTGTTCTGATCAGAGAATTTTGCAGTCATAAGAACTACAGATTGGAATTTCCAATTTTCCGAAATGTAATGGCCCATGATAGTTGTAGCTGATTTTCTTGTAATCATCGGACCACATATCCGTATTGCATGCTAGCAAACATTTTCCTGCTTCCTCGAGAACACAAGGAAGTGTGTCTTGTCGTATTCGGTCAGCAATTTCATGTACATTACGGGACACAGTGCGTAGATCTGGTAGTACTTTATCAATGTCTATGTTTCCGTATTTAGCCGTATTTTGTACAAGATTCTGTGCCATAGTACGAAACTCTTTACCAGCAACAGTTTCAAATGGGTGAATGTCACTCGCGCACTTGAGTACACAGCTCCTTGTGATAGTCTCCCGGTCTTGTTTACTAACACTGACTGTATCAGAAATAGAACGGGGAACCAAACACTTGTGTCTAATCAGGTTTGGCATTTCTGAGTTGTGAGATAGCACTTTATTGCATGTTTTGCACTGTGCAAATCTCAGTTTAATTTTTCCATCCACTGTGTAAATTTCTTAAAGTCTTGCATGCTGAACTCGTACCCGACCTTTCTCTGTTAATATATACACCACTGCTCACTTTGTGTTTAATGCTGTCAGCAAACTCCGTTTCCATTTTCAACTTCCGTAATGCAACAGACAACTAAATAGTCAATCAAGTCACGGTCGTGCTTGGCTCGGCTCGGGTCACTCTAGGACCGCTGTATAGTAAACAGCTAGGTAAGCAATGAACCTGCTGCCTTCTTCCCCTTCCAATTACCCCTCCCTATGTAGTGACTCGCGCTGCCGTTGCATCCGAGCACGGGCGTGAGTGATGCAAGAATTGCCGGTCTCTAATGTATAGATGGGAACAACTCTTTAAGTTATAAATTTGCTGAAGAGCTGCAGATGTTTCTTTGAGTACATAATATTAATATATAAACCCATAAGCCTTTTCAAATATGATACGTGTGAGACTTTAGGTACTAGAAAGTTTGGCCTACTGTCAAAAATGGTTATTGATTGGGTCTTAATAGCATAATGGCACACCAGTTGTGTTGCACTTAAAGAGCAATGAAAGCTTATTTTCATATTTTGTTTTCTTTAAACTGTGTTACTAATTAATATAATTTTGAGGCAAACTAGCACTCAGTGCTCCATATATTGCTAGTACTTAACCTAGAATGCATTTTTTTAGGACCTTCCTAACATCCTCAGCTAATATCGACTGTTGAATTTTGATCTGGTTAACTCCTTAGAGGTGATAGGGGTGTCTATGTGTGTCTTGGTGAACTTGAGGTTTGGGTTCTTTTCAAAGGTGGTGTTGAAATTCAACAGTTTTCCTTGATATTACTTTATGAATATCTTAATGCAGTTGGACCCTGAACACTTTTTAATAAATGGATTTCTTGTTCTATATTGTGATTGTCATTCCAAAAATGGTACACTACCACTGATTTATCCTTTTGTTGTTCTTGATGTTCCTAAAATGCTCTTTAAGCCTAATGTTCAAATTTCTTGTAAAAATTGTCATAGCCTTTGCAGTTTATCCAGTCCATGCCTGATTTTTTTTGTCTTTGGGGTTCTCTTTTGTATTATATGATTTCAAAAGGTGTTGTATGCTGAATTTATTCTGTGGGTTAACTTTAAAGTTAATTCATCATAACAACACTGATCTTGGGTATTTTTTTAAATCAACAATTAAAATGGGATGATCACATCCGTTATTTGTCCAAAAGATTAAACAGTGCATCCTTCAATATGAGCTGCATAACTAAATTAACAAACCTCGAAACAAGAAAAATAGTGTACTTCAGTTACTTCCACTCTTTGATGACATACGGAATAATACTATGGGGGAACTCTACGGGATGGGAAACGATCTTTAAAAGTCAAAAAAAGATAATTCGGATAATGACTCAATCAAGACCAAAAGTTTCATGCAGAAACCTGTTCAAAAACCTGAAGATATTAACCTTACCATCCCAATACCTGTATGAAATAAATAAATACATCCATTCAAATTTTGATACAATTTATAATTCACAAATGCAACATAATCATGGAACGAGAAATAAAAATAATCTAAAACCACCCATGCACAGATTAGCACTGTATGAAAAAAGCCCACAATATGCAGGAATAAAAATGTATAATAAATTACCTGTAAGAATCCGTGAAATGAAAAACCTCAAATGCTTTAATAAAGCAATAAATAACCTACTAATGGACAAAGCCTACTACTCGATTATTGAATATATGGATGATAAAATTGAATTATAATGAAATTTTTTGTCATTTTGTAATTCTAATATTCTGACAATATTATTCAACCTGTTCAAAAACCTGAAGATATTAACCTTACCATCCCAATACCTGTATGAAATAAATAAATACATCCATTCAAATTTTGATACAATTTATAATTCACAAATGCAACATAATCATGGAACGAGAAATAAAAATAATCTAAAACCACCCATGCACAGATTAGCACTGTATGAAAAAAGCCCACAATATGCAGGAATAAAAATATATAATAAATTACCTGTAAGAATCCGTGAAATGAAAAACCTCAAATGCTTTAATAAAGCAATAAATAACCTACTAATGGACAAAGCCTACTACTCGATTATTGAATATATGGATGATAAAATTGAATTATAATGAAATTTTTTGTCATTTTGTAATTCTAATATTCTGACAATATTATTCCAAGGGCATGTCATAATTATAACAATATTTGTATATAGTTGTATTGATATTATTAGTAATTATATTATTTGTATTATTAGTATTTATATTATTAGTGTTATTGTTATTTTGTGTAATTATTATTATTATTTTAAATTTTCTACTGTTGACGAGTCACCTGTTTACTGAGTTTTTACTCACTATCTGTAAGTGTATGTGACAATAAAGCATCTTATCTTATCTTATTCAACACTTCCAAGAAAGGAATTATTCTGTGGGGCTAAAGTAATGAAGTTCTTTGAAGACTTTTTGGAAAAGATATGTAGCTCTCGGATGGTATATAAAAATTCTGTATGAAGTTTTATTACTGATTGGGGAAAGAGTAGTTATTTGTCTGTATTTTTGTTATCTTTTGAATTTATCAATTTTCTTTTTGACCAATTCAGCACTTAATCCATTGTATTGTGCAATGTGAATTATGATTGTACTCTGATATATTCCATCTTGTTTAAGGGAATATTGACTAGCCTGTAAGTTAAACTGTTGATAACAACATGCTTGTGTGTCTTGGGTTATATCCATCTGATTTTATGACATTTTCTATGTGTTTCTTTCCTATATATGACAAGTTCTAGTTTTGTATGTTTTCTGATTAGTTTCAAGTCTAAAAAGAGATTTCATTGTTTCTCTTTTTCTGTGGAAAATTTTATTGCATGATTCTGTAAATTCAGTAGTCAAACGCATTATCCACCTGTTTCTCATTTACTATCACCCAGATGTCATCCACATATCTTTACCACTATTTGAAAATTAGTGGGAATGCATTTGTAATATGGGTTGCCAAGAAGCTCATGAAAAGGTCTACCAGGCATGGGGACAATGTGTTGCCCATAGATAGTCCTGATTTTTGTGTGAAAAATTTGTCATTGAATGTAAGAAAGGAATGTTTAATGCAGGTGTTAAGTGAAGGTATTCCTCCATGATATTCTGGTATAATTGCAGGGACTGAAGCCATATTTGCATGTCCTCCACTTGGGAACAAAGAGATTACATTGAAAGATACCATTTGATCGGTGGAAGGAAATTGTATATCTTTATTAATTTTTAGGTGAGTCGTATTTTTTACACATCTGCTTCACTTTCGTACCTATTTTGAGGACATGTTTCGCAAATCATCGTTTGCATCTACGGCTCTTATGCGACTCTTATGGACTCTTATGCGACTCTTATGGATGTCGCATAAGAGCCGTAGATGCAAACGATGATTTGCGAAACATGTCCTCAAAATAGGTACGAAAGTGAAGCAGATGTGTAAAAAATACGACTCATCTAAAAATTAATAATTTTTTGCTTCACTGTGGTGTTCCAATACAGTTAAATCTCGATTGTATATCTTTATTTTTTTAAATGAATTCCAACAAATTTTTAATTCTGCAGCTTTAAAATTTTGATAGCTTCTTAAACTTCTTGTTTAGACATTTGGGCAGTTTGTTGCAGGTGTGTTTATGTTAATGATTGGGCACATCTTATATCCGGTTTTATAAATTTTGGGTAATTCATATATGTTAGCTAATGTAGGGTTGTCTGGTTTTATACTTTTGCTTTTGTTTCTTTTGGGATTATCATTGTATCCTTGATTGTTTTGTTTGACTGTTTTACACATTTAAAGGATCAGACTTTATTTTCTGGAATTCATCACTTGCCAATAAATCTATCATTCTAGAAATGTAGTCCTGTTTGTTCATGATCATCTTATTTCCTTTGCTTTTGTAAAGATATCTTTTTGATTTAGTGATTTAATTATTTTCCTATATGGTTTGGGTTTACTGGTTTCCTTTCTTTTTTTTTCTAAGATCTTCTCACATTTGCTTCTAATTGCTGATTTCTCCCCAGTATTTAGACCCTCTAGCTACTTCAATGTCAACTAGGTAATCTTCAATGTTATTGGAGAAAACTACACACTTTTTTAAACCTTTGTTTAAGAACACTATTTCTGCATGTGTGAAAGTTACAGTGGACAGATTGACTACTTGATTATGGTATTGTTTGTTTGTGGGCTTGCTTTTCATGTTGTTTGCTTACTCCAAGATTAGACCTAGCATTTTCCTGTTTTGCAATGTGCTTTTTTGTTTACAGGAAAGTTTATGTGTGAACGCTCAGCTCCCTAGGTTATCCCAAATAATGTTTCCCAGTGATTATTCAAAGTCAGACAAACAAAGTCAAACTTCACTTAGCAAACATCTGCATTGAACAGTCCTTTTTTACATTCAATGACAAATTTTTCAAACAAAAATTAGGACTGTAAGACAAAGTCCATATCACAAGATGATCATTTTGATACTTTAATATTACTTCTTTTGCCATTTTAACTAATTATTTTCTTTTCTGTCAAAATTAATGTTCTTTATGTTTAAAATACAATTACTTCTATACAGTTAAAGCTCAAGTTTCAGTATGAATGGCCCTTTCGTTTGGATTGCATTGCTCAAAGTGTAAGTGGTTGATGAATAATTTGTGGGGGAAAAAAGGAACACATAGGGGAACACACACAGTGTTGTACACTAATATCTCAGGGAGAGTTTATATAAATAACTATTTTTGTTAACTGTATAAACAAGAGGTCTTTGTGATAGCTCCATTAGGCTCCAGGTAGTAATTTCAGAGTAACTGGAGTTAGAAAGCATCACTTAAGGTCTTTACGCAGATATGTTTATTGTGTTTCTATTTGTTGAACAGTTAAGTCACATTAGCTATTATTAATTTTTTTCTCACAGATAACCATACTTTGTTTGCGATACATCGAATATGATCCGAATTATAACTATGATGATGAGGGAGAGGATGGTGAAGATGGGATTGTAATGGAAACTGAAGAAGAGGGTGATGATGATGAGAATGATGAATATTCTGATGACGATGACATGAGCTGGAAGGTGCGACGCTCTGCTGCCAAATGTTTGGAGGCTGTTATAGCAACCCGTCATGAACTTCTATGCAGATTCTATAGAACAGTATCTCCTTCTCTTATTGCAAGGTTTAAAGGTAATGTGTTTGGTGCTTTACATTGAAAGACAAGTTATTTTTATATTTGTAGCATAAAAGCATTACTTAATTATGTGTTTGGAGGAATTTAGTAACAGTGACGTCAAAATTAATCTCAGAAACAATTTGTGGTTGGTTTATTAATACTCGTCACTTGTTTATTTATGAGAGACTAGTTTCAAAGGCATTCGCCTCCATTTTCAATCTCTTTCCAACTGGCATCTGTTGTTGTCTACTCTCTCTCTCACTGGTGGTGGAACTATGAACTACTTTGTCAAATTATCTACTGGTGGGATTTCAAAGTTCATTACGCGATCCTTATTTTTCCATATGAATATGTTCTCCCATGTTGTCAATTTATTTTGGGTTATCACTCCTTTTAATAATTTTGGATTTGGATCAATGTCATGGTTTTCACTTTTTCACTTGGTTTTTCACTTTTGGAATGAAAACCATGACATTGATCCAAATCCAAAATTATTAAAAGGAATGATAAACCAAAATAAATTGACAACATGGGAGAACATATTCATATGGAAAAATAAGGATCGCGTAATGAACTTTGAAATCCCACCAATAGATAATTTGACAAAGAAGTTCGTAGTTCCACCACCAGAGAGAGAGCAGACAACAGATGCCAGTTGGAAAGAGATTGAAAATGGAGGCGAATGCCTTTGAAACTAGTCTCTCATAAATAAACAAGTAAGTGACGAGTATTAATAAACCAACTACAAATAGTTTCTGAGAGCATTACTTAATGTTTCCTAGTATAGTTATTTGAAGGACTAGTTACAAAAAAAGGTTTGCATAATCCATTTTTATTGACTGTTAAAGATGAAGAAATGTTGAAAGTTTTCCAGGGTTAAATTCGTGGAGTATATTTTTACACATGATGATTTTATTGTTGATTACAACTTGATAATTACACACTTAACCCTTTCGCCGATATGGACGTCATATGACGTCCAAGTTAAAAGGCCCCAAACCGATATGGACGTGTATAGACGTCCTGCGCATACATGCATTTAATGCTCATGTAACGCCAATTATTTTAATCTTGCTGTTTTACAATGAATTTAAATTAGTTCTATAAGGATTGTAAACGTATCCTTAAAGGTTTCTTTTTGAATTGTACACCTCCAAACCTGGATAAACACCCAAGGGCACATCTGCAGATTCACACCCAATAATATTGGTTTCCTTGCGAACTTCTTTTTCGCAACACACTACACATTTTCGAAATGGTTACAAGTTTTTTGGGTGTGGGTGGTATACTTTTAGGAAAGTGTTTTCTCTCAAGTATGAGGGATGATGTGGTGAATTTTGCCACCCCCTAGTATAAAGAGGCCTCTGAGTATTATAATACTCAATTAGGTTACGAGCTCTTTATACGCGCAAGTACAGGTAGATGAATGTCTTTTACAGCTCTGAAAATTACTAAACAACTGTGCATAGTTACATCCAGTGGTATAAAAATACTTTTTTTTTTACCATTTAACTCTTTTCCGTAAAGAGGGATAGCTGGTAATAGCTGATCCGTATCACGCATATTTGACCCGCCATTTCCCCAAACAATGGAGTAGCTAACATGCCAGCTGTAGACCAGTACACGTCACTGCTACGTATGTCCTAAACATCTCCATAATCGTACAACAAATCTTCCAGATTTTCTACAGTAATATCAGAAGCCTGTACACATCATACCCAAGCTAATTTATTTGCTACATTACCGGGATAAGTCATGGTTAACATTGAAATTTAACAATTTCAAATGTGCCATACATTTAGCTCTTGATAGCTTCAAGAAATCACTGAACAAAGAGAGAGTATAAATATCTGAAATACAGAGCGAAAACTGCTGCATAAGGCTACCAGAAACCTTGGTTGAGAAACACTGTAATAACAGATGCTGACAGAGTTTTCATTCCAGTGTGTGAGCGTGTGACGCAACATATTCTCGTCATATTATCGCTTGGCATAGCATAAATAAACTAAACTTGAACCTGAGAAGTCGCTTACGTAGCTATACATACATACTATGGCTCGTATACACACAAAACAAAGTGATTCACATATTAGGCGCGTTCGGCACAAAGAATGGCTTTTGCTACAGTGAAACAAAGTAGTGAAATTTCAACAATTTATTAATTTAGTCTCTACTTTATTGTTACTGTAGATTTATACTGCCTTTAATGAGTTTTAAACCAGTTTTTGTTTCGTTTAAATAGCTTAATAAATACGGAAGATACGGAATTGTATTTATGATGCATTTTTACAGCATTTAACAATTTAAATGTCCTGTTCTGTTTATTGGGTATCCGTTGCCGGCCCCTGGAGGGTTTAAATGGCCATCGGCGAAGCGGTTAAGCTATTGAGATAGCAGTTACTGAAAAACAACTTTGTTTCCAGCTTTAACTGAAAACATCTCAGTAATAGCAGAATGACAATTAGTTCTGCAGATTGTAAGATTAATGCAAGAAAGAGAAAAAGGGAATATATTACACACAATTGAAATTGTGAGTGAATTGGTTATACTTTGGTCATACTTTCCAAGTTTTTACTTGGAACATATTCAGAAATATCGAGATTTAATGTCTCTTTGCAGCTCTATGCACTGGTTTCTGGAGGAGGATTTTTTACTTCAATGTTGGTTGTAATGTAATTTAATAGGAAAATCTTTTCCAGGTGCAGTGGATATATGCTGATGGAGACTTAACATTTTCTAAACATGTTATGAGTGAAAACTTAATAAAACTTAAGTGTCACCAATCCAGTCACAATTTCAGTCAAGGAAACATTGTTTTTTTTCTGAAAAATTGCTGGATTTGATTTAGCAGTGTTTTTCTTGTAACCTTTTTAATTCTCTATTATTGATTTGTTCTGTGTTTTAGATTTATGAATGTAGTTTAGCTGATTGAATGCTGTAGAAATGTTTTCCTTTTTTAGAAATGCTTGTAGCTAATTATGACCGATAATTGTTCTTTTACACTTTCTTTGGATGAGCTAAGATAGAAAAAGTGGAGAAAAAAAATTGAAAAGCTGCATTGCTTAAAGATGTTGCTCAAATTCTATATGTGACAAATATTTAAGATTTGCCCCTCAATAATATAAAATAATATAAAAATGTTAAGTTTTGAAGTGTTAAAAACCGACTAGAAATAGTTTTTTCAATTTAAAACTTGGTTTGTTTTATTCTACATAAGTCTTATGTAAAAGAATAAAATATCATATGGAAATTAAACTTAAATGTAAGCCAAGTAGCAGCTCAGATTAAAATTACTTGAGAATGTAGGTAACTGTAAAAATAATTTGTTTCTGTGATTTCCCTGGGATAAATGAATTAGACAAGAGAAGTTAATGCAGTTAGGTATCGGGTTGTCTCATAAATTCGTTCGATTCTTGTTACGTGTTTACGACTAAGAACACTTGAGAACATTGCATGCCCCCATTACTTTTACGTCAAAGAAGTTGCCTAACAATATGGGGTTTGTTTACAAATACAATAACTGAAAAGAATGCTATGAACACAAACCACAGTGACCTCACGGCCAAAGGTAAATAGGTCAACTTATGTAAGAATTGGTAACCAAACTTCAGTACGAGATTTTGTGGATGCAACAGTGTGGAGTTGCAATTGTGAATGTTAATATGGAAGGCAAGAAGGAACATTTTCGACATTTAATGCTGTTTTATTACCGTAAAGGTAAAACAGCCTCACAAACTCAACGGAAAATTTGTGCTGTTTACGGAGAAAATGCAGTGATGAATCGGGCATGTCAAAAATGGTTTACTCGATTTCGAGCTGGGAACTTCTCTGTGAAAGACAAACCTCGTTCTGGACGACCTGTGGTTACGGTTGAGGAAAGGATAAAGGACATGATTACGAACAACCCCAGAATAACAACTCGGGAAGTAGGTCAGGAGCTAAACTTATCTCATGCAACTGTAGCCAGGCACCTAAAGAAACTTGGTTACGTAAATCTTCGGGATGTATGGGTTCCGCACGAACTGAGTGAACAAAATTTAGTTCAGCGCGTTTCCATCTGTGACGCATTGATAAGACGCAATGAAACTGCCCCTTTTCTGAAACAGCTGGTTACAGGAGACGAAAAGTGGATTGTGTACAACGTCCGAAAGTGAAAGTCATGGCGTAAGAAAGGGAAACCACCACTCTCAATTCCTAAACCAGGGCATCATCCTGAGAAGATTATGCTGTGCATTTGGTGGGACTGGAAAGGAATTATTTATTACGAATTTCTTCCTCCTGGGGAGACCATCAATTCAGAGAAATACTGTTCTCAGTTGGATCGTCTGAAGGTTGCCATAGAAGAGAAAAGGCCAGGGTTAGCATCTAATGGTGGAGTCGTCTTTCATCAAGACAATGCCAGACCACACACTTCTATGGTAACTCATCAGAAATTACGGGATTTCGACTGGGATGTGTTACCTCACCCGCCTTGTTCTCCAGACATTGCCCCATCCGACTATCATTTATTCCGATCCCTACAAAACTTCCTTAATGGCAAATGCCTTACTTCCTTGGAGGATTGCAGACTCGCCGTAGAAGAGTTTGTCAACCAGAAAACTGCAATATTTTGGAAAAATGGTATTGATAAGCTTACTGAGAAATGGAGATATGCTATTGATAATAATGGTGCATACTGCACAAAATAGTTTGTTTTGAAAAGTTCATTGCCTTATTTACTTTCGATGACCTTGCGTATGTAAACAGATTACCCCTAGATAATTAGGCAACTTCGTTGCCGTAGTTGTGATACGGGCATACAGTGCAGGCGTTCTTTGTCATAAACACGTAACAAAAATCGAACGAATTTATGAGACAAACCAATACTAACACATCAGTTGAACAGCATCAATGAAATGTCAGTATCAAACAGCTATTCACATTAAAAAGTTGTTTCTTTTTTCTTCCCCCTTCCTTCTCTTTTTCCCCCTCATATTTGACACAGGAATCAGATTGTGTGAACCTAATGTGTAATCATGCAATCTTTAAAGAATATACTGAAAGTTAATGAGAATTTGAGTGATTTTAAATAATATTGTTTCACCTCAACAAAAACTTGGTGTGGTCAGACACTATAAAGGAATTGCCATTCCCTAATGAAATAATTATGTAATACAATTAATATTTCATGCTGTAAATGTGAAAATTGCTTTCCTTTTCTACAAAAGTATATATCGCGAATCCCAGTAAATAAAATAAGACTGTATAAATTGCATGATTATTGTTCATTCAATAAACAGATTCTTAAAACAAAGCATTTTAATGTAAATAGTACAGTTTAATGGTAATTCCATGACTCTAAAGTAAAAATTTGGATATATACTAAACTTTATTCTTAATGGGTATGGACTATGATATAGTGAACCACTAAGTTATACCAAACTTGATATTTAGTTCAATATCACCTAAAGATGCCACACGAAAGATTTTTCAAGAAAATCCTCACAACCCCAATCTATTCTTTACTGGAAAATTTTTCAAATTTTTTAATTTTCCCTAAAAGTCCCAAAGATTTTATTTAAAGTGCTGTATAGTTAAGATAGTTACCTGACAAAATGTAAAACTGGAATTTTCTGGAAATTATCTGTGAAATTCACTTCATGTGGAAGGAACTTTAAATACTCTGCCTTAAAAAAATATGCAGCTCTTAAAAGTGACAATTTATTTTTAATAACATTTCTGAGATATGTGTTAGTATTGGTTTAAATTATGTCGCTGTTCACTTTTTCTACCAATATGACAGAAGAGTACAGAGTTTTAAAACCAGCATTTAGTGAGCTACTTTTCAACAACTATCAATTTGGTATTATTAAATTTTTAGATGAGTCGCATTTTTTAACACATCTGCTTCACTTTCGTACCTATTTTGAGGACATGTTTCGCAAATCTTCGCTTCACAGCTCTCACACCAATAAAACAAGAAACTAGATTTGCTAAATTTACTTACCACCCCTGGGCCACAAAAAAGTTCCAAAAAATATTCAAGAAATACAATATAACATTGGCACCAAAAAACAATTACAACATTAAAAACCTACTTCACAGTAATAATACTGATAAGATAAAACCAGAGGAAAAGTCAGGCATTTACAAAATTAAGTGTAAAGACTGTGAAAAAATTTACATAGGGAGGACAAAAAGAAACATAGGCACTAGAAAGAAAGAACACTTCAGGCACTTAAGATACAAAAATATTGATAAGTCCGCAATAGCAGCTCATTTCTGGTCTGAAAATCATGAAATTGAAGATAGCACAGAATTACTAAAATACGTACAAAAACATAGTGAACTCGTCATATGGGAGAGGATATACATAGAAAAACATAAAAACCAACTAATGAACTTTGAAATCCCGCTAGAAGAGAATCCCACTTTTCAGTTCATCACTAAATCAACAGATGGCAGCAACAACCCCAGAATTACCCACACCGCTGGATCTAGCGTCAGTCGCACAAGAGCCGTAGATGCAAGCGAAGATTTGCGAAACATGTCCTCAAAATAGGTACGAAAGTGAAGCAGATGTGTTAAAAAATGCGACTCATCTAAAATTTAATAATTTTTCGCTTCACTGTGGTGTTCCAATACAGTTGAATCTCGATATATCAATTTGGTTTTTCTTTTATCACTCCTATACCCATAACAAAATGTTTAACAAAACTGTTTCTACAAGTATTTATTCCTATTAATATGAAATAGATAGAAACACTGTTTTTAAAAATAGTAGAAGCTATATAAAAATAAATGACACCGGATAGAGAAAATTATGAATGTACATTAGATGTCTCTATATAGGATCTTTCATAAGTAAGGAATAATACTGTGATTAAATGATAACATGAAGTCATGCTGAACTCAATTTGTTACTAGCAGTCTAATAGTTCTTATGTTTGTGATGCATACTCCAACTTGCACTTGCACTGCTCGAAATATCTCAACATTTATTGCTTGCAGACACTCATTTCTACACTGCTGTGCTTGCTGACTCTGGCAACTTGTAACAAACTTTGCTGTTCAGTACTCTGGCTGGCTAATTCATTAACAATAAGTCTTTTAATAGGAAATAGCTTCACTTCAAACAATGTTTCTGTTCATAACTTTCAACAACTTCAGTAATCAATGGTCAACTCTTAAGTAACAACACTCTGAGGGTGGCTTTTGCACCCCATTTTATAGCCTGTCTGTCGCAGAAGAAATGTTTTGGAATTAAGTTAATTGGGAGTCGATTAATAACACAAAACAACACTCACTTTTAAATTTTCCCGGAACCGGTTTCTGAGTGTTGTTTTGTGTTATTAATCGACTCCCAATTAACTTAATTTATACAACAACACTGTTTTCAACACTTCCATGAAAGGATTTAATGTTTTGGAAGTCAAAATCTCTCAAATCAAATGACTGGAACATTATCAAAGTCAAATTTTCTAGATCTGCCAAAACCAAATGGTCTGGAAAACACAGCAATGAGGTACATACTTCCTGCTTATGATGTCACCAGTGGTTGTCTTTGATGTTCCAGTTTTTTGTTTTCTTATGGCAAACAACAAAGGTAATGGAATACAGTGACTTACACCTATTTCCTTAGTCTTTCTTGGCATCCCACAGAAATGTCAACATCTGACTGGCTGAAATGAGTGCTGACGGAAGAATCCTGTTACCATGAATAACAGTATTGTGAAATTGAGCATCCTGTTCAGAAGCAATGTGTCAATATCTTCTTGATTCACTTTTATTTTAACTTGTGCTTCACTGTCTCTATGCTTCTTTCAATTTTTATACTTTGAATGTATGCAGTTCCTATATGATGAAAGTTTACTAAAAACGTGTATGGTATGTTGATAGTGTGTTGCTGCCCTTCACCCCATTGGGAAACAGGATCAGAGATACAAGATATTTTTTATGTCAGCAAGGGCATGAACAATTCTCATGAGTCTATGATCAAAAACACTTGGTTCGAGAACTCGGTTACCACCTGCTCAAATACTCCTAGTTATAATCAGCTATGCTCATGCATTCTCTTATGAAAAAGCTGATACCTAGATAGTCAACATGAAAAATTCAATGCCATGGCCAGGATTTGAACCATGGATCTCCTGGTTTTCGTCCAGTCGCTCTAACCCAATGAGCTACCATGGCCAACATGCCGTCCTGACATTAAATTCTCCATTTGATTTGTATATTTCCCCGGTAAACCACTAGGGGCTCTCGCATCTAAGATACACTGTTTGTGGCGACTTACTATCGTAAGTACTTGATTACTATGGATTAATTTCCATCAATTAACTAAAAAAAAGCTGATACCTATTGTTTCATTGAAGACAAAAGCATAAGCCACAGAACAATATCTGATTGGTTCAGCTATTGCCAGGAGTTGTGTGTATCCTCAGTTGACAAACACACAAACAGGGGCAAAATAAGTAGTGCCAGCCATGTAATTCAGATCAACAAATGCAAAATTGGAAAGAGAAAGCACTATCGCGGTAGCATTGTGGAAGGATACTGGATCCTTGGGCTGATTAGCATTGTCATTAATGAAGTATGGATGACAATATGCTTTAATAATCACAGGAGTGGTGTAACCCTCTTTGCTTTAATTGAGGAAAATATAGAGTGGATTTCGCCAGCACAATACACAGCAACTATTGGGGTGGATACAATGGCTTAATGGGTACAGGTTTTCCAGCCCAACAAATGTAAGTCACAGCCTGTATTTCGTGGAGCCATTGACTCATACTGGCAATCCCTCTGGCACCACATATTGTCACCCGAGCGTTGGAACACCCTATAGAAGCAGCTGAGAGCGGAAAGCAGGGGAGGTCCGTGTTAGCCACGCTCCCCTCGTTTGTCTTATAGTGGTGACAGGCGGTGGCTGGGAGAAAAAACATCATTGTGCCGTCTGTTTCTGTTCCACCTGTGTTCTCGAACTTACAGGATATTTCCTCTAATCTGGAACCTTCCGATCGACCTGCTGGCCCTATATAAGCAGCACGTCAGTCAGTCAGTTCTTGGTGTAAGAATGCAGTGCTAGTGTACGATGAGAAGACTGCGTAAGAGCATCGGAAGATTGTATGTAATTACGAGTACAAGTGAAATTGTGACTGACGAACTGGTGAATCGTAATTGTGTGCATTACGTAATTCTGTGTAATTGGCAAGAGTTTAACTGTAAGTCGGTGGAAATAAAGAACATTTTTGAGTGGTGTAATTGGACTTTTCATTTCACGAACCCACAAAGTACCACTGGTGTCAGAAGTGGGATGACAACATTACCAAACATTACAACCATGGACGCGGCATTGGAAAAGATTTTGGAGAAGATGATGGAAATGAAGGCCGAACTAATCTCGGAAATGAAGACGGCAAATGAAAACCTCGCTGCAAAAATAGAAGCGGCAAACAACAACCTCACCGCCGAGTTGAAACAAATGAAGACGGCCAACGACAACATCACCGAGAAGATGGAAGAAATGAAGGCCGAATTAACAGCGAAGACGGAAACTGCTAACAACAACTTGGCCACGACAATGACCGCAAAGATGGCCGAACTGACAACGGAGATGAGGGAGGCGAACGAGGTCCTCGCCGCCAAGTTTGAGGAACGGTTGGCCGGCGTGAGGGATGACGTCACGAATCTGGGCAAGCGGATGGGTCAAGTAGACGACCGCCTTAATGATTTAGAGGAAAAGGCCGACAACATCGCAAAACCCCTCACCCGCCTGACGGAGGAACACCAGCCTTATGTGTGGACAGAGGACGCCGAAAACGCTTTCCAGCACTTAGAGGAGACGCTGTGCAGTGCTCCAATTTTGGGTCTCCCACAACCAGGTGGCGCCTTCATGGTGGACACCGACGCTAGCGACCATTGCATTGGAGGTGTCCTATCGCAGATCCAGGACGGCCATGAGCGGGTGATAGCCTACTACAGCAAGACGCTATCCAAGGCAGAGAAGAACTACTGCGTCACCCGACGAGAATTATTGGCGGTAGTAAAGACCTTGGAGCACTTCCATAAGCACCTGTACGGTCAGCCATTCCACCTGAGGACTGAACATTCCGCCCTAACCTGGCTATTGAGCTTTAAGAACCTGGAAGGCCAGAGGGCACGTTGGGTCCAGAGGCTGCAGGAGTACGACTTCACCTCGGAACATCACAGAGGGAAGAGCCACGGTAACGCAGACGCCATGTCCCGAAGACCCTGTCCAGTAGAGTGCGGTCAGTGCACAAGAGTGGAAGAGAAGGAGCGTGCCGCAGCAGTCCGAATAGTTGTGGCATTGCCTGCGGACGGCTGGGATAGCGCAGGCCTGAGGAGGGAGCAGCTGACGGACGCAGACTTGGGGCCACTCTTGAGGGAAGTGGAGGCAGGGACAAGACCAACCTGGGAGGACATCGCACCAAGGGGCGCCACCTACAAGTCGTACTGGGCCCAATGGGACTCGCTGAAGACCAGAGAGGGCGTGCTGTTCCGGGTATGGGAGTCACTCGATGGGAAGGCGCAGAGAGAACAGTTGGTACTTCCCCGGAGTAAGGTCCCGGAAGTCTTGGAGGAAGTGCACGCTGGTACTTCAGGAGGACACCTGGGAGCGAACCGAACGATTCACAAACTACGGCAGCGCTACTGCTGGCTGAGACTCCGAGCAGATGCTGGTGGTGCACCTGGACCGCCTGGCACGCTATGATGGTGCTGTTCGAGACGACCAGCTTTGAGGAGGGAGCAGTGTCACCCGAGCGTTGGAACACCCTATAGAAGCAGCTGAGAGCGGAAAGCAGGGGAGGTCCGTGTTAGCCACGCCCCCCTCGTTTGTCTTATAGTGGTGACAGGCGGTGGCTGGGAGAAAAAACATCATTGTGCCGTCTGTTTCTGTTCCACCTGTGTTCTCGAACTTACAGGATATTTCCTCTAATCTGGAACCTTCCGATCGACCCGCTGGCCCTATATAAGCAGCATGTCGAGTTAGTCAGTCAGTTCTTGGTGTAAGAATGCAGTGCTAGTGTACGACGAGAAGACTGCGTAAGAGCATCGGAAGATTGTACGTAATTACGAGTACAAGTGAAATTGTGACTGACGAACTGGTGAATCGTAATTGTGTGCATTACGTAATTCTGTGTAATTGGCAAGAGTTTAACTGTAAGTCGGTGGAAATAAAGAACATTTTTGAGTGGTGTAATTGGACTTTTCATTTCACGAACCCACAAAGTCACAATATCAAGGGGTGGTACCCAAATAGATGTATATTTAGCAAAGTATTTGCAGCACCGAGACTGCAAAAACAGGAAAGCCGATACATTATATAAGCTGATCAAAGGCATCCTGTTATTTAGTTGAAACATTTGTGTAGGTTAGACACTATAACTAGACCGCAAACAAAATGCTGTTGGAGGCATGGCTTACCAGCACTGGAGTCCTCTAGCTTCCCCCTCTACCGTCAGTTTAGATTGCCTCTCCTCCATTGCGCAGGCTGCACTGGTCATGTTTCATTCACTGTTACATTCACTCTTTGCATTTTCTGCTGAATCACTGCATTGTTCCTCAGGGTTTAAAGAAACTATGATTCTATTTGTTGATCAATTGTGAGGTCATGTCTGAGGTAATTATTTTCTGTTAACTTTGAAAATCAAAACAGTATTAAAATACACTCATTTCATGTGGTTTGCGCTCTGTCGCATGCAGGAAAGGAGGGGACGGAGTCATGTGATGCTTGGAAGGGGAGAAGGCCCTCCTCGCGCATGGGCACACCGACCGCAGTTTGTTTGCGGTCTACCTGTAGTTTAGTTTTAGTTATACTACATATCAGTGAAAACTTGCCAGTAAGAGCAGGGTGACTGTGGGAGTAATGTTGACAGAAATGCAGCTTGTCTGCTACCAACATTGGCATTATGCACTGTAAGTACATTGGATTTAGATTTGATTTTATTTCAAATGAATTGATGTATTTTTTTTAGGTTTAGAGAGTAATTAAACAAATTTTGTATGCTTTGATGATATTTGTGCCTCCTTACAGGGTCCAATATTGCAGGTGATATTGCCAATTTGTGTTTTTAAGTGGTGTGAGAGTGGTATTTTTTGATATTATCTTCAGTTTTTCTTTTCTCTAGAATAAATGTTTGTGGGGCATAATGGAAAGAAGAGCCACTTCCTTTACAGTGTATTTGCTGCTTATTTGATACTACTCCCTCAGGGCTGGTCGTTCCAACCTTGTAGGATCCACATCTTTGCTCAGAACAACCTCTGGACAAGATAGAATTTATTGTTGATCCCCTTCTCCAGGTAGTGTGATCCTTGCTTTGCTGGTTAGAGTTGGGTCAGTGCCCCTTAGTCCAAGAAGGGTGAAGCATGCCTTTCTGTCAGAAATGTTTGTGTAGGACCTTCAAGTTGGTAATTCTTTTGGTATGCGTCTCTTGCACTTGGTGTTCAGCTCCTTGGCACTGCCATCTACTTTTCCTTCCAGGGCACTAACCTGTTTTCTCAATGTCTTGCAGAGTGCTCAGCAATTCACCAACTTCCCTGAGGGCCTTAATGCGTTGGTTAAGGTCTTACATTTTGTTCTCCATGCCGGACAGCTGCTCATTGTTTTAAGTTGGTAGCTACAGTTTCATCTCAGACATTTCTGTATCCATTTCTTCCTTTACACGTTTCATTTCTCTCTTCATTTATTCCATTATAGAGTTCATAGTATTTATTTTACTCCCCCATTTTGTCCATGCTGGATTCTGTTTTGTCTTACGAGATTTCAGTGTTGTTTCACTTCCCATTTTGTCTGTCCCCAATTTCATATCCATCTCCATCCTCTCCATTTTAGCCAATAATTTCTGAAACATTTCCTTCATCATGGATTCTTATCCCACTTAGGATACCAATGTAACTAAATGACAACATGAAGCCATGCTGAACTCAATTTGTCACTAGCATCCTTAGCCCAAAGCTAATTTACAATCACTTTCACTTTTTAATAATCTACATACACATAGAGCAATCACGTCAGTCCAATGTTTCTCTATGTTTCTGTTACACCAACTTGTGCTGACTCTGAAAATTTTCAGCAAACTTTGCCATTTTCTGCTGTGACTACCTGACTCATTCACAACTGATACTCTGGTTAACTCCCATAATAAAAACTCCTACCTTACCATAATAAAAACCCTGGGGGGGGGGGGGACATTCAGATAATTCACCCTAACAAAGATTCCAACTTGGAAGCTCTTGAACATGAGGCAGACAAGTTACCACTCATGCTTCAGAGGTGGGTGTTTGATGCCTTGAAATTATTAACCAAGTTAAGCATAAATGTAGAGGACATTTCTACTTTAAATGTGTGCTGTCATTAGAAGCATTTGGCATGCAGGCTTGTTTGAACCACATTAAAGAGAAGTGACGATTTCCTCTTCTTACAGAAAGTGGCACAGCTTGTAAAACATTTCTCAATGTTAAATTAATTGGGAGTCGATTAATGACACTAAACAACACTTACTTTTAAATTTTCCTGGAACTAGTTTCAGAGGCCTTCCCTCTATCTTCAGCCGGAAATCGACTGGTTCTCATTGGTGTATTTGGCAATATTTTGTCTCCGGAGGACCATTAAAAAAAAATGGTGATGTGTCTGCTGCAATTTTTGAAATTTGTTCCAAATGGACATGCAGTCGATGTGGCACTTCATTATCAACAACTGGAACAAGTTCATCAAGTTTCGAGGCATGTATCCCACATTAGTTAATAGAAACTGAGTTCTTGTAGTTCGATAGTACGAAATCTCATACACCTCAAAGAACAAAGGACAAAACTCAAGAATTTGAAGTAATTAAACTGCTATTACATTCAGCATATAGCCCTGATTTTGTGCCATCAGGTTACCATCTGTTTAGATCCATGATCCATTTCCTATGAGGAAGAAATCGTGAAAACAACACAGTTGAAGTGGGTGTCAACAAATTCTTCACATCGCAAAACCAGGAACTGGTATTCCTGTAGACCGCAAACCTCATTGAAAAGACTCGGGATTAAAGAATCTTAGTCTTTACTTTGAAGATTACAGTAATTTCCTGTGACCACACATTTGAAATAAAGTTGTGCTTAACAACTGGCTTTCACAGCTGGAGACAATATAACTGGAAGTTATTTCTAGGCTGTTATGCCATGGTCTGCTGGAGTTAGAATTTCCAGAAGTTTCGTCCACTCCTACGACTGCATCACTGAAGATGTCTGCCGCAGTTGTGGACAAAATGTCTGGAAATTCTAACTCCAGCAGACCACAGCATAACAGCCCGGAAATAACTTCCAGTTATAATTATATTATACTTTATTGCTTACTTGGAAGTATACTCATTAACAAGTTTAGACAAGATTCATGTTTAGCTTTTAAGTAGATATACATTGATACGTCTTTTCTACCTTAAAAATAGTAACTTACTATTTTTCGGTTTCTTTGCTTTTAGAGCGGGAGGAGAATGTTAAATCAGACATCTTCCATGCATACATGGCGCTACTCAGACAGACCAAGCCATCATCAGTGGGAGTAAGTTTGGATCCTGACAGCATGGAACAAGAAGAGGGCCCTATATGTATGTTGCAGTATCAAGTACCAGCCATTGTGAAGGCGGTCCATAATCAAATGAAAGAGAAGAGCATCAAGACTCGCCAGGATTGCTTTACATTACTCAAAGAACTGGTGGTTGTGCTACCTGGAGCCCTGACCAATCACATTCCAGCACTGATCCCTGGAATACAATATTCTCTTGGGTGAGCAACATATAATGATTGAGTGTTCATAACATGTCGTATAGGAAGGAAACTGCTGCCTATAATTTCACAAGTCATCAGTTGTTTTTGTTAATTGTTGATAAACTTTATTGTATCCAAATACATTATGGTACTTATAGTTGTTCAATAAGTCCTACATCAGTTACATTTAAATATTAACAAACATATTATATTATAATCACAAAACAAAAACCACTTTATCATACATACAAAACACATGGTATTAAATGAGCAGATCGTGTCGTTTACTTTTTAGTCTTCTATTTTGCAGTTCTGGAGGAGGATGTAGGAAAATGTCTTGTAGCAGTGGATATGGATGATTGGCAATAGTTTGGTGTGGTCTGGTGTAGCTTGTCCTGATGACATCCATCACTTCTGGTATGTTCAGTTCTCTGTGAATTATGGTGTTACTGACATACCATGGGGCAACTGTGGTCAATCTTAGGTATCTGTTCTAGATTACTTGGATTCTTTTTACTTGTGATGCTGCAGCAGAGCCCCATATGGAGCAACCATATTGCCAAATAGGTTTGATCAGTCAGTTGTATAGAATGCATATATACAGTGCGCGCAAGATAAGACCGCTGGATGTACGGGGTAGTGCGGGTAAAGGGGAAGTTGCGAGAGCTAACACTCTTTTTGTTTCTGCAGTGTGGTCAACCTTGAAAACCACAGTTCAGCAAAATAGTGCGTAAGATAAGCGAAGATATGCGCCGCAAGTGTGAGATCTGTGGACAAACATTAAATTGAACTCGATCCTATAAGCTGTATATTTATATACTTACTATTTATGAAACACATAAAAAGAGTAAACAAATATGACAGCCATAAATACTCATTCGATTTCTGAGTCCACTGTATCAGTTTCATCGCTAGTATCCTCTGATCTGTTGATAATTTCATCAGTCGCATTTTCAATTACACCATTATTTCTCCAATATTTCATTTCCAGCTCTTGCAGTATCCTTCCCAATCCGTCGCAGTTACAGAAGAGAATGCTTCTGTAGCAAGTTTCTGCAGATTTGTGGCTGACATATCACCAGCAACGTTGTGTCCTCTGGAAACGTTCTTTATTTTTGCCCACGCCAGTTCAACTGCATTCAGATCACAGTTATAAGGAGTTAAACGAATAATAGTGTGTCCACTTTCGAGAACCATAACATCCACAACATAAGTAAGTCTTGCTCCTAGGTTTGCTGGCCTCTATTAAATACCAGTGTAGCTTTGATAATGGAGGGAAATAGAAAGCTATGTAGAAATATACAAAGTGCTCAGAGCAAGAGAAAAAGAAAGATGAAAGAGCAAGATATAAGGAAAAGGAGGAAGCCAAAAAGGAAAGGATTGAAGGGAAAAGAAGAAAGAAAGAAAACATCACTATTAGTTATTACCATACACAGATCACAGCCTTACCTGCTTTTTCCTGGGATGAGATGTACAAAACGATTTAATACGCCTGACAGTGCTGATGCTTTTTCCTGTGTAAGCAGTAGCTCTTTCTATTGATTTGCTGAGTGGGAACATTAGCTGGTTGTTATCCTTTTCTATATCACAACTTTCTGCAACTTTCGCTATTATTTTGCGGCCATCACTATGCACAACTGTACGTGCATGTTTCCGAGTCGGAGTCCGTTGCTCGGAAGGTACATATGATGATGAGTTTGGTGTGCCCTCAGCCATAATTACAAACTGGTTAAGCTGCAGTAATTAACCTCAAACCTGCACAAAACGAATGCACACAGAAAACAAAGAGTGCACGTAAAAGCTTAGCATATTAGTCACTAGATGTCAGAGTGTACTAGTTTAGTGTACTAGTATAGCGCATTTCAGGTTTCTAAGTTGTCATCTGTGTTTATGGAGTTAGTCGAAACCTACTGAGTGAGGACTTGGGAGACGAACGCTCAAGATAAATTGCACATACTGTACAATATAATAATTTGTAACTTAAAAACTTCACTTGTCTTATCTTATAAGAAATGAAAGTTTTCTTATAAATTGATCCAGAAGTTAAATTATTAAAACAATTAAATGGTCCGATATATTTGCTGGTTTGTAAAAAGATATTTATTTTAAAAAATAAACATCACGTAATGAATTTTGAAATACCGGCAGTCGATTCTGTTTTTAAATTTGTTTCATTTTCAGATAAACACAGTAATCTTTGGTGGACGTGACCTCGACAACAGAGTTGTTGGCTGATGATGTGAGAGATTTTTTCACGAAATTGCGATCCTGATCAATTTATAAGAAAACTTTCATTTCTTATAAGATAAGTGAAGTTTTAAGTTACAAATTATTATATTTCTATATATTTGTTTGCTTCACTGTTAATAGCTTCATATTTTACATATTGTATAGAATGTGTTTATATGGCATTGCAAAAGGCAATTTTGACTGTATTTTCCTGTCCACAACTTCACCAAATCGTTGACACAGTTATGGAAGAATGAAGAAAAGCAAGTGTGCTTAGGTCTCTTCCTTGACACAGAGAAAGCCTTTGATAAAGTGTGGCATAATGGGTTACTACTAAAGATTTAAGAATTATGTCTCCGATACATATTTCAGAATATCTGCATAAACAAACTTTTTCAGTAAAATATCAAAGTGTACAATCCAGATCACAACGGAACTCCTCTGGTGCACCACAAGGAAGTATTCTAGGCCCACTTCTTTATACAGTGTATACCTCTAACTTTCCTCAACATGCTCATCTAACCATTGCACATTTTGCTGATGTTGCAATCCTTAGTGAAGGTAGTTGGGAATCAGCAGCTGAGAAATTAAATAACTTCTGCAGTGAAATAAAAAAATTGGTGTTCTAACTGGAGAATGGTGATGAATCCACAGAAATCGTAAAAAGCAGATGACATATTATCCCATAGCTCTTGGAGGAATCACAGTTAGATACCTTGGCCTCATATTAGACAGTAGACTAACCTGTAATCTCCACATCACATATCTTCTCTGAAGACTAAGACACTGAATCCAACAAATCAAACACAAAATACAGTTAAGTCATCAATTGTGTTAAATAATAATTGTAAAGTATAAACTTGAAAGAAGCATAGGGATAATTATAAACTTCATTTAAAAGTAAGGATCTGCTTATTTAATATAAAAATTATTTGTGGTTGGTTTATTGACACTCGTCGCTTACTTTTTCATATATTTATGAGAGACTAGTTTCAAAGGCCCTGGCCTCCATTTTCAATCTCTTTCCACCTGGCATCTGTTGTTGTCTGCTCTCTCTGGTGGTGGAACTATGAACTTTTTTGTCAAATTATCTACTGGCGGGATTTCAAAGTTCATTACGCGATCCTTATTTTTCCATATGAATATGTTCTCCCATGTTGTCAATCTATTTTGGTTTATCACTCCTTTTAATAATTTTGGATTTGGATCAATGTCATGGTTTTCATTCCAAAAATGAAATGCTACTGCTGACTTGTCTTCTTGTTTCAATCTGATGTTTCTAAAGTGTTCTTTGACTCTGGTTTTTAAATTTCTTTTTGTTTGACCTATGTAGCATTTGTCACAATTCTTACTGTTTATTTGGTATATTCCAGATTTGTTACCTGAAGGAATTTCATCTTTTGTTTTTGAATTTAGTAATTTTAAAATTGAGTATCTATTAGTAGGTGCCAAGATGATATTTTGTTCCTTGAATATCTTTTTAAATTTATTAAATGTTTTTGGATGATATGTGAATGAACTGAATATGCTGTTGCTTTCTTTTTCTTTAATAAATGTGGTTGCTTCCTTAATGGTTTTCTTTAGTTTAGATTTTCTAATTTTCTTCAACACCAAACTTTTGTTGTATCCGTTTTCTTCTGCTATGTGTATTATTGCTTTTTGTTCCTTGAAATATTCTTCTTTTTCCATGGGTATGTTGACTAGTCTGTGTGTAAGGCTGTTTATTATTGCATGTTTATGTGTAATTGGGTTGTGGCTATTATTTTTTATATAATTTTCTGAATGTGTTGGCTTCCTGTAAATTCCAAATTTTATTTTTGTATCATTCCTGATGATATTTAGATCCAAGAAAGGTAGTTGTCCATTGATTTCCTTTTCTATTGTGAATTTGATAGTCCTTTCTTGCAGATTGAGTAATCTTAATGCATCATCCAAATGTTTATTTGGTACAATTGCAAAGATGTCGTCAACATATCTATACCAAACCTTGAAGATCAATGGGAAGGACTTTTTAATTTGTGTTTCAAATGCACTCATAAATAAGTTAGCCAAAAAAGGTGAAAGTGGATTGCCCATTGATAATCCTGATTTCTGCTTGTAGTGTTTTAATGTAGCTTTAATATTAACACTGATGGAACCCCGGTATAATTAACCACAAGTCCTCTGAATCCAGATCTGTTTTCACATGCATTGTGGCCTAAATTGGGGAGCCATGCAGTTATTCCTGTTGTAGGGGCCTAAAACCAGAGTTTGCATAGTGCATCCATGCACCCATATGGACAAGCAATAGAGATTGTAGGGTAGCCCTTTTGAAGTATACTTTTCAGATCGGCCATGGGAGGGATCCCAATGACAGCACAGGCCGTGAAGATTAGGTTTCTTTTTTCACTAACCCCTAGATGGCAGGTTGACACCGATGGTTCCAAATGGGGATCCAGTTGTAAATGTATATGCATATGAATAAAACCCATTTCATTGATTCTTTTTTGGTTATGAGCTTGGCATATGAAGGGAAAATGGTTAAAATGTTAGTCTATTTTATATAAAGCGTGAAATTAATAGGATCAGTGGCTCGATAAAGAATAAGGCACACGTTAGAGACAGTAGGTTGTTGATCGAGATAAATACTGCAGACCAGTCACAGAAATTGTTGAAAGCAAATTTGTTGGGCTCCAACTCCATCTGGATAGCCCCACTCAAATCTTGTGACTCTAAAGGAGTTGTCACCACAGACAATTGAGGTAATAGTTGACTCCCTGATCAACAAGTGTGTCAAGCAGACAGGTTAACTTGAAAGCAGGATGACAGAGTTTTCCTTAAGCACAGTATTTCTGTCCTTCAAGATTACTAAGTTACCCAACTTCTTCTTTTTTTAAATTTATTTATATACATATGTGCTAACATGCATCTGTATGTCCCGAACCCCATGCACTGTTTTCATTGCCAGAGGTTTGCACATACTAAGGGCTTGTGTATCAGTCCTGCACTTAGTGAGTGTTATGGACTATGAATCCACAAGGGTCCAACCTGCAGTTCCTTTGCTGCAAAAACTGGAGAAAGCCATCCATCTAGTTTGCAATAGTATCCTAAATTTCAGGATGAAAAGTGTTCACAGGAGCTACACATTAAGGAATGCCTCACATTTTCAAAAGTGTGGCATCGTTTTGAGCAGTTTGAAAAATATAAAATGTAAGTGACAAAGTATTAGAAAAACCAACTACAAATAGTTTTTCAATAACTTTTGACGTCGCTGTTACTAAATTCCTCCAATCACACATAATTCATTAGGCTAACAAGTCTTGAGGAAAAAGAAAATCAAAGTTTAAAGGATGGAACAATCAAAAATATAAAAATTCAAAACTATCAAATATATATATATAAGTGATGGAGTATTAAAAAAACAAACTACAAATATTAAATTTTAGATGAGTCGCATTTTTTAACACATCTGCTTCACTTTCGTACCTATTTTGAGGACATGTTTCGCAAATCTTCGCTTGCATCTACGGCTCTTGTGCGACTGACGCTAGATCCAGCGGTGTGGGTAATTCTGGGGTTGTTGCTGCCATCTGTTGATTTAGTGATGAACTGAAAAGTGGGATTCTCTTCTAGCTGGATTTCAAAGTTCATTAGTTGGTTTTTATGTTTTTCTATGTATATCCTCTCCCATATGACAAGTTCACTATGTTTTTGTACGTATTTTAGTAATTCTGTGCTATCTTCAATTTCATGATTTTCAGACCAGAAATGAGCTGCTATTGCGGACTTATCAATATTTTTGTATCTTAAGTGCCTGAAGTGTTCTTTCTTTCTAGTGCCTATGTTCCTTTTTGTCCTTCCTATGTAAATTTTTTCACAGTCTTTACACTTAATTTTGTAAATGCCTGACTTTTCCTCTGGTTTTATCTTATCAGTATTATTACTGTGAAGTAGGTTTTTAATGTTGTAATTGTTTTTTGGTGCCAATGTTATATTGAATATTTTTTGGAACTTTTTTGTGGCCCAGGGGTGGTAAGTAAATTTAGCAAATCTAGTTTCTTGTTTTATTGGTGTGAGAGCTGTGATCTGTTTTAATTTCTTTTGAAGTTTGAATAATTTTAGTTTTTTATCTACAAGGTTTTTTCCATATCCATTTTTAATTGCAGTTTTTAAGATTTGATGGTACTCGTTTTGATATTCTTGCTGGCTGAGAGGTAGATTTACTAATCTGTGTGTCAGACTGTTGATGGTTGCATGTTTGTGTGGAATTGGGTTGAAACTATTTGCTTTGATGTAATTATCTGTGTGTGTTGCTTTTCTATGAATGCCAAATTCTAGTTTTTCATTGCCTTTTTTGATTTTAAGGTCTAAAAAAGGTAGAGTAGAGTCCTCTTCAGTTTCTACTGTGAATTGTATGCTGGGTTCTTGCAGGTTGAGTAGTTTCAAAGCATCATCTATTAGTTTGTAGGGCACTATTGCAAAGATGTCGTCTACGTATCTGTACCATGTTTTAAACATATGAGGGAAGGCTTTAGTAATATGTGTTTCGAAAAAGCTCATGTATAGATTGGCCAAAAATGGTGATAGCGGGCTTCCCATAGCTAGTCCTGAAATTTGTTTGTAATATTTTCAAATTTTGTCTTCGATGGAAAATATTACAAACAAATTTCAGGACTAGCTATGGGAAGCCCGCTATCACCATTTTTGGCCAATCTATACATGAGCTTTTTCGAAACACATATTACTAAAGCCTTCCCTCATATGTTTAAAACATGGTACAGATACGTAGACGACATCTTTGCAATAGTGCCCTACAAACTAATAGATGATGCTTTGAAACTACTCAACCTGCAAGAACCCAGCATACAATTCACAGTAGAAACTGAAGAGGACTCTACTCTACCTTTTTTAGACCTTAAAATCAAAAAAGGCAATGAAAAACTAGAATTTGGCATTCATAGAAAAGCAACACACACAGATAATTACATCAAAGCAAATAGTTTCAACCCAATTCCACACAAACATGCAACCATCAACAGTCTGACACACAGATTAGTAAATCTACCTCTCAGCCAGCAAGAATATCAAAACGAGTACCATCAAATCTTAAAAACTGCAATTAAAAATGGATATGGAAAAAACCTTGTAGATAAAAAACTAAAATTATTCAAACTTCAAAAGAAATTAAAACAGATCACAGCTCTCACACCAATAAAACAAGAAACTAGATTTGCTAAATTTACTTACCACCCCTGGGCCACAAAAAAGTTCCAAAAAATATTCAATATAACATTGGCACCAAAAAACAATTACAACATTAAAAACCTACTTCACAGTAATAATACTGATAAGATAAAACCAGAGGAAAAGTCAGGCATTTACAAAATTAAGTGTAAAGACTGTGAAAAAATTTACATAGGAAGGACAAAAAGGAACATAGGCACTAGAAAGAAAGAACACTTCAGGCACTTAAGATACAAAAATATTGATAAGTCCGCAATAGCAGCTCATTTCTGGTCTGAAAATCATGAAATTGAAGATAGCACAGAATTACTAAAATACGTACAAAAACATAGTGAACTTGTCATATGGGAGAGGATATACATAGAAAAACATAAAAACCAACTAATGAACTTTGAAATCCCGCTAGAAGAGAATCCCACTTTTCAGTTCATCACTAAATCAACAGATGGCAGCAACAACCCCAGAATTACCCACACCGCTGGATCTAGCGTCAGTCGCACAAGAGCCGTAGATGCAAGCGAAGATTTGCGAAACATGTCCTCAAAATAGGTACGAAAGTGAAGCAGATGTGTTAAAAAATGCGACTCATCTAAAATTTAATAATTTTTCGCTTCACTGTGGTGTTCCAATACAGTTGAATCTCGATAAACCACAAATAGTTTTTCAGCTTAATCCTGCTAACACCACAGGCTCTACCTTAGTGGCCCACCATCCTTCTGTTAACACTTTTGGCTTACAGCAAGTGCCTGTTGTAGATGTTTCCACTCCGACACGTTTGCCTTTAAACTTCTCGTGCTAGGGCATGTTTTGTACTATGCAGTGCAGAACACAGATCTTTGGAAACCTATGTCTCTTCTCTTTTTTTGGCGCAGTTCTGCACGACAAGTGTGGATTTCTGTTTGGCATGTGTTTGGCAAGTATAGGCAGAGGATCATTCCACCCTTGCCATATATGGTTCCATTTACACCACCGAACAAGCTATAGCCAAAGCCCTTGCCACCTCTTTTGCTTCCACTAGTAAAACAGATACTTATGATACATCCTTTCTTTCTCTCAAGGAATCTGTGGGACAGATAGTCCTTGATTTTAATAGTGACTGTAGTGAGCTGTACAAACCTTTAACATTGATGAGCTGGTGCATTCTTTGTTCATAGCGAAAGATTCTTCTCCTGGATTTGATGACATTCACTGATAAATGCTGCTACATCTTTCACCTTAGGCAGTCTCCTTTCTGCTGGCCATGTTGAACAGCATATGGCATCAGTAGTTTCCATTTTCCTGGCAAGTGGGTATTGTTATTTCAATCCCTCAAACTGTAAAAGACAGGACACTTCCCTCTAGCTACCATCCTATTTGTCTGACGAGTGTCATTTACAAATCCTTTGAACTTGTGATTAACACTCATTTAGTGGGTTCAATGCAATTTTCCTCGCCATCACTTTAGTTTTGACAGTCTTAACATGCATGGATGCATATATCCATGATGCCTTTCTCCTGAAGCAACATGTTGTGGGAGTTTTCTTTGATTTTATGACACTACTTGGTGCTATGTTATCCTCCTTACTGTGCACAATTGTTTTGTGTAGTCTTTTAGCTGTGCTTCTATGTAACCTTTTACAGTTCTGCCATTTTTGTCTCCACATAGAAAACACGATTTCACAAGAAAGGATTCAGGAGAACTATGCCCCAAGAGTTGATCTTCAGTGTAGCCCTTTTTGCCTTAGCCAATGATGGCATCATTAAGGTAGCTACAAAATGTACAAAATGAAATGAACATAAGGCGGGGCTAGGCGTGGCTGGTCTATTGCTACTAGCCAATGCGGTGCATGTGGCATTGTACAGTTAAGCATGCATACTGGCTCGCTTTGCCGAACCATATGGCTAATTGCTTTGCATGTTCCAAAGATACTAATTACAGAATTATTTTATTTTTCCCCTGTTACAGAGCTATTTTTTCTTAGGATGACTGTTCAAACCATGTTTGTAGCACGTCTGGTTTTGGAGATATGGAAAGATAAGATGCCTGACTAGAAGGAAAAGAATCATTAACTGTCAGTGAAGAAAAGCATACACATGCTATGCTGCAGTTGTATTTTGTACCTTGCATTCAGTAAAGTGGTGATCTTTTAAGAGTGCACACGTGCTTTTCAAATAAGACCTGAAACTTTCCTGGCGACGAATATGCTCACTCTTTTCTCGGGCAGTCAGCCAGGTGAAAAGATGATTAGATATCAACATTTCGGGAGTGTGCGTCTCTCCCACCATCAGGATATTTATAAAATGTTATAACCACAAATGAAATACTGGATATAACACAACTATAAACAAAGACAAAATACTATCAAAATTCTCATTACTGAACAAAAGACTGTTTTCAGTAAATTAAATGCCAGGTCAGGAGATGGCGTGAGTATAGAAAAATTGTGTCAAAGAAACGTAACTACTTAACTTGATTATCAAGCTGTATTGATCTTTGCTTCTTAAATCGACAGATTTCCATTTTTAAGGCCAGTTTCCAAGCGGAGCTGAACTGAAATCCAGCATCACGATTAAGCGTGCTCCTTTCAGAGGAAATTGCCAAAGTCTCCTTAATTTTCCGCTCCCAGTAACTGTTGCATTTTGCCAAGATGGTCGTCTCCCGAAAATTGGCTCTATGGCCGTTATCAAAACAATGCTCTGCCAGCCCAGACTTCTCAGGTTGCATTAAACGAATGCTCCGTTCATGTTCGATTATTCTAGTAGCGATGGTCCTTCCGGTTTGTCCTATATACGGTGTCCCACATTCATAGGGAATGCGGTACACTCCCGGAACTTGGAAGTCCAGTTTGTCTTTCTGGCTGGCTGCCCAAGAAGAAAGTGAGCATGCTTTTCAAAGTTAGTAAATATACAACTCTAGTATTGGTGCACCTATTAGTAACTGCAAAATAACCCGTAAGATTTTACATAAGCAGGCTAGAAATATTCTTTTTAATGTGCATTCCTTTTTCAAACAGTTATCAATTAAAGATATTTTCGAAAGCACAAATTTCGCTCAGAGTCGAGAATCAATGGCACAAGCTTGTCGCGTGAGTGCTCATACTGTGACAAACATTGTTAAAGAAGGCAAACAGTTTGCCAAATTAGGAGAAGTTCCTATATTTAGATATCCAGGGAAACATTGAGTAGCTAAATAACGTGCTACCAACTTAGACGATTTTCAAAAATGTGTTTTACGTAGAACAATTTATGATTTATATGAAAAGGTGAATATCCAACTGCCAAAAGGCTGACCAATTTAATGAGGGAGAAAATAGAATATACAGATTCTGTATCTTCTATGCATAATATTCTGAAATTTCTTGGGTTCAAATATAGGAGAGCCAATGTTGGTTTAAAGTCCATTATAGGCAGTATACATTTTTAATTTACTCTCCAACGTAAAGTCATATTGGACGATGAATGAAATAAAGTGTGAAACTATATTCACAAATTATTGAAATGTCACTATTTTGTTTTGCTGTAGCAAATGCTTTCTTTCATCGAACGCATCTAATTTGAGTCATTTTGCTTAGTGTGCATCTGAACAATGGCTACGTAAGCGAACTGTTCTCCGGTTCAAGGTTTTAAGGTTCAATTTACGCTACCATGTGATAATCATTGTATATGTTATCACATACATGCTGAAGTATTAAGCAAAGTTCTCTTTCAGCATCTCTATGTACCTCTCAGAACACTTGCTAAGTGGATTTGGTGAGACTAAGACAGATACATCTTCCATCTCTGTTGCCTGCTAGCTGTGGAACTGGCAACACTAAGACAGTACAATCACTGGCTAAACCCATGTTCATTCTTATTTTGTAGATACTCTAGCATTATGATGGAATTCCAATGTCACTGTATGTTCATGACTTTATGATGCATTATTATGCTTACAATCTTGAGCACATTGATGCCAACTGCTGCTGATCATAATAACAGCCTAGGTGCTGAGTACTGGCTCCCATTTTCTCCTTGCAAAGACAGTGTGTATGCTTATATCATCTTTGTGCTGCACATCCTCCTCCTGTATCTTCATTTGAATGGCACAATCTTGCCGTTTGTTTTGCACCTAATTTCTTGGGTCTTTATCTCAACTGTAAACTTACATGAGAATATCTCATTTGTCTTTGTGTTGCATGTGATAGTTTACTTCGAGTGCTGAAGATTCTTTCTGGAGCATCTTGGGGCAGCAATTGCACTGTAATGTTAAGGTTGTACTGCTCCCTAGTGCAGTTCAAACTGGACTATAACAGTGTTACCTGTTGCGCAGCATCCACCTTGAAACTTAGCTTTTTATACACTGTTCGTCATACTGGTATCTGTCTTGCGACAGGGGCTTTCCACACTAATCATGTTGCATGTCTGTACACCAATTCAGGTGAACCTCCGCTTTCTGTTCATCACTCGGTTTTACTCTGTTCCTATGTTGCAAAGTTGGCAAGTCATCCAGGTCTCCTTCCTATAGATGAGTATTGCATCCAGATCTCACTCACTGCTATCTGTGATGTGATATTGCAACATACCCCAATGGAATTTGATTTTGCAAACTTCTCACTGCACATGCCCTTCTACTGTCTCATGAAGAGAGATCCCCTCTTGGCCGTTATCCCCATGGCAACTTCAGCATGCACAGTTCAATCTTGTGCTTTTGTTTAATCCTGAGGTTGCTATTCTGCAGTCTGTTTCATCAACCGTTCACCGAACTACTGCAATGTTAGTACAAAAGTGAATCGAGAAGATATTGACACATTGCTTCAATCACACTGTTTATTCACAGGACATGTTTCAAGAGCTCTTGCTCCTATCATAGGAGCAGTGTGAGTGAAGCAATGTGTCAATATCTTCTCGATTCACTTTTTTACTAATTTGTGCTTCACTGTCCCTACGCTTCTTCCAAGTTTACTGCAATGTTACCAAAATTTACTCTGGCTTTACTGTCGGTTCCCACTGGGTAGTGCTACAGATTGCCCTTTCATTTATTGTGTTAAGGCTCACAAGTATAGCCTTCTACAAATGTTTATGTGGATTAATATGAAGATAGAAGAATAAACTTTTGTAAGAATGTCTTGTTGAATGAGTGGAAAAAAATCATATAAATTTAATGCATTAGATATTTTTTTTGTTTTCTTCTTAATTCTGCTTTCAAGTGTTCATAGACATTTGTTTGCATGTTTTCTGCTATTTTTCAGTGATAAAAATTCCAGCAGCAATATGAAGATTGATACACTGGTGTTTGTCCACTGCTTATTAACCTCTCATTCTCCAGAAGTGTTCCATAATCATATGTCAGTATTGGTGCCACCAGTTATCACAGCTGTGGGCGATAGTTTCTATAAAATCACAGCAGAGGCACTTCTGGTGCTACAGCAACTTGTAAGGGTTATTAGGCCTTTAGGTAAGTACAGTAACTATTATTTGTTTTTTCTTTCTCTCTCTACTTCTCATCTTATTTGGCTAAACATCCTATAATATATCTTATGGCATTGTTTAAATACATTTTCAAAATTAATATAATTTTATGCAGTTTGTTCTCATCTCCTGTGGCTATTAAGCGGAGGCATCTGTGAAAAATGCTAAAATCCAGAGTTTATATCAGAACTGCTTTAACTTTTGTCATTAGGTTGGGTAAAGGGAATCTACTCAAGCTTTTAAATTTCATCCTTCTAACTTAAACTGTTTAAATATATTTACGCTGTTTTTTATAGTGTCATTTTTGTATGTTGTACAAAATGTCCCAGATCATACAGTTTTTCTTTTAGGAACTGTAAATTTTAGATTCAGATTTCTATGTACATCAGTTATAAAAGTTGCTATACATTTAAAGTGTGTATCAAGTAGTTTTGGGGAGAAAACAAAACGTGTGTATATATTAAATTGAGGAGCGTTTTTTCAAAACTCGATGCAAAATTTTACGAAGTTGAGTTACATATAGTATAGGCATAATTTTCACTTTCTGCATCGTTTTGTGAAATCAGATTTTGCAAAATTCGATTCATGATCTGTGTAGAAGATAGGGAATATCAGCAGTTTTTTCAAAACTCGATAGATGCACTTGGCTCAGTTAAAGCAAAAGTCGATAGTGCAATTTTATGATGTAGCAGCCTCAATTCTATGAAACGCATGTTGGCATTGACTGCCATCTCACTATTGCGATTCTTGGAATTCTCAATCATTTCTGCAAGCTTTGTACACTGCTGCACCATTGGCAATAACTGCGAAAATGAAATGTGTAGTGTTTAACGCCCGCTTTTACTACATACGGCACCGCAGGCGATGACACTGATGATACATGAGATGAACATGGAGCACCGGTGGAATGAGATGGCGGGGGAAACCGGAGGTCCCGGAGAAAACCCGTCCCAGCGCCATGTTGTCCACCACAAATCTCACTTTCAATAACTGTGAACTCAGGTTATGCGCTTGTATTTCACATTCATTTCTGAAAGCTTTGTTATACTTAAATGGCATTTTTGTTCTTAGTTGAGACACTGCACTGTACTATGCACAATAGACAGGAACTCAAATTGTGAAACTGTACCAGTCGTAGAATGTGCAGGAAGTAGAAATTGCAAAAACAAGGAAAGGAAATCAAAATGCAAATCAAGGAAAGCTCATACTCCAACAATTTCATGTTCACATGGTCTTGAGTGCACTCCACAAAATCCTAAAAGTAAAAGGCATAAGCTCTGTGATGTAGCTGATTTGATTTCTTCCCGTGCTAAATAAAATAGATCAAGATAAATTCCTTTTGAAGAATATGCGTATTACATCTCCTATTTGCAGAATGATGAAGAAAGAAGGTCCAAATACAAAGCAGACTGTTAGTAGCATTAAATACAGTGTGAGAACTAATGTTGGCTGTGTATTGTCAGTATGCACTGCAAGCTTCACAGGGGTGTCAAAAGATAGATTAACTCTCCTGGCTAGAAAGTTTCACTTATCTGGGAATGCACCAAAGGAAACCAGAGGAAGTGACAGAACAGGAAAATTACAGAAGGGCATTTCTGCTGCTATAAAGCAAGACGTTAAGAAGTACAGATGCAGAGAAAGTCATTATGGAAGAGCAAAATCAAGGAGAGGATATTTACCTCCATAACTTAATATCTGAAAAATGTGGAATAACTTTTGCAAAGAAAGAAGATTAACAAATCTACCAGTCTGCTTATTGTCAAAATATAAATACATATTTTACAACTTCTTCAATTTTTCATTCTGTACACAACACACTGACAAATGCTCCAAATGCATAATGTGGCTGATGAATATTAAGACAGAGACAGATATGAAAAAGAAAAACGAGCTAAGAACCATGTACAGACTGCACAAGTTGCGTCCAAAAAGGTTTTATCTGATATTGAAAGAGGAAAACGCTGAGGCAATCACTATTTGCTTTGATATGCATCAGAAACAGCCAATGCCTAAACTTTCTGTTAGCGATTCTATGCAAGGCAGGTATGGCTGTATAATCTAAGGATTCCATCTAAAACCCAGAATAAAGACATTTCCTTGTATACATGGTTGGAAAGATTCAGATTTATTCACCAACAAAATTCATACAGAATATGGGTTTTGTCAAAACTGAATCTGCTAAAGAAAAAATCTTACTGCATTTCACATATCTGCCCAATACATGGGCACAGGTTTATATCTCCTGATAGTGAGAAAAGAAAAGAAACAGGATTTTCAAAATCTAGCTAAATCTTTTGAAATTCCAAAAGAATTTTATGAAGATTTACGAGAAGATACCAATAAAGGTTAAAGCTTACTTATTCGTATTTTTTCAAATTTCTTTGTATTCAATATGTTTATTATATAAATAAAGCAAAATATTATATTGTTATTGTGAATGTAGCAGTACTTAGTTTCTAAGGTTATACCTAATCAAATAACCCTTATAAACATTAACACGTAGGTTGTGTAATACATTATGTATTATGAAAAGGTGAAAATAAAAAAATAATAAATACATAAATAAAGAGTAATAAAACAATAAATGACAAAAATAACTAAACTTCAAGAGTTAATTTCTCACTCACGCAGAAAAGTTAATCAGCATCTATCGGTTTTTTAAAAACTCTGTATTTTCAAACCTCAAATTTGCACTAGTTAAATTACGATATTTGTATCTTTTCACATTCAATGAGACAGTTTCAGGAAGGAGAATTGAATGATTAATATAGTTGCTGTGCTAACTAATTAGTATTGCCAATAAATAGAAAAAACCGTTTTTCTCAGAAACACATTTTGTGCATCTATCGAGTTTTGAAAAAATACTCCTCAGTTTTCCTTAAAGCTTTTGCAATTTTGAGATCCAATTATTCAATTTACAACAAAAATACCAACTTTTATTAAACATTTATTTATGAATATGTATACAAAGTTTCAGAAAAATTTGTTGAAAATAGCAAAATTTGGAGCATTTTGAAGATAAAAAATGTTGAAAAATTGAAAGCGGAGAAAAATGAATTTAAAGATTTAGAAATTGAACTATTTTGTTTACTTTGAAATCCCCATGCATCATATGCAGGCCCTACAGCTATCTTATTACCTTCTTTCTCTTTAATTTGGTTACCTTTGGCTCTTTCTTTATGATTTTTCTGTCTACAACAGTTTTTACCAAAAAATTGATAATTGAATTTTTTGCTGGAATTTCTTTACATTAGGAAAAATGTTACATTCTTGATCATTTTTGTTATAAATGTTTGAAACTTTGGATTCTGGTTCCTTTAGATAATTACAAAACTGTGTTTGCTCATTTGCCAATGTCTAATGATTCTGGTGGAGAAAATTTAAGGAATATAATAGAATGTTCTAGAATTTTTGTCAATTTTCTGTTTTCAATACCAATCGTTATTAAGTTGTTTCATATATAGCCATAATGATAACCAACTTTTATTGAACACTTATCTAGGAATACACATATGTGCAAAACTTTAAGAAATTCATTGAAAACTTCAGTGTCTGGAGTATTAGGAGTATTAACAAAATGCTAAAAATTGGACATAAAGAAAAATCTAGTTAGAAGCTGTAAATATAAACAAACCTTTTATTCTGTCTTAAAACCCTCCTGCACTATATGAACACCACTCAGCTAGTTTATTATCCTCTTTTAATTTAGTCACTTTTAACTGCTTTCTGGCAGATTTATATGTGCTCAATGAACGAGCACTTTGTTTTAGCTTTCACCTAGCCCTAATACTATTAATTTTCTTGCTAAAAGGACTTAATTTAAGACTTGAAGGTTTCACGGCGAGCATTACTAATCAAGGCTTCGTGGGTGATCAGCCGTGTCAAGTTAATAAATGTCGAGCTTTCGGCCATTGCAAACTCCATGGCCTTCTTCAGGATCTGATGAAATGACTGAATTCTTTTGAAAGTAATGAATCAGTAATTCAAACACAAACAACACTTAAATATTGTGTTTGAATTACCGACTCATTACTTTCAAATTTTAAATACATTACTGTTTCTAACCTTTTGCTTCAAATAATGACTGAATTCTTCTCACTATATACGATCAAAACAAGCTCCATCCACCATTTGATCGTATATAGTGAGAAGAATTCAGTAATTTCATCAGATCCTGAAGAAGGCCACGGAGTTTGCAATGGCCGAAAGCTCGACCTTTATTAACTTGATACGGCTGATCACTTGCGAAGCCTTGATTAGTAGGACTTAATTTGCTTGCTTTCCTTACCATTTAGTCTAGCTTTATAACCCAAATGCAGTCACTGCAATTTGCAATTTCTTTCTAGATACAAAAACTTCTTTGTGACATTTACTCCATATCACATTATGCAAACTTTCATTAGCATTCTGTGTTTAAAATCTCATTATTTTTGTTTATGAGATAGGAATTGTAAGTAGAATAGTTCATGCAATTCATAACCATGGTCATACAAAACTTTTGCATAGAAATATGACCCTTACCAATGCCTAGAAATGCATCAACAATTCTTCTATTTATATCAAAAGGTGACTTACTAGAATCACTGGTAAACTCTAGGGCTATTATGTTTTCACGTAACATTTACCTCAAGTAGAGCATTCTATTATCATTACTTAATATTATGACTAGCAAACCTTAAAATTTCATTACATTTTGCCTTCAAATAGCCACTTGTTTTATGTACCCCTAACCTAACCTGGTATGAAGTATACACTGTTGCAGCAAGAAAGAAATATAATATTAAATCAGGCTTTATTCCTGTTCCAAACAATACTTATCTTTATATAAGCTATCAACAGCTCTCACATATATGTAAACCATATTTCACAATCACACTATATGTGGAATTTTACTTTCAAAAGTAGGAACCAATATATAAAGCCAAAAGCAGAAGTTTTTCAGTAACTTTCACAAACATCCAGAAGATTATGTGTGTTTGGAGGAATTTAGTAACAGTGACGTCAAAATTAATTGTAAAAATAATTTGTAGTCGGTTTATTGACACTTGTCACTTTATATATATATATATATATATATATATATATATATATATATAAATAAAATTGAGGCACTAGTTTCAGCTAGTCCCTCAATAATAATAAAAAAATAAAAAAAGGCAAGTGACGAGTGTCAATAAACCGACTAAAAATAATTTTTACGATCCAGAAGATGTCTCTGTTACCACAATCTATGGAATCAAACCGCGTAGTTTAAATGTGAGAATTCCATCAATTTCTTTACAACATGCTAGCAAATGACCACATTCACCCGCTTACGGGCATTTAAATAATTACATGGTGGCTCTTTAAATAGCGCTAGGGCATAACTGATGGCAGATTCTGAAACTGCAATGTTTAAACATAATTTTAAGGCAAAAAATGGAAAATGTAATTTTTTGTCATTTTTGACGAAATTTCACAGATGCCTCCCCTTTAGTATGAACTGTAGTACAATATAAGACCATTAACCATTATTCAAGGATCTTAGCTAAAAGGAATCATAATGTTCAAGTGCTATACACAGTAAAGAAATTTTACACATTTATGGAAAATGTAATTCATTGTTCAACAGTAAAACATATACCTACAACTCATTTCTTAATGTGTATCTATGATTGATTATGCATTACTATAATAGGTTTTATCATCTGGCTATACATAGATCAGTGGCATATTACAGATTGACATTAAACATTATTTATTTTCACATTTATATGCATAGAAATTGTAATTCAATAAACTTGATCAACTATGATGCTTATATAATAAGTAAATAAAAGGTTAAACCTTATCAGAAGAATTAATTGTACCATATTATAGAAGTTACAAGCATTTCAGATTGTTGAATTCCTAAATTGGCATTTTCAAAATAGTAAATAATAATTTTTTCCTAATGCAGAATGTATTCAAATTTGATTTAAAATAACATTTTGTCTGCTTAAAATACTATCCTGTGTTGTATAACTTATAGGAATGTTCCTAAGAACAAGATACAAATTCTAGTTGAAATGCTATTTATCTCTTTAATTTTCTTTCTTATTTTATGCTTCACAAATTGATAAGAGTGAATTTGGTCTATGTTTCATAACACTTCTATGAAGTCATTTTACATCCTTTGATTGGTGAATATTCATATATTTATAAAACTTTCAATCCCAATTTGTGTTAGCAGTTTTTTTCTAGAAGGAGGTATACTTCAATATTATTTTCAGTTACAAAAATGCCCCCCTCCATTTGTTGGAATACAATTGTTATTGACAATACATATGTATAGCAATTTTGTTATTTTGTAGATTCACCCAGTAACTTTGATTTCACACCGTTTACAAGTGAGTTGTATCAGTGCACTTTGATAAGACTGAGAGCAGCTGATATTGATCAAGAAGTAAAGGAGCGAGCCATTTCTTGCATGGGGCAAATCATCTGTAACTTAGGTGATTACCTTCAAGTAAGTGGTGTATTTCGATAAATCATCTTAACAAAACACTCAATTGCTGTGCAAGTATCAAACTAATGTATCCTTTACCTGTTAATGTTTTTAGCTGTTGTAGCCAGAATAGGGTCATTCAAAAAGTGTGTAGGTTTTGTTACATCAAATTATGAATTTTATTTTTTTCAAAACACTAACAAAATTCATATACACATTCTCACACCTTCCATGCCCTCCTTTACTGTGCTGGCATGTAAGAACAATGTTCGTGAAATTTGCTTTGACTGCCTGACAAGTTTCCACTTGGATTTCACTGACAACTTATCAAATTTCTTCCTTTAAAGATATAATGGGGTTTATTGACATACGCCAAAGATTTAAGAGTACCCAAGGGAAAAGGTTGCAAGGAAGTCAACATGACCTTAGGAGCCATTGATGGTCAGTATTATGCAAAATAAAACCAATCCACAAAAGTTCACCACTTCATGTGATCGACCCCTTTCAGCTGCTGCATAATTGAATTTCATAAGGATGGTAATGGAGATCATACTGGAGAATTCTCTGTGCTGTCGCGAGACATTATTTACAATCGTGCAGCTTGTTTACACAAAGGAACTGATAGGTGGCTAGCATTCACAAAGAGCCGGCAAATAAACAAGAGACGCATAGTGTACCACAGAGGTGAAAGACTTCCCGGCACCGATATTGTTACATTCTAGAACATTCGTGTTTTATCTGGTGACATGTTAGAGAAAATTCCATAACAGTCTGGAATTCATGAATGGGTGTATAAAAAGAAGCCATGGCTAGTGATAAGTCAGTTGTGTAACAAGAGTGTTGTTGTAACAAGAGCTGATCAGAACATTGTTTGCTATTGTCATCGACCTTGGTGCTGTGGATTGTGATATGTGATGTAATTCTGCTGCTACGCAGTGTGTTTCTATGCAAATAAAGAACATTCAGAATTTCTGCAAATTGGATTTTTAATTCTATGAACCCGCAAAGTCACAGTACTGAAGAGCATTCTATGCCCAATTTTTGGAAAGGGTGAAAAACCCATTTCATTGGACTAACAGCCGTACTGTAATGAATCACTGTAATGTTTTACTCAGATCAAACCACTATGACATCCAAGTCTTTTAATGTTCACTGTTGAACCATTTCATTGAACTTTATAAGTCTGCGAACTGTTGATTCATTTGTGCTGTATTTTGCCCTAGAATTGTACAGTCGCTTTATAGTTGCTGCATAACTTCCTCTGTTTGCCTCTGATATAGCTTTTCCCCGAATAAATAGTATAAGATTTTGGGTAATGATTATATTAATTCTTTTGGTTTATAAACATTTTTCATAATTAGCACTTGTTGCATTGAAGAAATGCAATAAATTCAGATTCAAGTGACATTCAGTATGTTTGTGGATATAGCAACAATACAAAACAATGTTGGCAAATGACAAACTAAAATTCATTAAAGGATTCAAAACCAGCATGCTTTTTTGATGATCCTGTACATAAATGTTTAAGTAAATTGTTAAGGCACATCAGTGTTATGAAGTCCAACATAAGTTTTAATTATAAAAAGTTAACAGAAATATATATTTATTTTATGTTATTTCTTTATTAATGTTAACCTATATACAGGTGAATATGGATTAGATTCAGCCCCGGCTCTTCACCGGTCGTATTCATAATTTACAATAAAATTAATTCTTAAATTTTTATCAGTATTTTCTTGTTTGACCGTTTACTGTCTATATCCATTTATTCTTCACTTTATTTAAAGTTGTCCTACCTTTTTACTTTTTTTATAAAGCATTATAGCTACTTCTGTTGCAACAACAATTCTTAAACCATTTCTTTTTTATGTACTCTTCTCGCTAAATTTTTATCATAATTCTCAAAAGTTTTCATTCTGATATTTTAAATTTAAGCATCTGTTTGCCTACATGCATTTCAATGCTTGGTTATGAATACAATGTACGTTCCCCCCCCCCCCCCCCCCCCCCCCACACATTTTCCTTTATAATGTTATTTGCTTACAGTCTCCTGCATAGTGTATCACTGAGTTTGGTTTTTCTCATAAACTACATTTCTATTAGTATTGTAGATAGATCAAATTTTTAATCGATTAACCATGTTACTTTAATCGATTAATCTATCAATTAATCGAGATATTATCCATTCGAAAATTAGGTGTAAGGATTATATAAAGTACTTTAATACTCTGTATATTTAATTATTTATGAAACTTTTAAATATTTGGATTCAAAATTTGTGTTTGCATTAAGTGCACATGCTTTATATATGTATTGAATTAGATCTATATACAATATTTTTGTAAGTGATTATTTAGTAATGTATTTTATCAATATCTACTAAGATTTGTGAGACTGACATGCAAATAATAGTTTACATGAAGACTCACCTAGTTGCCCGCCTCGGTAGTGTAGATGGCAGCATGTCTGCTTCACGTTCAAGAGGTCCCGAATTCGAAGCTCAGTTAGGATGAGTTATCTGGATAAGGCTTTTCCAGGGTTTTCCCTTATCCTGGAAAAAAAAAAAAAAAACTCACTTAGTCACTGTTGTTTGATCCATGATTTTAAACATGTAAGTGCATTCACATGTTTTGAATTAAGTGCTGCTCTTCATTTGGTGACAATATTATTTTCCTGCATCACAAAACACAAGTTCACAGGGAAACGATGTAGCTGGTACACAAAGTAATTTCTTCGCTATGGATGAAAGAAAGTCTTTTCCATACTAATTCTCTTGTGCCTCTTGGAAGACATTTCAAGGATTTAAATCTCGGATCAATAGCTGTAACGTCTTTGTAAATTTCTAATTTAGGCCAGTTATTAATTCTTTCTGTTAAATCTTCGACAAGAGTAGTTTTGAACCTGATCACATACAGAGCATCTGAATCAGCGACTTTGAGAGTTAACCTTTGGTAAGTTATTGCAGGTAGCGCAACACTTGCTGTGACGTATTTACTACCCCCAAGAGAATCACAAATATTTAGACATTCAAACATTCTTTGTGTCATTTCCCATTCAATTTCGGTTAATGGAATAATATTTGAAGGTTGGGTATCTAATATGTCAATAACGTGCTTGCTGTATCTTCTCCTTCCTTGGTGATATCACCTTCTTTCTAGTCAGTCCCCTTCTCTTCTTTCCTTTGTGATGTACACAACCTTACTTTTCAACCTGTTCTCTGACATCACCTGTTGTGATGACGTACTTGAATATCCATTTTTGCTTGCCTTTGGTTGAACTTTGGACGTCTTCATCAGTGTTTCAAACATTCTGGTTGCCAATGTATTGAGCTGACTTATTTCCTGATGACACTGTCTCGAGTCCCTTATTACACTTTCTTTCTCTGTCACCACCTTTCCATCAAACCATAATTGTAAATTATGAATGTTTCCCTGTTTCCCTTCCATTTTCCCTATTGTTTTCATTTGTTGTAACAATTTTCTCTTCAGAGCTCGTTCCATTGTCAGGTCTTTGTTTATAAATATGTTTGTTCCCTTTAACATTTTTTAACTTTTCAGCACTTCATACAGAAACTATAATGAAATAAATTTCACAACTATCAGCCTTGATCCTCTTGTTCTTCCAATACTGAATACTTCACCAATTTCCCAGCCCTGTAGTACAATCAAAGTTTTCCTTCCTATATCCCCTTAACCTCTTTGCATGGGCCGTACTTCCTTCCTTCCTTTATACCAGCATTGACTAGTTGAACCTCCAATACTTACTTTCCAAAGCATCCACTTCACCTCTCACATTTCCATTCTTCAAATCATCTTTAATTTCCATCATTCTTTCTCCACCCTTTGTAGTTTATTTCTAATTTCTCGTACATATCCTTTACTATAATTAATATTTCTTCCATATATTCTTGATACCCATTTGGCCCTGGGTTCATTTTAACTCCTCCAATTAGTAATAGCATACATATTACAGTCTGTGAGGTTTAACTAGTCGTGTGCCTTTTAGAAAGGGAAAGGAATACTGACCGCTCACTCTATGACGTAGCGGGCAAAGCAGACACCCCAGCCAAGCGTGCATCAGTGGCGGAGCGCCCCTTCTCCACTCCGTCACTTTTCTAATCACATTATGAAACAAGGCTCTTGCATCGACACTTTTAAATGAAATGTTATGTTTGGCATCATCACTCTTCACTTGTGCCCAAATAAGTTCTATAGCATTAAAGTTGCAGTGATAAGGTGGCAATCTTACTACGGTATAACCGTGTACCTCTGCGAGACTATTTCATACACTTTGAAATTATCCTTTTCAGTTTAATTCGTATAGCACTGGATTTGTCACTTTTGGATCAAACTCAATATTCCTATAACAAAGCCATTCCTGCATATGGGATTTGAGTGAAGATGAAGTGGGTGCTTTATTAATTTCTATGGAATGATAAGAGGCATTGTCCATAATGATGACATCACTAGACGGGATGTTAGGTAGAAATGCATTAACAAACCAATCGTTGAAAATATTACTATCCATTTCTTCATGGTAGTCTTTGGTTGAATTTGACTTAAATATTAGCAAAGCATTAGGAATAAATCCTGGTGAATATCCAGCATGTTCATATATAATTGGCTGCCCTTTGCCGATGGGTGTTTTAAGAGGGAAATCAGTTACATTTTCATCAGCAATACACTTCCACACCGTATTTCTCGTATGGTTTATATTTACCCAAGTTTCGTCAAAGTACGCTGTAGGCCTACCTGTAGATCTCAGTTCTTACATTCGTCTTAAAAATTTAAATCTTTTAGAAACAATATCCATTCGTTCCATTAAAAAGTGTATTCCCTGTGAATTTTTACCGTAACTGAAATTAAGCTTTTTAAGAATTTGTTTAAGGGCCACATGCTTCCTTTAACTAAGTCTTTAGCTCTTAAAGCCTCATATATGTCCAGCAAACTAGGTAGAAAGTCCGTACGATACAGCGAATAGATTGTTCGCTTAATAGCAGCAGCTGTGAGTGAATCAATTTCTGTTTTTCGCAGTCTTCTATTAGGGCGCTTCTTGCCTGGTGTTTGCAGTCTACCGCCGCTAGCTTCTGCATTTTTGTCTTCTTTTAAAATTCGTTGGACAGAACTAGAAGAAATACCTGTAGCAGCAGCAGTTCTCTCAACGATGATCGTCACTGAAATAGTCGGCTTTCCACATTTAAAAGCTTCACATTCACCACTGAAGAAACCGTGAACTTTGACTACAATTTCCCTAGAATCTGATTTTAGAACTTTCCCTCGAGATTCAACTTGAAACAACACAAACACAGCTAAAACTACAAGAAAATAATTCAACATATCCATATGTTGCAACAATGAAAAAATTTTGTGTGTCGTGTAAATCCACAAAACAATAAATGCACAGTTGTATCACTCATACGCCACTGACAACCTTTAATCAACACACAGCGGAGTAGGGGTTGCCAGCGTCTACTTTCCACGAATCACGACAAAGCAGTGGTTGCTGACCCGCCCACATGTGCTAGACAAGGACAGCATTCTGTGTTAGACAAGGATAGTAGAGAATACGCCAACTTAAACCTTACAGACTGTACACATAAAAGAAAAAACATTCTGCTATTATATAGAATAAAAAGAACTATTTCAGAAAGTGGAGTGCCATTGTTACTAAAATTAGGCAAGTTAGTCAACCTTGTATATACTTTTCTCCACTAAGTGGAGAAAAGTATATACAAGGTTGACTCACTTGCCTAATTTTAATATCTGCTATTACTTCATCTTCTTTTATTTTAGTTTCATTTCCTTCAATCCTATTAAAAGCTCAAATTGTTACTCTATATGTTTCAGTGTTCACCCCCCATTGTTGCTTATTTCCTTTTTCCATCAACTCCAAGAACCCACTTCATACACATCCTCTCTCTACCATTGCTTGCTTAGTAAACAGTTTAGCATTAATGTGACAGGCTACCATTCTCAAACAAATAATTGTATAGGTTAATAAAAAGAGAATGGAGAGGGAAGGAATGGCTTGGATTGGAACAGGGGACTAAGAAGTAGCAGGAGAGAAAGATGTGAATTATGTGGAGAAACAGAAAGTACAGTTCATATTGTGACTTTGTGGGTTCGTGAAATGAAAAGTCCAATTGCACCACTCAAAAATGTTCTTTATTTCCACCGACTTACAGTTAAACACTTGCCAATTACACAGAGTTACGTAATGCACACAATTACAATTCACCAGTTCGTCCGTTACCATTCCGATGCATGTACACAATCTTTTTGTCCGTCCGCTAGCTCGTCAAGAACTCTGACTGACTGACTCGCTGACCTCCAGCACGGCATGTTGCTTATATAGGGTCAGCTGGCCGATCGAGAATGTTCTGGATTAGATGAAATATCCCGTAAGTTCGAGAAATCAAGGGCAGCGGAAAGAGACGGCACGGTAATGTTTTTTTTCTCCAGCCACCCCTCGCTACCACTATAAGACAAACGACGGGGGCATGTCCGAACGTTCGGGTGACAATATTCTGAGTGCAAAGAGTGGAGACTGGAAGTATGGGAGAAGAAATGGGAAAAGATGCGAAGCAAGCTGTTAGCCATAAAAATGGTTACGGTGAAAAATGCAAGTAGAAATACAAATATAGGGAACTTGTTTCAGAAACCTAAAGAGAAATGGTTGAGAAAAGTAAAGAGAGGAAAAGATAATATGGTGGGACAACAAAGGAAAAGATAGCAAACTAGAGTAGAGGATGGAAGGGTGACTATGCTACTCAGCAATGTTAGAAGGCCTTGGAGATAAGCAGGCTGAGCTAACAGTGTTAAAGAAGGAAAACTGCACCAAAATTTATACCACTAGACTAAGAAATATGTATGTAATGTATGTATGTATTGTAGATAAAATATTGTAAATAGTAAGTTGTATAAATTCAATTCTCAAAGAAATACAACATTTGCCGTAAAAAAACTCACAATGGCATTTGTTATGCTAAAATAAAATCCAATATATAGACTGCAGACTCTTATTACAATTTATCTTCTTATGTATATACTACAAATTGTTCATCAGAACTCATTTTTCATCTTTTCCAAGTTAATTTTGGCCAAAATGGAACACATTCTCGTAGATATACAGATGGTTAAATGGGAGCAATTAATGTTTATGGAAGCTTGCATGGTGTGTCTACATGGTCCCTAGATTTTATTGTTATGGTTAATTTGCAAGGTCATATTGTTATTTTAATAGAAATCCAATTAAAAAACATTTTATGACTTACATTCTGTGTGTGTTTTTTTAATTTGACGTAAGGATAAAACTGTCTTGTTGTCTTGGTGGCTCAGTTGCTTAGGCACTGGTCTACTGTTCCCATGGTTCTGGGCTCAAATGCAATCCAGTGTGCTTAAAAACAACAGTCCCATGTCAGCAGATATACATTCATGTAAATATTCCTGCACCAGCAGCAATGATACGATCCTGGCAATGTGTCATTAACAAATAAAATATTTAAGGCTGTCTGTGCCTTAAATCTAAATCTGTTAAAAAATGTCTTAGTCATTCCACATCTGAAAGTGATTATATCTGTTTATGAAGGTTCCAGTACACCAGGGTCTTTCAATTACGTGAATAACTTACCACTCAGCAATTCAAGAACCTCTGCAATATGTACGGGGGACTACCATGCTGCAAAATAGCATTAAACTGTATTTAAACTGAAGAGGAGTTCCAGTAAAGTTTAACTGATGATAAATTTACAATATGAAATATAACTTAAAACTATGTTTAAAACTAACGGGGGGGGGGGGGGGGGGGGGTGTTTTAAACATCCTTTATAATGCTGGACTTTAATAATACTATTCCACTTTTTACCCAAGCATATATAGCTCCTCCTTGACCGTGTCACATGTTCAACATGTAATCCACTCTGCCTCAATTCCTATACAGTAAGATAGAGACAACCAAGTTTGTTTCCAATTACTGTTTTTTTTTTTTTTTTTTTTTTTTTTTTTTTTTTTTTTTATTACTAGCCACTCTTAGAATTTTCTTGTACATCACTATTTTCCTTCACTTCCCATGTTTTCCATTTTAAGTAATGTTTCTGAAAATTTTCATAGACTTAAAAGTTAATTTTCAAAAAACTATAAGTTAATTTCATCTTCCTTCTGCTTTCACACTGCAACATTCTCTCTTAATCATCATACCATGCACTCTTCTCAACAAACATAGTCCTAATTTCAAGTATTTTGCTATGCATGATCTAATTACCTGTTATACATAAAAGCTTTCCTTTTGTTCTTCCCAGCCCACTCATCAAATAACCTTGCAGTCAAGTACATTATTTTATTACCATTTCTGTTTGCTGTTCCTTCTTGATTCCATTTTTCATCTTAAAGTTGATACACCTTTTTTTAAGCAGTCCAATTTTAAATTAGTTTTTCCGTTTTTCATCTTAAAGTTGATACACCTTTTTTTAAGCAGTCCAATTTTAAATTTGTTTTTGTTAATTTTCAGGGCCTTATTCTTGCATAACTAAACCAACATAATTTGTTTTCCAGGGTGAACTGCACACATGCCTACCAATTTTTCTGGATCGTCTCCGCAATGAGATAACTCGTCTCACTACTGTTAAGGCATTAACAAAAGTGGCTGGATCACCTTTACGTATAGACTTAAGACCAATTCTGGTAAGCACCAAGCACATACAGCTGTATAATTTTGAGTCGAACTAGTACTCAGTGGTTCATATAGCTGTGTTTGGTAAATCAATAGCTGTGATCTGATATGCTAATTTTACTTCTGTAAGCATTGCCCCATTCCCATAGATTTTCTTTTTTCTTTTTTAGGGTCAAGCAGTACCAATTCTAGGCTCGTTCCTTCGCAAAAACCAAAGGGCACTGAAACTGAGCACACTGACATTATTGGATACATTAGTACGCAATTACAGCTCTGCTCTTAATACAGAGCTTTTAAACAAGGTAAGTAACTCTTCAACTTTGTTTTTGGAAAATTCAGGGAAAAGAAATAGACTTAATTTATCACTCTTTCAAATAATGAGTTTGTCACATTGTCAGTTTTGAGGAATGATAAATCAGGTTATATTAGAGCATTTTAATGTGAAAACTGTGCCATTGAGTCAAAAAAACTATGAACCAAATGCACAGAGTTTTGGCTCTTTGCATCCTCTGCACTTGGTACCAACTGCCACTATTAATAGAAAAGCATAGATGAAACAATACAACATTTTTAAAACTTAGTTCACGTTTGTGAAATGCTGGTAATTTTTTGGCAGATATTTTGTTTTAATTCTTATAGGGTGTGTGTGCTTGTCTTGTACACTTTCTTTTAAGAAAACGTATGGGTTTAGGTTGGGAGACTAAGGGGGCCACAAATCTCTACTAATAATTCTGTCCTGAAAAGTACTTGCAATTATTCTCGTCAATTGTTATATTGGACATATGAGCTGTTGAAGGGTCCTGTTGGGGAAAAAAAAAGGGGGACTAAAAGCAAAAAGGCTCCCAGTTTGTTAATTCTCGGAAAAAAAATGGGGGGAGTCAGAATCGTATTCGCTTATGTACAGGTGTCAACTGTTGACTCAAAAAATGCTGGCCCTATAGCTCCTTCTCCACAAGTGGTGCACCATAAGCCAACTTTTTCGACATGAAGGGGTACTTCATGAGCAGTATTAGGTTTCTCAGATTTACAATAATGATTATTTTGTGTACATATATCCATGCATGTGGAATCAAGCCTTATCCATGAAAATTATTAATTTTGGGTCTATTTCACCATTGTATACAATATTGAGAGAATCCACTCACAAATTGTGTTGCCTAAATACAGGACCACATGGTTGAAGAGCAGTTATTTTATATGGCTTTAACTTCAGCAATTTGGTAGCCGTAAGAAATTGTGAAAGATGCCTAAGTGATTTTTGGGAATTCTCCAAACCATGATCAATGTCCTCTTATGTTTCTTCAGTAGAAACTATATGCTGTCTTTCAGATTTCTTAGCCTGAACACACCCTGTGGCCTGAAATTTATTGTAAAGTTCTTGGATGGTTGTACAGCCTGGAACTTTTATACCTGGAACTCTTTCTGCAAATTGTACTTTCACATGGCGAGCTGAATGAGTGCTGTCAGATCTATCAAAGATCTTAGCCTATATACGACTAGTGTGAAGAAATGATTAATTTCCATTAACTAACTAAAAATAATAAGAGTTAAATGATAAAGCCTGGGACTCAAGTACTTACAAGTAAGTTGCCACAAACGGTTTATCTTGAATGCGAGAGCCCCTTGTGGTCTACCGGGTTAATATGAGTCAACTGGAGAATTTAATGTCAGGACGGCACATTGGCCATGGTAGCTCAATGGGTTAGAGTGACTGGATGGAAACCAGGAGATCCGTGGTTCAAATCCTGGCCATGGCATTGAATTTTTCATGTTGACTCTATCTATCAAAGATCTTAGCCTATATATGGCTAGTGTGAAGAAATGATTAATTTCCATCAACTAACTAAAAATTCCTAACCTAATTAATGTTTCTGTAAGCAGTCACTTTGAGCTTAGTGACAAGATATTATAGGAACTACCGTAGTGACCCAAATATAAAATGGTCTTGCATATGAGACAACCCTGAATTTTTTTTTTCAGGTTTTAACAAGCAAAATTACCTAAGTAATGAATGCAATTAGAAATACCCAGGGTCCCTGACTGTGGTCCTCTGAATACACTATTTGATGTGCCACCATTCATAATCTTCATATTTTTCAACATTACTTCATTGCAACCGGTATGTTATTAAGTACATTTTGTTTCATGCAAAATCTCTAATTTGAGGTTCAAATTGTATGTTCTCTCTGCCTCCCCCCCCCCCCCCCCCATGAAGATACTCTCCTTTCTATACTATCTGGCTGACTGGAACATGACCAAAACTGAATATATTAATGCAACAGTACAAAGTCAAGCAAGAATTGATTACAGAAGTAATTCTCATAACTCGAGAAACTTGGGTTTAATTTGTGACCTTAGGCTGAGCTGCAATGAACATGTTGTCTCACTGCTACAGTCCTTTGTGAAAATGTGTCTCTTTAAATATTAGGCTGCATACATAAATGACTTTTAAAAGCACAGTTTAAGGTAAAAAACGTTTTTGAATATTTCTGGGGGAAACACTGTTAAGTTATTCTTAATGAGTAGAAACTATGATGTAACAAAGCATAAAATTATATTACAGTTAAGTTATTTTGACACTTTTATGCAAAAATTTACATGTTTATTCTCTGACTACACTTGCTGCAGCAGAACTTACTGGAACATGTTTCAGAGACTGACATTGATCATCTGCCTATATGCACTGCACACTTCCTCCTGTGACTTAGATGGCATTTACAATAAATACAGAATGCAATAGTATGCTGTACCTTCTTTACATAAAATTATAAGGAATCAGAATAAAATATGGGGTGGCGCATAGCAAGTTCCCTAGTTTCAATTCTACGGCTTGGGAAAATATGAAGCCATACTGTTGGTAATTCCATATCAGTGAATGATGGGAACAATGCATTTTTGGTTTTGTAGCTGTCTTGGATCAGTTTGGAATCGTGGGACTTTAAAAAATAAAAGACATAAGAAAAACTGTGACAGTAAATTCAGACAGATACGTAACAATGTTAGAGATTATACAAATATAACAATTTGTAACAAAAGCTTCACTTAACTTAAGAAAATGGTGTTAATCCTTCTTTCTAATTGATATCGATTTCACGAACTCTTGTCCGCATCTTCAGTCAAGGAAAACCACAGGAGAAAACAAATTCGTTGTTAAGGAAGTTACTATGTTATGTTTTTTTCAGTATTACCAAAATCTGAAAACGAAACAAACTTAAGAACAGAATCAACTGCTGGTATTTCAAAATTCATTACACAATGTTTATTTTTTAAAATAAATATATTTTCCCAAACCATTAAATCTGTCGGGGCATTTAATTGTTTTAATAATTTAACTTCAGTATTTATATTATGGTTAAATGACCAAAAAGGATCTGCTACGGCCAATTTATCAGTTTGTTTATACTTAATGTTACGAAAATGCTCTTTCGTTCTGATTTCGAAATTATGTTTCGTCTTACCAATGTAAACTCGATCACAATCTAAACAATCAAATTGATAAATACTAGATTTTTTATTATTAGGAATTTCATCTTTTTTAGAGAAATGTAGTAAATTTTTAATACTATATTTGTTTTGAGGAACCAAAGTTATACCAAACTCTTTAAAAACTTGTTGAAATTGTTTATTAAACCAAGGATGGTAAGTACATTTTTTAAAATTACAATCATCTTATACATCCTTGACTGAAGATGCGGACAAGAGTTCGTGAAATGGAGATCAATTAGAAAGAAGAATTAACACCATTTTCTTAACTTAAGTGAAACTTTTGTAACAAATTGCTATATTTGAATAATATTCATTGCTTCACTGTAGCTAGCTTCATTTTCTACATAATGTTAGAGATGTTTGTGATTCCTGAACTCAGAAGGATTGGAATGGATCCAAAGAATGTTTACTTCAAATAAGACGGTGCTGCAGTCCATACAGCATGCAACAGTATGACATTACTCAGAAATAATTTAAGTCCATCATTTCAAGGTTTGAGACATTGCATGGCCTGCCTGCTCACCTGATCTTGCAGTTCTCAGGTTCTTCTTGTGGGGCTGTTTGAAACAAAGTTTTTACTAGATATCTTGCAACTCCACAAGTGCTGAAATAAGCCATTACTGAAGAAATTATGGCCATTGAAAGAGATCTACTGTATCATGTTGTTTCCCAGTTTCATTACATGCTTGCAGGAATGGCTGGACTGTAGTGGAGACCAACTTGAGGATGTAATTTTCAAGACATAATTCTGTAACATGAGGTAAATAAATGGCATGTTGTATAGTTTCAATTGTTACATTTATGTTCCTCTCCTATCTGAGTAATTAAATATAAGCCTCCAAAACTAGGGAGCTTGCTATGCGCCATTCTTTATAAAACAAGCTACAGCATCCTTAATAAAAGTATGTGTCACTCTTACACACAAACCCATAAAATTAGATTAAAAATTACAACTACAACCCAAGGGGACTCTTGCAGTAATGAGAAGGCTAATCTTCAAGTTGGTAAACATTCCTGCAAACACAGAAGAAACAAATAAGGAAAATTGCTACACTAAGCAACATAAAAAGATCAAGTAGTTCAAAAAATTCACACTCCACCTATGAGACTTACAGAAATTCACAGAAGTATTTAAAGAATATGGTATAATATAGTCCCAATGAACAAGCATTGCTTAAAAAAGTTGCTCTTGAGACTAACACAAAGAATAAGATTCCATTGAGAAAAACTATTGGTATATATGAAATTGAATGTAAAGATTACAAATAGTATGCAGTGTCATGATGGCAGGGAATACCTGCTGCTAAAAGTTACCCAATTCTAACATTTTGTTGTTTGACATGAGAAAGAGCAAAATTGTGGAAAATTTAAGTACAGCTGCTGATGTCATGAGCCAGAAGTAGCGCCTTTGTTGTACCATGCTGGTGTTTACCAGACTGTTCTATTTTAGAAGATCTGGAAGATATGACTTGACAATGTTTCATTCCTTCGATTTGAGAGATTTCAATTTCCCAAGCTTCCTTATGTGATTGGCAGGCTTGCAAAAGCCAACTTAGTCATTTGAGTTCAGTTCCTAGTTATGAGTTGAAAAGTGAGTATCAAAGTTACTGTGAAGTAGTTCTGTACCAATTAAAAATCTTCAAACAGTGAACGTTGAGAACTTAGAACAGCACAAGGTGGTGTGTACAATAGAAACCTAACGGAACATTAGACTAACATGTTGAACCATATATTCACTGTATTTGTAGAAAGGTGAAAGTCATTGTAAGTTAGCATTGGGCTAATAATTCTAATGACAAAATGAGTTTGATGCAACTTCATGTTGTCATTTTGTCACAGTAGAGAAGACAAAGAGGAATATTGATTGATATAAGTTTAAAGAACACATGAGAAACTTGAAATATAAACATTTCCCATATTAGAAGAATCTTGTGCAGTAATCCAGCCAAAATGCCATCTACAAGTCGCAAGAGGAAGAAAGGCAGTGAATCTAAACTGAAAATGGAGACAGCAATCTCCAAAATATGTCCAAGTAAGTTCTGATATAGAAAGTGAAGTCAGGATAATAAACTTGTCCATTTTTTCACATAAATGTGAAAAATATTGTCTTATATTCAGACCAGTATTGTATAAATTGATATTGTCACATGCTAGGTCCAAGAATTAAGGACATTTGGTAGCAATTATAAACTAAAATTTTCATAACATTATTTCAAAACTCTTTAAGAAGCAGTATTTTAGTCAATACATTTGTGTTTAAAAAAAAAAAGGTAAAAACAGTAGTGAAATATAAATGTGAAATCCCTTGCAGGTTATTATTGAATTGGCTCCCTTACTGAGTGAGGTAGATCTTCACATTGCACAGCTAACATTGACACTGTTGACCTCTATTGCTCAGTTGCATCCTGCAGCATTAGCAAGAGTGTCCGATGCAATCCTACCAGAAATACTCACATTAGTAAAGTCACCTCTACTCCAAGGTAATGTTATATATTATGTTTTATGTCTTATAAAGATACAAGATGTTCAAGAAAATATCCCCACCCCAAAGTATGCTTTAAATGGAACATTTTTCATTGTTTTTGTTTCCTGAAAAATGACGGATGTTTCTAATTAAAATACAGTAATACCCCTCTTACACTTTTCAAGGGACCATAAGAATAGTGGTATAAATGGAGGGAAAGTCATGGTAAACCACTTACATTTGTAAAAATGTCTGGAGAAAGTGGTTAATGCATCTTAATTGTTAAATTGTTAATTGTTAAAAAAAAGGGGGGGGCAGTGCCACAGCTAAAATTTGTTTGAAAATCCACAGGTGCTGCACTTAACTCAATGTTGGAGTTTTTCCAAGCTCTTGTGAAGGCTGGCCTGCCTGGCTTAGAGTACAGGGATCTTCTCTCCATGTTGATAGCTCCGGTAGCACAAAGTATATCAAATTCTGCACCACCAGTTCTGCATAAACAGGTAAGTGAAAAATGTTTGAAGGTTTAATGTGATTATTCAAATCATTCTGTAACAGTACTATTTCAGAGGATAGAAAGAAGTAACTGATTTAGGAGGGAAAAAAAAGTCTTATGGCCACATATTTTGAGCTCTTAAATCCAAATGAAAAGCATTTTTAGAGGCAGTATGTTGGATAAATGCAGTTGTGTCTTATAAAGATACAAGATATTCAAGAAAATATCCCCACCCCAAAGTATGCTTTAAATGGAACATTTTTCATTGTTTTTGTTTCCTGAAAAATGACGGATGTTTCTAATTAAAATACAGTAATACCCCTCTTACACTTTTCAAGGGACCATAAGAATAGTGGTATAAATGGAGGGAAAGTCGTGGTAAACCACTTACATTTGTAAAAATGTCTGGAGAAAGTGGTTAATGCATCTTAAATGCACATTTTTAATATTAGAGATTGTTCCTAGTACTTATTACTTGGAACAGATAGCTTGAAATTTAAATTAAATTTAAAGGGAGTCAATTAATGACACTAAACAACACTTACTTTTAAATTTTCCCGGAACATGTTTCAGAGGCTATTCCCTCCATTGTCAACCAGAGATCGACTGGTTCTCAGTGGTGTAGCTGGCGATATTTTGTCATAGGTCTCCTCTGGTGGCAGTTCGAGGAACTTGTTGAACAAATCTTTCTTGGGGTTGTCAAAATTGAATACTTTGTTCCTGATGTGTGTTTGGAGGAATTTGTTCCTATTTTTTGAAATGAAGATTTGTTCCCGTGTAGACAGTTCTTGTTTTCCTGTTGTATGTTTAAGTAGTTTTTGTTCTGGATTTATGTTGTTTTTTTTCCCCAAAAATGTGTGATGTCAATATGATATCAATATGATGTCATCAGCATATATTAACGATTGTGCCCAAACTGGTCTTAAATTTCTATATCCTATCATAGTTCTTGCTGTTCTTCTTTTGCAAATTTTCCACACCTCTGCGGTCCTCGTCCCGAGGGGTGGGCAACAGGAAGTAGGGGACTGACTGATGGGGTGACGTACGGTGGGGACTTGGTGTACCCCAGGACCGCTACGGCTGCCGAGAAGGCCCATCAGTAACCCCGAAAACTGGCAGAAGAGGCTCTGGTATTTTTCCCCAGGGACCTACTACGGTAGGTACGGGATTGGCAATCCCGGGGTCCCTAGCCACTCACCCTCAATTCATCCCTTTCATCTCCATCAACTGCGCCACGTTGAGCTACTGTTTGTCAGTATGCATCACCTTCTTCCCCTTCTAGTTTTTTATTATAATTATTAGTACTTAAGGTCTTAGGTTTATAACTCCTGTCTCACCAGCAGGGATCTCTCCTATCTCCGTGGTTCTGTCCCACGGTTTTCAGCGCGGCTTCCGACATGTGTGCTCTCCGGAGGTCTCAAAAGTGAAGGTTGAGCGGACCCTTCGCACTGCCCCTATGTGTAGCCTTAGGTGCGGAGCCCGTCCACACCGTCAAGTACACCCACGTAGCTCCTTGAGGGCCCGGTCTGTGGTAATCTCCCGACGGCCGTGTTTGCCGTTGGGTTAGTATCACGGACCGGACGTGTTACCGCTGACGGAACCCCGGTGTAATCAACCACAAGTCCCCTGAATCCGCGTGTGCCCTTTATGCGCAGCACGGCCTAAAGTGGGGAGCCACAGGCGGTTATTCCTGTGGTAGGGGCATAAAGCCGGGGTGTGCGTGGTGAACGGTTTACCCATACGGACAAGCAGTGGATATTGAAGGGTAGCTTTTCTGAGGTACAAATGAGATCGGTCTTGGGTGGGGTCCCCATGACGGCACAGACCGTGAAGATTCGGTGTCTTTCTTTCTTTAACCCCCGGATGGCAGGCTGACGCCGACGGTTCCGGAAGGGGGTCCTTTTCAAAATGCATCCGCGCAAAACCTCTTTCATCAACCCGTATATTGTGATGACCTTGGCATGTGATGGCAAAACGTTTAAAGATATTAGTCCTTTTTACATTAAGCGAGAATTAGATAAGATCAGTGGCCCTGTTAAGAATGCGATGCGCCTCCGAGACGGCACCCTACTATTGGAGAGCACAAGTGCAGACCAGTCTCGAAAACTGCAAAAGGCGACTTTGTTGGGCTCCTACCCGATCCGGGTAGCCCCACACAAAACGCTTAACACCTGCAGAGGAGTAGTCACCACCTCCAGCTTAGACGGTCTTGCAAACGAAGAAATCGTAAGTTGCCTCTCTGATCAACTTGTTTGTCAGGCGTACCGGCTAATACGAAAACAGGATGGCAAGGAGTACCCACTACGTATGGTATTTCTAACTTTTGCTGGGACGAAGTTACCTGAATATATATATTGCGGCTATGAACGTGCTAGCGTCCGCCAGTATGTCCCGAACCCCATGCGCTGTTTCCAATGTCAGCGGTTCGGACATACTAAGGTCACGTGTACCAATCCTGCTCTTTGTGAGCAATGTGGCCTACCGAAGCACGAAGACTCAAACTGCACTCGACCACCTTGTTGCGTGAACTGTGGCGGTAGTCATCCTTCCAGCTCGCGACAGTGCCCTAGATTCATGGACAAAAAAAGTATTCAGGAGCTACGTGTAAAAGAACGCCTGACTTTTCCAGAGGCACGACGGCGCTTTGAACAACTAAAGCCTGCTACCACTACTACTGGGTATGCATCAGCAGCTCGCCGTACTCCTAATACCACTGTTGCTGTTCAACACGTCCCTGTCGCCCACGCATCCACGCAGACAGACTCTCTAGCCGTTAAACCCACGTCTCAGACTGTTTGTATATCCACCAGCACAGCCTCCGGTTCAACCGTACAGACTCCAGCCACCAAGCCATCAGCGGGTAACAGCCATCCCGTAGTAAATGCGAAAAACCGATCCCGGCCACCACATAGATCGCGAAGTCGCTCACCTTCTATTAGATCCCGGTCTCGTTCTACGAGCCGTAGGAGTTCTGACTCCCGAACATCAGCGGAGTCACAGGAGGCTAACGATTTTCGAGTCGTAGGGCCCAAATCAGCCAAGGTCAGGAAAAAGGTTAAAACGGCCCGCTAAAAACTCTTTATGGAAATAATCCAGTGGAATGTCAATGGTTTTCGAGCTCGTGCTCAAGACCTACAACATTTAGTTTCTCAACGGTCACCATCAATTATTTGTCTCCAGGAAACCCACTTACATCCCAATCACTCGTTACACCTTCACTCTTTCTCTGCATTTAGAAGCGACTCTCTTGCAGGTGTGCGTGCAAGCGGTGGCGTTGCTACCCTAGTGGCTCCTTACATCTCAGCCGCCAACGTTCCTCTCACCACACCAATGCAAGCTGTGGCCGTTCGGATACAGCTGGAGAGCATCAGTTTTACCATCTGCAACGTGTACCTGCCGCCGCTCAGTATAGTTCCAGAGCGTGATCTTAGAGCTCTATTGGCTCAGCTCCCCTCACCACTACTCCTTATGGGAGATTTGAATGCCAAGCACACGCTCTGGGGATCAGACACTGATGACGCCCGTGGATGCCTCCTCGTAGACGTCTTCGATCAGTCAGACCTGCTTCTGCTAAATACTGGTGACCCGACATTCCTATCATCCGCTTATGGTACACATTCCGTACTAGACCTCTCTTTCTGCAGTCCGTCATTAGTACCACTACTTGAGTGGTCAGTACTTTCCGACCTCTTTGGCAGTGATCATTACCCCATTAACATTCATTTTTCTGGCCGCCAATGTGTACCTTCTCGACATCCCCGCTGGATTATTTCCAAAGCTAACTGGGGAAAATTCCAATCCCTCATACACCTCATCGACGATGGTTTCGACACCATCGACGAAATGGTCGAATATTTTACTTGCTCGATCCTGCTCGCAGCAGAATCCAGCATTCCTCGAGGTTCACCTACACCACGTCGTATCCCTGTACTGTGGTGGTCTGAGGAATGCAGTTTGGCTGTCAAAGCACGCAAACGTGCTTTGTGCGTTTTTCAGCGGCACCCGACAGAAGGGAACTTCGTCGCCTTCAAACGTTCTCGCGCTAGGGCACGCTTTATACTGCGCAACGCAAAGCGTAAATCCTGGGAAGCCTATGTGTCTTCGCTTTCCCGGCGCAGCTCTACCCAACAAGTATGGTCAGCTGTTCGGCGGATGTATGGCAAGTATCGCCGGACGGTAATTCCCGGCCTTGCCATCAACGGTTCCATGTGCACCACCGAGCAGGACATAGCTGAAGCCCTAGCTACAACATTTGCTGCTACTAGCCAAACTGACCGCTATGACGCTCTCTTCCTGCCTATTAAGGAAAAGGCGGAACGGGTACAACTAAATTTTAATAGTGACTGCACCGAGCCGTACAACCAACCTTTTACCGCTGCCGAGCTCGCCCATTCTCTAGCGTTAGCAAAGGATTCTTCTCCAGGTCCCGATGACATACACCGACAGATGCTGCTACATCTTCCATCTGAGGCGCTATGTTTCCTATTAAACATCTATAACCGCATTTGGCATGAGCGGGTTTTCCCTTCCTCCTGGCGAGAGGGTATTGTCATCCCCATCCCTCGACCCGGAAAGGACCGCACACTTCCATCTAGCTACCGCCCCATTTGCCTGACGAGTGTCCTCTGTAAGACCTTCGAGCGAATGATAAACGCTCGGTTAAATTGGTGGCTAGAAAAACATAACCATCTGTCCAACTTGCAATGCGGTTTTCGTCGCCATCGCTCAAGTGTCGACAATCTAACACGCCTTGAGGGGTATATTTCCGATGCCTTTCTACTGAAACAGCACGCCGTGGGCGTGTTCCTCGACCTGGAGAAGGCCTATGACACCACTTGGCGGTACGGCATACTCCGTAACCTTCATAGTTACGGTATGCGTGGTCATCTACCCGAGTTTTTATGCAATTTTTTAAAACTTCGCCGTTTTCGTGTCCGCATAGGAAAAACGATATCCCAGGAGCGGATACAGGAGAACGGTGTACCTCAAGGGTCGATTTTGAGCGTCACCCTTTTCGCCGTAGCGATTAACGGCATCACTAGTGCCGTTCGAAGTGGAATTCCATCATCCCTCTATGTTGACGACTTCGCAATCTATTATAGGTCTGCCAACATAGATCACATTGTGCGCCAACTGCAGCTGACCATTACCCAGCTAGCAGCTTGGGCGCTTCAAACCGGCTTCCGTTTTTCAGCTGCGAAGACGCAGTGTATCCACTTTCACCGCCTACGGGGTATTCACCCGCCTCCTGATCTTTATTTGAACGGCACACCCCTGCCATTTGTCTCGCACCTGAAGTTCTTGGGCCTCTACTTGGACCAACAACTCAATTGGGAGCACCACATTCGTCACCTTCGAGCCTCTTGCGATCGTTCTCTTCGGGTGCTGAAGGTATTATCTGGAGCATCTTGGGGGGGCGATCGCACGGTAATGTTGAGGCTGTACCGCTCTCTGGTTCGGTCCAAGCTGGACTACGGCAGTTTTATTTATGGCGCAGCGACCGCCTCTAAACTTCGCCTTTTAGACACCGTTCATCGTACTGGCATCCGCCTTGCCACAGGAGCTTTCCGCACCAGTCGAGTCGACTGCCTGTATGCAGACTCAGGCGAACCTCCACTCCATATTCGTCGCTCGATGTTACTCTGCTCATACGTTTCGAAGTTGGCAAGTTATCCCAATCATCCTTGTTTTAAACCAGTTCTGTGTCCAGATTTAGTCCACCGTTATATGCGCCCTGGTTCTCGGACTCGTCCCGTGGGAATCAGATTTCGGGATCTACTGCATTCGCAAGGCCTCCGAATGCCTCGCGTGGAGAGGTCGTCCATCAGCCCTTATCCTGCATGGCAGCTCAATCGTGCGCGGTTCGATCTAACACTTTCAAACAACTCTAGACTCGCTACTCCACATTCGGTGTTCCAACAACTGTTTGCCGAATTACTGGGCCGTTACCCTAACTATGTTCTGGTCTTTACAGACGGTTCTCAGTTAGGTAACGCTACGGGTTGCGCGTTCTTCGTTAACGGTGAGGCTCACAAATTTCGACTTCTGGACTCAACTTCGGTCTTCTCAGCAGAACTGTATGCCATCTTCTATTTGCTCCTTTTTATTTGCAAGTTAGCTCCTGGCCCTTTTATTGTCTGCACTGATTCTCTGAGTGCTCTTCAGGCCTTGCAACAGCACACTGCCGCTCACACACTTGTTTTAAAAATACAGGCCCAGATCTCGCAAATGCTCAGTCGCGGATACCATTTTCTTTTTACTTGGACCCCAGGCCATGTTGGGATTTCTGGGAACGAGGAGGCGGACGCGGCTGCTAAGTCCGCTTGCCATTTGCCCCGGAGTTTAACAACTACGGTGCCGCACCAGGATGTGCAACGTTTTTTCCGTCGCCAACTTCTATCTGCTTGGCAGCAATCCTGGACAGCTTTGGAAGGCACACAACTCCGGGCGATAAAGGAGAGCGTACAACCCTGGCCAACTTCCTGCAGGGATAACCGGCGGGCCGAGGTGATACTCACCCGGCTGAGAATTGGGCACACACGCGCAACGCATGGCCATCTATTAAGAGGGGAACCGGCCCCTGTGTGTGCTCCGTGTGCAGTACCTCTCACTGTGCGGCATGTATTGCTGGATTGCCTGCAGTACACCCGCGTTCGCCAGTCTTTGGGCCTAAAAGCTAACTTGCACGGTATTTTAGGGAACGACCCAGTGGCCGTGGATAAGGCACTGCAGTTTGTGTTTAAAATCGGTTTCAACAAACAAGTCTAACTTGTATTTTATATTTATTAATTTTAGAGATTTTAAATAAGTTTTAGATGGTTTTTATGTCCTTTTAACAGTTGAGTGGTTCTATAACATTTTACCCTTTTAGCTAATTTTTTTTATAGCTTTTAGGTTTTAGTTATGACTTGGGGCCCAAATGACCTTGTTGTCGACGGGCCCTTAAACTCCACACACTCACTCACTTTTGCAAATTTTCCATATTTCATCCATCACAATAATAAATAAGAGTGGGCTGAGACTATCTCCTTGTTTAACTCCTCTATTCATCGGAAATGGTTCTGATTCTTGTCCATCTAAACTTATTATCCCTTTTGGTTCTTGATAAATTGATTGTATTGCTTCAATAAAATTCATAGGTACTTTTTTGTTCTTTAAAGCTCGCCAAATTTCTTCCCTAGGTATTGAATCAAATGCTGCTTTCAAATCTAAGAATCCTAAATAAATACCCTTTCCTCTATCTATAGCTTTCTCTATTATCATTCTCAATGAGAAAATTTGGTCTTGGGTTTGTCTACCCATTCGGAAAACAGCCTGTTCTTCTAAATCTTGTTCTACTATTTTCCTCAATTTCTGTTCCAGGATTCTAGTGTACACTTTATATACAACCACGGAGAGACATATAGGTCTATAGTTTGAGCAATCACTTTGATTGCCTTTCTTATGTATTGGAACAATTACATTGAATTCCCAATCTCTTGATTTGGAATATCATGAGGCAAAAATTAGCAGAAATATGTATGTTCTATGACTAAACATACTTAAAGGACTAACCAGACAATGTTTAAGTGACAGCACTGAAGAGGATTGGAATAATGCATGCATCAAAATTGTCATAGAATAAGAATACTGGCATCGAGATGCCTTGATGGATGAAGAAATGAAATGAATAGTAGTCAATGTGGGCTTCGTTTGTATATACATAAGTAGGGCTCGGACATGGTTGCCATATGGCTAGAAAACAGTTGCGAGTGCACAGGGTTTTAGTGACCTCTCCTTCCCCTCCCTGGGCCGCGCTGTGGCTCAGTGGTTAGACCGCTTGGCTCTCACCAAGGCGGCCCGGGTTCGATCCCAGGCGACCGCAAAGTGAGATTTGTGGTGGACAACACGGTGCTGGGGCGGGTTTTCCCCGGGATCTCCGGTTTCCCCCGCCATCTCATTCCACCGGTGCTCCATGTTCATATCATGTACCATCGCCTGCGGTGCCGTATGTAGTAAAAGCAGGCGTTAAACACTACACATTTCATTTCATTTTCCCTCCCTGGCCGTACACAGCTCAAGTTTCGTAGCGCAGTCAACTACTCCCTCTCTCCACTTCGCTGGTTTGTAAACAATGTAAGCAGCAATATAATAGAAGCTAGCCTAACCTAAAGTCATGTCCGAGGTGTATACATAAGTGATGAAGAGAAAGCAAATACTGTAGTCGACTTTATAGATTCTAGAGATAATGGCAGTTCTACAGATATAACAGCTGATATCCATCCTTTAGACATCCTCGCCACTGATGGAAGCTCTTTAGATACAGCAAGTGAAACTTATGCAGAAATCAGAATCTTCACATCAGAATTAAATAAGTCAATTTTGTTCTGCTCATTAGCGCAGCGTATTTTGTGCCTTCAATAATGTATATATTTTTGTGACATGCTCTCCTCTCCTCCCCTCTGATATAAACAGCTGTGCGGTGTAAACAGATAACATCGCCTCTACTTGAGGTATCTTTTTAAATGTCTGGGGTAATACCTCAAAGACCCAGGCTGTAAACTAATTGTTGATGCTGCACTGCCTTTGTAATTTAACTTTCAATGGCTAGGAGAAGGACAGTTAAAGTTTTCTGAAATCAATATTCTTTTAATTTGGATATTGTTATACTATGGGTGTGGAAGAACCTAAATTGCAGTAAATACTCTTTCTTTGCATGTAACATTTAAATTTCAATTATTATGTAGTACAAAAATAACATGAATGAAATTTTATACAGAATGAAAACAATACTGCTTCATACCTAAATAATCCCAAATGGTTTAGTTTTTAACATTTTATTTCATATATTGTCTTTCAAGTTCATACAGAGTGTTCAAATTATTTTCATCCCTACCTGCAACAGAAGATACCTGCTGCACACACCTCAGCACTGGTAGACATCAGTTCACTTTCACATCCTTCCTCTTCGTTGCTCATGATAGATTTGGCTGCCTTTTATTCTGCTATGAGCTACTCCATTTCTCTTTCCTCATTAGTAATCACTACATTATTCACTTATGATTCCTTTCATCTACCATTGCTGTGGAAACATCTTAGCTTTCATTGGTCCCACTCGTGACAATTGCTTTAGCAAATCCATCCCTTTCCATTTATTTCCATTAATGCGCTTGACTTAACTAAAACGAGTCAGGTTTTTATGCCCTTAACACTGAAAGCTAAGCTTATTGTATTATCTCGTTGCTTTAAGGTTATCTAGTTAAATAAACCTATCTCCTCAAAAGTTAGAAGGTTCTTAACCAAATTATCTGTAGGAAGATCATCATCTGGATTGATTATGCCCAGTCATATCTTTTCCTACCTATTACTTCACATTCGAAGATAACATGTGTAGCTGTTTCGTTCACTACATTACAAAACCTACATACTGATTCTCCTTTCCAGATCTCCATAGTATGAAGGTGTTTTCTCAGTCTACAATGTCCCATGAAAAGCCCTGTTATTAGGTTTACTTGGGCTCTCCCTTGTCTGAGTAAACTGGAGCAGATCCTTTTCTAACCAGCCATTGTCTCCCTTCTTGGCAGATTTATTCATGAGTGCTTTTGAAACACATATCACAAAAGCTTTTCCAAATTATTTCAAAGTGTGGTATTGCTATGTTGACGACATTTTTGCAATAGTACCTAAAAAACTCATACAAGATGGTCTTAAACTTTTGAATATACAAAATCCAGCTATAAAATTTACATTGGAAACAGAAGAGGATGGTGTGCTCCCCTTTTTGGACATCAAGATCAAAAAAATGAACAACAAACTCACTTTTGGTATCTACAGGAAACCGACACACACAGATAATTACATTAAGAACAACAGTTTCAACCCAAAACAACACCAACATGCCATTTTCAACAGTTTAATCTTTCGGATGATCAACTTTCCACTAAACAGAGAAGATTATCAAGAAGAATACCTACACATAAAAAAAGTAGCTATATCCAACGGTTTCAACCCAAATTTAGTAGACAAAACTGTTAACAGACTCAACAAAGCTAAGAAAATAAAAGAAACCACCACCTTAGAACCTACAGGAGAAAAAGAGAAAAAACTTTTTAAAAAATTCACCTTCCACCCATCAGCCTATAACAAATTCCAAAAAATCTTCTCAAAACACAGCATAACTCTTTCACCTCAAAATAGGTTTAATATCAGAAATTTGTTAAAAGGCCCTCCCAAAAATTCAATCACTACCAAAGAAAAACCAGGAATCTATGAGATCAAATGTGAAACTTGCCCTAAAATTTATATAGGAAAAACAAAAAGAAATATTAACATCAGAACTAAAGAACATATGAGAAACATTAAAAATGGTGAAACAGAAAAATCAGCAGTAGCTTTTCATTTTTTGAATACTAGACATGACATCAATTTGGAAACATCTCTAATAAAATACGTTAATCACCCCATAGACCTTTCCGTATGGGAAAAAATCTTCATTAACAAAAATCGTCATAGAGTCATGAATTTTGAAACTCCACCACCGGACATCTTTGACAAGTACATCACGCCATCTATTGACAATACGAGAAAGAAGAAACCACTACAACTTGCACTAGTCGAGTATCAGCTGAGGATAGGAGCAAGAGCTCTTGAAACATGTCCTGTGAATAAACAGTGTGAGTGAAGCAATGTGTCAATATATTCTCGATTCACTTTTGTACTAATTTGTGCTTCACTGTCCCTACGCTTCTTTCAAGTTTATACTTTGAGTGACTATCCAGTACTAATCCCAGACACTTAACGCTGGATCCTGTGTGCAATTGTTCATTAAAGAGGACTGGAGCTTTAAATTCCTCCATTTTCCTTCTATATGTAAAGGAGATAAGTGTAGTTTTGGAGGTATTCACCCAAAATACAAAACTTTTCCACATATTTCAGAGCTTAACACATGAGCTGTGATACAATGCTGCCAAACTTGCCCTGAATAAGAATGACTATCATCCACATATCCTTGCGTATAGAAGCCACGATTATTCAGGTTTACCAGCGGGTCATCCACCACCAAATCCTACAGAAGAAGTGACAAAACCCCTCCCTGTGGGTAATCCCTGGTAGCAGCCACCTGCATGGTATCATCTACCTCTTTAATCTGAATCTTCCTAGATATCAACGTGGTCTTTATCCACCTGCAACAGGTGTCCTTTATTCCACAGGCTGCCTGGATTACAGATTCACATGTAATGCTATCAAAGGCACCCTCTATGTCAAGAAAAGCACCCAGAGCAATGCCTTGATGGTTCATTGAGTTTTCTATTCTCTTAATCAGTTGATGTATAGCTGTCTCACATGATTTCCCCTGTTGATAAGCATGCTGATTAGGGTGTAGTGGCCTCATAACCAAAGAGGTTTTCCTTACATCTTATCAATAAGTTTTTCCATCATCAACATAAATGGTCATAGACTTATAGGTCTGAAGCATTTAGCCTGGTTAGAATTATTGCTCCCAGGTTTTAAGATAAACACCACCCTTACAGACCTCCATGCCATATGTATGTATGCAAAGACCAGACTGGTTCTGAAGTCTGCAAAGAATAGGTAAGATGTGTTCCTTCCCATTTTCTAATACGGCCAGGAATAAACCATCAGGACCTGGTGGCTTTTAAGAATCAAATGCCCTAATAGCCCATGGGATTCCATTGTAGTCAAATATCCTTGATGCTACTTTCTAGTCCACCTTGGACACCTTACTGTTAAGATCTGAGGTTAGACAGAGACATTCATCCTCTGATTTGCTTACCTTTGAATTTGGAAAGTGCACTTGTGCTAACAGCAATGCTGTTTCCCTCCCAGTTATAGTATGGGTTCCATCAGGATTTTTTAAGCTTCCTAATGAACTATATGGTTCTTTGGCCACTTTCCTCTGTAGTCTGGCTATGTCAAAGATGCCATCTATCTCTTGACACAGTCCCCTCCAAGAGTCTTTTTTGGCTTTCTTTACCATTAAAGAAAACCTGGTTATGGTCTGTCTATATTCAGTCCATTCCCCAGGTTGTTTTTTTTTTTTTTTTTTTTTTTTTTTCCCCTCTATTGAACAATTGCCTGGAATACTTATTCAAATTTTCCAAGTCCTTATTCAGCCAGCTCTTACCCTTGCTGGTGGTTGTATCAATAGGTGGACAGCTGTCATGATATGTTATAACAGCCTCTTGAAGCTGTTCTGAGACAATCTGAATGTCATACATATTCCTTATTGTGTGTTTTACTGACCCTATCATGCCCTTCAAAATTCTAGAGCATTGCCCCCAGTTGGTAAGCCGTGGATTTTGATAGTGATGTCTTAACATCTAAGATGATTTACATCATTATGTATCTATGGTCTGAGAGAGACGGTTCTTCAGACACATACCACTGCACTACTCTGGTGCTAGTTCCTAAAGAACCAAGGTTTTTGTCAATAACTTCACTACGTCTCTGAATTATAAAGGTTGGTTCATTCTCTCTCTTTAATATCACTAAATTTGCCATTATAATAAAATCTAGTAATAGTTCACCTCTTTGGTTGGTGTTAGAGTTCCCCCACATTTCGTAATGGGCATTTGCATCCATTCCAATGATAACACTGGTCGACAAGGTTTTTTTCACAATAGATCTGAATAGTGAATCTAGTGGCATTTTCCATCCTGAATTCAGATGTGTAGTCAGAATTTTCCCATCAGGCATAGTTTTTCTGTAAAAGCTACTTTTCAAAATATGATTTTAGCATTTTCTTTGACCTGTCCTAGGAACCGTTACCTCATATGTAGCTATTTTACTCAAGCTGTATTATTGAAATTATTTGCAATGTCATGCTGAAGCGCAATAAAACATGACTGTGCAGGTTCATTGTTGTTCATTGTTTTTGTTTAGACATGTTCAGACCTGTTTGGCATTGTGATGTGTCAGTATTGAGCTGACTGTGAGATTGTTGAGTAGTGAAATATTTCCTTCCTTTCTGTGTAGAAGTGTATTGTGTATGTTGTGCATGTTGTGTTTCTGTGCTTTATTTTTTCATCATGCCAAGAAATTGTGTAAATCATGCAGATAATTTCTGCTATATTTGTGGTGAGCTGACCTTCAAGTCTCAGAGGCGAAATTTGACCCCACTTGTAAAGAAGTGTTATAAACTTTACTTTGGCGGTCAAGTTGGTGATTTTGATAAGAGCTGGGTCCCAAATACATGCTGTGTTTCGTGTGTTAGACTGCTGACTGGGTGGAAAAATGGTACACATCATGTGCCATTTGCAATTCCCATGATTTGGAGGGAACCAAAGGATCATTTAACTGACTGTTATTTTTGTTTGACAAATATTAAAGGAATCACATCTAAAACAAAATATACAGTTAAGTATCCGAATTTGCAATCTTCAATGAGACCTGTCTTACACAGTGAAGAGTTCCCCGTACCAGTATATGCAGATATGATCTTAAGTGATAACTCTGGTTCTGACCTGACTGAAACTCCAAATGATTCAGATGAAAATAAAAATGATCTTATGTATGAAGCCAGTAGCTGTTCACCAGAACCATACTTTCCCAATCAGCAAGACCTTAGTGACCTGATTCGCGATTTAAATCTGTCTAAACAGCAAGCGGAAGTTTAGCTTCCAGACTCAAAGGGTGGAATCTACTCCAAAAAGATGTAAGAATTAATAGATATCGTAGCTGCCATAGTGTTTTCAAAGTATACTTCTCTGAAGAAAATGGTATTGTGTTTTGTAATAATATTTGTTCAGTTATGGAAACTCTTGAGTGGCGATTGTTCATAGACTCCTCTAAAGTAAGTTTGAAGGCTGTGCTGCTACATATTGGCAATAAACTTCCATCAATACCAGTAGCGCATGCCGCTGATATGAAAGAGACATATGAAAATATGAAACTAGTTTTAGAGAAAATACAATATGGAAAATATGGATGGAATATCTGTGGTGATTTAAAGGTCATTGCTTTATTGCTTGGTTTGCAACTTGGGTTCACCAAATTTTGCTGTTTTTTGTGCTAGTGGGACAGCAGAGATAAGAAGTCTCACTACATTAGAAAGTTATGGCCAAAACGTGGCTCTCCTATCCCTGGCCAGAAAAATGTGGCATGAGTCCCTTTGGTGAAGCCTGAAAAATATTTTTACCTCCATTGCATATTAAGTTAGGAGTTATGAAAAATTTCATCAAAGTTATGGATAAACTTTCTGATGGATTCTTGTACTTGAAATCGAAATTCCCCAAAGTCAGTGATGCTAAATTGAAAGAAGGGGTTTTTATAGGACCACAAATCCGATCATTAATGGCTGATGAACATTTCGAGAGACTGTTAAATCCACTGGAGAAAGCAGCCTGGCAGTCTTTCAAAAGTTTGTGTTGCAATTTTCTTGGAAACCATAAAGCAGAAAACTATCGTCACATAGTGGCTGATCTTCTGCATTCTTATAAAGCTATGGGATGCAACATGTCTTTAAAAATTCATTTCTTGGACTCTCACTTGGACTTCTTCCCCGAAAACCTTGGAGCGGTCAGCGATGAACACGGTGAGCATTTTCATCAGCAAATTTCTACAATAGAGAAGAGGTACCAAGGCAAGTTGAGTTCCAATATGCTGGCTGACTACTGTTGGACTAAAATGAGAGACGTTCCAGATGCAAAATATACCCGAAAATAACTATCTACCACTTTCTAGGTAAGTCAGAATCAGTAGTTATAATTTTGAGTTAGATAGCTAGTTACAGATTTTTTGGAATATTATAAAAAATTCAAATGAATATCACACAAAACTCCTGCCCGATGGGGGAAAACTGTAATTATATTTGAATTCAGCACGAAAAATACTTTTAGAATCTGTTATTTTAATTCTTGTGAAAGAAAAAAAGTCAACTTTTGTCGACTAGTGTAATCTGCAGGTTAAATCTCCTGCAGAAAAGTACCAAATCGAGTACAGCTGAGGGTGGTGGTAAGTCAGAATCATACAGCAGCAAAAGCTCAGGCTAGTACTGCCTCTTTCTTGGCTCGTGCGGTATGATACACTAATCTTTCTACAGTCAGATCCCTACAAATGAACCCATTACATAGAACATTTAGGCCGTTTTTAACAGATATACCGTTCTTGCATTACCAGAGTTAGTATCATAAATTAACTTACCTTTGGTGCTAGCTAGTCCAGATACTCTCCCCTTTACTAATCAGGGCTCCTGTATCAAGGTTACATCAATACTTCCTGTAGCAAGGAGTCTTTGAAGAGAGGTCAAGGCCCCTCTACTGTGCTGAAGGTTTATTTACACTGCCCTCAGCTTCTGCAGGTTTTGCCTTTGGTCCCAACACTCTGAAGGTTAACTGATTAAAGCCAATGCATGGGTTAAATCCCATTTGGTTCAGCTTCTTCAGTGAGTTTTCATCAATGGTCAACACTAAGGTTGTACCCTTTTTGCCGTACCATTGCTGATTGACCATTCTTCTGTCTTCAGCCCTGGATTTTGGGTTTCCAGAATTTTAAGAAGCTTCTTAGGGTCCATGACCTTTAGAAGTGTAGTGGAAAACCAGGCAACTGCCCTGGTAGTGCAGGTTATTTCTCTAGTAGTTCCGACCCTCAAGGAGGCCCCTTCCCAGGGTTTGATGCTCGGCACCCTTTCCAACAGCCAAGATGTGGCCTTCTGGTCTGCACATGTTATGAGCAGTATGCCCTTGTCAGCATAGCTATTCTTGAGTTGAGGACCTTCTGCTGGTTCACCTCGCCAAACTTCCTCCAGAATAGCATGCTGCAATTGCACTGACTGCTCCTCAGTCAGTTTCTTATCTGGAAAGTTTTCCAGAACAACAGCCATTTTGAGTGCTGATAGAGCCTGACTGTAGGCTAACCCAGTCGAAATCTGTTTATAAGTGCTGAGTATTGCTACTTGCTGCTCTGCATTTTTCTGCTGTTTGGTCACAGGTCTGTTTTGACTGCCAGCTGAAGATGGAGTACTGGCATTAGACCTGGTTCTTTTGGTGCATTGCGGTGCACTTTCAGAGCCTGCTGACGCTTGGTCTTGTGGTCCTAAGGGTTTGTTCTCTTCCCCTGATCCCCTTCCCCAGCCATAGCAGTCCTATTCTTCCTGGGTTTCCTTGGTCTTACAGACATCCCAGCTGCCCTGGTATTCTCTTTGGTAATCTTCCTGCACTAGCACCAGAAAGTTTATCCCTCAGGTGAAATCTATTTATTCCTGAGGCTGTGTGCTGAATATTAGTTTCCTTAGTTGGGCTTCCCTGCTGATATACTACTTTCCTGCTGAGGTTCCAAAGCAAATGTTGGGACTTGAATATAGCAATTCATAGTCCCACCAAAGAGAGAAGAGAGCAGATGTCAACAGACAATAGTTCGATAGAGGTTGAAAATGGATACAATGGCTTCTGAAATTAGTCCCTCAATAATATAAAAATGTAAGTGATGTGTCAAAAAACCAACTACAAGTAGTTTTTTGAGCTATTTCTGTTTGCAACATATCGTTTTATCAGAGCCCACACTAACTCATTTGGATTGTATTGGCAGTGGTAAGGTGGCAGGCGGATTACCTCATGTCTCGTTTCAGTTGCAAGTTGATCCAACTGATACCCTTTTTCCTGGTTTTTAAATAGAAGAACAGCTTAATAATACTAATTTGAACTCTGTAGAGTAAATAAACGTGCAGTCATAAACATGTGTGACAACTCATGTTCTGCAAATGCAGTATTCTACAGGCAAACAGGAAATGAATTCTTTGTCCTCTCTCGAATTTAACAAACACCTTGGTTTGTTCAAAGTTATTCTTTTAGTACATCATGTTAATAGTTAACATCATAGTTCTGAGTAATTACAAATATATGTAGACACATACATACCAACAACAATGATGGTCATTATGGTGCTTGCATCGTGATTCAATGTTATAATATATAGGTATTTTATTTACTTGTATTATGAAAACTATTAGAGCTAAAAATATGGGGCTTTTACGGTTGTGTTCAATTCAATTCAATTTATTCATCCCTTATATTTCATACAGAGGATACGTCATTTTATATTATAAGAATAAATAAAAATATACCTAAAAGTCTACTATATACATTGCTTAGAAACTAAAATGTACATTGTTTATTTTCCATTTTTTGCTTTGTACTCTTCCACACTATAAAAAGCTTGTTCTGACAAATATCTTTTTATATTCTTAATATATTCTTTATTTTACCTGGCAATCTATTATACCTGTCTTTTCCGATACTCTCTAATGATCTGTAGTTTAGTGTTCCCCTTAGTGTGGTCCTAAAATAGTCAGCTTTATTTCTTACATTATATGAGTGTACATTACAGTTCTTTTTGCATGTATTCCTTTCTATTACATATTTAATGCTTTCATATATGTATATGCATGGAACAGTTAAAATATTATGCTTCTTAAATATCTGCCTACAGCTAGATCTTTTCTCAACATTTTCAATTATGGATAGCTTTCTTTTGTAATCTGAAAATTTTTAACACCTCTTTTGCATTTATATTACCCCATAAAGATATCCCATATTTTATATGTGAATAGATAAATGCATAATACATTTGTTTTAAGGTTTTATTATCCATAGTTTGTCTAATTTGTTTCATTATGTATATACCTTTATTTAGTTTTTTTATTATATGTTCTATGTGTTGCTTCCACCCTAGGTGTTTATCAATTACTACCCCCAAAAATTCTGTTTGGCATGTTTCTGGAATACTTTCACCATCAACAGTAAGTTTTATATTCGTTGAACACTTCTTGAGATCGAACTTTATCCAGCTTGTCTTATTTAAATTTATCATTAGGTCTAAGTTTAAGAAATACTGTTTTACTATTTTTAGGATTTCCTTTGCTTTATCTTCCACTTCTCTTTCTGTAGATTCATTTATTATTATGGTTATATCATCTGCATATCCTATTACAGTACCACCATGCTTCCTTATCAACTCAAAAACGTCATTTATATAAAGTAAAAATAAAAATGGTCCCAATTTTTAACCTTGAGGTATACCTGATGTTACACATCCCCAGTCTGACTTAATATTTTCAATTTCTCCCTTTGTGTTCATAAAAGTTACTTCCACCCATTGCATTCGCTTTTTTAGATAAGATTCAACCCAATCTTGTGCAATTCCTCCTACCCCATATCTGTTTAGTTTTTCTTTTAGTAGTTCTAAGTTAACGCAATCAAAAGCTTTATGAACACTGCAATAACTATTTCTTTTTTATTTAAGACATTTATTATTGTGCTATTCACTTTATCTATCGCTTGTATTGTGGATTTGTGTTTTTGAAATCCATATTGTTCCTCCACTATAATGTTCAGTTTTTAATGTAAGACTGTAATTGTTCTAAAGATGCCCCTTCTATGATCTTCGAGTAACTACCACATAGTGTAATTGGTCTATAATTTTCCTTTTCTAACTTTCCACCTTTCTGTTTGTATATTGGTCTTACAATAACTTTTTTTTAGTGTATCTGGAAAAATTTCCTGTGTCAGAGAGGCATTTATAATATGGCTCAATACCTCTGCCGTTTCCAGCTTTATAGCTTTGACAATTTCGTTTGAGATTTCATCCAAACCTCTAGATTTTTTTAATTTTAACTTATCTATTTCTTTTATTACATCCTCTTTAGTTATCTCAAAAATTGCCATTGACTTTAGCTGTGTTTTCTGTGTGATTAGGTTTTTGTCCAAAAATACTACTCGCTACCTTCCTCATGGATCACTTTTTGAATTTTTGTCTTAGTGCAAATGTACTTATTAGAAATGGATTCACTTGACACTCATCACACCTCACTTAAGGGTATGCAATATGGCAACACTGCAGGACTCCAATTGATTGCTGGTCTGGTATCATTCAAGGACAAAAATCATCCCATTTGAAAGTCACAGTAGTGAATATTCACCACAATATGAGTGCACTTACGGAGATGCCACAGTTTTGTTGACAGTGTGTAACATCATCAAGACTAGCAGTCAGAAGATTGAAGGAAAGGTGATAGTAGGAATGTACACAGTTGCATCATGAAAACGACTATATTTATAGACCTCAGCCTCACTATTAAATACAACTTGAAACTGCAGGTGCCTTCTGTACTTAACTGCACTTTACCACTGAACACTCCCATCATGGCATCATTATATATACTGTGTTCATTTTTAAGTGGCTTCACTTTCCAATTTATTGGTGTCACCCTTTGAAGTAAGTCTGTGGTTACCTAGAAATGTACATTCATGTAACACCATTTAATGATGTGTTGTGGTATTTCTAAGGATTGTCAGCTGAATCAGGGTTGGTACCAGGTGGGCTTGTCAAGATTATTTTTTTCTCTGGTGCTGCTCCCTAGTGACAGTAAAATTTACAGAAATTCACCATGAGGGTGTCCTTCAAACCTATCTGTATAATATGGAAACAAGTCTTCTGACCTTTGCATGTTTTATTCATATAGCCCCTCTCTCTCTCTCTCTCTCTCTCTCTCTCTCTCTCTCTCTCTCTCTCTCTCTCTCTCTCTCTCTCTCTCTCTCTCTCTCTCTCTCTCTCTCTCTCTCTCTCTCTCTCTCTGATAGGTGCACACTACATTTTTAAAATTTCATCAATGACCAAGTAACTGCACTAATATGTAGGTGCATGTATTTCATTTGTCAGTTTCACTTTTGCAAAGTTTTCCTATAAACCACTGGAAGACACTATTGTTGTGCACTCTAAGGAAACTTTTGTGAATGCAAAGTGCAGGCCTCAATAGCTGAACTAAGTTCTCCTACAATATTCAATCTAGGTGCTCTCAATTTATTACCTCTTTTCTTCAACTTGTTGAAACTAAAGACTTGCTGAATGGTGCTGAATGCTGCTTCTAAGAAACAATTAAAAATAAAACCCAGTATATTACTTGGGACAAATAGCTTGAGCTTTGTTTATATGTGGCGATAGCAGGAACTAGTGTTGTGATGACTGGCTATAGATTGCGTATTTAGTTGTTAATCTGGTGTGATGCATGACTACCTAGTACAGCTATAGTATCCTATCACAAAGTAGGTAAGTCATTAAAGAATTTGAAAAAGCTAGTATTTCAGGTACACGAGTTACTTCTCCAGGAAAACAATGTAATCGGTAAAAGAAGTTGTTTCAAATGATGATTTCAATAAATGCATCGTTTGCAGAACTTTTTTTAGAGTATTATGAAGTGTAGTAAAGTAAAAAAGAATTCCAACAGTGAAGAAGTTATTCTGTGCAGTAAATGAGGAAATTAATTTTAGTTGTGGATAGAAAACTTTCTGACGAACATTAAAGGAAATGGGATTTTCTTTCAGAAAATGTAAAAATATGCTTCACATTTTAGTGGAACACTTGGATCACTGTGGTTTAAATCCCATTGAACTAATATGGAATATCATGAAGCAAGCAATAGCAGAAGCAGAAAAATACTTTCTAGGACTTGAAATGCACTTAAAGGACTAACCAGGCAATATTTAAAGGACAACATTAAAGATGATTGAAAAAATGTGTGCATCAAAATTATGTCCACAGAATAAGAATATTGGCATCAAGATGGAAGAAGAAATAGGAAGAATAGTAATCAATGTGTGTTTGGGTAGCAGTGATGAAGAGAAAGCAAATACTGTAGTTGATTTTATAGATTCTGGAGATAACAGCAGTTCCACAGATATAATAACTGATATCCATCCTTTAGACAAGCTCACAAATGAAACACATGCAGATATCGGAATTTTCATGTCAGAAATAAATAAGTAAATTTTATTAATTTTTAGATGAGTCGTATTTATTACACACCTGCTTCACTTTCGTACCTATTTTGAGGACATGTTTCGCAAATCATCGTTTGCATCTACGGCTCTTATGCGACTAAAGCTTGATCCAGCGGTGTGGGTAATTCTGGGGTTGCTGCTGCCATCTGTTGATTTAGTGATGAACTTAAATGTGGGATTCTCTTCTGGCAGGATTTCAAAGTTCATAAGTTGGTTTTTATGTTTTTCTATGTATATCCTCTCCCATATGACGAGTTCACTATGTTTTTGTACGTATTTTAGTAATTCTGTGCTATCTTCAATTTCATGATTTTCAGACCAGAAATGAGCAGCTCCTTAGTACTACACATTTTGTGCCTTCAATAATGTACATATTTTTGTAACATGCTGTGCACCTCTTCACCCCTCTGATAAACAAGCGTGCAGTGTAAACAAATAATAGCGCCTCCACTCGGACCTTCCTAAATTTCCCAGGTAATGTTGTTTTCCCCTCCTTTTCTATTCCATCTTCTAAGAGGAAGTTTAACACTATGTTAACTGCCAAAATGCTAATAAACAATGTTAAAGCATTAAATTATGGTGGTGAGTTTCTTTCCTACTTAATACCATTACTATAGTGGGCAACATGACATGATATGATTTCCAGGATTTAAGAATATATGGCATTTTTCAGTATGGATTTTATAATTGTAATCTTGATTTTGTATTTCCATTGTTGATGTAAAAGGAAATAAATTACTATTACTAAAAAATTACTAATACCATTACTATATGTCATTAGACTTCCTTGCTAGACTATCTTGCAGCACAGATTCAGATGCAAATTTAGATAGAAATGTTATCTGTATTGTTAAAATGTGCATTAGGGAACTTCATGAACCAAATATCAGGGATGAGCTTTTATTGCTAAAATGAATATTTTGGTTTTAATATTTGCAGGCATTTCACTCACTTGCAAAATGTGTGGCTGCGCTTACTGTCACCTGGCCTCAAGAGGCACTTTGTGTGGTAGAGCAGTTCCTGCGGGATGTACAGAATCCCCGATCAGATGCCCAACATATTTTTGCATTACTTGTTATTGGTGAAATTGGGCGTCATATGTAAGTATAAATTATAATTGTATGGAGTTAAATAACATACTACATAAACCCAGTTAAATCATCCTATATAAACCTCTTAAATTCTTATTTTACCTGCTCAACTAATATGTAGTTTTTTTAACATTAATAGTAAATGAGAGAGTCATAAAAGTATAAGGACAACTTGATCTCAGGTGATGGAGTTAAAAACTACACCTCATTGCATAAGAGTACAGTAGTCCATGCATAGGTATTCAGCACAACCTTTTTATCTTATTTGAAGTTTAATAATGGGTTGTATCTAAACAATAGCCTGTAGGCTATATGATCCAAATAGAATGGTGGCTTTAGTTGCAGCATTGTCTATTCAAGTTATTTGTGTTTAATGACCTAGTTATATAGTGAGCTTCATGTGTCATGCACCAGTTTATTTTATTGAAATTTGAGATCATGGGATTTCTGATCTCTACTTATGTACAGTCCTAGGCAGAAATTCTATCCCCACAGTTTAGAGCAATACTTATTTTATAATAGCTTTCTCTGTTTCTTTCTCTTTTCTCCTTTTTTTTTTTTTTTTTTTTTTGTGTGTGTGTAAAAACCATTGCCTACACCTGCATTGGTCATATTGATGGCTGTTTGATTTTGAAACATATTCTCTCTTGACAGTGGTGTTAATTCAACTCGGATTTAGCTATGACCTTGTGGTTGACACAAGTGAACTCTCGCTCAAAGGTTTTACACCCCACTTCAAAAGTAAACTATTCTTTCTTTTCCAGGAAAATAAATATTACATGAAGTAGCATCAGCAGTAAATTATATTACCACATTAAACAAAACAATTATGATTATACTCTCAATAAATAAACATGTATACCTGTAAAACAATATAAATATGACTATGCAAGAAATCACACAGTATAATATTGTAGCAACACTGGCGCTGCCTAGAGTTGAGCTGCATTGTTGACAAATAAACTGGAATCCTGGTGTTACTCCATTTACATCTTGTCAGAAAATTCAGCCTTCACTGTACCATGGCACATTTAAGGACTCTCTTGAGTCAACGACAGTACAATTGCTTTTCCTTGGATTTTATATATAGATCACACACACATTATCATTCATACTTCCAGATTCTATTCATTTATTGGTAGCTTTGAGACAAAACATTGTCAGTGGAGTTAACCTGTAGCATTGAACTCCCCATGAAGATTTGATTGTCTTAAAATTAGAGTATTAGCAAACTAATTTCACACCCAAGAGGAGAACAGCGAATAAACTTGGCAAGAGAAAATAGACCACCAAGTAGACATTGAGAGTACAAGTTTTAGTTATAGGAAATGAAAGAAAACTTTTCCTTTAATAAATATTTGTAACCTTTTTGATAAATATATTCTCAATTTTTTGTGCGAAGAAAATAAATAAATTTAGCTGTTACGCACCTAAAATCTGTTCCCAAGTAATTACATTGTAACATGCATAGACTCCTTTCGAATTACATTTTTTTCCAAGTTCAAAACCACTTGCATACCTGTATTGAGCTTTCATGCTTGCTGCAGCTCACTGCTGAGTATTGACAGATAATAAGAAAAAACTAGCATGTTTATATAGGGTTATTCATAAGTTCATGAAACATTTTTGCATTTTTTTTTAAAAAAAGTAAGCAACAGATCATGGTAATTATTATGCCAGTAGAAAGAAACTCTCCCAGTTTTTTTTATATAAAGAAAGCCCATACTTAGTTGCCATGATTTGTCACTAGGTGGCAGTAATTATTGCTAAAATTGCATTCACTAAATACAAGCAATCTTTTTGCATCTTGGAATTTGCACAAACCTCATCAGTTGTGACTGTGCAGAGACGTTTTCGAACCAATTTCAAAAGCAAGCAACTGTGTACAACAGTATCAATCGTATGTGAAATTCCGTGATGAAGAGTGTACGTGCATCGCTCATCACCAAGGACCCAGAGAAGAAACAGTGAATCATGTTAGAGAAGCATATCAGCACAGCCCTCGTAAGCCCACTACCCATGGAAGTGTTGAGTTGAGCATCTCACAACCAATAGTATGGCGAATTCTTTGTAAGAGACTTACGTTTAAACCATACAGGCTTCAGCTTCATCAAGCCCTCAAAGAAAATGACAAAAATTTACATCTTAATTTTTGCATTGAGATGCAAGAAATGTTTGAAGTAATGGACTTTGCTGACTCTCTCATCTTTAGTGATGAAGCAACTTTTCAACTCTCCAGATAAGTGAATCGGCACAATCTGCACATATGGGGGACTGAAAATCCCCATTATGTCATGGAGCATGATCGACACCCTCCGAAGGTGAATGTCTTCTGTGCCATTTCGAAAAAGAAAGTGTATGGGCCATTTTCTTTGTGGAATCAAGCATCAATTGGATGAAATTATAAACTTGAAAGAAGCGTAGTGACAGTGAAGCACAAATTAGCACAAAAGTGAAAAAAAAGCAAAAGCTCTTGAAATATGTTCTGTGAAAAACAGTGTGAGTGAAGCAATGTGTCAATATCTTCTCGATTCACTTTTGTATCAATTGGATGGTTTACTTAGATATGCTGGAAACCTGGCTGTTGCCTCAGCTGAATGAAGACAGTAATGATCACGTTTTTCAGCAAATGGATGTCCCTGTCACTATCACAAAGACGTGTGAGCTTACCTGAATCAACATTTGCTGCACAGATGGATCGGACAAACTGAACAAGAAGATAATGTGTTCATTAAATGGCTACCACGATTACCAGATTTAACTCTGTGTGATTTTTCGTATGGGGCTTTGTGAAGGACAGTGTCTATGTGCATCCACTCCCTGCTAACCATCAGGAACTTCGCCACCAGATTATAGCTGTCGTGACTATAGTCAGCCGTGACATGCTGGAGTGTGTATGGGGAGAGATGAATTACCGCATTGATATCTATCAGCAGGGTGGAAACATTGAGCACTTGTAAGGTATGTAACAAAACTTGGAGAGTTCCCCTTCATTTTCATGCAAAAATGTTTATCCGTTGGGGAGTTTAGTAGTTATGAATTTTTAAAATGTTTCACAGATTTATGAATAACCCTGTATTAAATGCTCAAAACTACTCATTGGGAGTAGGCTGTTTTACAATAGTGATACAGTATTTCTGTGAATTTACATTCCCATCTTTAGCATTTTTGTCATTTGCAACACTTTTTGTCTCCTCAGATTTTCTATGTTCACAATTAATTAAAAATATGAAGTTTATATTTTTGAAATATGATATTTTTCCACCATTTATGTCATGCCAAGCAGTTTTAGCAGAAAATAATCAAAATAAAATGGCCTGAAATTCTCAACCTTAAGCATTGCCAGACATATGATGCAATCACTTGATATTTCATGCAGAGAAAGAGTTAACACAGTTGCCAATAATTAAAATTATACTGAGTCAACTGAGACTCTGTACTTCGCATACCACAAATTTTCTTTCAACATGTTTTGTCTCACCTGCATGATCAAGAAATTACCAACTGGCTAGAACTTGGTGATCCAGCTGATCATGGTTCTCCAGACATTTATATAAAGAAATTCAAAACACATTTAATGAATTTTGACATTCCATTGGAAGAAAATATTTTACTTAGCCTCACTGAATCATCACCAGATGTCTCGTCTCCAGAGAGTCATGATCTGCTGGAACACCAAAGTTCTAGCCAGTCGACAATTTCTCAATAATGCCTTTAAATTGAGGGAAATACATTGAAAGAAAATTTGTGGTATATGGATAACAGTGTGTCTCAGTTCACTCATAATATAATTTTAATTATTACATTACTTCAGTGTTAATTCCAATTTACCTTTTTAAATTACAGTTGCCAATACTTACAACACAAACACAGATACACAGACTCAAACACATGTAAACACAAGCAAATAACTCATAATTAGGATGATACCAAACAACAAAGAGATCACAATAAATAGCCAACTGCTTGACTCGGATAACAGTGTGCATAAAATCAACAAGAAAAGCATGAAAAATAAATGTAACAAATTCACAGGAAAAGCATAAAAAATAAGTGCAGTCAATCATTGACAAGAACGTCAACAACTCGAACAATAAAATCAGTAACCATGAAGTGAAAAATTTTAGGTTCACTTAATAATCGCATGACAATGCACTAATTAGCACCAATCAAGAAACAGGTTGGCAGTTTGTTAACCACCTAATACAAATGAATAGGAGGAAATGGATATGTCATAGTGGTCGTCACAACAGAGTAGGACCAAGTAGGCTAAGTTGTTTAAGTTGCTATGGTATTGCATCACACACTGTAGTGAGATGAACCATGATTATTATTGAGGAAAGAGGGTCAGAGGAGTTTGTTACAGAATGAATGGCAGCCAAATTCATCATCAGTAGAGCAAGCATTTTTGTTACTGAACATGTAGCTGATCGAGTGGTGTGTTGTGGTATAGCAGTGATGCAATCAAGATGACAGGGTTGTCCTGCAGGTTAATGTGGTGCTCCCGCTGTGAAAGTTGTGCATTTACAACAGCAAGTTGGAAATAGTTTGTCATTGTCACCTGACAAGGGAACTATCACTATGCTGCCTGTATTCACTTGACATCATCAAACAATGAAACATCAAATGATGGCATCATCCCTACTCTATGTGGGGCCTATGTACCAGAAATCTGCTGCAGAGTAGAACCACAACACCCAAAACTGATACCTGAAAAGTGCTACATGCAACCACTTGCAAGTAGCTTCTGGACATCCCTTAAGAGCTCTGTGCTGGTGCTCCTTATTAATGCCCTTGTCACACCACTCCCCACTGGAGTAAACAATCCCTCCCATACAAGCTGTGTTATCCTATATGTTCCTACGTATTCTGGACTCATTTTCAGGTACTTCCAACTATACTCCGCACCCAATTTTTGACACACAGGCCTCACATAGAGCAGAGATGATGCCATCAAACTTTCAAGTGAATACAGGTATGAGCATAGTGATAGTTCCCTTGTGAATGTACTACTATGCAAGTTATTCAGATTATAGATATGTGTGTCATCCTCTGTTTGCATTCCTGCTTATTTAATTTACATGTTATTTGTGATTCTAACATATTTTTAAGTAAAATATGTTGGCATTTAATATTTTAGTATTTTAGTTAGTGCATTTATATGTTTAAATATTTAGTGAACAGACAGTTTGAATTTAGTAGCAATTATGTTTATGTACGTCATACTCCATTAATGAAATATGCCTTCCATAGCTTCGCAAAACATACCGACCGACAGAATTTGCCTTCCAAGTAGTACTAACCGATAAGCTTGTAACGGGAATTTGGGTCAGATGTTAATTCTGATTTGTTACTTGGATCCTCTTGTACAAGGCATCCACGCCAACATCAGCTCCAAAATTATGTTCATACGTTCACTTCCATGATTATTTTGAAGTATCAATCGAATTCTAAATAAGTCATGAGACATCTGTGTTTCAAGGCGTGGTTCGGAATAAAGAAGTCAAATTATTTCGATGAATTCTTATTTTGTTATATTTATACGGATTCGAACTACAACTTAAAACATTTTTGTTCTTGTAGCGGTATACATCACATTCGTCGTTAAAAAAAAATCTCTTTCTCTTTATAACAAGATTTTTTATTTATTTTCACTAAACAAGACTAAAGAACATATCACTCTCCTCAAGATTATTGACTTCTCGTCACTATCGTTACTTCTACTTAATTTTGTGATTGGCCGATCCAATGGCACGTTACCACATTACGTCATATTACGTCATACTATTATTATTTCGGCCAATCACACTATTACATACATTTTTACATATTCAAATTATTAAATATATTTACATAATCAGTTTTTATAAACTTTTCATACTTCAAACATAACCCAAAAATACTGTTACAAGCTTCCAAACCTGTTCAGGAACAAAAATGCTCCCTCTCATCGTCATTGATGACGTGGAAGTGAAGTGATGTCTGCCGGTGTTGAGGAATGAGCAGCAATAGCAGGTTTTCATAGATATTTAGCTAATGTTGCGGAAGGTATTAAAATAGTTTCAATAATGTCTATGAAATTGAAAGACAAATATATAAGAAATAAAAGGTGTTGGTAGTGTTCTTGTGTGCAGGATTTTGATTCATCAATCGACACTGATTTGACATTTCTCAATCATATTAATTTTGTCTTCAGTTACAGTTAATAGTTCACATGTATGTTTTAATACTAGTTTTATGTAACTATTACATTATTTGAAGCAAAAAGTTAGAAACAGTGATGTATTTAACATTTGAAAGTAATGAGTAGGTAATTCAAACACAAACATCACTTAAAATATCCTTACTTGGACATGTTTCGGAGAACGGTTTGTCCCCATTGTCAGCAGTTATCCGACTGGTTGGATCCGTGGTTTCCTGAAGTGAGCTGGTTGTCTGTGGTGGCATCTGTTGACTATGAGATGAACTTCCAAAGAGAGTTTTCACGCGGCAATTCGAAATTTAAAGTATACTGTTTGCTTTTTATAATTAGCAGCTTTTCCCAAATATCGAGTTCAGCTGTATTACTGGCTGGCTTTAATTGTTTTATATTTGGTACAAATTTGAGTTTGGTTTCATGATTGGTAGACCAGAAATGGCGGGCTATTGCTGATTTTTCTATTTGTTTGTATTTCACACATCTCGGATGTTCCTGTAATCTAATTTGTAAATTTCTTTTGGTTTTTTCCTATGTAGAACTTATTGCAGTCTGAGCAGTTGATTTTGTATATACCTGATTTTCTGTTTTCAGGTACTGGGTCCTTCAGGTTGTTGCATAATAAGTTTTTTAAACTGAATTTATTTATTGGGGCTAGGGTGATGTTGTACTTCTTGAATATCTTGTTGAATTTATGATGCACTCTGGGATGATATGTGAATTTCCTGAACTGTATCTCGGTTTTTGATTCTGTTAATTTTGTGGTATCCAATATGTGTTTCTGTTTCTTGAATTTCCAAATTTCCTTTTCTATTAATTGTTTACTGTATCCATTAATTGCAGCTATGTTAATCATGTGGTTATATTCCTTGTTGTATTCTGTTTCAATGGGATGTTGACTAGTCTGCATGTTTTGTGGGGTGTAGGGTTGTAGCTCTCGTTCTTGATGTAATTATCTGTTTGAGTTGGCTTCCTGTAGATGCCAAAAGATATGTTATTTAGTTCATGGATTATCTTCAGATCTAAGAAAGGTAGGTAGCCATCTTTCTTTATCTCTATTGTGAACTTTATTGCTCTATTCTGTATGTTCAATAGTTTTAAGGAATCTTGTATGAATTTGTGTGGAACAATGGCAAAAATATCAACATATCTATACCAGTATTTGAAGATGTATGGGAAGGATGATGTAATATGTGTTTCAAAGTAGCTCATAATGAGGTTGGCTAGGAAAGGTGAAAGTGGATTGCCCATTGTTAGGCCTGAGGTCTGTTGATAGAATTTACCGTTGAATGTAAAGAAATTTTTATGTATGCATAAATGAATAAGTTTTATGAGTTCTTCTATTTCTTCTGCTGAAATGTTAGTCTGTATGAGCCAGTTCTTGAGGAGTAACATGAATTCATCTTAAATTAAATTTAATTTATCATAACACTGTTTTCAACACTTCCAAGAAAGGAATGAATTCATCTGTTGGAATACAGGGAAAAGGCGAGGTGACATCAAATGATAATAGCTTGTCTTCTGTGTACAAGTGCAAATTTGAGATCTTGTCTACAAATTCTAATGAATTTCTAATGGCTAGGCAATGGAACTGTGGCAGTGATGGAAAATGTATGTGCTAGAGGTTTGGAAAAACCAAAAGAAGTTTACAAATTAGATTACAGGAACATATGAGAGGTGTGAAATACCAACAAATAAAAAATCAGCAATAGCCCACCATTTCTGGTCTACCAATCATGAAATTGTACCAAACATAAAACTATTAAAGCCAGCCAGTAATGCAGCCGAACTCGATATTTGGGAAAAGCTGCTAATTATAAAAAACAAACAGTATGCTTTAATTTTTTAGTTAATTGATGGAAATTAATCATTTCTTCACACTAGCCGTATATAGGCTAAGGTTTTTGATGGAGTCAAAATGAAAAATTCAATGCCATGGCCCGGTTTTGAACCTCGGATCTCCTGGTTTCCATCCAGTCACTCTAACCCATTGAGCTACCATGGCCAATGTGCCGTCCTGACATTAAATTCTCCATCTCCTGGTTTCCATCCAGTCACTCTAACCCATTGAGCTACCATGGCCAATGTGCCATCCTGACATTAAATTCTCCATTTGACTCGTATATTTCCCCAGTAAATCACTAAGGGCTTTCGCATCTAAGATACACCGTTTTGTGGCAACTTACTATTGGCCATGGCATTGAATATTTCATGTTGACTATCTATCAAAAACCTTAGCCTATATACGGCTAGTGTAAAGAAATTATCAATTTCCATCAATTAACTAAAATAATAAGAGTTAAATGATGAAGCCTGGGACTCAAGTGTTGTACTTACAATAGTAAGTTGCCACAAACGGTGTATCTCGGATGCGAAAGCCCTTAGTGGTTTACTGGGGAAATATACAAGTCAAATGGAGAATTCAATGTCAGGACGTCACATTGGCCATGGTAGCTCAATGGGTTAGAGTGACTGGATGGAAACCAGGAGATCTGAGGTTCAAAACCGGGCCATGGCATTGAATTTTTCATGTTGACTCTATCTATCAAGTATACTTTAAATTTTGAATTGCCGTCTGAAAACTCTGGAAGTTCATCTCACAGTCAACAGATGCCACCACAGACAACCAGCTCACTTCAGGAAATCATAGATCCAACCAGTCGGATAACTGCTGATGATGGGGGACAAACCGTTCTCCGAAACATATCCAAGTAAGGATATTTTGAGTGATGTTTGTGTTTGAATTACCGACTCATTACTTTACAAAAATAACTATTACATGTTACTTCTTTTTTTAGCCTCTTGTGCAACATGGTCTTTCATTTTTAATTTTCTATGTAGTGCAATTCCCAGTTATTTAACTTCTTCAGCATATTCTATTTGTTCCATTGATTTTAAGTTTTACTTCTTCTTTCTGTCTGTCTTTCTTTCTTTCTTTCTTTCTTTCTTTCTTTCTTTCTTTCCTTCCTGTCATCAATATGTTTCATGGCATAGACTTGATAATTTAGTGTTTGTTAAATTAATGTACATATTACTTAATTTTGTCCAATTAGTTAATTTAACTTAAACATTTTTCTTCCTTTTTGTTTTCAGCATTTATCTACGTCATCTGCATACATTGCAATGTTTGTTGCATTTTGTTTTATAAATTTTGGCATATCATGGCATACCCTGTGCTACTCCAATTTTAAGTTGGGTGTATTTGGATGTGTTCTTTCATTTAACTGCTATCCAATCTTTGTTGTAGAAATTGTTTGTACCATCTCATATTTTTTGGGTAGTTTATTTGTGTTAGTTTTTTAATTAGCATCTCTTTCCATATCAGATAAAATGCTGTTTGAAAATCTATAAATACTGCTGCTACTGATAAATGGTTAGCTAGTTTACTTTTCACATCTACTATTAATCTAGATGCATGGTGAACAGTTGAGTATTGTCTTCTAAATCTAGCCTTGTCATCTATTAGTAAGTTGTTTGTAGATAAAACATTAATCTGTTGACAACCATTTTATCTGCTATTTATGCCAGAATTGAAGTCAGTGATATGGATCTATAACTTCTTGTTTAATTTGTAGGTTTTCCTGGTTTCAATATTGGGATTAGTAGTGCTTTGTAGTGCTTTGTACCATTTTGATAGCATGTTCTCTTATTTGTATCATATTGTGACTTTGTGGGTTCATGAAATGAAAAGTCCAATTACACAAACTCAACAATGTTCTTTATTTCCACCGACTTACAGTTGAACACTTGCCAATTACACAGAATTACGTAATGCACACAATTACAATTCACCAGTTCGTCCGTTACCGTTCCGATGCACGTACACAGTCTTCTCGTCCGTTCGCTAACACGTCAAGCACTGACTGACTTTCCTTCAGCCCGACGTGTTGCTTATATAGGGTCAGCAGGCCAATCTAGAATGTTCTGGATTAGATGAAATATCCCGTAAGTTCGAGAATCCAGGTGGAGGGGAAAAAGATGGCTCAGTGGCCCGCGATCCCTCTCCTAATCATCCCTTCAGTTAGTGACTTAAATTAATGGGTGGGTGTGTCCGAATGCCTTCATCTCCTGCTGCCGCTGCCAGCCGGGTCTATAGGGAGTTCCGACGTTTGGGTGACAATATTTTATTCATAATTTCTAATGTCTTTTTAGCTCTGATTCAAGATTTTTAATGTACTCTGAATGTATGAGATCTAGTCCTGGTAGTGTTTTGTTTTTTAATGTCTTCATTGTCTGTTCTGATTCTACCAATAAGAACTTTGATTCAAAAGGTGCTATAGTATTTTTTCTATTCTATCATGTTAGATTTGTTTAAAGTTAACTTTTGCAAAATGTTTTTTCTAATATATTAACGTTCTTACATTGTTGATTAAATTCATTGGTTATCTTTGCTATTATGTGTGTATATATATTTGTTACCTTTCTTAATATATGTACTTTTGTTACTGTTGGCATAATTTCCACTTACATTGTTAATATGTTTATATACTTTAGTGCTATTAGTTCTGTAATCCAGCCCAGATAAGAAGTTATCATAACATTGTTGTTTGGATAAACCAATTCTCTTCTACAGGTTGTTGCAAAACGACACGAAATGATTATAGCTGTTGCGTAGTTTATAACTTAACTAGTCTGAATTTCAGTGTCGCAGCTTCGAAATTCTGTTAGGTATAATTTTATGCAGCATTCAATATTACATGATTTTGTGATTAGGCAGTGCAGGAACCACTGATGTGCGAACTGAGACAGAAACCTGAGGCTAGAAGCAGTTGGGGGAAGAAAAACTACATTAACTAAAGAATGTATCAACATAAACTAAACGAGCAAGAAAAGGGCATCGAAGAGGGAAAAACTCCCCTAAGGAATCTGAGAAGAAGTCTGAATATTTCTTCCCATGACCCCGAAGGTCAAAACCCGGAGGGACAAAAAACTGAACTTGCCTAGATATAGGCAAGAGTGAGAGACCAGTAAGAGTAAAAATGAGGAAAACAAACCTCCAATCAAAATGGCTATGCGTCACGTGATACAGGTGGAATAGTCATGGAAATAGGAAAGGGGCGTGGATAGATAGTCGGCGGTTGGAAAAGATGCTGAGAATTGAGTAAAGGTGCAACACTTCATCGTGGATCGTTTCGGAGGAGGGTAACGTTGTAACGAGCAAGTTGTTTGGGAACAAAGCTGTGACCTAAATGTCATATAAATAAACTGGTGGGAGAATTCAAGGAAGCAGAGTGTATTTTCATTTGATCGCTGGACCCTGAAACGGAGTCGCTCGCCTGTACTGACAAACGAGATTTGCTAGTCCGGAGCATAATCGGTCTTTCGGTGTAGGATCCTTTATATCCACCGATTACCACCTCAGAACCTCAAAAGTTATTGGGATGCACCGGCCACGAAAACAAAAACATTACTTCTTGCTTGTTATCAGCGAACCTAGCTTACCTTTCAGGTAATGGGGCAAAGGGCAGTTACTTGTACAAAAGTCGACTAATAACTCAGACAGTTGCAAGGTTGCTCTTCAGTGTAAAACTACACATTCCGTCCTAACAGGGAGGATTTTGTGCGTACTTAGATAGCAAATCCAAGCAATATGGAGCGCTATACAAATGCTGAAACGATGGATATGGTTTAGGTGTATGGAAGAGCTGATGGGAGTTCAACAAATACACGATTAATTTAGTTTCATTAACAATATGTATTGTAAAAATAGTTACATCAATGATAATATTTATTTGTTTTTCTTCAGAGCATTTTGTTATAATCTTAATTGTACAATACTTGCAACCACTTACTGTAAATATCAACAGCTACCTTTTCAGTTACAAGTGCTTTATTTAGTATTATCAAGCATGTGAAGTAAAATGCTTGTCTCATTGTATAAGCCATTTAGTTTTTGTTAATTTATCTACAATTCTTTGATATTGTTTTCTGTTCTGTTTATTATTTAATGCTTCCATCCTCAACCACACTAACATTAACTTCCCTCTGAAAGGTATAAGTTGCATATGTCATACAGCTTATTTGCCATCATGGACTCCTATAACAGAATTTTGGAACACGTTAAACACTCATATGCAATAATTAAGCAATAGCTTCTTTATTGCGGTTTCATAAGCCAAAGAAATTCTTATTAGTAGCAAGCTACTGCAAAGTATACCGGTATGTTTACAAATTCACGGTGTGTGACCTGTACCTGCGAACTCTGACAGCATGAGGCACGTGTCCTTCCTGTTACTGCCTAATCCACACTCATTCTGGAGCATTTTTTTATGCGGCTCTTGGCAGTAAAAAGTATCTATATGTGTCGCATAGAAGCTGAGCAAACTACTTCTATATTGACAAAACGGAGAAAGAGGAAACCACTACAACTTGCACTAGTCGAGTATCAGCTGATGATAAGAGCAAGAGCTCTTGAAACATGTCCTGTGAATAAACAGTGTGAATGAAGCAATGTGTCAATATCTTCTCGGTTCACTTTTGTACTACTTCTATATGTTCGGTGTCATTTTGAAACATTCTGTATAAGTAGCATCTTTTTTTCTCCATTTCAATTTCATGTTCCTTATTTTTAGTGTTTTGAGCTAAATCTCTAGCTCTATTTCTTTCAGCTTTTAGCATTTCCAATTTCTTTCTCCAAAAAGGTTACTATTTTTAAGGTTTACCTCGAGGCACATTTTTCATTGCATGTTTTAACATGTTATCATTAAATTCCTTAGCCACTTGACTATGTTCTTTGATAAATCTATGCCTTTTACTTCATTTTCTATAATTTTTCTATATTTAGATAAATTAACTTATTTTAAATTCCAAGTATATCGTTTTTCAGTATTTGGGCAATGTTTATTAGTGTTTAGTAATTGTAATTATAGCTCTATGTTCACTTCCTCATCTTCAGAAACTAATCTCTTGTGTTGCTAATTTGGTGATTTGACACTGTTGTAAGGATTGGGTTAGTAGAGTTTGCTTTATAATGTATGTGTTAGGATCTGCATCTTGATATATCAACTGTACCTGTTTAGCATTCACAAAACCTTGTAGTATCCTTCCTGCTGAATCTACTACATCTTTATATCACCATTGTCTTGAATGTGCATTAAAATCTCCTAAAAGAAATGTTTTCTTCTGTGGCTCTGTTATATCCATATTTAGATTCTGACTACCAGATGTAAACTTAGTAAACAGTGTATTACGTAGAAAATAAAGCTAGCTACAGTGAAGCAATAAATATTACACAAATATAAATATTTGCCACTAAGGCTCCACTTATCTTAAGAAATTGGTGTTAATACTTCTTTCTAATGGAGATTGATTTCACAGACAAATCGCTTGCGACCTCAGCAGGAGGATGCAGACTTTATTTTCTTTGGACTGAGGATGCAAGCGATTTGTTTGTGAAATCGATCTCCATTAGAAAGAAGTATTAACACCAACTTCTTAAGATAAGTGGAGCCTTAGTGGCAAATATTTATATTTGTGTAATAAACAGTGTATTTTGCATTGTTTTTATACACAGTTATTTGTGTCATTTCTGATTTGTCTTGCTTGTTCATTTCCATTATTCTATTAAATTTAGAACTTAATTCTGATTTGACTCTAACAATTACATCACTAGCCACTTGTCTCCGTTTGGATAAAGTAGTCTGCCTCCTCATGATCCTGGGGAACTCTAAATAGGAACAACACATGCAGAAATCAGCCAATATAATGTGCAAGAAATAAAAGGTTAAAAGCAGAAAACCATTAGGAATTATTTTAGTATGAAGCTATATTATTTTCACTATATAAAAGCTCATTCATATTATTTCTGTACTACATAATAATTAAAAATGTAAATGTTACATGTAGAAAAAGGGTATTTATTACAGCCTAGGTAATTGCAAACCCAGAGTATAAAAATTAAGAGAAAGTAGGTATTGCACAGTACTTAACTGCTATTCTCCTAGCCAGTGAATAACTTATATTACAAAGGCAGTGTAGTATCATCACTTAGTTTGCTCTCTGGATATTGAAGATAAGTACTTGACTGGATCTGCTATAAGCATAACACTTTTGTGTTCTTCTGCACAACATGTGTTCAACTGCAGGCGATCAAACGACCAGCTAGCAGATGACAGAGGAACTGTCACTTCAGTCTCTAGGAATCATAATATCTTGAGCAGAAAACCCACATATCAGGCATGTCTTTCTGGCCAACTTTGAATATTATTCAGAGCATTAACTTATTCTTACCAGATTCATCATCTATAGTCTACAAAATTGTTATGAGGATAGTTATGTGTGAATTTAGAATTCCCAATTTTGAATCCTGTAATGTCAATTTTCTGTACGGCATTTCAAAATATTTCAACTTGAAAAAGTGAACACATTTATAACCTATAGATCCACTTCATTTATTGTTACTAGTCGTTATTTAAATGTGTGCAATAAAGCTGCATAAAACTCTTTACTGTTAGTTATTTTCCTTGTTCCATTTTCTTTTCCCTTATTCCATTACCTTTAAAATAAGCAAATGACTGCAACAATTTGACTGCTACTGTGATTTGTTAAACATTCAGTATAATTTTTGCTGCCAAACAAGATCATGGTCATTTATGTAATTTAACTTAGAGAAAATATGCTGAAATAATGTTAATGACAATGGCCAACTTTTGTTTTCAGGCAAGTATTTTCATTTTTATTATAATGCATATAAAAACGAACCTTGACAAAATATATTTTACAAAATAAGTTGACATATATGCACATAAAGAAACTTGCACACTTACATCAATCTAATATGCAGTCGTCTTCCTGCTGCAGTCTGAATCAGGGTTTGACACTGAACTGGTACCACCTAAATTTATCATGAATGTGTCAATAGTATGTCCATAATATTTTCCAGCTGCATTCTTTCTTGGTAACATACTTATTATTTAGAACAAATTGCACATTCAATAAGGTTATCCATCTTTCCCAAAAATGTTTCAGCTTTTCTCTCATTTTACACAATGTTTGAAACACACCCGTATGAGTTATGGCAAACATCCATTGTGGTTTTCGACACAGATAATGAATGGATGCATGAAGAACTGTAAACCGAAGGTTTGATATGTGTTGGTGAGCAATGTTACTTACACACCCTGCATACTTGGAATGTAAATGGATGGCTACCAGGATTTCTTCAAAATTTATAAAAGACTCGCATTAGAGCAGAAGAAACAAGTTAATTATAAAAGACTGTTCTCCAAATAAGCATCAGATCAGGGGTTGTCCCCCCCCCCCCCTCCAAACTTTTTTGTTCTAGAGAGCAAAGTGTCTCAGGGATCGGTACTAATTGTAACATATTTGCTGTTGCAATCAATTCCATCTCAAAATGTGCTCCTCCAGGTATTTTGTTGTGCTTATTCATAGACAACTTTGCTGTCTAATGTACTTCTCAGCATGCACCGCTTTTAGAGCATCATGTACATTACTATGTGTAAACATAGTGACTCATAAATCAAACTCAAAAATGTACCACAATTATTAATTTTTAGATGAGTCGTATTTATTACACATCTGCTGCACTTTCGTACCTATTTTGAGGACATGTTTCGCAAATCATCGTTTGCATCTTCGGCTCTTATGCGACTAAAGCTTGATCCAGTGGTGTGGGTAATTCTGGGGTTGCTGCTGCCATCTGTTGATTTAGTGATGAACTTAAATGTGGGATTCTCTTCTGGCGGGATTTCAAAGTTCATTAGTTGGTTTTTATGTTTTTCTATGTATATTCTCTCCTATATGATGAGTTCACTATGTTTTTGTACGTATTTTAGTAATTCTGTGCTATCTTCAATTTCATGATTTTCAGACCAGAAATGAGCTGCTATTGCGGACTTATCAATATTTTTGTATCTTAAGTGCCTGAAGTGTTCTTTCTTTCTAGTGCCTATGTTTCTTTTTGTCCTCCCTATGTAAATTTTTTCACAGTCTTTACACTTACTCTTGTAAATGCCTGACTTTTCCTCTGGTTTTATCTTATCAGTATTATTACTGTGAAGTAGGTTTTTAATGTTGTAATTGTTTTTTTGGTGCCAATGTTATATTGTATTTCTTGAATATTTTTTGGAACTTTTTTGTGGCCCAGGCGTGGTAAGTAAATTTAGCAAATCTAATTTCTTGTTTTATTGGTGTGAGAGCTGTGATCTGTTTTAATCTCTTTTGAAGTTTGAATGATTTTAGTTTTTTATCTACAAGGTTTTTTCCATATCCATTTTTAATTGCAGTTTTTAAGATTTGATGGTATTCGTTTTGATATTATTGCTGACTGAGGGGTAGATTTACTAATCTGTGTGTGAGACTGTTGATGGTTACATGTTTGTGTGGAATTGGGTTGAAAATATTTGCTTTGATGTAATTATCTGTGTGTGTTGCTTTTCTATGGATACCAAATTCTAGTTTTTCATTGCTTTTTTGATTTTAAGGTCTAAAAAAGGTAGAGTACAGTCCTCTTCAGTTTCCACTGTGAATTGTATGCTGGGTTCTTGCAGGTTGAGTAGTTTCAAAGCATGGTACAGATACGTAGACGACATCTTTGCAATAGTGCCCTACAAACAAATAGATGATGCTTTGAAACTACTCAACCTGCAAGAACCCAGCATACAATTCACAGTGGAAACTGAAGAGGACTGTACTCTACCTTTTTTAGACCTTAAAATAACAAAAAGCAATGAAACTAGAATTCGGTATCCATAGAAAAGCAACACACACATAATTACATCAAAGCAAATATTTTCAACCCAATTCCTCACAAACATGCAACCATCAACAGTCTCACACACAGATTAGTAAATCTACCCCTCAGCTAGCAAGAATATCAAAACGAATACCATCAAATCTTAAAAACTGGATATGGAAAAAATCTTGTAGATAAAAAACTAAAATCATTCAAACTTCAAAAGAGATTAAAACAGATCACAGCTCTCACACCAATAAAACAAGAAATTAGATTTGCTAAATTTACTTACCACCCCTGGGCCACAAAAAAGTTCCAAAAAATATTCAAGAAATACAATATAACATTGGCACCAAAAAACAATTACAACATTAAAAACCTACTTCACAGTAATAATACTGATAAGATAAAACCAGAGGAAAAGTCAGGCATTTACAAAATTAAGTGTAAAGACTGTGAAAAAATTTACATAGGGAGGACAAAAAGAAACATAGGCACTAGAAAGAAAGAACACTTCAGGCACTTAAGATACAAAAATATTGATAAGTCCGCAATAGCAGCTCATTACTGGTCTGAAAATCATGAAATTGAAGATAGCACAGAATTACTAAAATACGTACAAAAACATAGTGAACTCGTCATATGGGAGAGAATATACATAGAAAAACATAAAAACCAACTAATGAACTTTGAAATCCCGCCAGAAGAGAATCCCACATTTAAGTTCTCACTAAATCAACAGATGGCAGCAGCAACCCCAGAATTACCCACACCACTGGATCAAGCTTTAGTCGCATAAGAGCCGAAGATGCAAACGATGATTTGCGAAACATGTCCTCAAAATAGGTACGAAAGTGAAGCAGATGTGTAATAAATACGACTCATCTAAAAATTAATGATTATTACGCTTCACTGTGGTGTTCCAATACAGTTAAATCTCAATATGTACCACAATGTTTAAACAACCTTTAAGACGAGTTTTATAAATAGGTTTTGTTTCTCAACTGAGAAAAAATCTGCAGCAACTTCTGGCACCATCGGAGATGATTACCACCTTCACTCTCCTTTGGTTCAGACTTACTTCCTTTTGCAATGAGACAAGTTTGCTGGGATTGACATTTGATAGGAAGCTTAGTTGGTCATCACATATAGCACAGCTAAAAGTATGGTGTGACCAATACTAAGTGACAAATGATGGGGACTAGTTAAGACAATTTTGCTTTAACTGTACTGCGCACTGGTCCGATCCAAATTGTACTGTGGTTGTATCCTTCACATTTAAATATGTCTATCTGTTAAGTTAATTGATGGAAATTAATCATTTCTTCTCACTAGCAGTGTATAGGCTAAGGTTTTAGATAGATAGAATGGCATGAATTTTTCAAGTTGACTCTGTCTATCTGTGCTGAAAAGATTAGACACAGTTTATAACTGTGGCATCCATATGACTATTGCAGCTTTTCCGTCTAGCTCAGTTGTGAGCATTTACACTGAATCTGCAGAACCTCCTTTGAGATACTGGTGTGACTTTCTATTAAGAAATTACGTCTGTGGGTTTAAATCTATGCCTATACACAAAATGTTTGTGCCTTTCTTCCAACATCTGTAGAGTTATATTATAGAAACAATGCTGGCAAGCTTTCAGTTCCTGGAGCCACAGCAGGCACATTATTCAAATGTCTGGATGTTTCCTTGGGGTGAAAGTGTGAACCCTCCTCGTTACTTGCAGCATCCCACATGGACCTTAGGATGACAATATACCAGAAGTATGCAATGCCCATCCCTGTTTTTTATTTTTGTCACTTATTAAGACAGAATTTTAATTTACACTGATGGATCTAAATGCTCCAATAGATTGGATGTGTTTGTTTATGAAACTGAACCACATACTTTTGGTTTCCATGTATAGTGTAGAGCTCTATGCCATATACTGAGCCATTTTCTATTTGCATCATTGAAATATGGGTGACTGCCTGATCTTGAGTGATTTCCTTAGTGCACTTTGTAACGAAATCGTTTCATATGTAGAGATGCAGATATGGTGATGTGATGCAATGATACAATGATGCACCATGTTGATTATCTTGAAGCTGGATTCTGGAATTTACCACAGCTGCTCTCGTGTTAGCATGAAGATCTATTTTTCAGGCGGTGGTCGTGGATGAGAAGTGTTGATGGATTTGTAGGAAGATTAAATAATTTTTATGACTTTCTTTTCCAAAATTATGTTTTAATTTAACCTTTTACATGCCGAATTGTCTTTGGATTAAAGAATTAAGTACTTAAGGATATATTTTGTCTGTTTGGTATTTAATCAAGAGAATTATGTAAGCAGTTTGTCAATTTTTATTTTTTCTGTATGAAAATTTGTGCATTCCCATTTAGGAACATTGGCGTTCCACAGTACGTTTTATTGCAGTTTTGTTGCGGACACAGAACACACAAATTTTTTATACTAAATAGCACATCACAACTAAACATTTGTAAAATCACAATTTTACGTTACAGTAATCAATCTCACATGAAAAAAAAAAAATCACTTCCAAAATCACACATTAACTAAACTGTTGATAAGCCATGTAAAGCTTTAAAACAATGTAAATGCATATTCCTTATACAGTCATATTTTAGTTGTGAATTCCTTTTGCAGAGTGCACACCTTCCCTGTTCAGCCTCAACTAGAAAATGACTGTCAGCTTTCCTCAATGACTTTGGGATCTAATTGACATTCCATCTACACATGTAGATATCACCATCAATTTGGTAGTCAAACACCTCTCTCTCCTTTTTCATTTGTTTTAAAGGTAACAAGTGACATCTAACTATTCGTCCTCTTAATGTGCAGATTGCTTTGAACCTCCTGATCTTCAGTTCCTTCAGCAATGAATGTGAGGTAAAGAAATTATCAAAGAATATTTCCACTTGCAGAGCTTTGGTGATTATGTTCAACAGAGTAGTTAACATTCTCCATTCAAGTGAAGCAATGTGTTCATCTGTTCTTCAACTTCATATATTTTAATGAAATAAGCTTATCCATCATTTAAAGTGTCCAGATTTTGAACCCAAAACGATTAGTTCTTTCGTAAATTTCTGAAATTTCCCCAAGTTTGTCGTCTTGTTTCAACTGAGTATTGTCTATGACATAGAAATATCTCTTTGTATCATGGAACTTCTGTCTTGACAGAAACAGCAACATCTTCAGCTGTTGACCAATACATATCTTCTTTCGGTACGATATGATGGCCACTCATAGAAGCAAACCAAGAAACTGTTTCTGTTGTATGGAACAGTCTTACCCTTCTGAGATGCTAAACAGCAAGTCATTGATGCCAGATGATCCAAGTATATTTCAGGCAATATTTTATGAAACAGTTCCTTAGCTTCAAGAGTTAATAATTCTGGGTGTTTGTCAGACTAGCACTGGATTGTAGCATTGTCTTGCATAAGAACCAGTTTCTATAATTGTAGACTTCTTCCATGAAATGTTTTCTACATGACCACTTGATTCCACTTTAGCCTTTTTCAATGTTGGACAGGATGGAGTAAATTGTTCCATATTGGTTGTGACAACTACCTGACCACACACATCTGAGGGAACAGCTTCTTCTAAAACATAGTCATAAATGTCCTCTTCATCTGTAATATCTCCCATTCCTTCCGGTGGCCACTGGCAAATATCGGCTTCATTTTCACTGTCTTAGTTATCATCCAAAATTTCACTGACATATTCAAAAGCTTGCTCTAATGTGAGAAAACGTTTTGATGCCATCCTTTCAGTTGAAAGGTCTCCAAAACACTAAAAATGAAACACTAGACTAACAGTTGAAGCTAACATCTGTTTGCCAATTATATACCTGCTGTTTATACCCATTATTGATTGGAATACTAAAAATGCATCTCTCAACAATGAGAAATGTGCATTCTTTTCAAATTTCACTCTACTAGTTATTTTCAGCATTCTGTATAAATACTTTATTTGAACCTCTAATGTTCCCATTTGGGAACACTGCTATAGTTTTAGGCCCACATTCTCAGAAACCATACAGCTATAGATTTTCTTACATGTATTATAATTAACTTTAAAGAGAGTCGATTAAAGACACTAGACAACACTTACTTTTAAATTTTTCCGGAACTAGTTTCAGAGGCTTTGCCTCTATCATCGGCCGGCTCTCGACTGATTCTCGTTGGTGTAGCTGACGATGTTAACAACACTGTTTTCAACACTTCCAAGAAAGTAAATGTATTATAATGTTTGTACTCTCTGCTGTCTTGTTATGTTCAGTTAAAAATAAAATAATTGAACTATGGGTAATTAGAGAAATATATGTTTATGTAGGCAGCTTCAGCCATTTTAGCACAAACTTACAATTTCTTATAAAATTAATGATTATTAAAATGGTAAATTAATGTTATAAAAATTAAATATAGGCATCAAACTGATCTTAAAAAAATCAAAATTTTTATTTCAATATACTCAAAATTTTGAAACTATTTTATGTTCCCAATTGGGAACATTGGCAGGTAAAATATTAATTAGATCAATTAAAACAACTTTTTGAAACACTGAACGAATAATCACGTTTGTGAACGTCGATATTACATATTTTTAAAGCAACTGTAATACTTACACAATGTTTTCTTCACTGTGTCCTTTTTGCAGACTTACGGACTGACTAATACACATGTCTGATCTGTACGGTAGCTGAAAGCAGTAGAAGGATGCTAGCTTCTGCCAATTTCAAGTTATTTGTCCTGCCGTTGCTATGGCAACTCCACATTTTTCTATTGGTCCACATCACATCCAGTTATAATGATGTTTGTTGTAATATTTAATTTTTTTTTTAATTTTTTCTTTTAAATCAATTTTTCACACTAAAATAATATTTCTTTAAAATTTACAATAATATTGTTATTAAAATCATGATTAATATTCAGTTTCCTTTTCCTCTATCTGATCACTTTCACACTTTCAGTTGTTATCTTTAGCCTCGTTCCCTATCCACTACAATCACAAATAATTTTAAAGAAAATTAAACCTAAAATAGCTGTTTCAACTTCAAAGCCTTTGTTAGTTGTACAACAAACTATATTGGCTACACAAATAAAATTATTTAATAAATATTCTCCACTTAACTTAAGAAGGCGATGACAATACTTCAATTATGTTTTTGTGAGATTAATGTCATGGACACTTGCCCACATCTTCAGTCAACACAATTCGTTGTCAAGCTTCATTTTCTGTGTAAACTGTATTGGTTTCTTTGGTTTCTTCAATAGTTTGACCTATGTAGCATTTTTTACAATTCTTACAACTTACAACTTTGGTATATTCCAGATCTGTTAATTGGTGGGATTTCATCTTTTGTTTTGGAATTTAGTAATTTTAAAACTGAGTGTCTATTGATAGATGCCAAGGTGATATTTTGTTCCTTCAAAATCTTTTAGAATTTATTAAATGGTTTTCGGTGGTCACATACCACCCAACATGAAAACATATTCAAATGGAAAAATAAGGACTGAGTAATGAACTTTGAAATCCCACCAGTAGATAATTTGACAAAGACCATAGTTCCACCACCAGAGAGAAGAGAGTAGATGACAACAGACATTCGTGGATAGAGGTTGAAAATGGAGGCGATGGCTTCCGAAACTAGTCCCTCAATAATATAAAAATGTAAGTGATGAAGTGTCAAAAAAAAATTAGGAACTGACTACAAATAGTTTTCAATTAATTTTGATGTCACTGTTACTGAATTCCTCCAATCACACGTAAGTCACATATTATTTATATTGAAATTGAACTAATTTTTCATTCTCATGAGCATTCTATTAGGAACCAATGTGAGTGTTCAGTGCTCATGTCCTGAATTGCCTTCCCATTTTATATAATGAGTTTATTTTTTTTTAAACAATAACTACAACTAAATTTTACACTTACCTAAAAGTTCAGTCTTCACTGTGTATTATCACATTTATTAGATATTACTCCTGTGAGAAACTCTATTACAGCAGCTTCATCACACTGGTTTTAAAACACTAAGTCCAAGGGATTGGTTCTTTTCAGAATTTGTAGTGTGTTGCTATTTGCTAGCATATGCAGTACCTCTTGTGTTTTGATGTGCACCTAACTGTCATTTGTGCTTAACCGCAACAGCTTTCATTTCTTCACTGACAAATCCTATATTCAAGTCCCTGTGGATATTGTCATTACGTACATGCCAAGGTGCTTTTACTATAGCCCTTAGTACCGTATTCTGAAATCTCTGAATGAGTTCGACATTGTTTCTTGGTTCATCCCCATAGGGATATGCCATACATCCATACAGGTTTCAGCACTTGTTTATAAATCAACAATTTGTTGTGTTGACTTAGTTCTGAGTAATGTCCCAGTAGGCAATATAGTTTTCTAAATCTTAGATCTAGTTCACTTCTTTTCCTTTTACATGCGATTTCCAGTTAAGCTTTTCATCTAGTACCAGACCTAAATATTTTACCTCTTTTTCGTAGGGAACAGTTTGTCAATTTAGTTCAATGTGTACTTTTTCTGTTTTCCTGATGGTGAAGTTAATATGGACTGACTTTGTTTCATTTAATTTTATTTGCAATTTTTTGTCCAAATACTGACTTTGCTGATTGTTTTTTGCAGTTTTTGTGTAGCCTCTTCAACAGTGTCACCCACTGAAATTACTGCTGTGTCATGTAACAACTTAGACTTTCAACGCCGGCGTCAATGCAGTAATATGTAGACGTTTCCGGGCTTACTGACCATGGTCTAGTCCAAAAAACTGAAGTTCCTGGCATCCCACTCGTACGTGCGTCGAGCATTCTCAGAGGACTCATGGCAAACTAGAGTGGCTCCTTGATAGGCTTTTTATTTCAAGAGTAATGTGCCTGGTGCCGGTACATTGGACCCGGCTTACAGGCTCTAATTTACATGGTTTTACAATTTGTTGGTTTATTATGTTGACTTTTTGGTTCTTTATAAAAGGAAACCATACAGTGGCATGTTGTTGGCCACCGAGAACCAGTTTTATCATGTTAACTGTCTCTAAGTGTTTTTTTTAATTTATACATTGTGCTTATCTCGCACGCGCGCGCACACACACACACACACACACCTGGGCATACCACGTACGTCCCATTATATACACATGTGCGCGCACACACTATTCACATTGTTCGCAGTTAGTCTGTGCGGCAGCATGCAGCTGGCTCCTAGGCAGCCGATGGCAGCGGCCTCTGCTGGGGGACGTGGCCTGAGCCGAGAAGAGTCTGGTGCGCATAATTGTGGAGTTACTGTCTTAAAAGCGTTGTATCCTGGCGTGCTTCCCGTGCTTAGGCTCACCTTTCCCAATGCTGCTGATTGCGGGGTGGTTGTGATAACGTATGCGTGCACAGATGGAAGAGGCACGTTTGGTGACGGCCTCGGGGATGTATGGGATGTGGGCTTCTTGGGGAAGGGTGGCAGTTGTACGGATAGGAACGAACAGGATTTTACGTAAGGATAGTTTTTGTAGGGTTTGAAGGTATTTTAGGGCAGTGTTGGCCCAGACCACGCAGGCGTATAGGACCACGGATAGTATGAAGGATTTGTATAGGACAATCTTCGAGCTCAGCTTTAGCTGTTTGCTTCTGAATATGGGGGGCGCAAATATTTAATCGCTGCCGCCCTTTGTTGGCGCTATCTTTTAGATGGGTGGTCCAATGCATCGTGTGCGTCAATGTCACGTCGAGGTACTTGACCTGCTGACGACAGTGCAACACTTGACCATCGACCGTTAGGTCCATTGCCAAAGGGCGCCGCTTTGTAAAATGTATAAGCTGGCATTTGTTCGCATTAATTTTGATTTTCCAGTCATGAAGTCATGAAAGGAAGTGGTCAATATACCGCTGCATCTCTAAAAGTCCAAAGCAAGGATTTTTATGGTGATTGTATATTGCAGTGTCGTCAGCATACATTGCAACTTTGCATCTGGCGTCCACGAGGAAGTCATTGGTGAATAGTATATACAAGAAAGAGGACATGATAGCCCCTTGTGGTACGCCAGCCTGCATCCCTCTCTCCTTTGAGGAGGAGCGTCCCACTTGGATGTAGAAGCGCTTGTTTTCTAAGAAGTTATGCAGCAATGGTAGAGACTTTTGAAGGCCGAGAAAATCTGGGTGCAGTTTGTAAATCAGGCCATTGTGCCAGCACCAATCAAATTTGGCTTCTACGTCCAAAATTAGCGCCAGCATTGAAGCCCCATTGGTAAATTGCTTGGTGACGTCTTCAGCTAGTCTAAAGAGTTGTAAATCTGTTGAATGTCATTTTCTAAAGCCAAATTGTGAGTTGGAAATGTCAAGCGACGAAATTTGTTTTTGGGGTCGAAATAGAATTATTTTCTCGAGCATTTTACCAATAGTAGACAGGAGACTAATGGGGCAGTATTATCTTGGCTCGTTAACAAGTGTCAGGGAAATAATTTTGCTGCAAACAGGCGTTGAAAATTTTTGTAAGTTGCACCAGGGCTTTTCTCGGGAAATGTTTGAGTTCCTCATTAGTCACCCTGTCCGGGCCGGCGGCTTACCCATTAGGTAGCTTCCTAATTAATGAGCTTGTACACTTCCTGCGGTGTTGTGAAGGGCAAGTGTTGCTCATGCCTCTGCGCCACCGAGTTTTGTACCCATGTCTGGACTGCCCATTCTAGCTCGGAGTTCGTGGCAGCGTTTTCAATAAACTTTGCCTTGAGACAGTCTGCAAGGACCTCGGCTTTCTCCTCAGTGGAGAAGTACAGGCTGAGGCGAGTGTGTAGTGCCTCAGTGCCTGAGTTAGCGCTTGAGGAGACTTTAAATGCCTTTAATAATTTCCACAAAGAATGGTCCAAGTGTGTGGTATTTAACATTTTCTGTTCCCACTGTTCAATTTTGTTAACTTTAATTTGTTGCCGAATGATGTTGCGTAGCCATTTTGCTAGCACTTTTTACTCAGGCTGGCGGGTAAGCCGCCAAAGTCTCGTCAAGTGTCGCCTCCTGGCAATGAGCTGCTCCACCTCAGGGTACTTGCTAAAACTAGGTGGGCTTGTGGTGTAGCTGGTAGAATTTCTTTTGGCCGTGTGCAGCGAGGCAGTGTAGTTTACAATGGCGACGTAGATGTCTGCCTCGCTGTAGTATGACAGCCCGGGCTGCGCCATCTTGTACATTTTGAGGGTAAATTTGCTCCAGTCGGTTTTTGCGCGCCTCAGAGAGCCGGTCAGACTGACCGTGATGGTGCCGCAGATGTGGAAATGCACTGGAAGGTGGTCGGAGTCCGGGCTGTGATACACAGTGAAGTTGTTTGATAATGTCGCATTTTTTTGTGATTATGAAGTCCAAAATTTCAGGGTCGAAGTGCCCTGACTTGTGCCAAAAGGTGGGTTCGGGGGGGGGGGGGAGTACACCTCGAGGTCGTCATTTTCTGTTATAAGGTCTACTAGGAGATTTCCGGCCGCATACCCCCCAGGGGCCTACTTCGGTAGGTACGGGTTTGGCGCACCCGGGGTCCCGAGCCAACAGGCCCACCCACGTGTAGGCCGTGCGTGTGGAGATCCGTGGAGAAGGTTTTTAGATTCTTGTCTAGTTTAGAGTTTAGGATTTAGCGAACGAAATTTTTAGTAGGTTTTTATTGATGTTTTTTATGTACGTGTATTTTTAATAGGTTTTGTTACACTTGTATAGTTTTTAGAAAGTTTTATATCTGGCTTTTGCCATGACTAGTTTTTTAAATGCCGCTGATGACCGCCGTAGTTGAGCGCCCTTATATATATATCGTCATCATCCGGCCGCATATGCTCGACGTGAAAACCACCAGGGGTGTCGAGCAATGAAATCTGCCATTATAACGTGCTCCTCCAAAGCGAGGTTTTGCTCGAGGTCGCGTCTACAGTCGGGGGTGTTAGGGGGCCAATAGAGGACCACCAACATCACCGTTTTGTTATTTACACGTGTTTTAAGAGCCGTGCACCGTAACAGGAGCATGAGCAACTTTGTTTTTTAGTAAAATAGCTGTTCCCCCTCCCTGTTCCCCTGCCAATTCTGTCGGTCCGAAATATTTGGTAACCCCTGAGCTTAAAAGTAAACTGCTTTAATTTTGTTTCACAAATAAATGCAACGTCAATTTCGTTATGCCGCAGGTAGCTTTCAAGTTGGTGCTGCTGCCTGCAGATGCCGTCGGCATTCCACAGGAGTGCGCGAGTTAAAGATGTGCCTCCCCTGGTTGAGCCATTTACTCGATGTCCGACAGAAGCCATATGAGGGCTTCTAGTTTCTCCCAAGTGCTGGTGCAGCTCTTAAATCTTGCGATAAAAGGATGTACCTTTGGTGCATGTTTCTGTAAGTTGAGCTCTTTAAACAGGGTAAAGAGCTCTTTGAGGCCTCCTAGGTCACCAGATGGCGCCTGGAAGGGGGCAGCTGTTGAGGGTTGGCCAGTAGGTGGCAGCACGGATGCACTTTGTCATCTCATGGCTCCTGCGAAAGAGGCGCCATCTCTAACCAGAGCCGGGTTTGCAATGTGTCTTGGCCCTGGTTGCGCACTTAGGGGTGCCCTGGCTATGGCTGCCAGTTGGCGGCGGTGGCGTTCGTTACGGAACGTCTCAACCTCTGTAGCTGGCAGGATGCGTCTCCCTACAGTTTTCACAGTGGGGTACAACTTCCTGCGTGGCCTTCGGCCAGTCAGCTAAGCGATGGAGGCCACCACAGAGGACACACCGGGAGATCATGTGGCACATTTTATATGTGTGCCCCAACTGTTGGCATTTGAAGCACTGTGTTATGTTGTGGTTTGTTTTGAGGACCTCCATGGTGACGAGGATGTGACATACCTCGCGTTCCTGTAGCAGCTTTTGGTTTGTGGTGATCCTGTCCAGGGTCACTTGGTAGTTTGGCAGAGGCCTGCTGCAGGAGATGAGCTGGCAGACGTGGACGCTGGTGTACCCCTTCGCTTCCAGGTCTTCCCGGATGAGGTCCGTCTCAAAGTTCTCCGGGAGGCGCTTGATGTAGCGAAGAGGCTGGTCACTCCTGGGGGTAAAGCTGTAACTCTCGACCCTGGCGTCCTTCATCTTGGTTATGGTGGGTAGGCTGTCTGTCGTCCTTGCATGTCAGGAACAGCTTCAGGCAGCTCCTGGTGTTCTGGAGGGTGTGCGTCCCAGCTGGGAGAGAGTCCCAGAGTATCTGGAGCACCTTGGTCGCCTGCCGGGCATAAGGGATTATGATGCGCGGTAGCTTTTGGTTGCTGGCTGTTTTTGTTTTTTTGTTTAACGTGGAAGGAAAAAATGGAATTTACCCACACCAGCCCCATGGGGCTGGTGACATAGGAGTCCCTGCCTTGGTGGAGTGCACCGTTGCGGAATACTTACTAAAAGCCTTCCACTACCTAGGGCAGCAACCCTGGCGATGTTTCGCTGGTCCCGCATTAACGCCATAGATTCAGTTGTCGGTTATTTCTATGCAGCGAAGTGCTATGGTGTGTTGGGGAGGTGTCATGGTCACAGAACCCTGATGCCCACCTTTCCATCATTGGTAATCTTGGGCAATGTGCCGCTCGTTCAGGATGTAATCAGGTCTGCGCATAGTGCTTACGTCGTTAGTAGTCTAATCTAATTCTCCTAGTCCCGGTGTACGGGTGGATCAAGTTGTATCTATGCTACTGTACATAACATGCAGGTGACACAAAAATCAGCCTGGGGGCGTCATCATTATATAGTATAGTATTTATAGGTAATGTCAAGCTTAATTGAAGAATAGCGTATAACTATTTGTTAATGGAACTAATATATGTTTCTTAGCCTTATGGCTGTGTCTGTCACTCGTGTCCATTGGTGTGCAAATTGTCATGCTGGCTGGCTGCCTACTTCTCTCCTATTGGCTGCCCGTCCGCCAATCACAAGACGGCTGCAGGCCTATGTCTCGCTTGGTCTGGCTCGTGTAAACGGTTTCGGCCTCGTGTTTTGTAACACGGGAAACCAGGTTTTATGCAAACGTGATACTTCCTCCTTCCTGTTAAAATTATGTTTGTGCTTGAAGATTTCAATAGCCTTCCGATAAAGTCTGGTGTGGTACTGGGCTGTGTTGTCGAGAACCTCTGTTTCCTGGAACTTGATGTCATGTCCCATCATAAGGGCTTGTTCAGCAACAGCAGATTTTTCCTATGTCCCTACCAGCAGTTGCTTAGGTGTTTCTTAATAAGGATATGTATGCTACCTTTAGTAGTGCCAATGTACAGACGGTTCTTATGTTAAACTTATCTAACAGTTTGCTGATTCTGTCCATTACTCTACTTATGTATGGTAGGTAGGCTGTACTCTGCGGTTTCTGTGTCTCCCGTGTTTTTCATTGCGCTATTGTAGTGTGAAGTTTTTTTTATTTCTTTTGAACCGTACCCGTTAGCCAGTAGTGTAGTATGTAGGTGTTTGATTTCTTGTTCTAAAGTAGCCTATATATATTTGGTGCCTTATGCCAGAGCCACTCTAGTTTTGCCATGAGTCCTCTGAGGATGCTCGACGCATGTACAAGCGAAACATCAGGAACTTAAGTTTTTCCGGCTAGATCACGGCCAGTAAGCCCGGAAACTTCTACATATTACTACATATTACTGCTGTGTCGTTGGCAAAAGTCGCCACCTCAGTTTCCTCATCTTGTGGGATATCTCGTATATACAACAGGTATAATATCGGTCCAAATACACTACCGTGTGGCACTTCCACAGTGATATTTTTAAATGTAGAGTATTCACTTCCTTGTTTAACTCATAATGTTCTATCTTTGAGATAGGGTTGTAAGATCACACTGAATTCTCCAGGTAGATCTCTCTTTAATTTAAAAGGAAGGCCTTTATGCCATACTTTATCAAAGGCCTGAGATACGTCTAAAAAGTGCTTGCACACACTTTCTTTTCTTCAAGAATTCTTTAAATTATTTCCACAATTCTGTGAACTTATTGCATGGTTGAATGTTTGCTTTGGAAGCCGAATTGATGTTGTGGAATGAGTTTGCATTCCTCAATAATGGGGTTGAAATGTCTTAAAATTAGTTTCTCGAATAATTTCGACATTGTTGGCAAGCATATTGGTCGATATGTTTTTCTATCGTGGGGATCTTTCCAAGACTTGGGTATCATAATTTCTGCGTTTCTCCACTGCCTAGGGACGTACTTAAATTGAAAGGAAGCATTTATAAGATGTAGCAGTTTCATAAATGCTTGAGGAGACAATTCTTTTAGTATTTGACCAGTAATCAAATCATAACCAGGAGCTTTTTTGGCATTCAGGTCTCTTACTATGGCTTCTTTTAATTCATTCATTGTAACTTATTTGATCTTGCCAATATTTTTAATTGGATAAGTTGTAACACATTCATCAGCTGTCTTGTCTAGGAAATGCTTGGAAAGTCTCTTGCAAATACTCATAGAAGACTTCTGCCTTCTCTCTGTCACTTTTAGCCCAATCATTGTTAGATTTTCTTAAAGAGGGGGGGGGGCATGTACTTGAGGTCTTTTCTGCCTTTTCATCATTTTGCACAGTGAGTAGTCGCTATCCTTTTCGGCTGATAGGTTTTGTAGGTACTTGCTGATGGATTCATTTTTTATTTGGGGAAGTTTTTGTTTGAGGTTGTTGCTTAGACGATTTAAGATTGTTTTATCCTGTGGCACTCTGCTACATTGCCACTTTTTGCAAGCCTTTCTCTTTTCTATTACCATTACTCGCATCTCAAATGGGTAATTATCAATATCATTCGATCTTTGTTTCCTCATTGGTGTGTTGTTCCACGCTGCTTGCTGTATATTATGTATGAATGCATCTATTTCTTTTTCTAGTTGTTCAGATTTTATAGGTACACAAAGGTTTATTGTGCTCTCCAATTTGGATCGAAATTTTTTCCATCTTGTGTTATTAGTCAATTTAGCTGGGGTTTCTTTTTTGATAATGGTTTCACTTAATTGTAAGTACAATTGGAGTGTGATCAGAAGTCAGATCATCACACTCGGTCACTTTAATGTAGTTCCTAGACATAATCTTTATGATAAAGTCTATTAAATCGGGTATTTTATTTGAATCGGAAGGCCAGTATGTTGGTTTCCCTGATGAGTGGAATTTGCAGCTGGCCTCCACTGCTGCTTCATACAAGGATTTTCCTTTAGGTGTAGTTAATCTTGAACCCCAAAAAGTATTCTTTGCATTGAAGTCCCCACCAATAATAAATTTTTTTTCCTCATTTAGTAAACAAGTCAAGATATTCATTTCTTTGGATGTTAAATCAAGGAGGACAATATATAGCAGATAATTGAACTCTGCATTTTTCATGTAAACACACACTGTGGTGACTTGCATCATATCAGTCTGTGTTTTTGTTTCTTCATAATATTTGTATGAATCTTTTATTATTACCGAGGAGCCACCTCTTGCTTCATTGAAGGGTGCGTAGTATAAGCTGTAAAGCCTCTAATTCTTAGAAAAGATTCTTTTGTTAAAAGTGTTTCTGATACCAAACAGATGTCTATCTTTTCACATTTCAGGAACAATTCTAGTTCTTGAATCTGTTGCTGGAGGCCATTTGCATACCATGTTGCTATACGAAGACAAGTCATTTATGTTTACTTGCACGTTTATTTTTTTATAATCTCCATTTTGTTCATCTAATTTATTTAGAAAGAGTTTTAATGTCTCATCTATTGAAGAATCTTCGACTACTTTGTTCTTTGCTTTCTCTGCATATGTTTTTAGCCGTATAATTTCATTACTTTCTAAAAAGTGTGTTCTCTCTTTATATACTTTATCTCGATCTATCATTGCTTCAGTTGATCAATAAAAAGTTGATTTTGCAGCCATATTGTGTCTTTTTTGAAGTTCAACAGCTACCTTGCAACCTCTAAAGTTTGCCGGGTGCCTTTCTTAACAATTAACACACATTGGAGCACTTTGTCTACTCATTGTGGAGCTCTTGGTTAAATGCTTTCCAGCACATTTCACTTGATTCTTTTCTGCAGTAAGCTTGAATGTGGTTAAAGTCCTGGCACCTATTACATTGCAGAATCTTTTTGGAAGTTTTCCTCATAGGTTCAACCTTAACGATCATTCAAAGTATAAACTTGAAAGAAGCGTAGGGACAGTGAAGCACAAATTAATACAAAAGTGAATCGAGAATATATTGACACATTGCTTCACTCACACTGTTTATTCACAGGACATGTTTCAAGAGCTCTTGCTCCTATCCTCAGCTGATACTCGATTCAATTGAGTATCAGCTGAGGATAGGAGCAAGAGCTCTTGAAACATGTCCTGTGAATAAACAGTGTGAGTGAAGCAATGTGTCAATATATTCTCGATTCACTTTTGTATTTTCTTAACGATCATATTAAGACTAGATTTGATATTATATACTGTTTTAAGGACCTCCTTGTTATCAAAGGTTAGCATGAAAAGTGGAAGTCCTCTTTTGATCCAGATGGTCTCGCCCTTTTCATTTTCACTCAATTCTTTCCTGCAAATATTAACGGCATCTGCTATTTTAAAGTTCTTGCTTTGTAGATCTTGAATGACCTCGTTTATTTCACAAGATGGGTGTAAACCTCTAACCATAACTCGAATGGTTCTTTCATGTGTGTTTGGAGGAAATTAGTAGCAGTGACAAAATTAGTCGTAAAAACTATTTGTAGTCGGTTTATTGATACTCGTCACTTTTTTTATATTATTGAGGGACTAGTTTCAAAGGCCATTGCCTCCATTTTCAACTTCTCTCCAACTAGCATCTGTTGTCCGCTCTCCTCTCTCTGGTGGTGGAACTATGAACTTCTTTGTCAAATTATCTACTGGTGGAATTTCAAAATTCATTACGTGGTCCTTATTTTTTCATATATGTTCTCCCATGTTGTTAATTGTAGCTATTATTTTTTATGTAACCAAATGGTTACTAAACAAATTCAATAGTTTCCCAAAATTTGAAAGTGTAAATTTAAAAAATTCTTTAGATCTAGTAGAAAAAATCAAATATATAAATTTGGACAAAAATGACAGACTGGTTTCATTTGATGTCAATCTTTATTTCCAAGCATACCAAGAGAAAAATTACAGACTTTATTTTTAAAAAAATGGCTAAATACAATAGAAGTAGAAGAATACATTGCACTAACAAAAATATGCATTGAACAAAACTTCTTCAGTTTTAATGGAAAACACTATAAGCAGAAATCAGGGTTATCAATAGGCAACCCTCTTTCACTTTTTTTTGGCAAATTTATTTATGAGTGCATTTGAAACACAAATTAAAAAGGCCTTCCCATGGCTCTTCAAAGTTTGGTATAGATATGTTGACATCTTTGCAAAAGTACCAAATAAACATTTAGATGATGCATCAAAATTACTCAATCTGTAAGAAAAGATTATCAAATTCACAACAGAAAAGGAAATCAATGGACAACTCTCTTTCTTGGATGTAAATATCATCTGGAATGACACAGAAATAAAATTTGAATTTATAGGAAAAAAACACATTCAGAAAATTACATAAAAGATAATAGCTACAACCCAATTATACATAAGCATGCAATAATAAACAGCCTTACACACAGATAGTCAACTTACCCATGGATGAATAAGAATACATCAAAGAACAAAAAGCCATACTACACATAGCAGAAGAAAATGGTTACAACAAAAGTCTGGTATTTAAGAAAATTAGAAAAGCTAAACTAAAGAAAATCATTAAGGAAGCAACCTCATTTACAAAAGAAAAAGAAAGCAACAACATATTCAGTTCATTCACATATCACCCAAAAACATTTAATAAATTTAAAAAGATCTTTAAGGAACAAAATATAATTGATTAAGGCTTCACAGGTGATCAGCCATGTCAAATTTAGGAAGATCGAGCTTTTGGCCATTTTACACTCTATGGCCTTCATCAGGAACTGAGTAATTGCTGTGAAATGTGGCCCTATTCATATGTTAATTGATGGGCGGAGCACGCCCTGCCCTGACCAATGACTGAGTGACAATGTTGGACCCCACGAAGTGGGTCCTTATTAAGGATGCCACGGCTAAGATCAATAGAACTACACTAAACCTGATCAAGAACTCCAGTCTAACTCCTGAGGTGCAGAAGGACGCAATGCCACAAGCAGCCGCTCCACCCAGACTCTACGGTGTGCCGAAAATTCATAAGCCTGAGGTGCCACTCCAGCCCATTGTGGGCGCCATAGGTTTACCAACTTACCAGCTGGCTAAATATATGACTACGTTGTTGAATCCTGTCGTCGGCTCCTGTCACCACCATGTTAGGAATTCCAGTCAGTTTGTCCAGGCGATTTCATCTCAGAGTGTAAATTCTGAAGACATCCTAGTAAGTTTCAATGTCGATTCCCTGTTCACCAGAGTGCCTCTTGAAGACTCGCTTAAACTCATATCAGACCATTTTCCACAGGACATCACCCAGCTCTTCCAACACACGCTCACTTCCACTTATTTTACCTACAACGGTCAGTTTTTTTAACAAGCGGACGGAGTAGCCATGGGATCTCCTGTCACCTGCCATCGCAAATTTCTTCATGGAGAACTTTGAACATACTGCACTGGATACTGCACCAGACAAGCCAAAGGCATTCCTTAGGTATGTGGATGACACTTCTGTTGTGTGGCCCCACGGGAAAGAAAAACTCGCCACCTTTTTAGACTATCTTAACAGCCTACACAAGAACATCCGGTTTACTATGGAAGTCGAGATTAATGGTTCCCTTCCCTTCCTGGATGTGTTGGTCTACAAGAAACCTGATGGCAGCTTGGGCCACAAAGTATACAGAAAGCCAATCCACACAAACCAATACCTAGATGCATCCAGTCACCTTCATCGGACGCAGAAGAAGACAGTCATTTCCACTTTGTTTCACCGGGCACTGGACATAGCAGATGAGGATAATATCGACCTAGAAATTCAATATCTTTGTAACACTCTATTACAGAATGGCTACAGTAACCGTGACATCAGGGAGGCTCATAGAAGAGTGTTACGCAACAGATCCAATCGCTTGCACCCATCTTCCAACAGCAGCCCTGATAACTACCTTAGCAAAGCTGTCATCACCTTCTATGTTTCCGTGTCAAACAAGATTTCCTGAATCCTCTCCAGAAACAACATCCGAACTTACTTTGCTGCTCCCAAGAAAATTCAGCAGTACCTTAGGCAGGGGAAAGATCCTCCTTTGCTCAAGGTCCCAGGAGTGTACAAAATTATGTGTGAATGTGGACAGTTATAGGTGGGACAAACAGGGTGAGCAATTGAGGAAAGATACAAGGAGCACCAGCGTAACATCAGGCTCCTACAATCTGAAAAGTCAGCAGTAGCCCAACATTGCATAGAGCAGGTCCATAAAATCGACTTCAACAACATTACTGTCCTGGAACAAACCGACAAATACTTTGGCAGGATCATTAAGGAGGCCATTCAGATAAAAGCACATCCGTTCAATTTCAATAGGGATTCCGGTCTTCAACTGAGCCCAGCCTGGACACCGACCATCAAAAGCATTTTGACTTCAGACCCCAAGTGCACGGTTCAAGTGACGGACCGTGCAGAAAACGACAGTAACTCCAACTTCACGCGTTCAGTGACCAACCTCACAGAAAACGCCAAAGCGGAAGGTAGCTATGTCCATCGCCAGCCGAGCCAATCCAAGATTGTCACTCGGTCATTGGCCAGGGCAGGGCGTGCTCCGCCCACCAATTAACATATGAATAGGGTCACGTTTCGCAGCAGTTGCTCAGTTCCTAATGAAGGCCATAGAGTGTAAAATGGCAGAAAGCTCGATCTTCCTAAATTTGACGCGGCTGATCACCCATGAAGCCTTAATCAATAACGCTCGCTGCGAAAGCTTCAAGTCGAAGAAAATATTATCTTGGAAACTACTAATGGACATTCAATTTTAAAATTGCTAAATTCAAAAACAAAAGATGAAATCCCATCAGTTAACAGATCCAGAATATACAAAATAAGTTGTAAAAATTGTGAAAAATGCTACATAGGTCAAACTAAAAGAAATCTAAAAACCAGAGTCAAAGGGCACTTCAGAAACATCAGATTGAAACAAGAAGTTAAGTCAGCAGTAGCATTTCATTTTTGGAACGAAAATCATGACATTGATCCAAATCCAAAATTATTAAAAGGAGTGATAAGCCAAAATAAACTAACAACATGGGAGAACATATTCATATGACAAAGAAGTTCATAGTTCCACCACCAGAGAGAGGAGAGCAGATGACAACAGATGCTAGTTGGAGAGGCTGAAAATTGAGGCAGTGGCCTTTTGAAACTAGTCCCTCAATAATATAAAAAAGTGATGAGTGTCAATAAACCGACTACAAATAGATTTTTGCGATTAGTTCTCTCGTTTGTTTTCATAGTTATACCACTGGAACTTTTCAGAATCAAGTTTCTGTGTTAGAGCTCTATATATATCCAAGTCTTGTACATTAATTTTCCAGATACTGTTATTTAGAGTAACTACTTTAAATTCCTAATCCATTACTGATCTTACAAGTGTTTGCAACGTATTCTTTTATTCCAACTATATTGATCGGAGGAGGTAGTTGCTCTTTATAGTCATTCTTTATAGGAATTCTTCTCTTCACATTTGGTTTTGCTTTTTCCATTTCCGGAGATTCTTCAGCTTTTCTTTTCTTGTTTGACCTCTTTTTCTTAAGAATCCAATCAGTTTTGTGTTCCTCTTCGTCTGTATAACATCCTTGTGTGTTCATACCTTCAACTACACATTAAGAGGCTTCATTGTCGCTCATACAAGCTTTCCAAAGTTTAGAGTTTTCAGCTTTAAGTGAAGAAATCTCTTTTTTCAGCTCAATACATAAAATAAAAGTTCAAGCTCCCTTAGTTTTTTTGGTGCATTTTCACCAATACTTTCCTTATGTGATTGAAGCGAAGTGCGGTCCTCCCCAGAATCCATAGGACCAGCCTCCATAGAGAAGGGTGGAAATTGTTCGGGCTCGCGATTTCATGGAAATTCTTCCTCATCGTCAGCCGGAACCAAAAAAACTGTCGTCATCGTTACAAACGCTAGATGTTAATGTTCTTGTTAGTACTAACAAAATCTGAAAATAAAACAAATTTAAAAACAGAATCGACTGCCGGTATGTCAAAATTCATTACGCGCTGTTTGTTTTTTAAAATAAATATCTTTTCCCAAACCATTAAATCTATCGGACCATTTAATTGTTTTATAATTTAACTTCTGGATTTATTTCATGGTTAAATGACCAGAAATGATCTGCTATGGCCGATTTATCAGTTTGTTTATACTTAATGTTACGAATATGTTCTTTCATTCTGATTTCCAAATTACTTTTCATCTTACCAATGTAAACTTGATCACAATCTAAACAATCAAATTGATATATACCAGATTTTTTATTATTTGGAATTTTATCTTTTTTTAGAGAAATGCAATACATTAATATATTTATTTTGAGGAACTAAAGTTATACCAAACTCTTTAAAAAAAAATTTGAAAATGTTTATTAACCCAAGGATGGTAAGTAAATTTTTTAAAATTATAATTTTCTTATTTTTAAGGGTAGAAATATTAAGTTTTTTTATATTTAAATTTTTCAATTTTTTTGTTTATAAAGTCTTTATTAAAACCATTAATTAAAGCAGTATTAATAGTATGTTTATATTCTTTAGTAAATTCATCTTTATTCAAGGGTATATATATTAACCTATATATCAAACTATTGAAAACAGCAAATTTATGTGAAAAAAGGTTAAAACCTATTTTTTATGTAATTATCAATATGAGTGTCCTGCGCCGTGGCGGAGTGGGCTAAGGCAGCATGCCTTGGTCCCTGGCCACGGAAAGTGGCCCGGCTTCGATCCCACCCATGGGGTGGTGATTTTAGGTCCCGGGTATAGGACCGGTGCCCACTCAGCATCGTGAGTAAATGCCCGTGTGCAGGTGGGCTTGGCCATTTATGTTGCCATTGCTAGAGTGTCACAAAGACATTGATGGAATTCTCACGTTTAAACTACGCGGTTGGATTTCATAGACTGTGGTAATGTGCAGACACATCTTCTGGATGTTTGTGGAAGCTACTGAATACGTATGCTACCATTTTTATATATTGTTTCCCACTTACTACTTTTGAAAGTAAACAAACATTTTCACATGTAGTGTTTGTGAAATATGGTTTACTTGCAAGTGAAAACTGTGGACAGCAGCTTATATTAGATTACTATTGTTCAAAATAGGAGTAAAGCCTGATTTAACATTATATTGCTTTCTTGTTGCAACAGTAGTTGCCTATATAATTCATACCAGGTTTAGATTAGCAGTACGGTGGTTATTTCAAAGCAAAATATAATGAAACTTTAAGGTTTGCGAGTCATAATAGTAAGAAATTATACAAGAATGCTCTGCTTGAGGTAAATGCTAAGTGAAAACATATTATAGCCCAAGAGTTAACAGTGATTCTTGTAGGTCACCTTTTGATGTAAATAGAATGATGGTTGATGCATTTCTGGACATTGGTAAGGGTCATATTTCTATGCAAAGGTTTTATATGACCATAGGTATGAATTGCATGAACTATTCTACTTACAATTTCCATCATAGACAAAAATAGAGGGATTAGTTAGTACTATTCTACTGGAGAGATGCATCAAGGGAGAAACACAGAATGCTAATGAAAGTTTGCATGGAGTAAATGTCACAAAGAAGTTTTTGTATTAAGAAAGAAATTGCAAATTGCAGTGATGCAGCTGTTAGTGAATTTAATGTGGATTATAAAGGTAGTTTAAATATTAAGGTAAAAGTTGCAGCAAGCAAAGTAAGTCCTGTTAGCAAGAAAATTAGCATTATTAGGGATAGGTGAAAGCTAAAACAAAGTGCTCAAAGTTCATTGAGCAAATATAAATCTGCCAGGAAGCAGTTAAAAATGACTAAATTAAAAGAAGAAGAGGATAATAAACTAGCTGAGTGGTCTTCATATAGTGCAGGAGGGTAAAAATGTTGTTTTTATTTAGAGCTTCTAACTATATTTTTCTTTGTATCCAATTTTTAGCATTTTTTAATACTGCTAATACTCCAGACACTGAAGTTTTCTATGAATTTCTTTAAGTTTTGCATATAATAAGTTTTTAATAAAAATTGGTATAATTATGGCTGTATATCAAAAACTTAATAATGATTGGTATTGAAAACAGAAAATTGACAAAAATTCAAGAAAATTCTATCACATTCCTTAAATTTTCTCCTCCAGAACCATTAGACATGGGGTCAATGAGTATATGCAGTTTTGTAACTATTAACTAAAGAAATCAGAATCCAAAGTTTCAATAATTTATAACAAAAATTATAGAGAATTTAATATGTTTCCTAATGTAAAGAAAGAAATTCCAGCAAAAAATTCAACTATCCTTTTTTTGTAAAAACTATTGTTAATAGAAAAATTTAAAAAAAGGAGCCAAAGATAACCAAATTAAAGGGAAAGAAGGTAATAAGATAGTTGTATGGCCTGCATATGATGCATGGGGATTTCAAAGTAAACAAAGTAGTGTAATTTCTATCTAAAACTTTAAATTCATTTTTCTCCACTTTCAATTTTTCAACATTTTTGTATGTTCAGAATGCTCCACGTTCTGCAATTCTTAACGAATTTGTATGAAACTTTGCATACATATTCCTAAATAAATGTTTAATAAAAGTTGGTATTTTTGTTGTTGTAAATTAAATAGTTTATTTAATATTGAATTTTAAATCTCAAAATTGCAAAAAAAAAATTAAGGAAAATTTAATATATTCACAGATAAGAGTTTTTTTCTCCAAAAATACTTGACACACCCTTTAAAAGTATAGCATTTTTTATAACTGATGTACATAGAAACTTGAATCTAAAATTTAAAGTTTCTAAAAGAAAAACTGTATGACTTGGGACTTTTTATATAACATACAAAAATCACACAATAAAAAGCACTAAATATATATTTTTTTAAAAACTATTTAAAATAGAAAGATGAATTTTGAAAGCTTAACTACATTCCCTGTACCCCACTTAATGACTAAATTTCAAGCAGTTCTGATGTGAACTTTGGATTTTAGCATTTTTCACAGATGCCTTGCCTTAAAATTACTAAATTTGCAAGATAACGCTATAAAATTTACATTAGAGACTGAAATTAATGGATTTCTTCCTTTTCTAGATCTAAAGATAATAAGAAATAACAATAAATTAAACTTTGGTATTTATAAGAAGTTCTACTCATATTGATAATTACATAAAAAATAAGTTTTAACCCTTTTTCCACATAAACTTTCTTTCAATAGTTTGATTTATAGATTAATAAATATACCCCTGAATAAAGATGAATTTAATAAAGACTTTATAAATAAAAAAATTGAAAAATTTAAATATAAAAAACTCAATGTTTCTACCCTTAAAAAATAAGACAATTATAATTTTAAAAAATGTACTTACCATCCTTGGGTTAATAATAAACATTTTCAATTTTTTTTAAAGAGTTTGGTATAACTTCCTCAAAATAAATATAGTGTTAAAATGTATTGCATTACTCTAAAAAAGATAAAATTCCTTATAATAAAAAAATCTGGTATTTATTATTTTAATTGTTTCAATTGTGATAAAGTTTATACTGGAAAGACAAAACGTAATTTAGAAACCAGAACGAAAGAACATTTTCGTAACATTAAGTATAAACAGACTGATAAATCAGCCGTAGCAGATCATTTATGGTCATTTAACCATTAAATAAATCCAGAAGTTGAATTATTAAAACAATTAAATGGTCCGATAGATTTAATGGTTTGGGAAAAGATATCTGTTTTAAAAAACAAACATCGTGTAATGAATTTTGAAATTCCGGCAGTCGATTCTGTTTTTAAATTTGTTTTATTTTCAGATTTTGGTAGTACTAACAAGAACATATTAACATCTAATGTTTGTAATGATGACGACAGTTTTGTTGGTTCCGGCTGACGATGAGGAAGAATTTCCATGAAATCGTGATCCCGAACAATTTATAAGAATAGTGTCATTTCTTATAAGATAAGTGAAGTTCTAAGTTACAAATTGTTATATTTGTATATACCTGGGGTACAATTTCCAGAATATGTTTCACTCATTGCTTCTTGTTTGTGTTTGGTCCACGGGAGGTATTTTATTTCCCTCCTACCCTGGAGCACCAAGGCACTACCAAGCACTCCCCCATCCGCCACCCGGGGGATGCGCTCTCTAGTGGTTGTCTTATACAACAAGTGTGGTGCTTATTTTGATGGAATTACAGGAATATGATCAAAACAATCTATAAAATTAACAATGTGCATCTGGAAAATGTTAACCTCTTTCTCTAGGCATTTTTACCTATGCAAGTGCTTTCCCATGATTTATACATTGCTCCCATTTACAACACTATTCCTCTGATCCCTTGAAAAGTTTAAAAGATGGATAATACTGTAAACAACAATAACCTTGCATGTATTCACTTGGATAATGAGTAATAAGCAGATTTTAGGTAAATAAATATTTAATTGAGAAAACCAACTACAAATAGTTTTTTTTTTTTTTCAATTAATTTTGATGTCACTGTTACTAAATTCCTCTAATCACACATAAATAAATATTTGTTTTACAAATACCTAAATACCTACAAAAAAGGAAAAATGCTGAATAAAGAATCACGAGCATAAATATTAAAACTTACTTCATATAAAAATACACATTTTGACAAAATATGTAAATGCATATTTTCATTAACCATTTTTGTTATTAATTAAACTGCAAACTTTAAAATTTATTCCATTGTAAATATATACAATATATTTGCGAATTACTTATTTTACATCACAGTATCAGGGAATGTTCACAGTGTCATGGTGTCGTAAGCTAAATGGAATAAATTAGACCATCATAACTGACGTCTTATTCCTCATTTCATGTATAGACTGCATTCCTTCTTCACTTCTTATCAATAAGTGTGTGTAACTTGCGCATCTGGAAAACATGCCAAAAGTTAATTTAAATGTAAAATTGCATCTTCAGCAGTATGTATGCAAATTTAAAAATATTTTTTACCACAGGTAGTCAAGTTTTGTTTTGCCAGTCATGCGGAAAAACAGTAAATGCAGATACGCATTCACAAGTGACTGGACTAGTGAACGTTGGCTTTACTGGACACGACACCTACATTGTTAATGGAAATAAACATATTGCTGCCGCAACTCCAGTGAATTCACAACAATTATTGATAAGTCAACCAACTTGCGCAAGTGTAGAACATAAAAGCATTTCAGTATTATTTAGATTTATGCAGAGCATTTGTTGCAGCTAATGTAGTCACTAGACTTGTGAACACTGACTGGACTCTACATCTGTGTTATTAATGGAAATAAACATGCTGCAACTTATGTGAATTCACAACTATTGATTGGTGAACCGGCTTCTTCAAATGTAGGACAATCCAAGTATTCCTAGTATTGTTTGGATTTATGCAGACCATTTGTTACAGGCAATTACTTAAAGTAAATGTTCAACTTAGAAACATTTTGACTAAATATATTCACATTAAGTCTCTTGAAGAATCAACATTAAGAAAGAACTAACTACATTGATGAAACCCCAGATTCAAGTTTCAGAACAATAGAAAAATTGTTGTGCATTGAAAAATGATGAAATAGGAATGTTCTCTATGTCTTGCAGACCTTGGACAGGCTGACAAAACCTGCCAAAGTTACCCAGGAATAGCAGTACAGTTAACCTCAATAGTTGCAGAGATGTTTGCTGCCTACCTCTGCACCAATATTCCAGACATATGTCTTGCAGATAGTATTAAAACTCTATATGTGACCACTACATATGTTACTGTTAGAAGTAAAATACCTTTACTGTATATTGTGAAAATAAATATCCTATTCTGTCTCTGCCATTTAATAAGCAAATACTAAAATCAGAAGCACTATTAACAGTGAAGTATTCATTTGGAGTATTGAAATAGTGACACTTATTTACTCACCTTCACTTGTAAATGTTAGAAAATATTTGAAACATTTTTAGGACATTTGTCCTCATCTTAAGCTATTGGGTGACTGAAGCTCTCTCCTTTTGTTTTCCCCTCTTCTTGTTGGTACTGATAGTGCTGCCATCTGGTGCACAAAGTTTTAACACTGTTCAATGGCAGGCTTTCAGATGTTATCACACTGTTACTATTTTTAATAATCTGTATTTCTTCCCAGATGTTTAATTCTATTGGTGAGGTAAGTGGTTTTAGTAGTTCTATATTTTGACCAGCATTATAATTTTCTGTCCAAAAATGGTATGCTGCAACGGATTTATCTATTTGTTTTAGTTTTATGTTTCTCTGGTGTTCATTTAGTCTGGTTTGCAAGTTTCTTTTCATTTTGCCTATGTAGTATTCCTCACATTCCTCACAACTGATCTGATAGATTTCAGATTTTGAAGTGCTTGGGATTGGATTCAAGAGTTCATAAGGATAAACAGGAAATTTATCTGTGGTTTAGTTGAATAGCTTAAAATTGTAAATAGAGTATTGCCATAGTTTAGACTAGAGTTTATATAGACTTTAGCATATGTTAGATTAGTAAACATTTTCTTTTATTTATTTATTGACTATAGTGTAAGGTTTTCTTAAGTTGGCAACAAAGCAAGGTCATTATGGGAGCAGTGTTGGCAGCAAGCACCTGCACCGTAAGTACGTTTGGACCTAGCTTTTACTCGTTTTATTTCCAATGTATTTATTTCTGACAGTTTAGAGAATATTTTAAAATTATTTTCTTATATAGATAGAGTCAAACTGAAAAATGCAATGCCATGGTTGGGATTTGAACCACAGATCTCCTGGTTTCTGTCCAGTCGCTCTTACCCATTGAGCTACCATGACCAATGTGCCATCATGACATTAAATTCTCCAAATGACTCATATATTTTCCCGGTAAACTGCTAGGGGCTCTCGTATTTGAGATACACTGTTTGTTGTGATTTACTATTGTAAGTACTTGAGTCCCAGGCTTCAACGTTAAACTCTTATTATGTAAGTTAATTGATGGAAATTAACTTAAATTATTTTTTTATGTCGGGAACATATTTCTGACTCTTACAGAATGCAATATTGCAAGTGATGCACAACGTAGAAAACATTTTTGGAGGACCTAAAGTAAAGAAGAGCCAAAAAAGAATCCAAAAATGATTTGTGTTACTTGTACAGTTCATACTCTTCATAGATTGTGATCAGACTTCTTTATCTAAACGTGGATAGGTTGGTATCAAATAAAAAAAAAAAAAACTAACAAAAAAACTCCCTGTTCCCCCCCATGTGCCAGTGGGCACGCGCTGGGGCATTGGCTAAATGAATTTTTACCATGAAACAAATTTTGAAAGTGTTGCATCGTTGTGAATAAGTTGGAACTATGGAAGTAGTTTAAGGTTTATTGAAAGATGGCCAATTATGAAATGATTTGGCATTCATATATACAAATCTGAACTTTTTAACTCTATACAAAAATTAGAAAAATAAAAAATATATGCGTGCATACTTCAGGAAGTGCTGGCTTTTGAAATGACAATTTGTTTCCAGGGTTAAAAGTACTAAATGACAATCAAAAACACTTTTTAAACCAATTCTCGAACTGTAAAAACACTTAAGCTCCACTTACTTTTTAAATTAGGACATTAGGACATGCAAAACCAGTACTATATTTGAAAGCAGATAAAGGTAATAAAACTGTTATCATGGATAAAGATGATTACACATGCAGAGTTAATATACTTTTAGAACATCAAGAATATGAAGAAATAAAAAAGAATCCTCTGGAAGCTTTGGTTGTTTCGGCAAATAAGACAATAAAAGAAAGTACAATAATACCGGAAAAAGCAAAAGCAAAATTAGTCCCCAGCAACCCAGTTTTACCAAAAGTGTATTGTCTACCAAAACTTCATAAAAAAGATAACAGTGTTAGACCAATTATCAGCAATATAGATGCACCTACATATCATTTAGCAAAGTGGTTAGTATGCGAAATGGATTTCATATAAAGATATGCTTCTCTCAGAATAAAAAACAGCTTAGAATTGGTTGACAAATTAAATAAAGTAAATATAAACACTAATGAAATTTTAGTCTCCTTTGATGTTAGCTCATTATTTACGAGCGTACCTACAGAAAAGCTACCAAATTTGATTAAGCTATGGCTCTCAGATCAAGGTTTTACTGAAACCCAAATTGAAGAATGCAACAAACTCTTTAATTTATGCATCAACCAAAACAGCTTCATGTTCAACCAAAAATATTACAAACAAACTTCAGGTTTAGCCATGGGCAACCCCATCTGACCGTTATTAGCGGATTTGTATATGAGTTATTTGTAAACACGGGTGACAGCAGCATTTCTACATATTTTTAAAGTGTGGTTTCGTTATGTGGATGACATATTTGCCATAATACCAAAGAAGTTAGCACAGGATGTGCTAAAATTATTGAACCTGCAAGACCAATCCATAAAGTTCACCATTGAAACAGAACAAGATGGATGGTTACCGTTTTTGGATTTAAAAATTATAAAAAAAGGAGACAAATTAGAGTTTGGCATATATAGAAAATCAACACATGTGGATAACTACATTAAAAACAACAAAAGAACACCAATATGCAGTATGCATATTTCACAGTTTAATCCATAGCCTAGTGAACATCCCATTGACTATAGAAGAATATACCAAAGAAGTAGATCACATTAATTATGTTGCAATTGTGAATGGCTTTGATCAAAATTTATTAAAAAAATGATAAAGAAGCATAAAAGACGGAAAACCATCAAGGACGTTAGCACTTTAAAAGCTGACGACCCAAAGAAAGTATATTGCAAATTTACGTATCACCCTAAGGCATTTAATAAATTCAAAAACATTTTCCGTCAATTTCAGATACAACTAGTACCACACAACAAATATAACATGAGAAACATGCTGAATCACCCGCTAAAAAACACAAGTCCAACCAACAAACTATCCGGAATTTATAGCGTAAGATGTGAGGATTGCCACGAAATTTATATCGGAAAAACAAAGAGAAACCTAGAAACAAGGATGAAAGAACACATGCGATGTATTAAATACAAACAGACAGATAAATCGGCCATAGCCCATCACTTCTGGTCAAAAAATCACAACATTTCCAAAGACATAAAACTTTTGGTACCGGCAAAAAAGTATTGGGAATTAACAGTTTGGGAAAATATACACATTTTGAAGAACAAAAAGAGAGCAATGAACTTCGAAATTCCAATAGTAGATGACGTCATTCAACTCATTGAACAGCGCCAGGAGAGAGAGGCGGTCACCTGAAGAACCAGTAGAACATCAGCTGAGGATGGGGACGTGGTGTCCTTGAAACATGTCCTAATTTAAAAAGTAAGTGGAGCTTAAGTGTTTTTACAGTTCGAGAATTGGTTTAAAAAGTGTTTTTGATTGATGAAGCTCCACTGTTTATAAATACTTCTATTTATAGTTTTACTAAATGACAAGTTTAGAAATTTGATTGAGAAAAAAAAAAACAATTATTTTTAAAAAATGTTTCTGGCTTAAGTAAATATGAGTGTGTCTAAGAATAATAAATTAATAATTTTCTCTCATTTATGTGAATTCAAGTAAAATATTTTAACATTTGTATCAAATATGTTAACTTTTTTACCACAAAAATCTACTCCCTAATAATGAGTTAGTGTGAGACCTTATTCATAATAAAATTCTAATATTAAACAAAATATGGTTGCAGTTAATAGCAGTTATGACAAACAAATAGCTCATGCATGTTTTTCCTATAAAAGAAATATTGACATCAGAACTAAAGAACATATAAGAAACATTAAAAATGGTGAAACAGAAAAGTCAGCAGTGGCTTTTCATTTTTTGAATACTAGACATGACATCAACTTGGAAACATCTCTAATAAAATATGTTAATCACTCCATAGACCTTTCTGTATGGGAAAAAATCTTCATTAACAAAAATCGTCATAGTCATGAATTTTGAAACTCCACCACCGGACATCTTTGACAATTACATCATGCCATCTATCGACTATACGGAGAAAGAGGAAACCACGACAACTTGCACTAATCGAGTATCAGCTGATGATAGGAGCAAGAGCTCTTGAAACATGTCCTGTGAATAAACAGTGTGAGTGAAGCAATGTGTCAATATCTTCTCGATTCACTTTGTGCCAAGTCAGATAGTTTTTGAAGGGTAGAGTCAGACTGAAAAATTCACTGCCATAGCTGAGATTTAAATCATGGATCTCCTGGTCTCTCTCCAGTTGCTATTAACCATTGAGCTACCAGATGGAGATGGGAGATCCATGGTTCAAATCCCGGCTATGGCAGTGAATTTTAAAAACCTTGTCCTACACATGGCTAGTGTGGAAGAACAATTTCCATCAATTAGTGATATAGTTATTTCTTAACGTGAACTCGGAGGGGATTGGATAAATCGGTACTTCTGTAGGAACTGTTCAAAAGCAGGGACCTCTGCTTAATATAAAGGAATATTTGATGAAATCATGATCTCAGAAAGATCCTTGGAAAACTGAAAACATGCATTGTCTGAAGAACTGTGTGATTTCTCAAAGAACAATCGCTACCTGCTTTCCACAGCTAACACTTGGTTTATCAACTTTCGTTTTTAGCAGTATTGTAATATTATATTGTAAAACGTTGCACAGCTGTAATTCACACCTCACACAGTTTACAAAATAAAATACATCCATTCTACTAAACCACCTTTCACTAAAACCTTTAACAAAGCCTGCAACCTCGTACTATCAGAGCACTTTAAGTATCTTCAAACTATTCTCAAAAAATATTTGTAGTTTGTTTATTGATACTTGTCACTTTTTTATATTAATGAGAGACTATAAATATTAAAAGCAGAAGCATTATTAACAGTCAGGTATTCTTCATTTTTGAGTTTGATTTATGAGTCCCAGTGACTAATAAATCAAACTCAATGAGAGACTAGTTTCAAAGGCAATCGCCTCCATTTTCAATCTCTTTCCAACTGGCATCTGTTGTCTGCTCTCTCTCTGGCAGTGGAACTATGAACTTTTTTGTCAAATTATCTACTGGTGGGATTTCAAGTTCATTACGCGATCCTTATTTTTCCATATGAATATGTTCTCCCATGATGTCAATTTATTTTGGTTTATCACTCCTTTTAATAAATTTGGATTTGGATCAATGTCATGATTTTCATTCCAAAAATGAAATGTTACTGCTGACTTATCTTCTTGTTTCAATCTGATGTTTCTAAAGCGCTCTTTGACTCTGGTTTTTAGATTTCTTTTAGTTTGACCTATGTAGCATTTTTCACAATTCTTACAACTTATTTGGTATATTCCAGATCTGTTAACTGATGGGATTTCATCTTTTGTTTTTGAATTTAGCAATTTTAAAATTGAGTGTATCAGTAGGTGCCAAGGTGATATTTTGGTCCTTGAAGATCTTTTTAAATTTATTAAATGTTTTTGGGTGATATGTGAATGAACTGAATATGTTGTTGCTTTCTTTTTCTTTTGTAAATGTGGTTGCTTCCTTAATGATTTTATTTAGTTTAGGTTTTCTAATTTTCTTCAACTCCAAACTTTTGTTGTATCCATTTTCTTCTGCTATGTGTAGTATTGCTTTTTGTTCTTTGAAATATTCTCCTTTTTCCATGGGTATGTTGACTAGTCTGTGTGTAAGGCTGTTTATTATTGCATGTTTATGTGTAATTGGGTTGTGGCTATTATTTTTTATGTAATTTTCTGAATTTGTTGGTTTCCTGTAAATTCCAAATTTTATTTTTGTGTCGTTCCTGATGATATTTAGATCCAAGAAAGAGAGTTGTCCATTGATTTCCTTTTCTATTGTGAATTTTATAGTCATTTTTTGCAGATTGAGTAATTTTGATGCATCATCTAAATGTTTATTCGGTACAATTGCAAAGATGTACACATTGGGCTTGGATCCTTAAAATAACTAGAATGGAGAAAACAGAGAAAGAGATAATAAAAAAATCAGCTCTCTCTTCTTCATATACAATGAGTCATACCTCTGTCTCAAATGTGCCCATGCAGTTCTAGGTATTAGAACCTTTGACCCGTAGACTGTAACAGGAGTTCCTGATAATTTCTGCTAGCTTCAATTGAAGGTTGTTGAACAAACTGCCTTACTGTCAGCTGTACAAGCATTGTGAAACAATGTTAAAAAATTTCTGGTTAACTGCTAATATTGCATAAACATGGCCAAAACTATACTCTAATTCATATATTTGGCCAAATTGTTAACTAATTTTAAAAGTGGTCAAATATGCATTTATATGACCAATAAAGACTGATTCATTGTGTTCACAAATGTTAAAAAGCATGCTTAAATGAACTTAGGCATAGAAAACAAGCCAGGATAAAAATATGATGTGCCATAAAAGTCCGAGCCTTAGACCAATGATACATCATAAAAAGTCCTCTACTTTGTGCTTATAGTGCTACAAATGTATGAGAAGCGTCATATAAAAGCCATTTCTGCATTTCCATTAACTCGTATGAAACTCATTTTGATGCAGTTTTCCACATTTTCAGATGGCCCTTCAGTGTGCTAAGTGAGGTTCCAATCGTGTATCTTGCACTAACTCACAAATCACCATTTCCACTAATGTGCATACAGTCTGTACATATTGTCACCCAATTAGCGGAAAGCACAACCAACGACAGCTGAGTAAGGGGCCAGAGGCAGCCAAGCCAAACCCACCCATCAGTCTCTGTCACTAACTGAGGGGGATGATTAGGGAAATGTCACTTGTCGCTGGCCGCCTCTTCCCCCCCCCCCTTTTACTGCCATCTGGAACTTTCGCGGTGATTCACGGAAACTATAGAGGCTTCGAGAACGGCGATATTCCTATAAAAAGGGCTGCAGTGAGTGAATTGAGTCAGTCAGTCAGTTCTTGGTGAGCAGCGTAAGAGTGCAGTGCTAGTGTACGGACGAGAAGACTGTACGCGCATCGGAGGATTGTACGTAAGTGCGAGAGCAAAGTGGAATTGTAACGGGCGAACTGGTGAATCGCAATTGTGTGCATTACGTAATTCTGTGTGATTGGCAAGTGTTTAACTGTAAGTCGGTGGAAATAAAGAACATTTTTGAGTGGTGCAATTGGACTTTCCAGTTCACGAACCCACAAAGTCACATTGGTGTCAGGAAGCGGGACGATAACATCACCGAACATTACGATGGACGCGGCATTGGAAAATCTTTTGGAGAAGATGATGGAAATGAAGGCCGAATTAACAGAGAAGACGGAAGCGGCAAATAACCTGGCCGCGGAACTGAAACAAATGAAAACGGCAAATAACTTGGCCGCGAAGATGAATGAGTTAACAACAAAAACAGAAGCGGCAAATAACAACCTCGCCGCAGAGTTGAAACAAATGAAGACGGCCAACGACATCACCGAGAAGATGGAAGAAATGAAGGCCGAATTAACAGCAAAGACGGAAACGGCAAACAACAACTTGGCCACGACAATGACCGTAAAGATGGCCGAACTGACCACGGAAATGAAGGTGGCGAACGAGGCTCTCGCCGCCAAATTTGAAGAACAGTTGGCCGGCGTGAGGGATGACGTGACGGAGCTGGGCAAGCGGATGGGCCAAGTGGACGAGCGCGTCGAGGATCTGGCGAACCGCTTCAATGACCTAGAGGAAAAGGCCGACAGTAGCGCCAAGTCCCTGAACGCCGTGGTGGAAGACGTCGAAGACCTTGCGAACCGCTTAAACAACCTGGATGGAAAGGCCGACAGCAGCGTCAAGTCCCTGAACGCCATGGTGGAGGACGTCGTCGGCAGGAAGCTGAAGGCCGATGCGCAGGGACGCGACACATCGGCACGCGTCAACCCTCCGAAATATGACGGCGCGTCAACGTATGAGGTCTTCCGCCGCCAATTCGACGCAGTGGCCAAGCACAACAAATGGTCACCAGAGGAGGAGGCCACACAGTTAATAGCCAGTCTCCAGGGACGGGCCGCGGAAGTCCTAAACGCGGTGCAGACAACGGCGGCGCCCAAGGACATCTGGGAGGCCCTGGAGAATCGTTTCGGAAACCACCGCTTAGCCGCAGCGTACCGTCGCCAGCTAAAGGCACGGTCACAGCAGCCAGGGGAGACGCTGCAGGAGTTCGCCCTGGCAGTTGAACAGCTGGCAAGCAAGGCCCTCGTCGACCTCCCACCAGCGTTCGTATCCCGGGAAGCTGCCTACACATTCGTGAACGGGGTACGAGATACGGAGATTCGTCAGCGCATAATTCTCGGCGATTATAAAACCATCCACGGGGCGCTGACAGCAGCATTAAGGATGGAAGCGGCCAAGGTAACAGCTATCCCGACGTCGAGAACGAGTGTCCGCTACACCGGAGACGCCGGCGAACTAGTGGCCTGTGCTGGGGGTGTGGACGGCCCGGGCACCTGCAGAGAGACTGCCCACACCAGGAAGGGCAGCTGGAAGAACGAGTAAGGCCCGGCGTGGAGAGGGGCACGTCGGCGCCATTACCACCATCCCCTCGAGTGACACTGCGCGCCGTCAGCCGGCGTATGAATGACAGCCTCATCGCGGAAGTTTGGGTGAACGGGAAGACGTGCCGCGTGCTGGTGGACACTGGGGCAGCCGTGACCATCATCAGACCTGACGTGGCGAAGGGTTTGCCGACGAGGAAGCCGAGCCGACCATACGAGCTTGTCACGGCATCGAGCGACACCTTGCCTGTGGAGAAGGAGGCCCTGCTGGAGCTGACCTTGGGGCGGAGTGCCGTGCGTCTGTGGGTGTTCGTCGCGAAGGTGGCTGAGGAGGTGATTCTGGGACTGGATGCCCTCAGGAGCCACGAGGCGACGGTCGACGTCGGCAGGAAGGTCCTGCGGCTCAACGGAGAAGAGGTTATACTCCGTCAACCCGAAGAGCGCCTTGGAATCGGTAGGGTCATCTTGAACGAAGACGTGGTTGTCCCCGCGAGGAGCGAGGTGATGGTGACGGCGCGACCAGAAGGCCAGACAGCAGGTTGGGTCCAGAGGCTGCAGGAGTACAACTTCACCTCGGAACATCGTAGAGGGAAGAGCCACGGTAACGCTGACGCCATGTCCCGAACACCCTATCCAGAAGAGTGCGGCCAGTGCACAAGAGTGGAGAAGGTGCCGCAGCAGTCCGAGTAGTCACGGCAGTGCCTGCGGATGGCTGGGATAGCGCAGGCCTGAGGAGGGAGCAGCTAGCAGACGCAGACTTGGGGCCACTCTTGTGGGAAGTGGAGGCAGGGATGAGACCAACCTGGGAGGACATCGCACCGAGGAGCGCCACCTAAAGTCGTACTGGGCCCAATGGGACTCGTTGAAGATCAGAGAGGGCGTGCTGTTCCGGGTATGGGAGTCACCCGATGGGAAGACGCAGAGAGAACAGTTGGTACTTCCCCGGAGTAAGGTCCCGGAAGTCTTGGAGGAAGTGCACGCCGGTACTTCCGGAGGACACCTGGGAGCGAACCGAACGATTGACAAACTACGGCAGCGCTACTACTGGCTGAGACTCCGAGCATATGCTGAGGGAGGGTGGCGTCAGTGTCACGTGTGCACGGCGAGTCGTGGCCCCTAGACTAGGAGCCGGGGTCGCATGCAGCAGTACGTCGGAGCGCCATTCGAACGGATCGCCGTTGACATTGCGGGACCTTTCCAGTTTCCGACCGTGGCAACAAGTACCTAATGGCGGTCATGGACTACTTCACCAAGTGGCCAGAGGTGTATGCCATCCCAAACCAAGAGGCAAAGACAATCACACACTGCCTCGTGGAGCAAGTGTTCTGTCGATTTGGGGTGCCGTTAGAGCTACACAGTGACCAGGGTACCAACTTTGAGTCCAACCTAATGAAGGAGGCACTACAAAGGCTTGGGGTGAACAAGATCCGCACGACGCCTCTACATCCCCAGTCTGATGGCATGGTTGAAAGATACATCAAGACCTTAGAGGAACACCTGAGGAAGGTCGTGGCCAGCCATCAGCGAGACTGGGACGTCAAGGTGCCACTGTTCTTGCTGGCCTACCGCTCGTCTACACACAACACAACTGGGATGACGCCAGCCAGCTTAATGTTCGGCCGAGAGTTACGCCTCCCTTGTGACCTGGCTTTTGGAAGCCCTCTGGAAACGAAACAGCCAGCGACCGAGTATGTGGAGAAATTGGTGGACTATGTCCACGACATGCACGAGATTACTCGCCAGAACATACAGAAGGCAGGCGACCGCATGAAGACCAGGTATGACAGGCAAGCCAACAGCCAAGGGTTCCAGCAAGGTGACCTGGTCTAGTTGTACCGTCCTACCCGGACCAAGGGAACGCTGCCCAAAGCTCCAGCAGCCATGGCAAGGACCATACCGGGTGGTGAAGAGGATTAACGACGTGGTCTACCACATCCAGAAGGTTCCCCGAGGGAAGATGTTGGTGGTACACCTGGATCGTCTAGCCCGCTACGATGGTGCTGTTCGGGACGACCAGCCTTGAGGAGGGAGCAGTGTCACCCAATTAGCGGAAAGCACAACCAACGACAACTGAGTAAGGGGCCAGAGGCAGCCAAGCCTTACCCACCCGTCAGTCTCTATGAGTAACTGAGGGGGATGATTAGGGAAATGTCTCTTGTTGCTGGCCGCCTCTTCCCCCCCCCCCCCCTTCCACTGCCATCTGGAACTTTTGCGGTGATTCACGGAAACTAGAGGCTTCGAGAACAGCGATATTCCTATAAAAAGGGCTGCAGTGAATGAATTGAGTCAGTCAGTCAGTTCCTGGTGAGCAGCGTAAGAGTGCAGTGCTAGTGTACGGACGAGAAGATTGTACGTGCATCGGAGGATTGTACGTAAGTGCGAGAGCAAAGTGGAACTGTAACGGGCGAACTGGTGAATCGCAATTGTGTGCATTACGTAATTCTGTGTGATTGGCAAGTGTTTAACTGTAAGTTGGTGGAAATAAAGAACATTTTTGAGTGGTGCAATTGGACTTTTCATTTCACGAACCCACAAAGTCACAATATTCACACTTAATGGTGGGCCTGCCTCTGTAGCATAGGTGGTACCTCACGTTCAAGAGGTCCAAGTTCGGATCTCTCTATGGACCCTAGACTCATCTGAGCATATTTTCACCCATTTCATTCATTGTCGATATGACTTAAGGGGAGCCATCGGTGAAATTTCGTCAAAAATGACAAAAAAACGACATTTTCTTGTTTTTTGCATTAAAATTATGTTTAAGCATTGTAGTTGCAGAATCTGCCGTCAGTTAGGCCCTAGCGCCATTCAAAGAGCAGCTATGTCATTATTTAAACACCCATGTGCGGGTGGGCGTGGCCATTTATATTGCATTTTCCAGTGTGTCACAAAGAAATTGATAGAATTCTCACGTTTAAACTACGCGGTTTGATTCTGTAACTGTGATAATGTGCAGACATCTTCTGGATGTTCGTGGAAGCTACTGAACCTTTCCACAACCATTTTTATATATTATTTCCCACTTACTACTTTTGAAAGTAAACAAACATTTCCACTGACATGTAGTGTTTGTGAAATATGGTTTACATGCAATGAAAGCTGTGGATAGCAGCTTATATTAAATTATTATTGTTTAGAATAGGAATAAAGACTGATTTAACATTGTATTGCTTTCTTGTTGCAACAGTAGGTATATGATTCATACCAGGTTAGGTTAGGAGTACAGTGGCTATTTCAAAGCAAAATATAATGAAACTTTAAGGGGTTCTAGCCATAATAGTAAGTAATGATACTAGAATGCTCTGCTTGAGGTAAATGTTAAGTGAAAACATATAGTAGCCCAAGAGTTAACAGTGATTCTAGTAGGTCACCTTTTGATGTAAATAGAAGAACGGTTGATGTATTTCTGGGCATTGGTAAGGGTCATGTTTCTATGCAGAAGTTTTGTATGACCATGGGTATGAATTGCATTAACTATTCTACTTACAATTTCCATCTCATGGACAAAAATAAAGAGATTAGTTAGTACTATTCTATGGGAAAGTTGCATTAAAGGAGAAGCACAGAATGCAAATGAAAGTTTCCATGGAGTAAATGTCACAAAGAAGTTTTTGTATTAAGAAAGAAATTGCAAATTGCAGTGATTGCAGCTGTTAGTGAACTTAATATGGGTTATAAAGATAGACTTAAAGTTAAGGCAAAAGTTGCAGCAAGCAAAGTAAGTCTTGTTAGCAAGAAAATTAGCAGTATTAGGGATAGGTGAAAGCTAAAACAAAGTGATCAAAGTTCATTGAGCAAATATAAATCTGCCAAGCAGCAGTTAAAGGTGACTAAATTAAAAGAAGAAGAGGATAGTAAACTAGCTGAGTGGTCTTCATATAGTGCAGGATGGTTTTGAAACATAGAGCAAAATGTGGTTTATATTTAGAGCTTCTAACTAGATTTTCTTCATGTCCAACTTTTAGCACTTTTAATACTCCTTATAGTCCAGACACTAAAGTTTTCAATGAATTTCTATAAGTTTTGCATATATGTATATTCCTAGATAATTTTTCAATAAAAATTGGTATCATTATGGCTGTATATGAAAAAATTAATGATTGGTATTGAAAAAAGAAAATTGAAAAAAATTCAAGAAAATTCTATCATATTCCTTAAATGTTCTCCTCCAGAACCATTAGACTTGGGCAAATGAGTATATACATATATAGTTTTGTAACTATTATCTAAAGGAACCAGAATCATCAGAAAGTTCCAATCATTTATAACAAAAATTGTAGAGAATGTAATATGTTTCCCAATGTAAAGAAATTGCCGCAAAAAATTAAATTATTATTTATTTTGGTAAAAACTATTGTAGATATAAAGATTATTAAAAAAAGGGCCAAAGATAACCAAATTAAAGAGAAAGAAGGTAATAAGATAGCTATAGAGCCTGCATATGATGCATGGAGTTTTCAAAGTAAAGAAAGTAGTGTAATTTCCATCTGAATCTTTAAATTCATTTTTCTCCACTTTCAATTTTTGAACATTTTTGTATCTTCAAAATGCTCCAACTTCTACAATTCTCAACGAATTTGTATTAAACTTTGCATACATATTCCTAAATAAATGTTTAATAAAAGTTGGTATTTTTGTTTATTTAAATTAAATAGTTTATTTATTATTGATTTTGAAATCTCAAAATTGCAAAAAAAATTAAGAAAAATTTAATATATTTACACATAAAAATTTTTTTTGTCCAAAAATACTTGATACACACTTTAAAAGTATAGCAACTTTTATAACCGATGTTCAGAGAAATCTGAATCTAAAATTTAAAGTTTCTAAAAGAAAAACTGTATGACCTGGGACTTTTTATATAACATACAAAAATCATACTATAAAAAGCACTAAATATTTTTTTTTGAAAAAGCTATTTCATATAGAAAGATGAATTTTAAAAGCTTAACTAGATTCCCTATACCCCACCTAATGACATAATTTCAAGCAGTTCTGATGTAAACTCTGGATTTTAGCATTTTTTACAGATGCCTCCCCTTAATGTTGGAGGACCTTAATTTCAGGGGGAAAACTTCTTTACCACACTGAGGCAGGTCCAATACACTTCCATGTCATTGTTGCAAGGCTGTATCCACCTTACTACCATTCCTTGAGCAATGCAGCTGTATCACAAGCTTTATGCTGTCCTTGATATGACACTATTATGCCATGCAATGTCTAACATAGGAGTTTAAGCTTCTCTGTTCATTGTTTGAAAAATATTGCAACGTATAACCACTTGCTCACAACTGCTTTTCTTATTATTGCCACAATGAAGACTTGGAGGGAGGAGGGTAAGTTCATCTGCTGTGATGGAATGCAAGCAGGTAGGCAACCTCACTGCCATTACTAAAAGATCCCCCCCCCCCCCCCCACATATAATAGAATCACAATGAGTAATTCATTAGCAAATATTACACCAAAATCTTATTGAGATAGTGAGCCATGCTAATTCTGTGCTATGACATAAGTATACCATTAAAAAAAAAAGAAAAACCCATTAATAACCATAGGAAAATGTTATGTGCTAGAAAGTAGGCTACCAAAATTTAACAGTTTGCGCAAGTACTGTGCGCGATTAATCATTTGGATCCAAAAAGTTAAGAAAATGCTTAGTTCCTTGGATAAAATCCTATTCCTTGTGTGATTGTACTTTCGGAAAAGTGGGGGGGAAAAAAACATACTAGAACTAAGTAACATACCTGACAAATATGGAAATATCATGCAAAGTAAACTGCTTTCGGTGCCACATATAGTAAAAGCAGGCGTTAAACACTGCACATTACATTTATTATTCATGCAAAGTAATTACCATAATTTAATTACCACAAGTAGTGACCAAATGCCTGCAAGGATCACACAAAAATCTTAAATGTACAAGGCATAATGAAGTAAATTTCTCATTCATGAACATGATTACACACCAAAGCCACACCAAGCCATATCACATTAAGTAGGCCACATTAAGGGCAGTTAAAATCATTAAAGTACTACAAAATTATAGTATAACAGGCACTCAACCAGGAAGATCATGATGCAAATTAATTTCTGGGTTTTGTGCCTGAATCTTACACTCAACTCATATGTAGTGGAAGACAGTTTCATATATTAAAACACTGTGATAGTAATATAAACATGACAGGGCCGTGAAGCTGAGTGAACAAAACCAGTTCCTCAGGTCTTCATTTGATTAGATTTGTCACAGTCATATCACAGTACATACCAACGACTGAATGCTAAATATGTACACTATTAAAAGTGCAAATCCTAGCATTACAGATGTTCAGGAAATCAGATTCAGAGCTGCTATCTGAGCTAAATGCATATTTAGATTTTATTTTTGTGAGAGGCCAAGATCAAGCAAAATATCTGAATGTATGTACAGATCTAATTTATAGTATAAAATTGTTTCCTTGGGACAGTAGCAAACTTGTCTATGACTTCATAATTACATGAATATCATGATGACTCGACAGTAAGATAAGTCCATTTAAGTATGGTTCATATGTAGTATTTCTATAATGTTTTTAGTTGTCTAATAAAAAAAAAAATTGAAAGCTGAAACTGTAAAATTGCTAAGAAGTGCTGAAGAATATGGATGTTTGGTAAGTATTTTCTGTCACATTTAGTCATGCCATAAATGGAAGTTTTAAAAATGTAGTTTCTCAGGACCATTTTGGTCTCCATAATGAATACTCACTTTCTATTGCTTCTTCATAACCCAAGTATTTTTCATAGTACTTCACAGGAGGTTGAAGTGATGAAAAATCACTTTTGGGTCAAAATTCCAGAATACTGGTAACACACTGTAGTGCAGTTATAATGGTCCTTATGTGATTGAAATCACTGTTGTAAAGCACGAGGAAATTTGTTAATGTATGTAGATTGCCTGGTGATAGCACTTTTTGATGTGGCGTCTAATATGAGACATGTTTGGAAAGTCAGTACTATTCCATACTAGCACCACTGCAGTGCTGGGGTCAGCATTGTGTACCTGTGCAGTGGTCCTCCTGTACACTGGTACGCTCTACATTGTGTTTTCTGTTTACTGTGCACATTTAAAATGTCTTAAGACAATTACTGATACCGCCAAGTGTGAGATTTATGCTGTAATTTGCTTTTTTAATACAAGGAATGTGAACCCAACTGAAATTTATCACCAAGCTATAGATGCTTATGGCAAAGACACGATGAGTGATGGAATGGTGAGAAAGTGGGTCAGAATGTTTAATGACGATTGCACAAATGTCCATGATGAGGCTTAGAGTGGTTGACCTTCTGTTATCAATGATTTGGTAAGGAAAGTTGGTGAAAAAATGCAGCAGACAGATTTCACAATGACAATGCTTTCAGACAAATTTTCCACAAATTTCATGAACTGTTTTGTACAAAATTATTACAGTTTACTCAGGTTACCACAGATGTGTTAATGTTAGGTTCCAAAAATGCTCACTGATGTTCACAAAACCAAGAGACTTGGCAGTGTTTTGGCATTTCTCACGTGGTTCAGTGAAAAGGGAGAGGACTTTTTAAACCAAATTGTGACAGGTGATGAAATTTGGGTTTGTAATGTCACATCAGAATCCAAACAATCAATGAAGAGAAGACACACACATTCTCCGAAAAAAACAAAAGTTGCAAACGATGTCTGCACAAAAAAATCATGTGCTCTGTATTTGGGGATGGGAAAGGGGTTTTGCTTCCTGAATTTCTTCCCAGAGGTGAAACCATTACTGTGGCACAATGTTGTGAGACTTAAGGAAACTACAGTGTGCTATTTTTTTTTTTTAAAAAAAAAAGGGGGGGCAGAGAGGAATGCTCAGTAAAGGAATTATGTTGCTCCATGACAATGCTCGGCTGCATACTGCTGGTGACACTCAGTGATTCAATAGTTTTAATTGGGAGCAGTTTGATCACCCACTGTACAGCCTGGACTTGGCGCCGTCTGATTACCACTTGTTCATGCTCATAAAGTATGAACTATGTAGCAGATGCTTTGAATCTGACGAACTGAAAAATGCTGTGGAGTTGTGGCTAGCATCATTGGTGGAAAGTTTCTATGTAGGAGGTATAGAAAAGCTGATCACCTTCTATTACAAGTGTTGGAACAGTGGTGAAAATAAAAATGGTTTTAAGGTTTGCTCCTACTTGTAAAAATAAAATTGGCTTGGAGAAAATTGTTTTACTAGTTTACTTGCCGCCCCCCCCCCCCCCCCCCCCAAAACAGTACTTACTTTCCGAACAGGCCTCATACATTGAATGTGGTGTTTGTAATTTGCAGATCCGAGAAACTTCTGCCAAATTTATTGTTTCTGCAAATGATTTTGCACGCACATGTGTGTCTCAGAAATGGACTTTATTTCTCATGGCAGAGACAATTGTTAATATCTTTTGCAGAACCTGAGATAAATCTGCATCTTTATATATTGCAATGGCCAATATTTTATTCAACACAAAAATGGTTAGAATAATTTAAATCAGCATATGGAATTGATTTCAGAATAGTTCTTATCAGAACTTCTATCTCTTTGTTCATCAATAACCACTGATGCAGAAATAAAAAGTTTAAGCATTTTTTTAAGCATCGTGAAACTGTACCCAAGTTTCACATAGAGAGATTAGCTTGATCTTCTTGACTCGGACCCAATTTGTTAACTTTAACTTTCAAGATGTGAGTTCTTTTTGCTGCCATATGATAAAATTAATCTTTGTAATAAGACCTATGCCGTTTATAACCATGGGTACTTTGCTAGTATCTGTTTAGTGAATGTGCAGCACAGTGAGTATATGAGACTTCTTCTGTAATGCATGCTTGAACACCATAAAAGTTTTTTTTGCATGGAAGCTACTCCATTATAACCTTGTCCTTCATAGCTTTTAAATTAATTCCCAATTTTGAATATGTTCTATCATAGTGTGAGCTAGAGCAGAACCTCTGATTCCATACACTGACACAAATGCAAGTTCCTCTTCAATATATTGGACACAGATATCTGTTTTAAAGACAGAAACCACATTCAGGTAGGCCCTCAACAAGCCAAAGTAACAATGTTATTGAGCAAATGCAGACTGTGGTCTGTGAATGAGATAAAGGTAAGCATTGGATGGTACGTTCAATTTTGATCAAGGATTTGGACATGAGAGTGTCCATGAAATTTGTATCAAAACTGCTAACAATGAAGCAGAAGCACCTGGACACCACACA
>CM060950.1:322761361-322791361 GCA_030765055.1 Mantis religiosa
TCGTGCTGCAGGAGATAGAGGCACAACCAAGGCGCCAGTATCTCTTGCTGCATTCTTTAAAAGAAATCATCACATGCCAGTCAACATCCCCTGGAGGTGTACAGTTGCTGCAACCTTTTGTCCCAGCAATCTGGCAGCAGCTATTCCGTCACTGTGAATGTAGTGAAGAAGGCACACGTAATGTGGTAGCTGAGTGCCTGGGCAAATTAACTCTGATTGATCCAGCCAATTTATTACCCAGACTGCAGAGATCTCTGGTATCAGAATCTGCACTGATGAGAACTACAGTTTGTCACGGCAGTAAAATTCACAATCTCTGACCAGGTAATAGTTATATCTCTTATATTTTCTTAAAAGTACTTAAATTAATTTAATGTCTTATGAAAATATATTAGTAATTTTTGTAGCATTTATGTTGTTTTCATTAAACTTGTTCACCTTAAAAAATTAAACATAATGCATTCTGTCATTCCTATTAGAAATACTGTTTATTTTCTGGTCTTACAGAGTGAATATGGCATGTAATGGAATTAGACTAAATATTTTCTTTTGACACAGTAGAACTCATCCATCATTTAAAAATTACTCTGGCTTCAACTTAATACATTAAATTTACTAGAATGCTGATAGTCGACATGGAAAATTCAATGCCACGACTGGGATTTAAACCACAGATCTACTGGATCAAATCCCGGCCGTGGCATTGAATTTTTCATGTTGACTCTATCAATCCAAAATCTTAGCCTGTATACAGCTAGTGTGAGAAATTATTAATTTCCATCAATTAACTTCAATTACTAGAGTGTGTTTCACAGACTTGTTGCTATCAACCTAGACTCACTACCACACATCATTCTGTGGCTTGTAGATAGCACTACCTTGCTGGATATATTCTACATTGGAATAATTTTTGTGTGGAATAACAAAAATTCATTTCATTCTTATCTATGAATAAATTTTTCCAAATGAGTTCCACTGGTTTTCTAAGCTTAGGTTTAACTTTCAACTGATGAGACATTTTGATCTGTGAACCAAAAATGCAATGCTGTTATAATTTACCAGTTTGTTTATATTTCACATTGCTCATGTAAAACTTCTGTCCATGTCCCCTCTGTCTTTCTTATATATTTTTACTCACAAACGTAATATACAATTTAATAAACTTAAGTTCTAGCATAAAAAGTAAGTTGTAGTTAAATTTTCAATTTGTGCCTATAAATGTTCACCGAAACAAAAAGATTGTTTTCCTAAAAGAATTCAAAGTTTTTATTCTTGTGTTTTGAGGGTGCAGATGAAAACTTAGATGAAAGTGAGAAAATTATGAATATGGAATGCTCATAAACTATATGTAAAAATAAAGCAATAGTTACTTAAATAAATAATCCCCCATTCATTCTTTGGATAATACTTTAACTGACATTTTCTTCTATATTGCTAATAATCAGAGAAAAACAAATTTTCCACATATAAAATGTTTTTACACACTACCATCCCTTCCAGGTTGTGACGATAAGTTTGTACATGTCCATGTACTCTTGCTTTGTTAATATCTCCACTACTTAAGCTTTTGGAAGATCTCCTCCTCCGTATGATTATCCCATGGTTTGCATTTGCTACAGTTCTCAAGGTTCTAAAATAAATATTCTATGTTTTCAGCCACAAGCTATTGATCCCTTGCTCAGACAAAGCATTGGACAGTTTCTGAGTACCCTGGAGGATCCAGACCTAAATGTCAGAAGAGTTGCTCTAGTAGCATTTAATTCAGCAGCTCATAACAAACCATCTCTGGTTCGTGACCTCCTGGATTCTGTCCTGCCACAGTTGTATAGTGAAACCAAAATTAGAGTAAGTATTAAGTATTGAGTTATTTTAAAGTCAGTATTCATATCAGAGTATACTTTGACAACTTTTTTTGTACCCTGGATCTGATTGCATACTTGAAAGATCACAACATTGAATCAATGGGAACTCTAAGGAAGAATCGAATAAAAAACTGCCCAATAGAAAATGAGAAAACTCTTCAAAAATGTGGACGAGGCAGCTATGACTTCAGAATGGACACAACAGCAGGTCTTATAGTAGTGAGATGGGTTGATAACAAAGTAGTATGCCTTGCGAGCTCATTTTGCGGCATTGAACCAGTTTCTTCTGTGAAAAGATGGAACAACAATGAGAAAAGGAAGATTGAAGTACCTTGCCCAAACATTGTAAAGCAATACAACAAGCATATGGGAGGTGTTGATCTAGCTGGCATGTTGATAGAACTCTACAGAGTTCCAATCAAATCTAGACGTTGGTACCTGCGTCTTTTTGGATATATGCTGGATTTGTGTGTGGTAAATGCATGGCTGGTATACCGAAGGGAAACTACAGACCAGAAGATCAGTCTCAAGATTTTCAGGGCAGATATTGCCAATGGTTTGATGTTGGCAGGGAAAAGGAAAGTAGGCAGACCATCCTTGGAATCAACACCACCTCTCAAAAAGAAGAAGTCATCTATCCCACTTGTTCTTCAGGATGTACGCTATGATAATCTGGATCACTGGCCCGAATATGGCCCTAAAGGACGATGCCGTTACTGTACCAATGGATACTCTACAGTAAAGTGCTCAAAATGTAATTTGGTTCTTTGTTTTGTCCCTAAGAGAAATTGTTTCAGATCGTTCCATACAAAATAGAATAGAACGGTCAACCATGCTGGCTTGTATTGTTGTGGGCAATGTTGCTCTTGAGCAACATACTGTATTTTTTTAAAAAGAATAATTAAACATTTGAAAACCACATAAAAGTGTTCAGAAGACCTCATTTACATGTATCACTAACCCAAAAAATTTTTTGCTTCACTGTTTTTATGAGTGCCAAATAAAGGGTTAAAGCTGGGAAAATTCAGATTTATGAGATTTTGAAAAAATAAAAATTAAAGACGAGTGGTTAAAGGGTATGTGAAATGCATCACAAAATCTACACAGTATGTCATGCTAAATCATGCTGTGTTCAAATGGTTTGTTAGTGTGTGCTAAAGGAATTTCCATTTCTGGACCATTGCTTCAGACTCAAGCTTTAGAGATAGCAGGAAAATTAGGCAAAGACAATTTCAGAGCTTCTAATGGATGGCTTGAGAGTTTCAACATTGTTTTTAATGCTCTGTGTAGTGAAGCAGATGATGTTGATATGCAGACAATTGCAGATTGGAAAGGAAACAATTGAAAACAGGCAGAGAAACTAGGCTATAAACTACAATTATTGTATGTAATTTGAAAATATAATAGTTCATACATATCAGCCTATTATTATTTACGCTTCATTCTACATTATTTCTTCACTGTAAACCTGTGCAACTATTTTGTAATTTCTCTGTATTCAAACACAACCCTCTGTAAAATGGAAACCTGTGTAAATGGAAGATAAATGCCGGGATGATTGCATTGCGTTTTAGAGAGGTTTTGCTGTATTATTTAAGCCATCATAAAAGAAAGAATTTTCTGATTTATTTAAATGACTGGACATGCTGTAATGCTAGAAGAATATTTAAGTCTATTCATTCCAAGTTTTTATGGGAGCTTTATATAGAAATATAGCAGAATTATAATAATTTAAAATGGACCCATGAGATGAGGTAACTGTCAGTTCTTTTCTTTTATAGAGGTTAAGTAATGTATTCTTCTCTCCAAAACACTTTCAGCAGTTTACTCACTGCAAAATACTTGTTATATTTCCTGACTCTACAGTTACCATCCAAACAACTGCTTGCTCTAAAATTGATAAAATTAATGATGATTTATCACTTGATAAAAATGTGACCCTACATTGGATACCTGCTCATTATGGGTTGCATAGAATTGAAACTACTGATATAGTGGCAACAAAGGCTTGCAACCTGAGGTATAAAGTAACAAATTAATTTTATAGTTATGATGGAATCACAGTGAAGCAAATCTTAATGCACATATTCACTCACCGGTATTTTGTGCAGGATTTGCATTGTGAGCTTGTGCTCATATCAGCTGCTTGTTGACTGCTGGGTAATTTCCAAGTTATTTTTTAAGCCCAGCGTATCAGTGGTGTCTAGTCAATGAGTCTAGTAGCCATATATTTAGTTTCACTGACAAGAAGCTACCCCAGGCTGTAAACAAATCAATGCAGAAATTGCAGTCAGTGTGGATGGCTCAGTTGGTTAGGTCTACTGATCCTAAGGTCACAGGTTTAAATCTCGCCCAGACCGTTGGCTTTTAAGTGTGCTTAAAACAATAGCCCCATGTCAGTAGATTTACTGCCAGTAAAAGAATTCCTGCAAGCAACTGTGAGCATAAACTTAATACTCAATTAACATCCTACATTACAAAATATTTGAGTAAAATGCGTAATTGTTCAAGTTGACGCCATATAAAGACATTAACAAATAAGTTTTCATTATGATTGAATAAAATTAGTAATAAAACAAATAGCAATTCCAATAATAGGAAATTAAAAACCTTTTTGGAAGGTCCTTTTGGAATTCCAGCATCAGCTTGAAAAATTCCAGTTGCTGTGTTTAGGCTTATCACTGCATGATTGTCTAGGTAATATCTCCATGGAAATGACACCTCCAAGCAAAGGACCTTATCAATAGGTATTGATTTTTTTCTTGCTTACTTTTCCTCACTTTGCCTTTATTATTTCTCAAATGTAGGACAAATTTGAAACAAATGAATCTTAATGTTATTTCAGAAAATAAAAGCAAGTACAATACTGAGTTTCCAAAAAGTGGTACTTTTTATTCTTGTTAGTACCAGAATAAATGGTTATACAGTTTAGTAGTTTATACTGTATTATTCACATAAACCAGACCCTGTATTTCTTTTTCTTTCTATTTCTATTTTTTTTTTTTTTTTTTTTTTTAATTTTAAGGCAGGGAATAAGAGGGAGCAAATGTGCAGTAATTAAAAATAAAAGAATAAAGGAAGTAAATCAAATAGATAGGTATCCTGAAAATGAACACAACTTTATTTTAAAAGGAATTGTACACAGAAATACAACAGTTGATGCAATTCTGCAATATTTCCATGTGTACTATAGTACTTTTTATTATACAAGACAGGTGCAGGCTCATCCCTGCAACACCGATCTGGAATGTGCATAAGCTTAATCATATATTTCATACCTGAATAAAAATAATCATACCTGTTCATTGACAATATCATCACTAACTTTGACAAAACACATTATCATGTTACCATTCTTAACTCCTGCTTATCAGACCACGCAGCTCAATGTATAAAATTAAGTGATTTAGGGCTCCCCAAACAATGTAAGTCATTCAAAAATCATAAACTCATTTAATGAATTAAATCTACGCTCTCTAAACACAGCCTTATTGAAGGAGTGGGTAAATGTCTATGCTGCTCAAGACCCAAATGTGAAACTATATGATACTTTGTACTATTAAATCAACATACACTGTCCCCCCAAATCTATAAAACATTGTTACCCTAAACATGTTTATCAGGAGAATTGGATTACTCCACAAATTGAACATCTACGCACATGGCTCAAACTTAGTGCTTTACATTACAATACAGACAAGACTCTTCAAGCAAATAACTATAAAAAAGTAAAACATATTTATGATCAGTTAGTGATTGATGCAAAACGTAACAGTATAAGCAGCACCATATTAAAATCAGACAATGTGTGTAAAACTAGCTGGCAAATAATAAATAATTTACGTAAAACTCATGCTACTGTAGAAAGCATAACCATTCATTTTGATAATAAAACAATAAAAGAACCTAAGCAGGTAGCTGAGACATTCAACGACTATTTTACCTCCACTGGAACTAAATTAAAACTCAATCACACCAAAAGCAATATCAATACCTCTCTGGGACTGGCAAGCAACTGCAAATCCTCACGCAGCATATATCCACATCCAACTGCCAAATATGAGATATCAAACTTTATTAAAAATTTAAAAAACCATAATAGTGTGACTTTGTGGGTTCGTGAAATAAAAAGTCCAATTACACCACTCAACAATGTTCTTTATTTCCACCGACTTACAGTTTAACTCTTGCCAATTACACAAAATCACGCAATACACCAATTACGATTCACCAGTTCGTCCGTTACAATTTCCTTGTACTCGCGATTACATCAACTCCGATACTCATACACGGTTCGTACAGTCTTCCGTTGCACAATCTTCTCGTTCATTAACACGTCACTGACTAACTCTTACACCAAGAACTGCGACTGTCTCACTAACTGACCGACCAACTTAACACAGCACAACAACTGACACACACTGTCTGTCTGTCCCTCTTTATATAGGAATATCCCGACTTCTGGTGTTTGCAAGATTGTTCTAGTAACAGAAAGATCGAGAACCAGGTGGAAGGGAAAACAGACGCACAATTATGTTTCTTTCCGACCACTGGCTGTCACCACTATAAGACAAACGAGGGAGGGGTGTGGCTAACGCGGTCCTCCCCTACCTTCCGTTCGCAGCTGGTACAGGGTGCTCCAGCGGTCCCGTTACACTGCTCCCTCCTCAAAGCTGTTCGCCCACGAACAGCCCCATCGTAGCGTGCGAGGCGGTCCAGGTGTACCACCAGCATCTGCCCGGAGTCTGAGCCAGAAGTAGCGCTGCCGTAGTTTGTGAATCATTCGGTTCGCTCCCAGGTGTCCTCCTGAAGTACCGGCGTGCACTTCCTCCAAGACTTCCGGGACCTTGCTCCGGGGAAGTACCAACTGTCCTCTCTGCGCCTTCCCATCGGGTGACTCCCATACCCGGAACAGCACGCCCTCTCTGGTCTTCAACGAGTCCCATTGGGCCCAGTGCGACTTGTAGGTGGCGCTCCTCGGTGCGATGTCCTCCCAGGTCGGTCTCGTCCCTGCGTCCACTTCCCTCAAGAGTGGCCCCAAGTCTGCGTCCGCCAGCTGCTCCCTCCTCAGGCCTGCGCTATCCCAGCCTTCAGCAGGCACTGCCACAACTACTCGGACTGCTGCGGCACGCTCCTCCTCTTCCACTCTTGTGCGCTCGTGGCCATCCTGGATCTGCGATAGGACACCTCCAATGCAATGGTCGCTGGCGTCGGTGTCCACAATGAAGGCGCCACCCGGTTGTGGGAAACCCAAAATTGAAGCACTGCACAGGGTCCCCTTCGGGTGCTGGAAAGCGTCTTCGGCGTCCTCCGTCCACACATAAGGCCGGTTTTCCTCCGTCAGGCGGGTGAGGGGTTTTGCGATGTTGTCGGCCTTTTCCTCTAAATCATTAAGGCGGTCGTCTACTTGACCCTTCCGTTTGCCCAGGTTCGCGACGTCATCCCTCACGCCGGCCAAACGTTCCTCAAACTTTGCGGCGAGAGCCTCGTTCGCCGCCTTCATTTCCGTGGCCAGACTGCCGTACGCTGCTCTCATTTCTGTGGTTAACTCGGCCTTCATTTGTTGCATCTTCTCGGTGATGTTGTCCCTAGCCGTCCCGATTAGTTTCAAATCCGTCTTCATTTCTTCCAGTTTCGCTAAAATCTTTTCTAATGCTGCCTCCATCGTTGTAATGTTCGGTGATGTTGTTTTCCCGCTTCCTGACACCAGTGTGACTTTGTGGGTTCGTGAAATAAAAAGTCCAATTACACCACTCAACAATGTTCTTTATTTCCACCGACTTACAGTTTAACTCTTGCCAATTACACAAAATCACGCAATACACCAATTACGATTCACCAGTTCGTCCGTTACAATTTCCTTGTACTCGCGATTACATCAACTCCGATACTCATACACGGTTCGTACAGTCTTCCGTTGCACAATCTTCTCGTTCATTAACACGTCACTGACTAACTCTTACACCAAGAACTGCGACTGTCTCACTAACTGACCGACCAACTTAACACAGCACAACAACTGACACACACTGTCTGTCTGTCCCTCTTTATATAGGAATATCCCGACTTCTGGTGTTTGCAAGATTGTTCTAGTAACAGAAAGATCGAGAACCAGGTGGAAGGGAAAACAGACGCACAATTATGTTTCTTTCCGACCACTGGCTGTCACCACTATAAGACAAACGAGGGAGGGGTGTGGCTAACGCGGTCCTCCCCTACCTTCCGTTCGCAGCTGGTACAGGGTGCTCCAGCGGTCCCGTTACAATAGTATGGGAAATGATGGCATACCCATCTCAATAAAAGCATGTAGGATGGCAATAGCTGACCAAATTGCTAATATTATAAACTCCTGTTTAGAAGTTGGAATTTTTCCCAGATATCCTAAAAATCAAAAGTTGTACCAATTTTTAAAAAAGGAAAGAAAGATGCCATGAACAACTACCGACCCATCTCTATCTTATCAGCACTATCAAAGATTTTTGAACGTGTTCTTTTCAATAGAATTATGAATTATCTCTTAAATTTTGACCTAATACCCACACATCAGAACGGTTTTGTGAGAAATAGCTCCACTACAAGATGTATCTCAAGTTGCATTGAAGAAATAATAAGCAATATAGACTGGTAACTACGCGGCTAGCATATTATTAGATCTCACTAAAGCTTTTGACTGTGTTGATAGTAACATACTAACGAATAAATTATATGATCTTGGCATCCGGGGCCTTGTGCTTAAAATGATGAAATCATATATGACAAATCGAAAACAGTTTGTAATCCTGAAAACAGAAAATGGTGAATTTAGGTCAAAAACACAAACTTTAAGCCATGAAGTTCCGCAAGGTTCCATTTAAGGACCTCTTCTGTTTATTCTCTACATGCACGATATTGACCAGCTTATACCCAATAATGCAAAATTATTCCAGTATGCAGATGATTCCACAGTAACAGTTTGTCACAGAAATATTACTAGTCTACAGAATACCTTAGATGAAACCACTGATAAACTGTTGCAATACTTTTATAATCTGAACATGTTTAATCCCAATAAAAGTGAATTAATTACATTTGGAGCCAAAAGAACAGATCTTCTAATCCATTTAAACATTGACAATGAACCAGTAAAAATGGTCAAGAAAGCTAAATTATTAGGTGTTACACTAGATAGTACTTTAAACTTCTCTGAACAGATTGATAAACTTGGCAATACCATCAGTAAAAATGTATTCATTTTGAAATATCTAACAAAATACACTCCTGGAAATGGAAATAAGAACACATTGACGCCGGTGTGTCAGACCCACCATACTTGCTTCGGACACTGCGAGAGGGCTGTACAAGCAATGATCACACGCACGGCACAGCGGACACACCAGGAACCGCGGTTGTGGCCGTCGAATGGTGCTAGCTGCGCAGAGTTTGGGCACCGCCGCCGTCAGTGTCAGCCAGTTTGCCATGGCATACGGAGCTCCATCGCAGTCTATAACACTGGTAGGAAGCCGCGACAGCGTGGACGTGAACCGTATGTGCAATTGACGGACTTTGAGCGAGGGCGTATAGTGGGCATGCGGGAGGCCGGGTGGACGTACAGCCGAATTGCTCAACACGTGGGGCGTGAGGTCTCTACAGTACATCGATGTTGTCGCCAGTGGTCGGCGGAAGGTGCACGTGCCCGTCGACTTGGGACCGGACCGCAGCGACGCACAGATGCACGCCAAGACCGTCGGATCCTACGCAGTGCCGTAGGGGACCGCACCACCACTTCCCAGCAAATTAGGGACACTGCTGCTCCTGGGGTATCGGCGAGGACCATTTGCAACCGTCTCCATGAAGCTGGGCTACGGTCCCGCGCACCGTTAGTCCGTCTTCCACTCACGCCCCAACATCGTGCAGCTCGCCTCCAGTGTTGTCGCGACAGGCGTGAATGGAGGGACGAATGGAGACGAGTCGTCTTCAGCGATGAGAGTCGCTTCTGCCTTGGTGCCAATGATGGTCGTATGCGTGTTTGGGCCGTGCAGGTGAGCGCCACAATCAGGACCGCATACGACCGAGGCACACAGGGCCAACACCCGGCATCATGGTGTGGGGAGCGATGTCCTACACTGGCCGTACACCTCTGGTGATCGTCGAGGGGACACTGAATAGTGACGGTACATCCAAATCGTCATCGAACCCTTCGTTATATCATTCCTAGACCGGCAAGGGAACTTGCTGTTCCAACAAGACAATGCACGTCCGCATGTATCTCGTGCCACCCAACGTGCTCTAGAAGGTGTAAGTCAACTACCCTGGCCAGCAAGATCTCCGGATCTGCCCCCCATTGAACATGTTTGGGACTGGATGAAACGTCGTCTCACGCGGTCTGCACGTCCAGCACGAGCGCTGGTCCAACTGAGGCGCCAGCCGGAAATGGCATGGCAAGCCGTTCCACAGGACTACATCCAGCATCTCTACGATCGTCTCCATGGGAGAATAGCAGCCTGCATTGCTGCGAAAGGTGGATATACACGGTACTAGTGCCGACATTGTGCATGCTCTGTTGCCTGTGTCTATGTGCCTATGGTTCTGTTAGTGTGATCATGTGATGTATCTGACCCCAGGAATGTGTCAATAAAGTTTCCTCTTCCTGGGACAATGATTTAACGGTGTTCTTATTTCAATTTCCAGGAGTGTATATACCTACGTCCACAGCTAAAATGATCTATTATTCTTTAATCTACTCTTACCTCTCATATGGGATCGAAGTATGGGGTAACACAAGTAAGGTAAATTTTAACAAAATTCTTTTGTTGCAGAAAAAAGCTGTCAGACACCTTGGGAATCTAAAACATAACGAATCTTGTCGTCCAGTATTTATAAAATTGAAACTTCTAACCCATTCCTAGCTTATACATATACCACACAGTAATGCACCTTCGGAAATTTAACCTACACCTTGAAACCAACTCTGATAGACACTATCACACACTAGACATAAAGACGACTTAGCGATTCCTACCCATAGACTGCACTTTTATGAGAAGACACCTAGTTTTATGGGCATAAAATTTTATAGCATACTACCACTTACTATCAAGAATTGTAAAGATAATACATTTAAATCAATGCTGAAATGTTTCCTAATTGACAAAGCCTATTATAGTGTGGATGAGTTTCATCATCATCATCATCATCATCATCATCATCATCGTCGTCGTCGTCGTCGTCATCATCATCACCACCACCACTATAATAATAATAATAATAATAATAATAATAATAATAATAATAATAATAATAATAATAATAATAATAATTAGTATTAGTATGTATGGATTTATTAAAGCAAGTTAGTATTCTATTTATATCACACAACCTGTCTTTGTGAAATCTATCTCCAATATCATTTGCATGTTTCACTACTGCTGGGCTGCATAATACAAGCACTTTAAACAATTGTTACAGAAATTGAGACAGTCTCTCTTTTATACAAGAAATAATACATATTTGTGATTAGGTTACTACTGATATACTTTACTTTTGAAAACAAATAGTATGCTAGTATAGTATAATCTCATTAATTTGAGGTAATAGGGATTGAGGGTACCTCAGTTTTGGGATAGCTTAATCTATACAGAACACCATAGAAAACATAACAGCCAAACTGAAACAATTCTGCATCAATAACAGTGAAGTTATTGATAAACAGTAGATAATCATATTCATTATCACTTAAGCGGTCACGTTACAGAGAAAAATTTTCTTTAGCCACTTTGCCATGTTTCTGCACAATGGCGGAGGATTCCCAGCGACGACTGTTTTGAAAGTGATATTTACCCAACACTTGCCCAGTGTGTGAAGGAGTACACTAACAGCTTATTCAGAAACAAACTTACAATGCCTACACATTGCCTCATAAAGTCTCTTCTATAACAGTTCAGTTTTAATTGAATCTAAATAAACACTTTTTTTGTTGTTCATTAATTCAACCATTTGTCTGTACAAGCATAACCACAGGATGTTAGTATCTGAATTGGTTTGTGTAGAGGACAAGACAGCACACACTGAGTAAGAGAAGTTGTAATTCATTCACCAGTCAATGAAGCATTACTTTGTCATGTGGTTTTGTTTACAATTCCTTTGAACATGTCAAACCTCTAAGTTTTGTGAATAGTGTTTCACTCTTTTAAAATTCTCAAACACCTTAGGAGAGAGTTGGGGAGGTACAAAAGTATATAATAAATGTGTCTGTTTAAACCATTTGGTATTGTAGAGTCTGTTGAAGTAAAAATTGGCATCCATTAAAAATAAATAAAGTGGCTCAGATTTATCAGAGCCTCAAATTTCTGAAACTGTAGTGTATGGTACCTTTTGTGGAATGCAATTCGAGAAGTATATATTAGTTCCACAATAATGTGCTTGTAATGTACTACACCATAGTTCAGAGGAATAGGTTTTTGGGAGTCCCTAAGTACTGCAAGGATTTTTTGAGTTCAAAATTAGAAGGTTTGTTGTTAAATAGGACTCCTGATTTTTTGTGCTAATTGTAATTTTTTCAATTTTCAGAAAGAACTTATTCGAGAAGTGGAGATGGGTCCTTTCAAGCACACTGTGGATGATGGCCTGGATATCCGAAAAGCAGCATTTGAGTGCATGTATACACTTTTGGATTCTTGCTTGGATCGCCTTGACATATTTGAGTTCTTGAACCATGTGGAGAATGGACTAAAAGACCATTATGATATAAAAATGTTAACATACTTGATGGTTGCCCGATTGGCTCAGTTGTGTCCAACTGCTGTCCTTCAGAGTAAGTCATTAACAATCCTAGAGGACATGGATGTCCAACTTTAAACTTGTTGCCTAGGAAAGTTGAATCGTATTTCAAAAAGCAGTGCCATAAACAGGACTCAATATTTGGCATGCTATCCTGATGCTCTACTACTGAGATACCATTATATGACCCCAAAATAGGCATTGAATTACTCTCTGGTTCATAAATCCCAAATCTCCAAACCAATCTCAGTTATAAAATGTCATATTTTTGTTGACTTGTACCACTGTAAATTCTTTTAATTTCAGGCTTTTAGTTAACCACACAGTACACTTTTCAGATTTGACTCAATTTTTATACCTGATCCATACAAAGTCATTGTGAAAAAATGAGAGGTATAAATTATCTTAGATGCAGTTTGCAACTATGTAAGATTTAGTTGTAAAATATATCTAGTTGAAGAAGCTTGTATTAATTCTGACTCCGGCCGTGAAAGCTTCCGAATACTCAAAATTATAAAATTTGGTAAAACATTTTTTTGTTTTTGTTTTAATAGTATAATACTGAACTGAATTTGAATTTATTTTAGCTGCTTAAACTCTTATAAGTTGCATGCACAAAGATTTACATTAGTTTTTGTAATTCTTTTTGTTATATTTTTACTCGGAAGAGGAGAAACTCAAAAGGAGAAGGGATAACAACAAGGAATGTTGTCTTTTCTAGCAATAATGTAAAGCATGACATAAAAAAGTTGGCAATGGCATCATTGGCAGGTTTATGAGTTCATGACAAGGCAACTGGATTAAGTATTTTATCACCAGATGGAAGCATATTTCAAGTAATAGATCAACTGAACGAAGACTGGGATGCATGAAGGACGGCAAAGGTAAGAGTATTCTCAGTAGGTGTATGGAATTTGCAAGGCCTGTGGAACAAAACTGGCAACTGTGAAATATTCCAAGTGTTAAAAGTGGTGGTTGTGTTGACAGTAGTGGAAACTTGCTTAAATAAAGAGGCAAAAGTACCTATTAATGATTATGATTTCTTTGGCAAAGGAGTGAGGAAGAAAGATGCTGATGCTGCAGGAAATAACTATATTTGAGAAGAAGAGTAAGAAAATAAAAGTGAAGGCACTGGATACAATAAAAAAGGGAATGGTAATATGGTGCATAATGGAATAGGAGAAGTGGACAAAAGAAAGATGTGCCTTGGAGTTGTGCACAAACCATAGAATGTTTCAGAATTCTATGACCAAAATATGTTCAAAAAATTGTAATAGGACATAGGAGAAATACAGGCTAAATATGTAGAACTTATTGGTAATGGTAGAGGAATTAATGCAAAGGTAGGTGATGAGCAAATCCAAACACATGAGGTAGAAAACCATGTAAAGAATACAGCAGCTGTAGAATCTATGAATAGGAATAAAATATGTAATAACAAGGGAATTACGGTGATAGACTTCTATGAAATTAATAATATGGCTGTATGCAACTGATTAAAAAGTTTGCATAAAGAATGGAAATGCACATTTAAATAAAAAATGGACAAAATATGGTAGACTAGGCTATATTCAGCAGAGTACTACACGGATTTTGAAGTTATATTTTTAATTGTCATGTCCCATTAAAGCAATATTTAACAGTAGAAGCAAAGAGAGTAGAATCAGGTATTATTATTATTATTATTATTATTATTATTATTATTATTATTATTATCATCATCATCATCATCATCATCATCGTATCATCAATTTTTCATCTTTCTTCTACATACATTTTCATTGATACATTGACATTTGTAACATTTCTTTCACACTATAACAAAATGACTTATTCACATCTAACATACCCTTCCTACCTGCTTGCCTCAAGTCTCGGTCTCAATACACATAACCCCTGGTTTTCCATGTATTGATGACCCTCCTCTCCCTTGTATCCCTCGTTTTAGTTTTCCAGCCCTTAATTGTTAGTTATTCTTCATCAATCTTAACCATTTCTCTCTAACTTTCCCCAGGTATCCACCTATATTTCTTACATTCTTTTCTCCTTTTACCAACAACATTTCTTTATTGTTAATACCTCCCCCCCCCCCTCCCTAAAACAGAATCAGATAAAAGCAGTAAGGAAATCAGAATATATAAATGGAAGGATAAAGATAGGGAAATCTGTTGCAAAGAATTAGAGAAGAGGTGGAATTAGTAGGATTATCATATCTGGTAAAGTTAATACAAAAGGGTGAGATAGAGGGAACTATGTTGACAATAGAGCAACTAATAAATGGAAAATGAAGGAGAGTAATACTTTTATATACAATTTTATACAAAAGTAAATTGGAGCAGACAGAAGAGCAAGAATATAATGTGAAGCTCTTAATACAAAGGTGAGGGTATAAAAGCCTAATAGAGGCGAAAAAGAAAGAGAAGAGGGATAAGCTAATGTATGAGGTAGCAAACAATCAGGTTAAAAAGTGATATGGAAAAGGTGAAGCATACTCAAGAACAAATGTAAGGGAAACAACAAACAGCTAGAAAATTGGTGTAATCATTTTATAGGGTACAAACATTACACAAAGTCCAATACAGTACATTGAGACTTTGGATAAAGAAATTAAGATATATGCAGTTAAAACGCAAATATCAAAATTAAAAAAATAAGGCAAGTGGATTGATGGGTTAACAGGTGGATTCTAGGAAACAAGGAGCGAAAATATTATTATCATTATTATTATAATAGGCTGAGGTTAGTACTAAAATTGTTTAATGCAATACATAAAAAAGGTTAGAGTCCCTGAAAATTGGAAAAAGGGAATTATGGTACTAATAATAACCTATAAAGGTAAAGGATATTACAGAGGTATTAATTTCATAGCAGTTATAGTAAAATATATACAGGAATACTTGCTGACAAAATCCAGAGATGGGCGGAGAAAGAGGGGAAGCTATCAGAATTCCAAGCAGCATTTAGAAAAGGAAGGGGAACAATAGATAGTATATTAATCATAAAGTCAGTGGTGGATAAATATTTAAGCATTAAGAAGGGTAGGGTGTATATGATTTTCATTGATCTAGAAAAGGTATTTGATACTAAACGTAAAAAACTAAAGCTATTAACAGTGAAGCAAATATAACTCAATAAATTAAAATAATAATTAGTGATTAAACTTTACTTATCTTTGACACAGAAATTCTTCATTTAAAACCTAATGGAGCACACAGCGTTTCACCTCTCCCGTGACCTTGCTGGATTCCCCCACTACCAGCTGGTGTTGTGCACAAAAAGTTATTATAAATGGGAATCATCAAGCCGTGTTCGTACAGAGTATATTCAGACATTACCTGGTGATGTGCCTCCTTCCATATTTACAATTCTCGAGATTGTAAAGATTTTCAAAACCACTGGTTCTGTGGCAAACAAAAAAGGAAGCATAAACGTACAGTTAACAAGGGAAAAAGTTAGACAACATAGGTGCATGTTTTGAACATTAGCCAACAAATCCATCCTAAAATTAGCAAAGCAGGTAGGAATTTCAGAGTCTTCTGCACACAGAGCAACTAAATTATTAAAACTAAAACTGTATAAGTAGACAAGTGTCCATGTTTTAAAACAAGGTGACCCAGTATCGTGAATGCATTATTGTGAATGCTTTCTTTCATTAGTGAATGACGGTTTAATTGATCCACAGCTTCTGAAATTTTCCGATGAGGTGTGTTTCCACCTCAGTGATTGTGTCAACATAAGTGTCAATACTGGACCTCTGAAAATCCACATCGCATTCAAGAAATCTGTCATTATGATAGAAGGTTTGAGTTTGGTATGCTGTTAGCGCTAGATGCACAATTGGTCCAGTATTCTACTAGCGGACTGTAAATGCAGAGAGGCACCAAAATGACATTTTGATCCCATTTTATCATGAATTGACAGAAGAAGAGAAATCATATAGGTGGTTTCAACAAGATTCTCCTACTGCCCATACAGGAGTCCATGAATAAAATTAGAGACATGTTTGAAGATGGCGTAAGTAGTTCTGGTTTATGGCCCTCTTGCTCCCCCAAACTAACAGTATGTGATATAACCTGAAAGACAAAGTTTGAGACAAATCTTCTACATTGGAAGAACCAAAACAAAATATTAGAAGTGAAATTGGAAACATTACAGTGGCCCAACTTAATCGTGTGAATCAAAATGTGTTCTCCAAATATAATGCTTGTTTAACTAAGGGTGGATGAGATTTCCAGCATATTTTATAAGGTAAGAGTGTTATACATGCTTTATGCCCAGAGTTTATGTAGGAGCAAGGCCGACTGTGGTACACCCAGTTTTGCACAGGTGAAATGCTGCGCCCATTTGGTTTTAAATGAAGAACCTTGTATTAATATACATTATAAGTAATGACCAGTTTTTCAAATCCATCATTTCTATCATCAGCCACATTATTATTTACTGTTGTAATTACTACTGCTGCTAGGTGACATTGTGTTTTATTTTATCGCCAACCCCTGAAAGTAAAACAAATTTAAAGACGATTGTTAGAAATTAAATGTTAATTGTGTGATCCCCATTTTTCAAAATATTTCTCCCAAACCATGGGTCCATTTAATTGCTTTAATAATTTCACTTCTGGATTTATTTTGTGATTAAATGACCAAAAATGATCTGCTACAGTCTTGTTATAATTTATATTAATATCAAAGATAAGTGAAGTTTCCATTAATTATAATTTATTGAATCATTTGATACTATTAACAAGGAAAAACTATTGTTGAAGCTAATTAAAAATGGAGTGAGAGAATCATTTAGATTTGAAACAGAATTCTTCCATATGTAGAGATGCAGAGTTAGTGATGATGTAATGCAATGATGCAACCATGTTGATTACCTCGAAGCTGGATTCTGGACCCGACATTCTCAGTTGTGTTGTATTCTGGAACTTACCACAGCTGCTCTTCTTTTAGCATGAAGATCTATTTTTCAAGGTGTGGTTGCAGAAGAGAAGCGATGATGGTTTCATAGGAAAATTAAATAATTTTCTGTGACTGTTTTCCAAAATTATATTTTAATTTAATTATACCATTTAACACAACTCCTTGAAATACTGAACAAATAATCATTTTTTGAACATCGATATTACGTATTTTTAAAGAAATTGTATTACTTATACAATGTTTTCTCCACCATGACCTTTCTGCAGACTTATGGACTGATTAACACACACGTCTGATCTCTGTGGGGCTAAATGCAGAAGACTGCTAGCTATGGCCAATTTCAAGTTATTGGTCCTGCCGTTGCTATGACAACTTAACTTCTTTCTGTTCATCCACGTCACATACAATTACAGTATGCACCAAAGTATTTAGTACTGGAAATCATGTTACTCTTATTGTCATTACCTGACGTATAAATTATAAACTAATAAATACATAAAATATGAAGCTATTAACAGTGAAGCAATCAAATATATACAAATATAACAATTTGTAACTTAAAACTTCACTTGATCTTATATAAAAAAATAAAAGTTTTAACCCTTTTTCACATATATTTGCTGTGTTCAATAGTTTGATTTATTGATTAATAAATATACCTCTGAATAAAAATGAATTTAATAACAATATAAACATATTATTAATACTGCTTTAATTAATGGTTTTAATAAAGACTTTATAATAAAAAAATTGAAAAATTTAAATATCAAAAAACTGTTAATGATATTTCTACCCTTAAAAAAATAAAAGACGACTATAATTTTAAAAAATTTACTTACTATCCTTGGATTATTAAACATTTTCAAAAAGTTTTTAAAGAGTTTGGTATAACTTTAGTTCCTCAAAATAAATATAGCATTAAAAATTTATTGCATTTCGCTAAAAAAGATAAAATTCCTAATAATAACAAAATCTGGTATTTATCAATTTAATGGTTTTTGAGTGTGATAAAGTTTATATTGGAAAGACAAAACATAATTTAGAAACCAGAACGAAAGAACATTTTTGTAACATTAAGTATAAACAGACTGATAAATCGGCTGTAGTAGATCATTTTCATGAAGTAAATCCAGAAGTTAAATTATTAAAACAATTAAATGGTCTGATAGATTTAATGGTTTAGGAAAAGATATTTATTTTAAAACACAAACATTGTGTAATGAATTTTGAAATACCGGCAGTCGATTCTGTTTTTAAATTTATTTTATTTTCAGATTTTGTTAGTACTAACAAGAACATATCAACATGTAGCATTTGTAACGATGACGACAGTTTTGTTGGTTCCATGAAATGAAATGGTGATCCCGAACAATTTATAAGAAAAGTGTCATCATTTCTTATAAGATGAGTGAAGTTTTAAGTTACTAATTGTTAGATTTGTATACATTTGTTTGCTTCACTGTTAATAGCTTCATATTTTACGTATTTACCAACAACAATGTTCTTCCAGCATTGCTCAAACAGCATTCACATGCACATCATCACTTGCTGATTGCAGTCTACCAGCTTCACGTTTTTAATGAACATCTTCCCTTCCTCTGTGAAATGTGTTCGCTCACCTAGCCCCAGTACGATATGGTAAAGTCTATCACAAGCTTCCAATAATTCTGTATGGCATTGCCAAGTATTGATACCTCTTGCAATCTGAATCATCATTGATGAATCATCTTTGTTCGTGATTTAACTGTATTGGAACACCACAGTGAAGCGAAAAATTATTAAATTTTAGATGAGTCGTATTTCTTACACATCTGCTTCACTTTCGTACCTATTTTGAGGACATGTTTCGCAAATCTTCGTTTGCATCTACGGCTCTTGTGCGACTGACGCTAGATCCAGCGGTGTGGGTAATTCTGGGGTTGTTGCTGCCATCTGTTGATTTAGCGATGAACTGAAATGTGGGATTCTCTTCTAGCGGGATTTCAAAGTTCATTAGTTGGTTTTTATGTTTTTCTATGTATATCCTCTCCCATATGACGAGTTCACTATGTTTTTGTACGTATTTTAGTAATTCTGTGCTATCTTCAATTTCATGATTTTCAGACCAGAAATGAGCTGCTATTGCGGACTTATCAATATTTTTGTATCTTAAGTGCCTGAAGTGTTCTTTCTTTCTAGTGCCTATGTTTCTTTTTGTCCTCCCTATGTAAATTTTTTCACAGTCTTTACACTTAATTTTGTAAATGCCTGACTTTTCCTCTGGTTTTATCTTATCAGTATTATTACTGTGAAGTAGGTTTTTACTTCACAGTAATAATACTGATAAGATATAACCAGAGGAAAAGTCAGGCATTTACAAAATTAAGTGTAAAGACTGTGAAAAAATTTACATAGGGAGGACAAAAAGGAACATAGGCACTAGAAAGAAAGAACACTTCAGGCACTTAAGATACAAAAATATTGATAAGTCCGCAATAGCAGCTCATTTCTGGTCTGAAAATCATGAAATTGAAGATAGCACAGAATTACTAAAATACGTACAAAAACATAGTGAACTCGTCATATGGGAGAGGATATACATAGAAAAACATAAAAACCAACTAATGAACTTTGAAATCCCGCTAGAAGAGAATCCCACATTTCAGTTCATCGCTAAATCAACAGATGGCAGCAACAACCCCAGAATTACCCACACCGCTGGATCTAGCGTCAGTCGCACAAGAGCCGTAGATGCAAACGAAGATTTGCGAAACATGTCCTCAAAATAGGTACGAAAGTGAAGCAGATGTGTAAGAAATAAGACTCATCTAAAATTTAATAATCTTTGTTCGTATTTACTAAACATATTTAGAGCACTAAAGATTACAGCCTACAATTAAGCTTACTAAAAATGTCTTATTAAATAAAATTGTCTTCAAACTTACAGCTAACAAACATTAGATACTCTTTATTTATCATTGTTATCAGCTTACATAATTTACTACTGATAGCGCTAAATGCAGCAGTGTTGCCACTAATTTTTGAATGAGCAATGTGTGTGTGTGTATATATATACAATATGGAAAACAAGGCAGAGATAGATATAAATGATACAAAATCAAACACTTCCCTGCAGTTAGTTGACTAATATATATATATAGTTTCATATTCTTTTCAGAAACTTTACCTGGGCTTTTGCCAGTACATCCAAACATTTTATATTGGAAATTTAATTGTTCTTAGAGTCAGACTGAAAAATTCAATGCCATGGCTGGGATTTGAATCGTGGATCTTCCGGTCTCCATCCGGCTGCTCTTAACCATTGAGCTACCATGGCCAATATGTCAGCATGACATTAAATTCTCCAACTGACTCGTGTTTTTCCTGTTAAACCACTGGGAGTTCTCATAAAGACATGAGACCTTACTGGCAACTTACTGTGCTGTAAGTACTTTTAAGGCCTGGGCTTTATAGTTCAGACCACTATTAGGTCATTTAATTGAAATTAATTGTTCTTTCACACTAGCTGTGTGTAGGACAAAGTATGGAAGGGTAGAGCTCATTTTTAGGCAAACTTCATCACTACCAGTGGCATGATTATTGTCAGAGATAGTCTCTTTCTTAAGATACTAAATTTAAATAAACTGTTTGATTTTGGAGGATGACACCTGCTTACAGGCAGCTGACATAACATCCCATGGCATAAGTACATAAGTCCATAAGTACATAAATGGCAAGATTTTCATTTCTTAGAACAATACTTAACGTTGAGCCAGCATTTTTCTATAATGAAATTTTCAGTAATGCCCAAATCAAGTGTCTGTAGACTGGTACAGTTAGGAGGGAAAAATTTCACTTGAAAACATTTTCCAGAATTGTTTCAAGTTGATGTGCTGCACATCGATCCATCAAAAGCAGGATCTTCTGTTTCTTTTGCATTCTAATTTAGTTTCTTTAATCACTGTTCCATTAATATTATAGTCATCCAAGGCTTTCTATTGAATTCATATTCCATAGGTTTTGTTTCCACATCCTTAAAACAACATGGATTTTTGGATTATCCTATCACAAATGGGAGTGGTTTGTCTGATCCATTTTACTCCTGGTAAGTCCTCTTCCTTCCAGGTTGCACTGTGATTCATCCAAAGCATTTGACTCATTACAAATTGTTTTCCCTGTGATTCCATGACAATCTTTACATCCTTGTAATCATCCTTACAAAGCTTTGAAATCAACCGTGATGTTCATAATTTTGTCTAAATCTATTGCTTTTGCTTTCAGCATGTTGTCACTGATCGGAAGAGTGGCACCCCGTTTCTGCTGGAACCATGTGAAAAGAGCCATTTTCAAATCAGCACATCTCTCCTCTTGCTGATGACAGCATTTAGTTGATTTTGCACCCATTTTTAAAAACTCATCCAAAATTATATTTCTGTTACTGATGACTGCACATAGCATGGTATTAGTAATTCCAAAGTCTGACTCAATTTCAATTTTGGTTATGTGTGGATTAAGTGCTATCTCTCGTATGAATTTTACATACTTTACTTTCTGCAACATTTCCTTTTGTGTTTTCCATGACTGATTAAAAGCAACTGAAAACTGAAAAACAAAACGCTTTTCAACGTAAACACCAAATACCAAAAATTATCTTTGCTTGTTATTTGTGTCTATCACACCGCTGCACTGAAAGAAACATCTTCATATTTTGTGTCTGTACCCAAAAGCCGCCTGCTCAGCTTGCATCTTTTTCAGTAGCGATAAGGAAAATGCATTTCAAGTTTCTTAGATAGTGTATGCTATACGCTCATTTAATTATGTAAAACTTTGTTGTATTACACTGAAATTAATTTGTATTACAGTGAATTACATATAAACCCGTTATATATAAATAAGATTCTGCTAACATGTTTCTAAATTACATTTTGTCTGATACAAATATTTACGTATAAATGCAAATTACTTAGAACTGGTTATGTATAAAGCAGGTTCAACTGTATTTGCTTCCATGATACCAAAGGCATCAATGTTTTTCACGTGCAGTAAATTGTGGAGTTCTGCTTTCTTATCTTAACTTAATCCTCTTGTATTCCATTTTAATATGTTCAAATCCCCAAATACAGTTCCCACCCAGAGATTCGAATGAGGTACTATTACTCGGGGCTGTTTTGTAGGAGACATTAACATTGTTAATTGAGCAGGTTACAACTGTTTCTTATGGACACCTTGTTTTTATAAGTAGGCAGTTGAATTGTTCCTTCTTAACCCTCATATTTTGGATGGAACACATGTGTTATTATTGATCTATGGATCCATTATATCAGACTTGGCCTTTCCTTCATTTGCCAGATGGACGTTTCTACTGCAATGGCAAATCAGCAGTAATTGTGTAAATTACATTTCCTATATTTTTGATGGGGCAGCTATACCACTGTAACTCAGTCCTCTGAGTCTCATCTGTTCAAGCACTGCAGGCATGACGAGAGAGGGATTTAGATAGGAGAGGCTGTAAGACGCATCACTATCCTTTGCACCCTGGCATAAAAAATATAAGTGGCATAAGAGGGAAGAAAAGTAGGGAGAAATTCACTAAATGTTGTAGATTGTGTTATAATTTGCATTATATGCTGGAAAGCAATTATGTTAATTTAATACTGGATATGTGGAAAGATTTTTCCAATAGAGTTAAAATTATACAAATTTTCAACTCGAAAATGGAAGCATATATGGAGAAAGATATTAAGGAAAAATAAGGTTAAAATGGTTAAAAGAAACATGAAGAAAAGTAAAGAAACTATGGAAAAAGGGAGGGAGTAATAAATTGTGTAAATTTTATGTTAAGTTTAAAGTTTCGTTCACTCATTCACGAGGGTTGTTTGAGTATGGTAAAAAACCAAGAACAGATTCCCCCCCCCCCCCCCTCCCTGAACATCTTACCTTATTTCTCGACATAGTCTCCATTGAGACTTGGTCCAGCAATGTTCCAGCTTTTTCATTCCACCGGAAAAATACTTCTTGACTGTGACTATCACTTCTTCATTGATGAAAGTTTCTTACCACCAAGCCAAATTTTCAAGTTTGGGAACAGCAAGAAGTCACTTGGGTCTAAGTCTGGTGAATAAAGTGGATGAGGAACCAGTTCAAACTCAACTCATGCACTTTTTCAATTGTTATTGTTGATGTGTGCAATGGTGCATTATCCTGGTGATGGAGCACTTTTTTGCATTTCAATCTCGGTCTCTTTCCAGTCAACTTATGTTGCAAACGATCCAACAATGAATTAACACAAGTTTCTTCCAGGCTTAGAAGCCATGGCCGCTGGAATTAAGATGTCCAGACGTTGCATCCACACCTGCGGTGGACATAATCAGTGGTGTGGTTGTAAGTCTTCGTGGCAAAGGTTTAGGCACAATTGAGATGCTCACTGGAGTATTTATATCCAAGCTGCTCTTAGGAGATTGGCTGGGCTTGATCAGAGGGTGTGTGCTCCGTATGTGGGGTTTCTCTGCTCTGATGGCTGATTGATGCACATGATTTCTCTCCATTTATGCTTGTTTTAGGTATTCAATTATCAGATGCCAGGTTTTGTTTAGTTTTGAGAGCTTCTTCCGTTCTGTTAAAATGATTAAGATGTTTATATAGTTCTACAGCTTCACGCTGTAGTCTTGCATGGTAGTAAGGTATTGAAGAAAGGACCATTGCCTCCTTATACTGAATGATGTGTTCACTGTCTGCCCATATAGCATGTTCTCGACCGCAGATTTATCCGGTTGGCCCATATGGCATCTTCACTTATGTTCTGAGAGCTGGGTATTGACATATATACAAATATAATAATTTGTAACTTAAAACTTCACTTATCTTATAAGAAATGATGATAATTCTTATAAATGAAGTTTTAAGTTACAAATTATTATATTTTATATATTGTTTGCTTCACTGTTAATAGCTTCATATTTTACGTATTTATGGGTATTGACACTTCATTGAGTGGTGCCTTTGTAAACAGCACTGCAGGAACAAGGATTGTGGTAAACGCCAGCTGAGTTGAGTAGGTCCCTGGTATCTTTGGTTGAGCATAGCAGGGTGTTAATCTGTGTTGTAGGCTTGAAAATGGTTTTAACATTGTGGCACTTGAGTAGGCATTCAGTTCTGTTACTGACATGTTTAAAATATGGCAGGAAAGCAATGCCTTTCTTCTCAGGCTGATCCTGTTTGGAAATGGCGGGTTGAGGTTTATGTGGGTGTATTGCTCTTTGAATTTCTTATGCTGTGTAGCCATTTGAATATAAAGCCTGTTCAAGATGATGGAGTTCTGGTTGTAATGATTCAGGCTCATAGATGCAGGTGAAGCTTCCAAATTCTTATGATCCAACAATGAAACATAATAGGCTCCAGGCCTTTTTCCAAGTAGTCTGAGGATTATTCCTTGAGAATCCCAAAAAACAGTGACCATCACCTCACCAGCTGACAAAATGGTCCTTGCCTTCTTTGCTGCACTTTCACCAGCCTTTGTCCATTGTTTCAACTGCTGTTTTGACTCTGGTATGTAATGATGGATCCAAATTTCATCCACAGTTACAAATCGGCTCAAAAAGTCTTACGGATTGCAATTAAGCACTGCCAGACACTCGGTAGAAGTGTTCTTCTGGATGCGCTTTTGGTAGACTGAGCAATTGCAATACCCATCTTGCACACAGCTTTTTCATTGCCAATTTTTCATGCAGGATATTGTGCACTCACTCAGTTGAGATACCTACAGCCTCAGCAATCTTACAAATTTTTAATCGGCAGTCTTGCATAACCAGATCGTGGATTTTTTCAATGGTGTGCTGTATGACCCTCAATTGGGCAACCAGCGCCGGATTCATCTTCGGTGCTTCTATGACCACATTTAAATTCATTGAACCAAAAGTAAATGGTCTTCAATGTTGGTGCAGAGTGTGCGTGAACTTCATCCAATTCAGTTTTGACTTGTGTGGCAGTCCAGCCCTTCAAATGAAAATGTTCAATGACAGCACGAAACTCCATTTCAGTCACAGCTATCACACTGACCAGTTTAGATGACTGTCAACAATGAGCCGTATATTGTGACACATTCAAATTTTCTGTACAATCTTTTGAATAATTAAACTTACCATCCACAAAGTTGCAACAAAAAATTTCCACCCCTTCATGGAAATTTACCAGACTTATCAAATTACCCTCTTATCTATGTACAAAGTGTCACTTAAGTTGCTGCTAGTGTAAATATACCCAACACTGTTGTTACTGATATATTGAATGCTAGATTCACTTGCCTAGTTTTGGATTATTTAACCCAAAAACTACAAGTTTTATATATAGGTTAAATTTCAATACATATATGAACTCCCTTTTTTTTTTTTTTTTTTTTTTTTGTCTCTATTTGTCTCTAATTTTTTCAAATATTTCTCAAATATTGATCTCCAATAAACTGCTGCTGTCGTGTGTATTACCATTATCTTCTTGTTAACTATTATCATTTCATTGGTAATAATTAGTGCTGTAGATAAAAAAAAATTTTAGGCCCAAATGACCTTGTTGTCGACGGGCCCTAAAACACTACACACGCACACGCGCATGCACACGCGCACACACACATACATGCACACGCACAGATAGAGAGACAGAGACAGACAGAGAAGACACACACAGACAGAGAGACAGAGACAAACAGACAGACACACACAGACAGAGAGACAAACAGACACACACACACAAAGACAGACACACACACACACACACACACACACACACACACACACACACACACACACACACACACACAGACAGACACACACACACACACACACACACACACACACACACACACACACAGACAGACACACACAGACAGATAATATAAAATAAAATTTAATGAGTCTAAATCAAAAGCCATAATGATAACAAGGAAGAAAAAAATAAACAACGAAGCAATCAATATCTATCTTAACAACACAGTTATTGAACAAGTAGATATACTCAAATACCTTGGCATATATATTGACAAAAGGTTTAGATTTAACCATCATGTTGCTAATCTACATGACAAAGCAATAAAATTGACACATTTATTATCCAAGACTGCAAAACTTACCTGGGGGCTTGGAAACAAAGCATTACACACCATATATAAAGGAGCCATAGAACCAATATTAACATATGGAGCCCCAATTTGGGGAGCTGCTCTACAAAACCAAAAGAACTTAAGGAAAATACAGAGAATACAGAGACTATTCAACATTAAAATCATAAAAGGGTACAGAACAATATCTTACGATGCTTCCTGTGTCATAGCTGGTTTTGAACCCATTGACATAACCATCAATGGGAAGATAGCACTATACAGGGCTATACATGAAAAGGATAACTATGATGCACCCTCACCACCAAGGAAATGGCAACATCCTGCAGAAGTTCCTGAAATCACAGAAGCTGAGGAAGCCACTAATTACATATTCAGAATCTACACAGATGGGAGTAAAATAGCAGAAAGGGTTGGAGCTGCAGCAGTGGTGTTCAAACATGAAGCACTTAGTCTTCAACTAAAATATAGATTGGATGGCAAGTGTTCAAACAACCAAGCAGAACAAATAGCTATATTGAAAGTGCTACAAGAGCTTCGAAACCATATAGACTTAGCACTTGAAGAAAAGACAGCAGCAATTTACTCAGATAGCAAGGTAACGTTGGACACACTGGAAAACAACATAAAGCACAACTCAGTCATGGAGGACATTGCAGCCACTCTAACATCCCTACAACAAGCTAATTGGAGAATCCACTTCAAATGGGTGAAAGCCCATGTAGGAATACCTGGCAATGAGATGGCTGATAAATTGGCCAAGGCCGCTGCTCAAGATGAAGGACTGCCAATCATTTACAATAAGGTTCCCAGGTCAACGATCAAAGCAGACATAAAAGAAAGAGCACACGAACAATGGCAACATAGGTGGAACAGCACAAACAAAGGGGCTCTCTGTAAAACCTTCCTCCCAACAATCAAAGATAGGTTAAAGAGAAAACTTCCCATTACACCAGAACTTACTGCTACAATCTCAGGTCATGGAAAAACTAAAGATTACCTTTACAGGTTCCATATTATTAATGATCCAAAATGTACATGCAGTAAGTAACCCCCGACAAACAGTTAACCATTTAATTTTTGAATGTAAAGACAGACAACAGCAGAGATCTATATTGGTGGCAGAAGTGCAAAAACAAGGAGGAAAATGGCCCACAACCAACCAGGAATTAATCACAAAATACTTGAAACCATTTTGCAAATATATTCATTCAATTAATTTATAAAAAGTAGTCAACTTTAAATTCAATATATTTATAAATATACTAATAGAATTAGAGATAAGACTACAAACATACTATGGAACAATACAAAGCAAGAATAGGCTAGTAAACTAGAGAAAGGAACTACCAACATATAGGTTAGGAAAAGCTTAACGGTGTACATATAAAAATAAATTAGGAACAAGTCTGTTAAGCTTATACATTTAAATTTGAATCTGTAAATTATAATGTATAATTATGTATTGTAATGCATGTAATATTACCATGTAATGGGGCATGCAGTTGATACCAATAAAGAGAAAAAAAACACACACACACAGACAGACACACACAGACAGACAGACCACACACATAGACAGACAGACCACACAGACAGACAGACGCACACACACAGACAGACAGACACACACACAGACAGACACACACACAGACAGACACACACACACACAGACAGACAGACACACACACACACAGACAGACAGACACACAGACAAACAGACAGACACACAGACAGACACACACACACACACAGACAGACACAGACACACAGACAGACAAACAGATACACAGACAGACACACAGACAGACAGACAGATACACAGACACAGACAGACAGAGACACAGACAGACACAGACAGACAGAGACACAGAGACACAGACAGAGACAGACAGACACAGACAGACACAGACAGACAGGGACAGACAGACACAGACAGAGAGACACAGACAGACAGACACACACAGACACAGACAGACAGACACACACAGACACAGACAGACACACTCAGACAGAGACAGACACAGACAGATAGACACAGACAGATAGACACAGACACAGACAGACAGATAGACAAAGACAGACAGAGACAGACAGACACACACAGACTCAGACAGACACAGACAGACACACGCAGACTCAGACAGACAGACACAGACAGACACACGCAGACACAGACAGATAGACACAGTCAGACAGACACACACAGACACAGACAGACAGACACACAGACAGAGACACACAGACAGAGACACACAGACAGAGACACACAGACACAGATGTTACCAAGGTAACGGGGCATGTAGCTATATTTCAATAAATTAAAAAAAAAAACACAGACACAGACAGACAGACAGACACAGACAGACAGACACAGACACACACACAGACAGACACACAGTTAGACAGACACACAGACAGACACACAGATAGACAGACACACAGACAGACAGACACACAGATAGACAGACACACAGACAGACACACAGATACACAGACAGAGACACAGACAGACACAGAGACACAGACAGACAGACAGACAGACACACAGACACAGACAGAGACAGACACAGACAGACAGACACAGGCAGACACAGACAGACAGACACACAGATAGACAGACACACAGACAGACAGACTCACAGACAGACACAGACAGACACACAGACACAGACACACAGTCACAGACAGACACACAGACACAGACAGACACACAGACAGACAGACACCACACACAGACACCACACACTCAGTCGTGGAGGACATTGCAGCCACTCTAACATCCCTGCAACAAGCTAATTGGAGAATCCACTTCAAATGGGTGAAAGCCCATGTAGGAATGCCTGGCAACGAGATGGCTGATAAATTGGCCAAGGCCGCTGCTCAAGATGAAGGACTGCCAATCATTTACAATAAGGTTCCCAGGTCAACGATCAAAGCAGACATAAAAGAAAGAGCACACGAACAATGGCAACATAGGTGGAACAGCACAAACAAAGGGGCTCTCTGTAAAACCTTCCTCCCAACAATCAAAGATAGGTTAAAGAGAAAACTTCCCATTACACCAGAACTTACTGCTACAATCTCAGGTCATGGAAAAACTAAAGATTACCTTTACAGGTTCCACATTATTAATGATCCAAAATGTACATGCAGTAACCTCCGACAAACAGTTAACCATTTAATTTTTGAATGTAAAGACAGACAACAGCAGAGATCTATATTGGTGGCAGAAGTGCAAAAACAAGGAGGAAAATGGCCCACAACCAACCAGGAATTAATCACAAAATACTTGAAACCATTTTGCAAATATATTCATTCATTTAACTTATAAAAAGTAGTCAACTTTAAATTCAATATATTTATAAATATACTA
>CM060950.1:322793861-322838387 GCA_030765055.1 Mantis religiosa
AGCCATATTTACAGATAGTCAAGTGGCACTATCCACCTTACAAAACAACAATAAACACAATTATATTCCTGAGGAGACACTTAATAGACTAGGAACTTTAGAAAGAAATCAGTGGACAATACACTTTAGTTGGGTGAAAGCACATGCAGGAGTTACTGGTAACGTGCTAGCAGACATATTAGCAAAATCAGCTGCTGAAGACATCGAAATAAAGACTATTTACAACAAGGTACCAAAATCTACTTTGAAAACTGAAATAGAGAGGGCAGGACATCTACAGTGGCAACAGAGATGGAGCAGTACAAGTAAAGGAGCCCTTACAAAATCATTCTTCCCTTTGATAAAGGATCGTCTTAGGACAAAACTACCATTAACAGCGACATTCACTGCAATGGTATCAGGACTTGGAAAAACTAAAGCTTACTTGTATAGATTTCATATCATAGATGATCCCCAATGCACCTGCAATAGCCCACAGCAGACCGCAAACCACCTTATTTATGAATGTAGAGACACAAAACATCAGAGGGACAAGTTGATTGAAGAAGTACACAAGAATGGAGGAAATTGGCCAGTGTCAAACCAAAACCTTATAAATAAACATTTGAAAGCTTTTTGTATATATGTTAATTCAATTGACTTGTAAACAATTTTTTTTTTTTTTTTTTTTTTTTTTTTTTAAACAATATGTGAATTGAACATTTAAATTCTAATATTTAAAAAATTATTGTAAAATAATATCAAAATGTGATTACTATTTATAATGTATCTATGTAATTAAATGCATGTAATGTTACCCCGTAACGGGGCATGCTGTTAAAGTTCAATAAATTAAAAAAAAACACAGACACCACACACAGACACACCACACACAGACACCACACACACAGACACCACACACACCACACACACAGACACCACACACACACCACACACAGACACCACACACACACACCACACACAGACACCACACACACACACCACACACAGACACCACACACCAACCACACACCACACACCACACACCAACCACACACCACACACCAATCACACACCACACACCAATCACACACCAACCACCACACACCACCAACCACACACCACCAACCACACACCAACCACACACCACACACACACCAACCACACACCACCAACCACACACCAACCACACACCACACACACACCAACCACACACCACACACACACCAACCACACACCACACACACACCAACCACACACCACACACCATCCACACACCACACACCAACCACACACCACACACCAACCACACACCACACACCAACCACACACCACACACCACACACCAACCACACACACACCACACCACACACACACACACACCACACACACACACACACCACACACACACACCACATACCACACACACCATACACCACACACCATATCATCCCCTGGAATCGAATCCAGACCTCTGGTGGGAGGTCTAACCGTTTGGCCATGGTGCAGCTGTATCATCACTTTCTTGATTCTTAAAATTTACAAAGATTGTTTACTTATGTTGCATAGAGTGAGGTTAAAATATTTTCTCATTTTCTTTTAGGGCTGGATAGGCTAGTTGAACCGCTTCGCAATACGTGCACATTAAAAGTGAAAGCAAATTCAGTGAAACAGGAGTACGAAAAGCAAGATGAGTTAAAACGATCAGCTATGCGAGCTGTTGCAGCTCTGCTTACTATTCCTGATGCAGGTGAGTTTGCTGTAGTCATTTTTGTATTGAAAATAAATTGTATATTTTGTATAAGAACATATTAACACTGGAGGTTGCTGTCTTGTTTGAGTATATTTTGTTGATTGCTGTACAGTTTATAAAACACCATGACAGTAATTCTTTATTTCCTAATTTAAATTAGCATTGATGTTTTAATTATTAATGATAGTGTAGCCAACTATAATATATATTGACAGCAGTCTCTTATTTATTCATCACTACACATGTAAATCTTATACACTAAAAGCACCTCAAATATGCATGCTTATGTTAATTGCAGAATCAATTTTGACATACCACTTACTTTGAATAAGAAAAATATGTCTCAGGAAATAATCACTCCCATCAGTTCCTAATCAGTGGTGATTGTATGAACCTGAAGATAAGCATGTCACTTGTCAGGATTTCAAAATTGGTATTTTGTTTTCTGTTTTTCCTAACTGTGAGTTCTGTTTTTCTCAAAATACTTTTTATTATTATCAGATTTCTGTTTATGTTGTCCTGGTCTCTTCAAAAGTGTCAGGGTCCTGCTTGTGTTTTTGTGTTGTTTTGTCTTTGTGTTTTTTAAGTATTCTTTTGTTCTTGTTTTTATATATTTCTTTTTATGTTATGTTTTCCTGATGTATTTTCAGTTGCTAAAGTTAATCTGATATACTGATGATTTGTTCTCTTGTGGGACATCATTTTTTAATCTAGAATTTAATATGTTTTTGGAGTAATTTGCTTTTCTTGGGGGGGGGGGGGTGATGGGTCAAAATAATGTTAGATTGCTTGAAGATTTTTTTAAATTTGTAGAATGCTATTGGTTGATATTCAAATTTCTTGAAAAGATCTTTTCTTTTTCATAAGAGATGAGCTTTTTTGGTTTATTTGACTCTTTCTGCTCTTGGCTTTATTTATCTTCCTATGTATGGTTTCCTTGCAGAATCCATTTTCTGTAGCTATGTCTCTTTATGTTTAGCTAATGATTATATTCATCTTTGTTCATTGCGATGTTAACTAATCTGTGCATAAAACTGTTGAGGACTGCATGGTGGTGCAGAATGGGATTGTAACTTTTGCTTTATGTAGCTGTTGATGTATGTGGATTTTCTGTAGATGCCAAATGTTAGAAGGTTTTCTTTCTTAATGATTTTAAGGTCAAGGAAAGGTTATCTATTACATTTTTTTCCATTTTGAAATTTATAGTCTGTTTCTGAAGTTTTACATTTTACATTCAGACTAACCACTAGACATGACTGTCCCAGCAAACAAATGAATAAAATTGGATTATCTGTTGTCTGTTGTGCAACAAGGAACAGGGAATGAAAATGGAACATCTATCTGTGAACAATCCAAACTTGTCCTCAAAATATTGGGAGGCATGAGGAGAATATCTTTGCTGCTAAACCTGAGCATTAAATACATATGTACATATTTTAAAGCAACTTCCAAGTTCTTTTTTGGGGCCATTGCAAAAATGTTGCCCACAGAGAAGTACATATGTTTTATCTATCTTAACATCCATCAGCTGAATTCCTTGCCAAAAAAGGTGCAAATTTAATTCAGAACAAAAGTAAAAACTTACCCTTTACATCCATAAAAAGATTAATCAAAAACAAATATAAAAACAAACAAAACCAATCAATATCTAACAAAGCCAAAGATAAAAAATGGAACATTTTAATTAAAAATCCAGAAATTATTCCAGAAATCCCACGTAAAGCTGCAGTAGCAAATTTTAGATTACTTACGGAACATGATTATTTGGCCAAACACTTACACAGAATAGGAATTTATACAAGTCCAAATTGTCCTCTGTGCAACAAAGAAGAGGAAGTGACTGAAGAACATCTTTTAACATGTGAAGCCCTACCTGCCGGATCCACTACACAGAAATATTGGAGAGCAAGAGAGCTAATGGCTTCATTGCCAAAGCCTAGTATTTGAAAACAACAACATCCTTTATAAGAATTAGGTCCTGAGAATTTTTTAAGCTTAATGTTTTTGAATTTTGGAAAGGGACAAAATCCATGTGTGAGCCATTTTGTTAATTTATAAGTGAGTTGAGCAGTTATATTATGTATTTGTAATGGGCCTCATTGCTTACCTAATTTATGTATTTTTGGAAGTCCATAAACTCTGTCAGTCTGGTTGGCTCAGTTGGTTAGATGCTGGCTTACTGATCCTAAGGTTGCAAGTTCAAACCCAGCCCCAATGGACGGCTTTTAAGTATGCCTGAAAACGACAGCTCCATGTCAGTAGATTTACTAGCATGTAAAAGAACTTATGCAGGATGAAATTCCAGCAGTCCTGCTAATTGACAGCAACATTAACAAACAACAAAAATTCTGGGTAGCATTGTGTTGTCTATAAATACTTTAATTTTGTTTCTCTTTTTAACACAGAGACTTATTCTTACATGCATGGTATTTGCCTCATATTGTATAAGTAACTATAAAGTAATTGATCATGCCAAGTTCACTTAAAATTTCTAAAATAATTATTTTTGTTTTTTGGTCCTTGCTTGTCCAAGCCTTCAGTAATCTATTTGCTGTTAGAATAAAGCAAAGTTTTCCTCCACATTTCACACTGAACTCCACCTCTAGTACGCTATTGCTTAACATATCTGGATGTGCGCACGTTAAACAGCAATCTGTCACCTGAGTGATAGCAGTTAATGCTATCTTTGTTGTTACATCAACCATTGCATTGTTGAACATCTGAGATCAATTGTTTTTGCAATAAACATTTGTATCATATTGTAAGAAAAAATATTCAGTATTTCTACAATTAATTGATAGTTACGAAAAACAAAAACAAAACCCTGCATCAGCTATATACACAAAGAAACAAAACGTACTTACTTACAGATATTAATATGAATCCGAAAGCGGATCAATTCCTTCAAAATCAGGTGTCCAATTCACCTTTGTCACTTTTTGATCCCATGTTGATTAAACAGTCCATTATCCTGTCAATCGTTCCTTCTACATCCCACATATGTTGCTCTTCATTAGTCACATTTACAACACATTTCTTTATTAATTGCTTTAAACACTGAGTACACTAATTCTCGCACCCCAGCTAGCTTGAACATCGTGTTTTGTGCTTCTTAACCTTTAACTTTACTCCAAATTAGTTCCATTGAGTTAAGTTTACAGTGATAGGCAGTCTGAGTACTGTACTATGCGCACACGATTTCTTGAGCACTCTGGTCCGAAGTCCTCATTCAGTAAGTTTTGCCTAATTCCGTAAACACAGATGACATGAAATGCGCTATACACTCTGACATTTAGTGGCTAATATGCTAAGTTTTCACGCGTGCATCATTTCATTTTGAGGAATTTTGAGGTTAATTATTAGCTAACCAGTTTACAACAAACCTAAGAGCAAGACGTATATTGTGGATGTTATGGCTCTCGAAAGGGGACACTTTTATTCATGTACCTCCATATAACTGTGATCTGAATGCAGTTGAGCTGGCGTGAGCAAAAATAAAGAATGTTTTCAGAATATGCAATGTTATTGGTGATATATCGGCCACAAATATGCGAAAACTTGCTATAGAAGCTTTCTCTTCCGTAACCAAGATAGATTGGGAAGGACACTGCAAGATGGTCCAAGAGCTGGAAATGCAATATTGGAGAAACAATGGTGTAATAGAAAATGCAATTGATGAAATTATCAACAACACATCAGAGGATACCAGCGATGAAAGTGACGTACCAGACTTGGAAATTGAAGAATCACAAAGCAAATGAGTATTTATAGTATCCAGCCGAACTAGACGGGACAAGCACCAGTGTTGCAGAGATTCTTATTGGTGAAACATCCTTAACCAGTTGCAGGAACCAGTTCAGCCTGTCCCTTGGCAATATAATCTATCATTTGAGTATGTTGTCATTCTTGTTCCAGCCTTTTTTCTAATGAAAAGAATCACTTCTCCGCGTTCCATTGGTTGCTGGGCAAAATTAAGTTTTCCTTCTTGGGGAGGGAAACTACTCGTCGTCTATTTTGGATGAGATAGTGATCCTTGAAATCTTGAAGGATTGCCATATCCTTGGAATTCTTCTGTCGATCTTGGTGTTGTTTTATCCCTTAAGTTTCCATATCCCACAAATGTCTCAGGTCATCATCCAGAGGGGCTTCTGCCAGAGCTGAGTGGACCTAGTTGACTACCGTTGACCCCGTAGTGATACACGATCGGTTCCCACATAGTATCCAGCCGAACTGGACGGGACAGGCACCAGTGTTGCAGAGATTCTTATTGGTGAAACGTCCTTAGCCACTTTCTAAGTAGTGATCCCCACCAATAAGAATGTCTATCAGGAGGGGTTCATTATTGTCGCTCATGAAGTCGGTCAGTTGTAACTTGTGAGTTTGTGCAAGTAAGTTTATATCCTGAGGAACTGGGGGCGGTGTAGAGAATACATGCAAGCTCTTGAAAGCCATGATGGTTACAGAGGACTTGGTCCAGATGCTCTGCATGCGAAATTTGAAAAGTTTGTGTTAGCCTGGGACCATTGGAGATGATTCAAATGATGCGATGGCCAGATCCCGATGTTCGAAGGATTCTAATTTCAGGTCCTTCACCAAGGCTTCAGTGACGAAGTTAGACTGGCTGCCACCATCCAGCACACAGCGTGTGAATTTTGAGAGTCCAGTGGGTCCTGTGACCAATATACATGCCATCTGCATGTACGTATAATCAGGTTAAGGCACTTCTATCTTTTGGACAGAAGTGACTGTTGGATGAAAGTGTGCTGAGTCTGTATATGGGGGGGCTGGTGCAGATTGATTTGTGATGAGATGCCTTACAATGTGCGCATTGTGTTTTGCCTCTTTTACTGCAATCCCTAACACAGTGGCAACAGCTGAGGCACAGAAAGCAGCGGTTCGTATTCTTAAGTTTGTTTAGTTGCTCGGAGGCATTGACGATCTTTTTACAATCTTCAGCCCAATGTCCTTGTGACTCACAGAAGACACAGAATGGTTCTGATACGCCCTTGGTTTTGTGCGGTTTCCTCTCCATCTTGGTATTGACTTGGAGTGCTGCGGTGGTAGGCATACTAGGCATGAAGAGAGTTGTGCCGCAAATTGTCTGCGTCACTAAGGCACCGTCCACTTCGCTAAGGAACTCCATCAGCTTGAGGATATCTCCCTCCGAGAAACGCTTTCTGCTTACATGGACTATCGAGCGGCGACAGATTTCATCGGGGAATGCCCATAGTATCACATGCGAGGACCCTTCCATAGCCGTTCACGTCTTCCCCTAGTGCGCAGACAGCTTGTATCTGGTGAAGACACTCGATATAAGTAGTGTTGAGCACTTCCGGTGTTGCGGACTGTATAGGCCTTATATCCTTCAGGTAGTCTAGGTGGGCCTGTGTAATCCTATTTTTGTCGCCATAGCGAGACTGCAAAATCTTTGTCTCTTCGTGGGTTTCCGCTATCACGGCTATCCCCTGAACCAGCAGTTTCGGCTCCCCTTCTAAGTAACCGCGAAGGAAAATATGTTTGTTTATTGTGGAGAGATGGGCATCTTTATCGATGGAAGATTCAAATTGCTCCCAAAAGCGTGACCAGGTCTCCACGTCTCCTGAAAATGGTTCAATTTTGATGGGTGGTAGCCGAAGGTAGTGTGCCGTCGATGCAGCTATAGCCGTTGGAACAGGTGATTCAAGACTACCTATATTCTCAGTGTTGACTAATTTGTTTCCGGTCAAACATGATGCTCTCTGGATTGTGTGTTTTGTGGACTCGATGTACTCTTCACATCCTCAGACTCACTGTCACCCAGGAGGCCGTGAATGTCATCGTCGAGTGCTACTAATTTAGCCAAAGTATCCTGAAGCCTATCTTGATAGTATTCGCAATCATCCAGAGTCGTCTCACCTGTAAAGGCATTAACTTCTGCGACGAATCGCGTAGTGTTCTTTCTTTCACGCGTGCATTTGCATTTTAAACTGCTTAATGCACAGCATCTCAGATGCACCCTGCATGGTGAAGTAGTCTGCAGTGACTGTTCTTGTTAAACAAATGCAGCAGCAGTGGTCGGTTTGTGCGAGTACACTACTCGGCCTGTATATGGCGCAGTGATCGCTGAGTGGAAGTCAGTTGTGTAGTTGGAGGTGCAGTGGGCTGTATTGTCGACTGAGCGTACGTCAGTCTTTCGTAGGTTGGCAACTATGAGAAAAGTAGTTCTATGATTGATGGCATGCACAATTTCATGCTATAGACCCTCTTACTTATTCTTCAGTTCACTGATATTAAGAAACACTTGTGCTGTAGTAGTGAGTAAATGAGTCTTTTATGCGTCAATACCTGGCTACGTGTACCTTTCGTTGCAGTGCATGTTTGCACAAACACTGCTTCCAGAAGTCGTATCATTGCGCGTCTTCCATGGGCATTAGTGAGCACGTTGGAGTCTTCTCTTCTTTCCAGAGTGGAGAAAGAACATGTTCCTGGTATTATCCACACTTGTCATACCCATACGCGAGATCAAACGGTCCCTGGTTCGATCCTGGGCTTCGGCACCAAATGTTAGGATAGGGATACCAGGGTACTGAATAATACCGCCATCTTAGAACAGCACTACTTTATTCCAAAGAACATATATACAAAGTCAAAATACTTTAACTCAATGAGGTTCAAGAGATTGACATTCCTCCACATGAGAGGTCCAACTTAGCTTAGAGTCAAACAGAACTCCTAAAATTTGTATAGATGTCACTGTTTTTGTATTTTACGTCCTCTAACGTTTAGTCATATCGGACGATGAATGAAATGGGTGAAATGATGCTCCAATGGGTCCGGGGTCCACGGAGTTTAGAGTTATCCAACATTCGTCGTTCAGGATAAGGGAAAACCCCAGTAAAAACCTTATCCAGATAACTCACACTGACCGAGATTCGAACTTGAGACCTCTTGTACGTGAGGCAGACACGCTACCATCTATGCTACCGAGGTGGGCATGTCATTGTTTCGACAGTGTGATTGTCCATATAGAATTCGGGTTCTGACATTGTATGTGCATTATTAGAAAACAGTATGCATTTGCTTTTATTTTTAGAGAATATAAATCCTGTAGTCTTAGTCCACCTTTGGATATTATCTGTTGATTCTTGGAGTAGAAGTTGAGTAGTAGAAATGTTTCTTCTGTCACATAGTATGGTCAAATCATGGGCGAAAAGACAAACTTTTACTGGTGCATGGATGTTGAAGATAATACCATTTATTACGACTAGGAATAATGTGACGCTGATGACAGACCCTTGAGGGACTCCATTCTCGATTTTAACTTCCTGTGAGAAAATTTCATTTGATCTAACTTGAATTCTACGATTTTGGAGGAAATTATAGATGAAATGGACCAAGTTTCCTGAAATATTGTGTTTCATCAATGTTTCAACTACATTGTCTTTCAACTACATTGTCTTTCCACACCATGGCATATGCCTTCTGAATATCTAAACTGCAAATAGGTGTTGGCTATTGAGGAAAGCATTTCGGATTCTAGACTTATCAACATATCTGTAGTAGAACGAGTTTTACGAAAACCACTTTGTGCGTCGCTGAAAAAGTTTATATATTCAAGGTACCAGCGTAATTTATTGTTAATAATTTTCTCCATCAGCTTCCATATTGTATTCGTCAAAGCAATAGGATGATAATTTTCTGGAATTGAGCTGTCCTTTCCAGGTTTAAGTATAGGAACTACTATAGCACGATGCCACTGGTTGGGAAATACCTTTGAAATTCATGTGTGTTTGAAAATTGCCAAGAAATAATTTAGAGCTTTTACCGGAAGGGTTTCAAAAACTCATATGAAATGGAGTCCTGGCTGGGATTAGACTTACCGCACTTGTTTAGTTCCGTCATAAGTTCCTGTAACTGTTTATCATCATTATATGAGTAGTTTGTGTTGGTCGCAGTTTCCTTTAGTTTTATTGTTTCTATAGTTTCTTTCATGTGGAGGAATTCAGGCTCATAGTTTGTGTTACTGGAGATTTCTGCAAATTTGTTTGCTAGTTTATCGGCTATATCTTTGGGTGGATCTAGGATTGATCCATCAGCAGTGTTTCTTAGAGACGCTTTACTGAAGTTATTTTAATTGCCGCTTATTCTTTGTATTTTATTCCACATGACTTTCTGTGGAGTTTGGATGTTAAGGAGGAGACAAATGTTAACCATGATGACTTTTTGCTTTGTTTTCCTTGCTATGGCAAGATGTTTCTGAAAATTAATTTTGTTTTCAAGCGTAGGATTTCTTTTGTAGATATATAATGCCCGGTTCTTGTTTTTGATAGTTTCTTTACACAAGTACTGTATTCTTGATGGGGCGCTGAGCTATTTTAGGGATGGTGTGGTCTGCAGATTGCATTATTACCTCTGTAAAGTCTTGGACAATATCATTGATGTGCGTCGAAGCAAACCTATTTATTGGAGTGATGTCAATCATAAGATCATCCACAGTTTTTGTAAAGTTTCCCCAATCTGCTCTTTTTAGATTCCATTTGAAGTAAGGTGTTTTCGGAGAATTGACTAAAGCAGTCTTATCATTAATTATTATAGGAAGATGATCGCTTCCTTGTAGAGTTGAATATACGAACCAGTCAAAGAACATGGCGATGTCTGGTGTACAAATAGTTAAATCTATACGAGTAAAACTACATTGCATTCATTCAATATCTTCTCTATGTCTTTTCCCCTTGCCCCCAAGGGCCTACTGCGGTAGGTACAGAAATTGGCGATCCCGGGGTCCCGAGCCAAATCTCTCGATTGGGTACCTCTAAGTGGTGAGAGAGCTAATGCCAAACGCCCAAACAAGGTCCACATCTGTGTTTGACTTTAACGTCCTGAACATACGTCTGACGGATAACCTAGCGCGGATTGGCGGAGTGGGAAGCACAGGGCTGACTGGGTTACGCGTAACCTCCAGCTCCTGGTTATTATGTAGAACTGTGTTCGTATCCGCTGATAAAGGTCAGTCTTTGAGAGGGGCCATTGCATGAGCTGTAACACTCCTGAAGGCGATTGGGTCCCTCTGTCTATACATTGGGAGGTAAGACCCTGAGGTGAGCAAGGTCCAGACCAGGACTCTCACCTAAGCCAGGGTGGCGCCCAGGATGTGAGCACACCATTGGAAACGTTTGCAATGGTGGAGGATATTGTTGCAATGGGAACTTATAAATTACAAAAAATGGTAAGAAAAGTGGAAAGGAAATAGCTGAGTCTTGTGGTCCTCGCTATTTAGTTATCTTTAGAACTGAGGAAGGTCCAAAATTTACTAATGTGAACCCGTTTATCATTCAGAAGGGTCTAGATAATATTGCTGGTCCTGTAAAATAATGTACTCGATCTCACAATGGCACGCTCTTGGTCGAAGCAGTTACTCCAACGCAGGCTGCAAAAATGTTGAAAGCCAATATGCTTGCGAGCTATCTGGTGTGCATTAAATTGCATAGGACTCTGGTGTTGTAAGGACCAGTGCATTGGACGGTATGTCCAATGAGGAGATTCAGGAAAACTTGGCGGAACAAGGTGTGACTAATGTATATCGAATTCACAGCAAAGAACAAGGTGAACTAGTGCCCACTTGTACCCTGTTTCTTACCTTTGATTGGGTAGATCTCCCGCAAAGGATTAAGGCTGGGTATGAAGCTATTGAAATGAGGCAGTATATACCCAATCCACTGAAGTGTTATAAATGCCAGCGCTTTGGCCACACGAGTGATACTTGTAATGGAGTTGCCACTTGCGTTGACTGTGGGGAAGTCAAACATGATGATTCGTGTACTTCACTTGCAAAATGTGTTAACTGCAGTGGTAATCATTCATCTAATTCCAGAGAATGCTCACGTTTTATAGAGGAAAAGGCGATCCAAGAGATCCGGGTAAGAGAGAAGGTGTCCTTGGGAGCCTGGAAACTCTTGCATATTCGTAGCCTTCAGTCCTAGGACCAGTACTTATAGTGCAGTTTTGCAGCTATGCCGGTACCTAGACATGAAATCACAACACAAACTAGCGACATAAACGGGGCAGTAATATCCGAAAGAATAATTACACCCAGATCACTGCCAAAGCAACAGACACCAGCATGAACAACAGTCAGCATACCTACCATGTCCAGTCCTATGAAGAATGTTGCAGCCAATTCACTGCAGAAAGCATCTAACTAGAGAATATGTGTACCAGTAATATATAATGCATCGCCCAGAAAGTTCAAGACCTCATATGAAAGAACTGACTTCCTCAGGGAGAATAAAAAGGCTAGTACCAAGCAAAACGAGTGTAAAAGTGCACGACCATCTCCTCCGAGAACATCTGAGGAATCATCCAGAGAGGAGTCAGATCAGCGGCTTTCATCTTCGCCGATTGCAGTTTCTGATCAATTTGAGAGACTTGATTTGAAGTTACCAGTAGGAAATCGGTCCTCCTCCATTCAGGATGTGGAGCCGGAAGATCCTGCCCTCACTGCCAAAACGACAGTGAGACAAAGGCAGGATAAGCCTGTGGAAAACGCTAGCATTGCCCCTAAGAAAAGGAACAAATTGATTCGACCACCACTGGGCAGGTAGTTTGTTTTGTAAATGAGAGTTAATATTGAAAACTTTTTTTTACGTCTTTTGGTATTTTATTGTTAATCATAGTTTTTTATTGGGTTGATCCTCATTTGGGCTTATTTATTGTCATTTTGTTTTGATTTTTTCTGTTTATTCTGAGTAATTTATCTCTGGCTATTGCCATGATTTAGTTTTGTAAGGGCGCTGATGACCAAGCAGTTGAGCGCCCTTATATACACATCATCATCATTTTCCCCCTTGCATCTGTTTTTTGACTACCCCATAAACTGTTGTGGCCGTTGAAGTCTCTTACCAAGATGAAGGGAGTGGGGAGTTGTTGTATGAGCTTCCTCATATCATCAGTGTCGAATGGGCTACTGGTAGGAAGGTAAATGTTGCACATGCACATTGGCTGTGACAGGTGCAACAATAGTGCAACTGCTTCTAGGTTGGTATTTAATAGCACTTCTTGATGGTAAATATCACTTTTAACAGGTAGACACCTACCCTCCACTTGTATGGTTTGCATTGATTTGATTTTTATTATATGCACTAAACTGTTTTATATTCACAACAAAGTCATCCTGAAAGTTAGTTTCTTGTAAACAGACAATTTCAGGCATGAGTTTATTTAACAATTGTAGATATTCTGTGTTCGGAAACTGTTCATGTTCCACTGAAGCAGTGTTAGTACCATAAAAAACGAAAAAGATGCAGAAGGAAAGCTCACCTTTATGAGAAGGAGGCACACTTGTCACTAGAGTAATCAGGAGCTAAACTATTTTGGTTTTGCACTCACTTTCTTCTCGGGCAGCCAGCCAGGTGAAAAAATTATTAGATATCAACGTTTCGGGAGTGTGCATCTCTCCCATCATCAGGATATTTATAAAATGTTATAACCACAAATGAAATACTGGATATAACACAACTATAAACAAAGACAAAACACTATCAAAATTCTCATTACTGAACAAAGGACTGTTTTCAGTAAATTAAATGCCAGGTCAGGAGATGACGTGAGTATAGAAAATTGTGTCAAAGAAACGTAACTACTTGATTATTAAGCTGCATTGATCTTTGCTTCTTAATTCAACGGATTTCCATTTTTAAGGCCAGTTTCCAAGAGGAGCTGAACTGAAATCCAGCATCACAATTACGCGTGCTCCTCTCGGAGGAAATCGCCAAAGCCTCCTTAATTCTCTGCTCCCATAAACTGTTGCATTTTGCCAAGATGGTCATCTCCCGAAAATTGGCTTTATGGTCGTTATCAATACAATGCTCTGCCAGCCCAGATTTCTCAGGTTTCATTAAACGAGTGCTCCGTTCATGTTCGATTATTCTAGTAGCGATGGTCCTTCCGGTTTGTTCTGTATACTGTGTTCCACATTCACAGGAAATGTGGTACAAACCCGGAACTTGGAAGTCCAGTGACTATTTGGGTACTTCTATTTTTTATGGATTTTTTGGTGAAGTAGTGATACAGTTTTTTTAAGGCTTCAGCTAATCCCACAAGATCATCAGTATAATTAGTAGCAAGTGTTATGTCACTAATCCCAATATTATTTTCAAAGAATGATTGAAGTTGTAAGTAGCTGAGGGGGCAAAATTTTGGATCGCCTTTCAGGATGTGTTTGATCGATTGGAGCATCTTGCTAATCTCTGCATTATCTTTATCTGTTTTTGGTTTTTTATAAACTTGTTTTGCCTTCCAGTTTACAGACTGTCCTGAACTACCAGTTATGGTATTAATGGTAGACTTTTCATCACTAATTGTTTCATTGCTGGAAAATGATATCAGCCTCTTTAGAGCAGCATGATGTGTTACCAATGGAAGTGATGACTGTTCCGAAGGAGAGACTAACGTAGTTTGTATAGTCTGAGGGTTGACACTTTTGATTATGGTTATTCTCGGGAGGTGAAGATGTGGGGTTTGTTTCCACTTCAATTTTTGAAGAGGAGGTAGTATTTCCTTGGCTATTTATCTCCATTGTTTGTGAGTGCCCTTGAAGTTGAGGGAATTCCGAGATGTTGAGCTTGTAAGCAGGATGATTACATTGAATGGAAATGGGTTCATTATTTACTGCTGTAGCACTGCAGGACAGAGCCTAGCTAGATGTCCTTCAGTCTTACAAAGAAAGCAGGTGGGCGAATCTGATATAGATCCAGTAATTTGTGCCCTCATAATTGATTTGAATTGATTCAGGAAGTTTATTAAAGTCTTCGTTTTTTATGTAAATTTGCCTCTGGAAACTGAGAATATGGGTAAATTCTGGAATTGATAATCCTGCTCTTATTGGAGTGATCTTAGACATTGGTTTAATACCAAGTTTAGACAGCTCTTCTTCAATAATTATGTTGGGAATAACAGGACAAACATTGGATAAAATCACTCATTTGTTTATGGTAAGGAGGGGTCTAATTTCCAAAGAGAAATTATGTATAAGAACCTTAGGATGTTTTGAAATCAGTTCATCTACACACTTACTGGCAAGAAAAATACAAATTCTTCCATTGGAAATTCTTGACACAAATCGAATGTTACTAGGGCTAGTTAGTTTACCTATCGATAATACATAGTCGGTAATGCTAATGCCATCGCATGATTCAGTAACAATAGCTTGATCTTTATTTGGATAAGATTGTGTTGCGGCAAAATAGCTTAACCTAGAACTGTTTGGAAATACATTGGGGTTTCTATTTTCTGTTGCAGTTGTCAGAGAATTACCTATTTCACTATGGCAACAAGGAGTGATGTTTTCTGTGTTCAATTGATTCATTGTGTTACTTGAAGTTTGTTTGTTATCGTTATTTAGTTCAGTGGGTTTGAAGAATCCTACCGACCTCCATGAAAAGAGGCAGGCATGGAGAACGAAGCAAAGGTTAGTTGAGGTTAAATACGAACTTCGTTCTTTAACGCACTGACACCATCACAATTCTGATTTATACTTACAGTCACTGGCAACTCTATTAGTTTGTGTTAAACAATGTTGCTTCAGTTTGATAAACGAGTTCAGAATCACTAATAATTATAAAAATTCGAAGAGATTCCATAACATGCAAACTACATGTACGTCATGGCCACCGCCATCTCAAACCTTGTAGGAAACAGGTAAAGCATAAAACTTAATAAACCGTGGAACTACATTGTGGAAAAATACGAGATTATTAAAATGTATAATGCTTCTTTATATCCATTGTAAGCTAATGTGAATATTAACAGGGGGTGACCAAAGTAAATACTTTAATGTGATGATCTTCAAGATTTATGGAGAGATACCTTTGAATACAGGTATTAAAGGAAAATATTATTAATTTTGGGAAGGTGGAAGTAAAGTATTCCGTGTTTTATTTTCAGCCGTTGCAGTTGATATCTTAAAGCATTCAATTATATTGCAACATTTGTAAGATAGTGGGGAAAATTATACTTCTATGCAGAATAACAGTAGCCATGTAATTTGCTGTTCTAAAGGAGGAGATTTATCACAAAGAGATTCCATTAATTTGTATAACTTTTGGCACAGTTATATAAATGATAATGTTCCTAATCAGGGCTTCGCGGGTGATAGGTTGTGTCAAATTAATAAATGTCGAGCTTTCGGCCATTGCAAACTCCACGGCCTTCTTCAGGAGATCCTGATCCAGATCCTGAAGAAGGCCATGGAATTTGCAATGGCCAAAAGCTCGACGTTTATTAATTTGACATGGCTGATCACCCACGAAGCCCTGATTAGTAATGCTGGCCATGAAACCTTCAAGTCCTACAATAATGTTCCTGTTAAGAAAGGGGGGATGAAGAAAAAAAAGGATGTGTTACGTGTGATTTAATCCTACTTTAAATCATCACATTGATCAGAAATTAACAAATTCAGCTATACTAAGCACAGAAACTGGGTGATGCTGATTAAGCCTATCACTGAAATTGTTTTTACTTCTGGTTCATTAATTAATCAAAATGCAACAGCAGTGTATTTTATACAGGTGTCCTTAAGTTTAATTTGCAATATTTGCCCTTTAATTTAAAATAATTGAAGTATTGTTTTTCAAAATTGTAAACTGAGCCATTGGCTCTCATGTCTTCTGAACAGCAAGGGAAGCATGTGGCAAATTTCATTCTCGTACAATCTCTGCAAGAACACCTGAAAATTAGTTAACCTTCTGGCAGGTCTGACTGCAGTTGGGTACTTTTTGAAAGATAGTGCATTATGTATCTTCTACAAGGAAATTTTACAAACATCTTATCTTGATTAACATGAAGCAGATAAAGAAATAAACATTTTTAAGAATAGTTTTGTACAAGAGTGAGTACAGAAAGTCTTGTGACTGCATCATCAGATTTTTTAAGAAAGCAGATCCCATCTATGAGGACCATCAATGGTCATATGCATCTTTCACTCTGTCCTTTGCTTTCAAATACCTTTTGATATACTTAACTCTTCTGAGAAATGTGGAAGTGAACTTGTTCAATGTGATTTAAGGTTTCCATTATTGTATTGGCCCAAATATAAGATGAACCTGAACTTTTGGAATATTTTTATAAGAAAAAGAACCTAAATAATGAATGGAATTAGAAAATATTGGACAAAATGGAAAACGTTTTTGTTCTCCCCCACAAGTTGAATTACAACCATATTAGTTTCAAGAAATTTCTGTCCTTCATCCTGTGAATTGTTTCCTTGATGTGCAAGCATTCGTAAATTTTTCTTTAGTATTCTGCTAACATCATACATAATTAATATAATTTTGAGTCAAACTAGTATTCAAGCTTCCTATATTGCTAGTGTTTACCTAGAATGCATTTCGTTAGGACCTTCCTAACATCCTCAGCTAATGTCAACTGTTGAATTTTGATTTGGTGAACTCCTTGGAGGTGATGGGGGCATCTCTGATCATACTAAACTTGAAGTTCAACACCACCTTTGAAGAGAACCTGAAATTCAAGTTCATAAAGATAACAACAGAGACGCCCCTATCGCCTCCAGGAGTTCACCAAATCAAAATTCATCAGTCAACATTAGCTGAGGATGATAGGAAGCTCCTAATGAAAATGCATTCTAGGTAAACACTAGATATAAGAAGCACTGAGTACTAGTTTGACTCAATGTTTATTAATTTTGTGCTTCATTGTATCATAGTCCCTAATAATATGAATCATGCATAATACTTGTATACAACCAACTTCTTCACAGCCTGTACATTATTAGTATGTTTTATCATGTGCAAACCCTTTAATTTTGAATCAGAGTAAAAAACTGAAACTATTGACAGAGAGGCAAATATAATTCAATTAATTATCTCATTCCATTGTGTAAGGACTATGATACAATGAAGCACAAAATTAATACAATTTTTAGTCGAACTAATACTCAATGCTCCACTTATTGCTAGTATTTACCTAGAATGCATTTCGTTAGGATTTTCCTAACATCCTCAGCTGTTGTCGACTAATGGACATCGGTTCAGTGAACTCCTTGGAGGTGATAGGTGCATCTCTGTCGGTATCTTGATGAACTTGAAATTTGGGTTTTCTTCAAAGGTATGTCGAAATTAAACAATTTTCTTTCATATTTCTTTATGAAGATTTTTTTCCCACGTGATTAATGCAGCTGGACCTTGGACACTTTTTAATAAGTGAATTTCTCGTTCTATATCATGATTCTCCTTCCAAAAATGGTACGCTACTGCCGATTTATCTATTTCTCTGTTCCTGATGTTCCTAAAATGCTCTTTAAGTCTAATGTTCAAGTTCCTTTTTGTTTTTCCAATGTAAAAGTTGTCACAGCCCTTGCAATTCATCCGGTACATGCCTGATTTTTTGTCTGTGGGTATCTCCTTTGTATTATGTGATTTCGAAAGGTGTTGTACACTAAATTTGTTCTGTGGGGCCTAAGTAATAGTGTGTTCTTTGAAGACTTTGGAACAGGATGATAAGCTCTGGGATGATAAGTAAATTTTCTGTATGAAGTTTCATTGCTGATTAGGGAACGAGTAGTTACTTGTTTGCATCTTTGTTGTCTTTTGAATTTATCTATTTTCTTGTTGACCAATTCAGCACTGAATCCATTGTATTTTGCAATGTGAATGATATTATTGTACTCTTTGATATATTCTATCTTGTTTAAAAGTACATTAACCAGCCTGTAAGTTAAACTGTTGATAACAGCATGCTTGTATTGTCTTGGGTTATATCCCTCTGATTTTATGAAATTTTCTGTGTGTTTCCTTTCTATGTATGCCAAATTCAAGTTTATTATGTTTTCTGGTATGTTTCAAATCTAAGAACGGGATTTCATTGTTCGTCTCTTTTTCTATGGAAAATTTTATTCTAGGATTTTGTAAATTAAGTAGTTTTAGTGCATCATCCAACCCATTGTTTGTATCATCAGCGAACTTTATTCCAGTTATTACTAAGCTAAACAAGTTGACTTATTATTCAAACAATGTATGTGTGAAACTAGTCCTGTTAGATATTAATATCAAAGGTAAGCGAAGTTTAGTCACAAATTATAATTTATTGAACCTATTTCAAGTTCATATCAAACTTCCTCTCAGTCCTTTATTTACCTGATATAACGAAGTCACTTCTGCCTTCTACACTGTCATAATTAGAACACAATGCATTAACACAACAGTACCAAAGCAAGAAACAATAGATCACGCAAGTAATTATTAAACATAACTTTGAACTCAGCTGCAATACATGTATTGATTCCATGGCTCAAGCCAGTGCAGGCCTTGAAAATAAGCCTCTTTAAATATTATGATGCATGTGCAAAACAACTATAATTTTTAAAAGCACATTTAAAGCTAAAACACATTATCTTATATTTAGGTCAATACATGTTTAACTGTTTTCATTAGGACTATTAATTTAAGATTTAAGTATTGCTTTAATGTGTACTTTAAATTCTTTCAGAGAAAAATCCACATTTGAATGACTTTGTATCTCAAATCAAGACCACATCAGATTTGCAGCAGATTTTTGATTCAATTCAGAAGGATTCATCAGGCCCAAGCCAAGATGCCAATCTAATGGATCTGAGCTGAGTGACTTAAAGCAGCGTGTTTTCTTATGTGGGAGAGAAAAAGACAATGTGAAGTGACACATAAAAGCTTTATGTTTTGCTCCCCATTGTGTGATGTTTACTAGCAACGGTTGCAAACAGCCCTCTTTTGTTTCTGTTACTTTTATTTTCAGTTTAAGGTTATTTTATTTTTGTCAAGTACCTCAATGAAATATAGTATCATTGTTCCCTCTTCTGTTTCTTTTACTTTTAATTTCAGTTTAAAGTTATTTTGTATCTTATTTGTTGACCAATTACCTCAATGAAATGCAGTAACATTGTTCATTTGTTGTTAAATTTCAGTTTAAAGTTATTTGTTAAAGCTATTTTGTGTATTTTACCTGGTCTTGAGTACCTCAAGAGCCTTGAGTACCTTGAGTACATTGTTTCCTCTTTTGTTTCTTTTACTTTTAATTTCAGTTTAAAGTTATTTTATTTTTTGACCGTATTTGTTGACCAATTCCCTCATGTAGTAACATTGTTCATTTGTTTTCATTTGTTAAATTTCAGTTTAAAGTTATTTTGTTTATTTGTTAAAGTTATTTTGTGTATTTTATTTTGTCTTGAGTACCTCAAGAACCTTGAGTACCTTGTTCCCTCTTTTGTTTCTTTTACTTTTAATTTCAGTTTAAAGTTATTTTATTTTTTTACCGATTACCTCAATGAAATGTAACATTGTTCATTTGTTTTCATGTGTTAAATTTCAGTTTAAAGTTATTTTGTTTAATTTATTTTGTTTAATTTATTTTGTCTTGAGTACCTCAAGAGCCTTGATTACTTTTTTGTTTTTATATGTGTTAAGTATATTTCATTTTGTCTTGAGTACCTCAAGAGCCATGAAAACCGCTTTATTTTGTATATGTGTTAAGTATCATAATCAGTGAATTGTGTTCTGAACCTGTACTGAACATCAGGATAATTAATGGGGCAGCTTACTAAGCCACAATACTCCAAATTACCATGCAATAAATCTTTTAAGCTGTATTATTATGCAAATAAAAGAGATCAGTTAAATAGTTTAGTGCATCTTTTATTAAGTACCTTGAATGACCTTTCCATAGAAACAAATATTGAATATATGTGTTTGGAGGAATTTAGTAACAGTGACATCAAAATTAATCTCAAAACTATTTGTAGTTGTTAAATTTTAGATGAGTCGTATTTTTTACACATCTGCTTCACTTTCGTACCTATTTTGAGGACATGTTTCGCAAATCATCGTTTGCATCTACGGCTCTTATGCGACTGAAGCTTGATCCAGCGGTGTGGGTAATTCTGGGGTTGCTGCTGCCATCTGTTGATTTAGTGATGAACTTAAATGTGGGATTCTCTTCTGGCGGGATTTCAAAGTTCATTAGTTGGTTTTTATGTTTTTCTATGTATATCCTCTCCCATATGACGAGTTCACTATGTTTTTGTACGTATTTTAGTAATTCTGTGCTATCTTCAATTTCATGATTTTCAGACCAGAAATGAGCTGCTATTGCAGACTTATCAATATTTTTGTATCTTAAGTGCCTGAAGTGTTCTTTCTTTCTAGTGCCTATGTTTCTTTTTGTCCTCCCTATGTAAATTTTTTCACAGTCTTTACACTTAATCTTGTAAATGCCTGACTTTTCCTCTGGTTTTATCTTATCAGTATTATTACTGTGAAGTAGGTTTTTAATGTTGTAATTGTTTTTTGGTGCCAATGTTATATTGTTATATTGTATTTCTTGAATATTTTTTGGAACTTTTTTGTGGCCCAGGGGTGGTAAGTAAATTTAGCAAATCCAATAAAACAAGAAATTAGCTTTTCTAATTTTCTTCAACACCAAACTTTTGTTGTATCCATTTTCTTCTGCTATGTGTAGTATTGCTTTTGAAATATTTTTCTTTTTTCATGGGTATGTTGACTAGTTTGTGTGTAAGACTGTTTATTATTGCATGTTTATGTGTAATTGGGTTGTGGCTATTATTTTTATGTAATTTTCTGAATGTGTTGGTTTCCTGTAAATTCCAAATTTTATTTTTGTGTCATTCCTGATGATATTTGGATCCAAGAAAGAGAGTTGTCCATTGATTTCCTTTTCTATTGTGAATTTTATAGTCCTTTCTTGCAGATTGAGTAATTTTAATGCATCATCTAAATGTTTATTCGGTACAATTGTAAAGATGTCGTCAACGTATCTATACCAAACTTTGAAGATCAATGGGAAGGACTTTTTCAAATGCACTCATAAATAAGTTAGCCAAAAAAGGTGAAAGTGGATTGCCCATTGATAACCCTGATTTCTGCTTGTAGTGTTTTCCATTAAAGCTGAAGCAGAAATCAGGGTTATCAATGGGCAATCTACTTTCACCTTTTTTGGCTAACTTATTTATGAGTGCATTTGAAACAAATTAAAGAGTCCTTCCCATTGATCTTCAAAGTTTGGTATAGATATGTCGACGACATCTTTACAATTGTACCAAATAAACATTTAGATGATGCATTAAAATTACTCAATCTGCAAGAAAGGACTATAAAATTCACAATAGAAAAGGAAATCAATGGACATCTCTCTTTCTTGGATCCAAATATCATCAGGAACGACACAAAAATAAAATTTGGAATTTACAGGAAACCAACACATTCAGAAAATTACATAAAAATAATAGCCACAACCCAATTACACATAAACATGCAATAATAAACAGTCTTACACACAAACTAGTCAACATACCCATGAAAAAAGAAAAATATTTCAAAAGCAATACTACACATAGCAGAAGAAAATGGATACAACAAAAGTTTGGTGTTGAAGAAAATTAGAAAAGCTAAACTAAAGAAAACCATTAAGGAAGCAACCACATTTACAAAAGAAAAAGAAAGCAACAACATATTCAGTTCATTCACATATTATCCAAAAACATTTAATAAATTTAAAAAGATCTTCAAGGAACAAAATATCACCTTGGCACCTACTAATAGACACTCAATTTTAAAATTGCTAAATTCAAAAACAAAAGATGAAATCCCATCAGTTAACAGACCTGGAATATACCAAATAAGTTGTAAGAATTGTGAAAAATGCTACATAGGTCAAACTAAAAGAAATCTAAAAACCAGAGTCAAAGAGCACTTTAGAAACATCAGATTGAAACAAGAAAAGTCAGCAGTAGCATTTCATTTTTGGAATGAAAATCATGACATTGATCCTAATCCAAAATTATTAAAAGGAGTGATAAACCAAAATAAATTGACAACATGGTAGAACATATTCATTGGAAAAATAAGGATTGCGTAATGAACTTTGAAATCCCACCAGTATATGATTTGACAAAAAGCTCATAGTTCCACCACCAGAGAGAGAGAGAGAGAGAGAGAGAGAGAGAGAGAGAGAGCAGACAACAACAGATGCCAATTGGAAAGAGATTGAAAATGGAGGCGATTGCCTTTGAAAATAGTCTCTCATTCATATAAAAAAGTAAGTGACAAGTATCAATAAACCAGTACATAAGTGAATCGAGAATATATTGACACATTGCTTCAGATTGAATCGAGTATCAGCTGAGGATAGGAGCAAGAGCTCTTGAAACATGTCCTGTGAATAAACAGTGTGAGTGAAGCAATGTGTCAATATATTCTCGATTCACTTATGTACTAATTTGTGCTTCACTGTCCCTACGCTTCTTTCAAGTTTATACTTTGATCAATAAACCAGCTACAAATAGTTTTGAGAAATATTGAATAACCTGGAATTTCAAGATTTGCCTCTATTATTAGATACTATGGAATTCTAGCAGCTCTTGAGAAGGTCTTTAATGTAATCTAGAGTGGCTTTTATGGAATAAAAAATGTTCTATTCATAAATTGCTACTGTACTAGTTCTGGTAAGTAAATGCCAATAATGTGGGTAATAATTTAGTTTAGTGCAAAAGCAGATCAAGTTTTATAACTGGCCATAATGCATCACGTCACAAATACATGGGTAATTCAAAAATTAGTGGCAACACTGCCTGCATTTGGCACTATCCGCGGTAAATCATGTAAGCTGATAACAATGAAAAATAAGAGCATCTAATAGTCAACATGAAAAATTCAATGTCATGGCCGGGATTTGAACCACGGATCTCCTGGCATTGAATTTTCCCTGTTGACTATCAGAAACCTTAGCCTATATACGGCTAGTATGAAGAAATGTTTAATTTCCATCAATTAACTAAAATAAAAAGGAACATCTGTTTGTTAGCTGTGAGTTTGAAGACAATTTTATTTAATAAGACGTTTTTAGTAAGTTTAATTGTGGGCTGTTATCTTTAGTGCTCTAAATGTGTTTAATAAATACGAACAAAGATGATTCATTAAAATTTAAGTTGCAAGAGGTATTAATGCTTGACAGTGCCATACAGAATTATTGGAAGCTTGTGGTAGACAGACTTTACCATATCATACCGTGGCTAGGTGGGCGAATGCATTTCCCAGAGGAAGGGAAGACTTTCATCAAAAACGTAGAGCTGGCAGAAAGCAATCAGCAAGTGATGATGTGCATGTGAATGCTGTTAGAGCAATGCTAGAAGAACATCGTTGTTGGACTTGTATTGAACTAACAAGGGAAGTTGGCGTTGCTCCTAGTACGATTCTCCTCATACTTGAGAAGAAGTAATAGATGAGGAAAATCTGTGTTTGATGGGTTCCACACAATCTTACAGAGGATGAAAACAGTGAGATTACACTTAGAATGCTATGATTGTGAAGGCGAGCATTTTCTTTGGCATATCATAACATTAGATGAAACCTGGGTTTGATATTACCAACCAAAATTTAAGAGACAATCAAATGAGTGGCTGCACATTGATTCACCACAGCCAAAACAGTGTCCACAAGAACAGGATCCACTTAAAGTTATGTTCATTGTTGCTTATGATTTTGATAGTGTTCCATTTCCTGAATGCTTAAAACTATCTAAAGTTATTCCTATATATAAAAGGGGGGATAAAAACACAGTGGACAGCTATCGACCAATCAGTCTTGTTCCAATATTTTCTAATTATTGAGTCACTCATGTATAAACAGATGCTAAGATGGTTTGATCAGTACTCTGTTATTACTACCAAGCAATTTGGTTTCCAGAAAAATAAATCTACAGCATTGGCAATAGAGTATCTAACAAAAGAAATAACTGCTTTGGAAAACAAAAAAAAATATGTGCATAGTATTGTGTGATCTCACTAAAGCTTTTGACTGTATATCACATAAACAACTCGTATGTAAACTGGAGCACTATGGGATTAGAGGTGAAAACACAAAGCTAATAAAGTCCTACTTAAATAACAGACTGCAAATGGTTGCTACTACAAACAAATGTTCAGAGGTGCGGAAAATAATGGAGTCCCTCAAGGGTCTATCTTAGGTCCATTTCTTTTTATTTTATTAATCAATGACTTGGCATATAATTTGCCAGAAGACCTAGTTATGTACGCTGATGTTACAACTTTGATAACACCGCACTCAGATTATAATCAATTAAATCTTTTAGAACTACTTAACTTTAATACTGCAAAGAACTGGTTTACTGCTAATAAGTTAATGTTAAACGAACCGAAAAAACAGCATTTTACATTTAGTTTGTCAGATATGAGGGTAAATGAATTGCCATTTGTTAAACTCTTGGGTTTCTGCCTAGATTCAAAACTTGGATGGAAAAAGCAAGTTGAAAATGTGTGCACTAAATTATCCAGAGTAATCTTTACTTTTAGGAAGCTTAAGTCACTCGTGTCACTAGATACTCTCAGATGGGTATACTTTGCATTATTTGAGACACACACAAACTATGGAATACATTTATGGGGACATTCTTCCGAGGTTCATAAGATTCTTCTATTGCAGAAAAAGGCACTATGAATACTTTTAAATAAAAATAGCAAAGAACCATGTAAACCACTATTTATTAAATTGAAGATTATGACCGTGTACAGTCTATTTATATACAGATCATTAATTTATATCAGACCAAATATTAACCAATATTCTCTCAGGACTGTTCACCATAATTTCAACACAAGAAATAAGCATAAATTAGACTATCCAAGATGCAGATGAGCTCTTAGTGCAAATACTTGTTTTTATAATGGTATTAACATGTTCAACAAACTGCCTGAGGCAGCAAGAGCTCAAATTAACCCAGGGTACAGAGCTTAAGTTACCCGACATTCGTCTTTCAGAACAAGAGCAAACCCCGGTAAAAGCTTATCTAGGTAACACCCTGACCGAGGTTCGAACACGGGACCTCTTGAATAATGAACACGGGACCTCAATAATAATGATGATGATGATGATGATGATAATAATAATAATAATAATAATAATAATAATAATAATAATAATAATAATAATAATAATAATAATAAAATCATTGAATGTAAAATGTAATATTGTAAACAGTAATATAGTAACATTAATGTAGTACTTAAGGAATGTAATAAGGTAAAATCAAGTTGATCTCAAGTGAGACAAGGATAATTCAGTGAAGTGTATATATGGTTGAGGTATCACGAATGTTATTTTGTATATAGAGTAATAACCACATATATAACAGTGTAACTTGTCTATGTACGTAATGTATCCTATCTATAATTCTATATATGTGATGTACCATATTGATCATTCTATGTATATAAAGTAACACACTGATGAAGATGAGGGAACGGTGACCACCGAAAATGTTTCTAAGTAGGGAAAGAGAAATTATATATAAAAAAAAGAAATATGGAAGAAGGAAATGTCATGACGGGGGTTTGACAAAATTTAAATAATGGGCATTTCATTTTTGTCAAACGGGCATTATGTAACCGCAGTCAGTATCAGACAGCGATTAGGAGGCAACGAATTAAAAGAAATCTCGATACTGAAGAGTGTAACATTAATTAATTAATTAAAAATGCTTTGATAAACCAATTATGATATGAAATCAGAATGGTTAGGATAATGAATAAAATAGCGGTTTAGTTTAGGAATAAGGAGGAAAAGGAGGAAAGCATATAATTTATTATAGCAGGCATGTTAGCATCAAGGCAAGATAGAGAAAATACTCTAGTAAAATCTACACGCTGTAAGCGACAGGAAAGAGGACCGTTATCTTCTTTGTGTCAGAAAGGGTTCAACGTCTGAGAACTAGAGATAGCCTGTAGCAAGGAATGCGTTGAGACAAAAAGGCTTTCAGGGTGCGATGAGGCATGAAGGCTAGAGTGTCTTTTTACTGATGTGATAACGATGTATACCGTTACAAAGAGCCCAGGGTAGGCGTGTCCGAACTCAGGGTAGGCGTTAAGTAAATGAGTTAGATGAGTTTTGGAAACCAATGAAAAATAAATCGAAATAAATCAGAAACCAATAATGAAGTAAGATTTGAAAAATGGAGAGAAGGGTGAGCTATTTTGGTCATGTGATAAGTGAGAGTGGGGAGCAGAATTAGGTTCGAACTGAATCGCGAAGTCGAGGAAAGTTACTTGCTACATCATACTTGAAGAAGTCAGACGTGTTAGTGTCGGTCGGGAGAAGAAGTTGTAATATCTTAGTAAAACTTACTTGTAAAATTAATACTTCGAGGAGAGAGACGCGTCGGTCAGGAGAAGATGTAATACGTTGGTAGAATTTAATTGGAAGTGGTCACCGTTGCAACTCAGTCTTAATGGAACAAACACACTACAAGTGAATTAAACAAAATTTCAGTCATCTGAGAATTATTGATTCTACTGGGCAAACAACATCTACAAACCCATTTTCCTATAACCATTCACCTGAGAAGAGAACTCATAGCTCCAAATTTCCACAACAAGAACCCAAACAATTTAAATAATATGCGGTTTTGCAACATAATGGCACTGGATTATGCCACAACTTACGCGTATAGTCATCACTATCAGGTTTTTCTAACCATTCTTCATAATTTTCGTTCTGTAACCATTCTTCACGGAACGAACTTGTCTCATTTCACTGTTATCACTCACAAATTTACTAGTCTATCCATACACGATCCGACCATTCCAATAATTACCAGTAAACTGAATCATTTAACTGACAATGAAAAACTAAGGAGCACAAAAACAGATGTTGCCAATAGTCACGTGATTTGCCGGTGTTTATTATTGCGATTATAGACGCAACAATCAAAAGTTGTCCAATAACAATAGAAACGCAGTGTTTTGTTACAATAAGATACTGTCGCGAATCCATTTTTTACGACTGGCGGCGTAAGGCAAAAAGGGTTCGCGCGGCTTGTTTACACAAAGAAACCGATAGGCAGACAGTGTGGTAATAAAGAGCTTGCATGAGCAGTTAAAGATAGCGCGAGATAAAGGACTTGCCGGCACGGATAAAGTTTCCCGTATAGAAAATTCTAGTGATATCTTGTGACCCGATTCTCCATTCGCAGCAGATAGGATGCACGTTGACTGTATCAAAGATCCTGGTCGGGAAGCCAGATGTAACAGGGTTACTTCGCTGTAGTTTGAATTGTTTCTTGATGATTGAGTTTGATTACATAAGAGTCATGAAATCTCTTGTTTTCAGGTATGGATTTCTTAGTGACAGAAATAACATTTTATATAAGTCCGATTTCGTAATATATAATTTAATTGTATAATCTGGATTACATTTTACTCGAACTTTCTTTCTTAATCAATCACTGCAGGTTACCTCAAACACATCGATAAATCCTTATTTTCAAGTTAATATATCATTTCTGTTAATTACTTAAAATTCCTCACTTCTGCACGTCCATTCATCACTATCAAGACTACCGAATATCTCTCTCTGAAGATTATTGTTTTTCCGTTACTATCGTTACTCCTCTCTTAATTTTGTGATTGGCCGATTTACTGCTACGTCATCACATTACGTAATACAATTATTACTACGGCCAATCACAAAATTACGCATATTTTTTACACATTCAAACTAAAAACTTTTCGTGTTTTCACATCAAGCAAGATTATTTATTTTCTTCTTCTTAGCAACAATTCATAATTTTTTTATATTGTCGTTACATGGCCCACTAATAGATCAGAAAACAAGAATTTACAACTGGATATTCATATAAAAAGTTGTAACTAAAACATATCGTTACACAGAGAACAGTCGATTTCTTGTTTTTTCAAGAGACCTCTCGAATTTATCAATGAGGTATTTAAGGGAGCGACGACTCCCCAAGAGTCAGTCGTAAACAGATGTAACAGGAGTGTTGTAAACAGGTGTAACCAGAATGCTCTTTGTCGTGGTCATCGACCTTGGTAAACTATGATTGTGTATCTGACGTAATACTGCTACTGTGAATGTATTTCTACGCAAATAAAGAACATTTTGAATTTTCTGCAAATTGGACTTTTAATTCCACGAACCCACAAAGTCACAATATTAACATCGAACATTCGCCCGCCTCGGTAGCGTAGATGGCAGCGTGTCTGCCTCACGTTCAAGAGGTCCCCAGTTCGAATCTCGGTCAGAGTGAGTTACCTGGATAAGGTTTTTGCCGGGGTTTTCCTCATCCTTAAAGCCGAATGTCGGGTAATAACTCTAAGCTACATGGACCCCGGGGCTACATGGACGGTGGAGGGCGTAAATTACAAGACAAATGTACATAGCTATTCAAAATAAATTAAAGAGTAAGGTCATTCAGCCCGTAGATTAGTCATTGGCTCGTATAGCCGGAGAATTCATTTCAAATCCGGACACTGCGAGTGGTTCCCGGAGATTGGTAACTGTAAAGGCATATAAGAACAGTTTTTAAATCAGTGCTATAATAAAAATTACGTAAGTAGACGTTGTAATGAGTAGAGGAAGTTATACAGGTTGTTTCGAAACGACATCGAACGAATACTATAGCCGTTTTGTAGTTTACAGCTTAACTAGTCCGAATTTCGGTGTCGCAGCTTCAAAATTCTCTTAGATATAATTTTATGCAGCATTAAATATTACATTATTTTGTGATTAGGCATCGCAGGAACCACTGGTGTGAGTACCTACCTCAGAAAGTTGTCATTGGGACACACCAGCCACGAAAACACAAGCATTGCTCCTTGCTTATTATTAGTGACCCTAGCCTCGCTTTCGCGTAATGGGGCAAAGGGCAGTTACTCGTGAAAAAGTTGACTAATGACTCGGGCAGTTCTAAGGTTGCTCATTTTGTATGATCCTAACTGTACAGTGCTTTCAAACAGTTACCGTAAAATCAACACCTTACTTTTTAGTTACAAATGTTTTATTTAGTATTATTAAACACAGTGAAATAAAATGCTTGTTTCACTGCATAGGGCATTTAGTTTTGGTTAACGTTATCTACAATTCTTTGATATTGTTCTCTGTTCTTTTTATCATTTGATTCTTCCATCCTCAACCTCACTAACATTAACTTCCCACTAGAAGGTTTAAGTTGCATATGTCCACCAGCTTATTTGCCATCATGAACTAATATAACGGAATGTTGGAACATGTTAAACACCCTTAAACAAATAACTAAAGAACAGCTTCTTTATTTCGGTTTCATAAGCCAAAGAAATTCTTAATAGTAGCAAGCTACTGTGGAGTATGTCGGTATATTTACAAACAGCTATAGCATACGACATGGTGTATAACCTACCTGCGAAATATGAGAGTGTGAGGCACGTGGCCTTATGTCTGTAACGGCCTAATCCACACTCATTCTGGAGCGGTTTTTATGCGGCTATATTGGCGGCAAAAACTATCTATATTTGTTACATAAAAGCTGAGAACTACTTCTATATATTCGTCCGGTGTCGTTTTGAAACACACTGTATAAGGTTCAAATCCTCTTCTTAACATAATGATGTACTCTTTGTTCCATTCCCTTTTACGCCACACTCTTATCTTCCATGGTTTAGATGGAAATGTATTAATTATGCAGATTTATTTTTACTTTCTCTGTCACCCACCTTAGTAGGTAAAAGAAACTAATGTATACCACCCAAACATCCAATGTTGAGATTTTACCGCAAATTCCTGAATCCATGAATTAAAAAAGATAAAAGCGCGCGTGCGGATGGCTGGGTGTGTCATAAATAGAACTCGGATTTTTGCAGATTTCCATGTTTTATTGCTTGAAGTTAAACGTATGCATGTAAAATATATAAACATTGTATGGATCTTGTTAGGGAAGTTCTATAGTACCTATAACTAATTTATGCATATATTTTACTTTTTTAGCAATTATTCGTACATTTATTTCAACCAGGTAACTTTAAGAAGAGAAGGATGTGAGAAATTTTCTCTTTTACTGTTCTGTTTGTGTAGGACTTGGGTATAATTTTCTAAGTTTGGTGCGGCCTTTGCATCATAACCTATGATATGGTTTGATTAATATTGCAAACGAAGCTGTCTGCCGCAATGATCCAGGAATTAGAAAGTGCTATTTTCACTTAACTTTTAAACTTGTATTAATTTGCTACTAATTATAATTTCTGAAGTGTGAGCAGTAGGAAAGAGAATATTACAATGCCGAAGGAGAAGAGTAATAAAGCTGATTTGGTGTCAAATTGAATGATGGGTTAAAATATTAAGTTTTATTTTCAAAATATTAAAATTTTAGAGCATATTTAGCAGATTTTAATGCATATATGCATGTATATATTCATACTTTATAGTTCATATAAATCCGAGAAAGAACCATATTTCAGGTACATATATTTGAATCTTAAGTAAGACAGCATTTAATCGCCCTGGACGGAGATATTCTTACACTCACTCCTACCCAAATTACTTGATCTTTTTTAATGTATGTCCTCAAACGTTAAGTCATATCAGACGATGAATGGAATGGCTGAAGTGATGCTCAAATGAGCCCAGGATCCTTAGAGCTTAGAGTTACCCGACATTCACCCTTCAGGATAAGGGAAAACCACGAAAAAACCTTATCAAGGTAACTCGCCCTGACCGAGATTCGAACTCGGGACCTCTTGAACGTGAGGCAGACACGCTGCCATCTACGCTACCGAGGCGGGCTTACTTGCTATGTGGGCCTTTTTTTGTTATATTTGTTTTATCAGAATACCTTAAATATGTTTGAAGTATTGACATACATAAAGTGTGTATTCTTAAATACCGTACGAATTAACGTCTGAAATTCTCATCATTCTGAATAAGGTACATAAAACCCTTATAAATAGCGCAAATCTTACCAAAGAAAACATGCAGAGCTCATGAAAACATTCAGCTATGTTAAATAGTTCGTTGTAGATTTACCCATAATGGAACTGTTAATTAATATGCAGGTTGAGTTGAAGTCTTATTTTGTCGCCACCGGTGTTTGTTTTGAAATTACGAGGAGCAATAAAGAAAATGGGAGAGTTTTATTGAAAACGACAGTCTTAATATTACTGCATACTGCACGTAACCAAGTAGGACAAGTATAATAAATAATTGATGGGAACTTAAAATATGTCCTAGCAAAGAAAGGTCGTGTATATTTATAAAATGAATAAAAAATGTTAATACTGTCGCGAGCCATTATTGCGATAGCGTGGCTGACGTGCACAAAGAGACAGATACTGCAGCATGGAGATAAAGAGCTTGCCGAAACAGATAAAGTTAAATAACTAGAAGGTTCTAGTACCGTCTTGTTCATTCCAGAAATACGAGTAGAGGCATATAAAAGAAATCGTGACACGCCAGTGGAGAGTCGTAATGAAAGAGTGGTAATTGAATTGGACTCCTACAGCTGTGTTTTGAAAGTGAACTCTTTGTTTGTTGGTTAACGACCTTGCAGATTGTATTTATGTATGTTACGTAATTCCTCTACTGTAAATATTGACCAAAGTGTATTTCTACGGAAATAAATAGCATTTTGAATTTCTGCAAATTGGACTTTTAATTCTACGAACCCACAAAGTCACAATATGGTGGTCGATAATGGGCAAAAGGAAACCAAAGATTGTTTTAACTCATGCTTCATTATAGATAGATGCCTGTAATCCGAACATTTAGAGACATTGTATCGCATTTCCGCTGCGAGTTCGTTCTGGATTTATAACTATAATGCTGTTCTCGCTACGCTGTTATTACTTTATTATGGCCATGTTTAAAGGAAACATGTTGGAATGGTATTTGCTGGAGAACTAAAAATACATTACACCTCTCAATGTTGTAGAACAAATATGTATGACCTAGGGCAAGGTTTGAATTAAATCAGCGTTTTTAATGGTCTTCTCAAACTGATGAGAAAGCCATTAAACACGCAGGAGATTATTTAAAACTTGTGCTCCTTTCAGTTTTCGTATTTGGAATATTGGGATTGGTTTTGTCTTAAATTGCCAACGGTTTTTATTAATTTTTAATGAGGTGGGAAGTTAAGGTCTCATTGTGATTTGGTAATAATGTAATGTTATTCTTTGTTTACAGCAGTTTACCATTCCTTAACCTACAATGACATGTCATTGATTTGCATTCTGCTGTAATAAACATATTGTGACAAAATGAGAAGACAAAATTGTACTAACCTCACTTTGTGCGAATGCTTAACTTATAATCACTTTCACTTTTTACAAATACATAGAGCAAACACGCTAATGTTTCTTTATGCTTATTATACACACGCTGTTTGAAACGTCTTGACATTCACTGTTTGCAGACTATCTTCCTAAATATCCTGGGTAATACATATGTGTCGAAAGGCGGAAACGGTTGGCTTTAGCAGTTTGTTTCCATGTGTTCCTAGCAAGGTCAACAATCACACTTTATCAATACATGGGGTATGGCATATAAATATTACAGAAAACCTAAAAGCTTTAATAATATACTTACAACACTGCAAACTGACAGTGGAGACACGATGACTGCTAAAGAAACTGCAGACGCCTTGGCTAATAAACTTTTTCCTGACGACACGTCGGATAATGATCAGCAAAGCTTAATCCGTGCTGAAATTAATACAGTACCCACCACCACAGAGGATTGCCTTTTTTCTTCAAAAGAAGTAGATTATGTCATCTTAAACCTTAACGACCGGAAAGCTCCAGGTCTAGATGGACTTTCAGCCAATATAATCAAGAATATCCACCTTTCACATCCTACACTGTTTAAGGAACTTTTTAACAAATGTTTAGTACTTGGTGTTTTTCCAGATAGATGGAAAACGGCTGTAGTAAAAATAATTCCCAAGCCTGTGAGTGACACTACATCAACATCTGCTTACCGTCCCATTAGCCTATTGCCTGTTTTAGGGAAGTGTTTAGAGAAGCTCATTATTGATCGCCTATTGTTTCATTTAGATTCCAAGAATCTGTGCCGTTTATTTTCCCCCGGCACATTTTTACATGCCCTTCCGGTTCAAGGGCGCTGCTGTCTTGTTGTTTGGGCTTTCCGCCGTTCCTCTCTGGGGGCGCTGCGGTGCCCGAGGCTTCTTGGGTGGCTCCCTCGAACCGGGAGAGGAGTGTGCACCTGGTTGGTGTCGCGTTGGTGTTTCTTAGGGTAAGTGCTCCATGTTCGGGTTTCCCGATTTTCTCTAAGGGTTTTTCATAATTTGTCTATTGGTGAGCCGTGTGGTTTTATGGGGCTCTTTCTCCCGGATTGGGACCAGAAGTAGATAGTTACCTTTATCTGTCTGGTTGGTCAATGCAAAGTGTAGCAAATAAAAAAAACGAGAAAATAAATCCATGTTAAGGTTTTGATAGAGGCTTATGGTTTTAATTTAATCCCATGACCCTGGGTTGGCCAGCACAAATTGGTAGCAGAGCGTGGTTCATTTGACGCTTGGCTCTCGGCTTGGCTTCCGCGCGTTCGTGTTTGTTGCTTTGGGAGTTCTTTGTGCCTACTACTGTATCCTGTGGCAGTTAGGAATGGCGACTTCCTTAGCAAATGTTGACCGCTTGCGTAAAGGTGAGCTGCTTTTTGAGTTGTTAATTCGTGGTGGGCAGGTCTCTCCTGCGGCCGACTGGTCGGCCATATTAGACTCATTGCGTCTTGTCAAGGACAAACCGTCCATTGCTTTACCTGAGAAGCATGATTTAGTTGTCAATTCCCCTCAAGTGTGTTCTGAAGCGCTTTTAGAGTTGGGTGAGGTTATCCAAGATTTGGAGCCTGAGGGGTCCCCTTCAAGAGGACAAAAGGTCCGTTTATTGGCGCGCATCCAGCATTATATCAACAGGTTAGATTATCTCATTACCTATTTTCCGCGTTCCGAGGTTTTATCTCGTGTTAAGACACTCAAACAAAATTTTGAGGCGCTCCTCGAGAAATTTAACGCCATGACTCGTCAAGGGGGAGAAGACGCTAAGCTGTATTTTCCGGAGACCTCGTCTTCCCCGGCTGTGAGTCCCGTGGCTTCTCTTTCGACGCCATTTCGTGCCTTAAAAATCATACACCCTTTACAACAGTTGGTGGAGGCAGTGGATATGTTCGAGGTGTCGGATGTGCTGTCAGCTTTCACGTTTTTGAAATCCCTAGTAAAGCTTAACAAGGTAGCCATGGTGCACTCGGTTTCTTCCGATTTAACGATGCAGGCAGTTGCGACCAAGGTCAAAGGTGTAGTTTTGAGTATTTTGCTTAGAGCAAGGCAATCAGCTGACCCTTTAAGTACTTTTCATGCTTTGGTTTTGGAATTCTCTATCCCGCGTCGTGAATCGTTAAAATTATTGCAAGACCATTATTTACGACCTCAAGGTCTGGCCGAACCGTTTGTCCAGTATATGGAACGGGTCAGAGACGTGGCCTTGGCCTTAGGTCTCCCAGATACGGAGCAGGCAGTTTGTGACGTCATCATTTCGGGTTTGAATCCCGAAGCTCGCTCCAGTCTTGTTTTCGCGACACGCCCTAATACGTTCACGGCATTGGAATCTTTAGTGCCCCTGCTTAATGAGTGTTCTTCTGTAGATCGATCTCGCTTAGGTGAAGTGTTGAATTCACCTCCCCCACCACGAGTGAATCGTGGAGATGGTTTAACACCAGGCGTCCAACCTAGGTCATCACCTCATGGGCTCCGGGTAAGATGCTACCGTTGTCAGGAGGTAGGACATATGGTTAAGAACTGTAGCTTCCCTCGCCCAACGGGCATGGACCTTTTGGAATCTGGACGTGATAGTCGTTTCCGGCAGCGCCCCATTTGACGCCAAAGGTTGCCTGCCATGAGCGCGAGTTTGGCTTCATCGCGGCGCATTTTGGCTCTACCCCATTCTATTAAACCTCTTGTGCAGGTTGTTGTCGGTAATGTGAGCGTTTTAGCCCTCCTTGATTCCGGTAGCTCATTTTCTCTCATTAATCAAGTATATTTTCGCAATACATTGGCGCCTTCGTGTCCCAAGGAGGTGAGCTGTCAGGTGCAATGTTTGGCAGTTAATGGTCAGTCCTTTAACGTGTCTAGCAAGGTTAGGTGTACTATTCGCTTTCCTAAGTTCACTTGGAAACATGAGTGCTATTTGGTCCCTGATCTACCCTATTCTGTAATCTTGGGGGCCGATTTTATGTCACGCTCCCGTTTGTGTTTAGATTTCGCGAAGAAACAAGCCACTTTCGGGTTCGCGACTGGAAGTAGTGTACCTTTACAGGAGAAACTATACGACGTTCCACCTCGTCCTCGTCTAGGTAACGTCACGCTATTAGACGAGCGTGAGGCAGATATTTCCTTGTCTCATTTGACTCACCAACAAGCCGCAGTGGTGGAAGGTTTGGTTCAGGAATTTTCCTCCTTGTTTTCCGACCGATTGGGTGTTACTCATCTTATTACCTACGATATTCAGCTGACTGACCCGTCCCCTGTTAAGCTTTCTCCGTACCGGCTGACACCACCCAAAATGGCCATTTTGAAGGCTAAAATCAATGATATGTTGGATAAGGGTATCATTAGACCTTCCACTTCGTCTTATAGTAGCCCGGTTTTCTTAGTCCCTAAGGGTGACAATGATTTCCGTCCTGTCGTGGATTATCGCCAACTCAATAAAAAATACTTATTGAATCTACTCCCATGCCAGACCTCCATACTGCCGCCCATCACTTTGCTGGAGCACGCGTGTTTACGACTCTGGATTTAAACAGCGCCTATCATCAGATTCCTTTGTCGGATGAATGTAAACACGTGACTGCTTTTTCATCTCCGTGGAGATTGTATGAGTTTAATATGATTCCTTTTGGGATTGCTACCGGTGCGCAGGTACTTTCCCGTCTCTTGGACAATTTGTTTTCTGACATTAAATTTAAATTTCTTTACCACTATTTAGACGACCTAGTAGTGTACTCTCCTGATTTTGATTCCCATATCTTACATTTACGTGAGGTTTTTGATCGCTTACAGAAGGCTGGCCTCACGGTTAAAAGGTCTAAAGTGAAGTTTGCTACCGCAGAGATTTCTTTCTTGGGTCATTGGGTGTCACCCGCCGGCACTACTATTGATTTAGAACGCACCAAAGCCGTGCGCAATTTTCCATCCCCTAAGAACTTACGTGCATTGGCTCGTTTTGTTGGTATGGCGAATTTCTTCCTTCGCTGCCCGGGTTGAACCTTTGAATCGCCTTCGGCGTAAGGGTATTAAGTACGTTTGGGGTGACGAACAACAGCGTGCATTCGAAGACCTTAAGTCCGCCATTTCCTCTCCTCCTGTTTTTGGCGTTTCCAGATTTCAATAGAACTTTTATTCTTCAGACTGACGCTTCTAGTTATTCCCTGGCGGCGGTTCTTCTCCAGGATTTTCCGGAGGGGCGCCATCCTATTTGCTATGCTTCGCGAACTCTATCTGAAGCTGAACGCAAGTTTTCCATCTATGAGCTCGAAATCTTGGCAGTTTTGTTTGGTCTCGAGAAGTACAAACCCTACCTGGAACATGTATCTTTCATATTGGAGTGTGATAACCAGGCTCTCGCGTGGGCGTTAGGGACACCACGTAAAACCGGTAGGCTCGCCCGTTGGGGCGTGCGGATTGGTGCGTTTAAGTTTACACCAAGGCACATTCATGGTTCTGATAATGTAGTTGCTGACGCCCTTACACGCATGTTTTCTGAGGAACCGCCCCTGTTACCATCTTCGGGGACGGTATCTGGCTCTAACGCCTGTCTGTCGTTCCCCGAAATGTTTACCAGCATCGCTGAACATCAGCGCAGGGACGCCTGCACTAATCAGATTATACAGCAGTTTGAGGACGGCCATCCTGTCCCGCCCTATTGCTTACGTGATGGTGTTCTTATGGCGCGTGCTAATTTTGACGGCAAATTTAAGATCGTTTTGCCCGATAGTATCATTCCCATGGTGTTTGCTTACTTTCATCTTTCACCCTTTGGTGGGCACCTTGGAGTAAACAAGACTCGCGATAAAATATGTGAGCGCTTTATGTGGAAAGGCATGGATCGCGATATTGCGACCCGTGTGAAAGCTTGTAATATTTGTTCCGTGGCTAAGCCGGCGCAGCGAACCACGTGGGGTGGTCTCGCGTGTGAGGTGGCATCTAAGCCGATGGAACAATTATTTGTAGATTTTATAGGCCTATTTCCCCGGTCGATTCAAGGTAATACTTATGCTCTTGTGGTTGTTGACGCCTTTTCTAAGTTCGTGTGGATTTCGGCCGTGCCACGTGCCACGGCTCGTACTGCTACGAAGGTCCTGAATAACATCTTGGCTGCTTTTGGTGCTCCACGTTACGTTGTGTCTGACAATGGCTCGCAGTTCACTTCCAATTGGTTTAGACAATTCTGTTTTCAGTGGGGGGTAAGACATATCACTACCACCCCATATTACCCTAATCCTTCCCAAGCCGAGAGGATTAATAGAAATTTGAAATCCGCTTTGATTGCTTTCCATCATGAGCACCACAATCAGTGGGATACTAACTTGGGAAAATTGCAGTTTGCTTTTAACTCTGCTCGTCATGAAGCTCACCAGACCACCCCCTTCAGTTTAATGTTTGCTTTTGTACCCAGTTCCCCTTTGGCGAATATGTGGTCCTTAAATGATCTACTTCCTCAGACCTTTTCTCCCGAAACTATTAGACAGAACTGGAGGAGAGCTTTTAATAATTTAAAACGTGCACATGAGCTCACCAAAAGGCGTTATGAAGAAAACAGAAAACCTTCTGCTTTCGCGGTCGGTCAACTGGTTATGTGTAAATCTTTCCCTATAAGTTCGCGTAAGGACGCTTTTGCTGCTAAATTAGCTCTGCGTTACTCTGGCCCCTATAAGATCATTTACATTTTTAAGGGCGTGTCCGTTACTATGGAGCACTGTAATACCCGTGAAATGCGTAGAGCTCACATCACTCAGCTAAAACCGTGCCCTGACGCTATGATTTGATGTCTGTTTTGCTTTGCACTGTTTGTTTTGGTATTAAGGTGTTTGTTTTCGTTCCCGTGTTTGTTTTGCTTCTGCGCCCTTGACTTCGGGGCACGGTTGTGTTGTGTTGTGTTGTGTGTCGCTCGCGTGGCGTGCTGCCAAGACATGTACTCACTTTCACTTCTCTCTCTCTCTCTCTCTCTCTCTCTCTCTCTCTCTCTCTCTCTCTCTCTCTCTCTCTCTCTGTCTCTCTCTCTATGCCGGCAGATCTCTCTATTTCTCTTTCTTTCTGTGTGTGTTTTCCTGTGTGTGAGTGTTATTTAAACAATTGTTGGCTACCCATGTTATAGTGTGTTATTTCCTTGTTTATATATGTATGGGCGTATGTGTATGTATACATATATAGTGTCCAATTATGTTGATGTGCTTAATATTGTCTAAAGGTATTTTTTATTGTTAGAAATTGGATTATTGTTTTGCTGTTATATTTATTACTGTTTATCACTGTTACTCGTTTGAAAAAAAGTTATTACTTGCAAAGTGTTTATTAGTATTGATCATTTCAAAGATATTTCTGCCCCTTATGACCTAAAAATAATTTTACAAATTTGCTGGTTAATATTCTTAGGTTACCACTTCTGCTTCTGGTTCCGTTTCTGGCTTTTGTTTTATGTTTCAGCCTCCTCATCTCCTTCCGTGGTCCTTGCCTGTTCTGCCATCCTTGATTTTTCCGCCTCGTGCCAGACCCATCCGGCGGACCCGGTGTGACAGTGACCTTCACGTTTGCCACGTTTCGTCTTCACAACCTCGGGAGAGTCGCCACGTGGGAGCTAGCTTCGCTTCTAGTTCTTCGACTTCAAGCCACGTCAACCGTCTATTGCTTTGGTCACGCTTTCGTGATCTGCCTGGCTGTTGTAAGGCGTTTCAGAGGACTAATCTGCTGCCCTTTGGTAACGTTTTGCCTCTGTTCACTTCTGCTCCTGAAAAACTTGCCGCCAGTGTTCAGGCGTTCTGCTCTCTACGTCACGACTGTGTGTGTAAAAAGAGACAGTGTTCTCAGTGTAAGAGTGACGTATGGTATGTCACAGCTGTGAGGGTGAGAAAAAAGGTAAACTCAGATTCACATCTGCTCTCTACGTCAAGACTGTGTGTGTAAAAAGAGACAGTGTTCTCAGTGTAAGAGTGGCGTATGGTATGTCACGGCTGTGAGAAAAAAAAAGGAAACTCAGTTTCTCACCTGCTCTCTACGTCACGACTGCGTATGTAAAAGAGACAGTGTTCTCCGTGTAAGAGTGACATGTGGTATGTCACAGCTGTGAAGGTGGAAAGACTCAACTAGTGTACGCAATACTCATACTCATTGCTACCCGGGGCAGACTTTCTATGATGTTTGGTGCTCGTCCGACTCTCCTAGGGTTTCCTTCTTCGGGCTTCATCCTTCCGGGGTCTGGGATGGCCTTCTTCCTTTCGTTTGTTTCTTTCAGCCTTTCTTTCTTTCCGTTTAGCTTCTCCACCCTGTGTTTCCGATGGGGAGGGGGTGTTTGTGCCGTTTATTTTCTCCCCGGCACATTTTTACATACCCTCCCGGTTCAAGGGCGCTGCTGTCTTGTTGTTTGCGCTTTCCGCCGTTCCTCTCTGGGGCGCTGCGGTGCCCGAGGCTTCTTGGGTGGCTCCCTCGAACCGGGAGAGGAGTGTGCGCCTGGTTGGTGTCGCGTTGGTGTTTCTTAGGGTAAGTGCTCCATGTTCGCGTTTCCCGATTTTCTCTAAGGGTTTTTCATAATTTGTCTTTTGGTGAGCCATGTGGTTTTATGGGGCTCTTTCTCCCAGATTGGGACCAGAAGTAGATAGTTACCTTTATCTGTCTGGTTGGTCAATGCAAAGTGTAGCAAATAAAAAAAACGAGAAAATAAATCCATGTTAAGGTTTTGATACAGGCTTATGGTTTTAATTTAATCCCATGCTGGGTTGGCCAGCACAAATCTCATTAGCGATCTTCAATTTGGCTTCCGACCTGGGAAATCTACAGAATCAGCCGTCTGCAACGTAGTTGATTGGATCCAACAAGTTCACAGAGAAAAACAAATAGGTCTGCTTATCTCATTAGACATATCTGGTGCGTTTGACCATGCCTGGTGGCCAAAGATACTACACCAATTAAAAGTGAAAGGTTGTCTTAGCAACTTATATAAGATTGTAACCAACTATTTTCACAACCGAAATAGTCAGCTTAGTAGTAATAGTGTAACTGTTATCAAACAAATGACTCGTGGATGTCCACAAGGTTCAATTTGTAGCCCAGTTTTGTGGGTTCTACTATATGATGATTTAATAACACAACAATTACCAGACAATTGCCAGCTATACGCATATAATGATGATGCTCTATTACTTGTTAAGTCTACAACCTTTCAGAAGTTACAGATGACAGCCAATGAAGCCCTCCATATCATTCATTCCTGGGGTGTAACTAACAAATTGAACTTTAATGCCAACAAGACATTGGCTATGCTAGCCACTAAGAAAAGAAATTTGAAAGAATTTTTACATGAATAATAGAAAGATTAAATTAGTGGATAATTTGAAGTATCTAGGAGTTGTTTTAGACAGACGTCTGACGTTCCGAAATCATCTTGATTATGTAGCCAGGAAGGCTAGTAAACTTCTTACTGCACTGATTGCTTTAATGAGACCAACATGGGGCCTAAACTCTTCTTTATTGAAGTTAATTTATAAAGGGGCGGTTGAACCTATGGTTCTCTATTATGCAGGAACATTGCAAAGTATTTTTCAGAAGAGATGGGCACAAACTAAATTATAACAGATACAGCGTGGATACATCTTAAGAATCATCCGAGGATACCGCAACATCTCCACTCCAGCAGCGCTCTTTATTGCTAATATTGAACCCATCTTTCTTACTGGTGTATATAAGGCAAATATCAACAACATTAGAAATGGCCGAGCCTTGCCACAACATATTTCACAACTGCAACTTGAACAACCAGTTAAACAAGCTTCTCATCCAGCCACTGGTGTCTCTAATCTCTTTGAAGATTGTGCAGCAGAATATCACCAGTACTCCATTTACACAGATGGCTCTCAGATAGCTGAAGGGCTTAGTAAAAGTGCTAAAGTAGGATGTGCGTTTGTGGTATTCTCTCTCTTGGCTGAAAAGGGTGAAATGAGCCCTAAAGCAGCCTTGGGTGTAAATAAACCAAGAATACCACCGCCACCGCTGCAGCCGCAGGCACCGCCACCGCCACCGCCACCGCCACCACCACCACCACCGGTATTCTCTCGCTCCTTAGAATGCCATTCTTCCATGTTCAGACTTACCAAGGAGTGTTCAGTTTTTCAAGCTGAATTATTAGCAATCCGTGAAGCAGTGAAATGGTGCAACAGCTTACAATGTACCGCTCGCCTTTACAGTGACTCACAAGCAGCAATTGCAGCGTTGAAAGATACCAAAAACAGCAGTCCCATTGCAGCTGAAATAAGAAGTCAATTATTATGTAGTTCTCATCTGTGTATTAAATGGGTCAGAGGACACGTAGGGATTGCCGGAAATGAACGTGCAGATGAGCTAGCAAAGAGAGCTGCGACTTCAGATCTTCCAGAGACATACACTCTATGCCCCATGTCTTATGTGAAGCAAACATTAAAGGAGATTATCATCAACGACTGGAATAAATACTGGTTAAAAAGTGATTGTGGTGCTTTGACTAAGAATTTATATTTCCCAACAGTTTCTGACAGACATAAATGTAAATTTGTTAATCCTATGTTCTCACTCAATTCTTAACTGGACATGGCAAATTTTCAGCTTACTTATTTCGATTTAAAATCAAATCCATAGGTGATTGTATTTGTGGAAATCATCTTCAAGATGTCCCTCAAATTTTACTAAATTGCCCGTTTTTCTGTTTTGAAAGATACGAACTTGAATTATTGCTTCAATCCTTAGGTTACACTTTCTCAAAACCACTTACACATATTCTGATGAATTACAAAACTTATCAATATTTCATGGCTTTCTTAAACAAAATATTTCTTAAGCTAAATGATTCATCTTGATGTTTACTGTTTGTCAGCTTGATATCAAATTTGTAATGTTTTTTGTAAATTGTATTATATTCATAAATTTGTAAAACTATATTCCTAATATACCTTTGGGTAAAATAGGAATAAAAAAATTGGATAATAAATAAATCACACTTTATCGATAAGCCTTCTTGTCCTGTATTATTGCCTCTCCGCTTTAAGGACAACAACATTCATGTTATCTTGCAGCCTTGTCTTGCATTATTTTTCCTAGTGCGTATTTCTAATTTTTTGTTTACTAATATCAATACATGTTTTCTTTTTATTTCTCCGCCATCTCTTTTACGAATTTCTTTTAACTTCGTTGACATTTCACACTGATAACATCAGAAAATCTGAACTTGCTTTCAGTTTACACGGAACAGGCTAGCTGCTATCAGTGGAAATGGTAATCTGCCAGAAGGCGGACATTTAAGCAGTGGAAATGGCACTTATTAAAAAATAAGCCATGGTGCCGCTGTTCACTAGGGAAATATAATATAGTCGTTATTTCATGTTATCTGAGTGTGTAAGTGTAAATAGTAACTCGGGGAAAAGAAGTGCTTGTCATCATTGCTTTTATCCCTGCATCCGGTGATTGTTACTGTCCTAAAACTTCAATCCTACAGACCTTAATTCTAATCTGCTTTTTATTTAAATTTACTTCCTCCAATGTTGTCATCGGACGATAAATGAAATGGGTAAAATGATGATCAGATGAGCCCAAGATCCATAGAGTTAACCGAGTTAGTCTTTCAGGATAAGGGGAAATCCTAGAAAGAAAAACCTTATCACCCTGACCGAGATTCGAACTCGCAGCCTCTTGAAGGTGAGCCAGACATGTTACCATCTACGCTTTCGAGCTACATTTTTTTCTGCTCTATCTACAGAAACAGATAATTTTAACTGCTAGTTATACATAATGCAGATCATAAATTTCTTAGCCATTAAGCCTGTGATTATGTATTGCTATAGCTTGTCTCAACCTTAAAAGACAGTATGGAAGTAATTGGGATATGTATCTAACACACAGGAATTCTCATTAGCTCGTCCTTTTTTTTAACCCTTGCATTGTTGCCACCTGCTAATAACATGGTATAAATAGTTAATTGTAATACTTTGCAGCTTTAAACACACTGTCTTATGCAGAATATTTTCTCTAACAGATTATGTCATTTTACAGTCGTTTTGTGTTTCTATAGACCCACATTTTTCGAAAATGCTTGTTTTTTGCTAAAAGTACGATATTTGCTATTTGTATGTTCATCATTCGATAACTTTAAAGCTTACCGCTATAATATTACAAGGTAGACAAAACTACAGTTCTCTACTTGCCATGTTTAATTCTCCATCTTAAATCAGACGGGCGTTATAACTTTTTACATTAAGTAATTTCGGAAATTTGTATATATACGTATTGGAAAATGTAGGCAACGAGAAAGTGTTCTGTTATTAGGTTTACATCGGGGGACAAAGCGAGAGAAATGTAAAGGAGAGTTGAAGGCAAATTTTAAAGAAACCGCAATCCTCTAACTTCTTACATTTGCGTATGTGTCAGACAAAGAAACGGCGGCACGCAAGGCAAGGTAGCCACCACCCGTAAAAGTGAATGCAGTTTTCAAATAGATTTCCTAAGAGTATGTTTATAGCGTGTGAAAGATTGTGAAGTGCTACATGAACCTATTTAACAGCTTTATAAATACTTATAGCTATGGAAGAGGAAACTAAGAGGAACGAAATATTAGTAAACTAAGAGGTAAGGAACGCACGTTAGTATTGAATGTCATATTATTTTTCATGTAAAATTAGTATGGTCGCGCGTTTGTTCTTGAATGAAAATTTTATATGAAAGGTTGGGTGCAAGTGACT
>CM060950.1:322839387-322841887 GCA_030765055.1 Mantis religiosa
TTCGCATTTTCAGTTCTTCATGCAGGATTGTGTGCACAGATCCCACGGAAATGCCAATTTTGGAGGTGATATCTGGCGATCCTCCAAAACAACGCTCTCCACTTGCTGGATCATGTCGTCAGATCGGATGGTGCGAGGCCGTGACTGTCTTGGTATGTTGTCACACGATGTTTGTGAATCGATGCTTAGAATTAAGTCAATAATGTTTATTGATTGTTCTTAGCACTAAACTGGAATGGCAACAGCTTTTATATTAGCCACAAAGCTTCTTGGTATAACAATGAAGAGTCAGGCGGCGCGAAAAGCGATTCTTAAGTGACTTTTGGTGAGTACCACCAAAACCTTTTTCCAGTTTGATAAGTACCGCCTAAATTTTTTTTTCAACTACAGCACTGTGGAATAGTGCAAAGTGGAGTGCGGCGTATTGTTCATTCTTTGCTGCTTGAAAACATTCCACCCACGCTGAATCTAGTTTTGGCAAGGGTAAACAGTTTTGACGACACCCTACCTAATTTCTCAAGGGTCACTTTGAATCGGTTCCTACACGATTTGGGGTTAGAATATGAAAGAAGGTGTAACAAGTGTATACTAATAGAAAGCGAAGATATCAGATTTGTCATCAAGGACTAATGGACGACGAAATAGGAGGAATCGCACCCTTATCAACGACAGTGACGAAGCATAAAAGTAACCAACATATTTAAAGCATATTTAAAGCTCTTATCACTGCATGCCTCCATTTGGTTTGTTGTAATATATATTGTCTGCAAAATCGTGTTTTGAACTACTAAAGCAACAATAAACCACTTCACCGATGGCCATTTAAACCCTTCAGGTGCCGGATACGGATACCCAATAAACAGAACAAGGCATTTAAATTGTTAAATGCTGTAAAATGTATCATAAATACAATCCCATATCTTTCGTATTTATTAAGTTATTTAAACGAAACAAAAACTGGTTTAAAACCCATTAAAGGCAGTATACATCTACAGTAACAAAAAAAGTAGAGACTACATTAATAAATTGTTGAAATTTCACTACTTTGTTTCACTGTAGCAAAAGCCATTTTTTTTTGTGCCCAATGCGCCTAATATTTGAATCATGTTGTTTTGTGTGTATACAAACGAATGTATGTATGTATAGCTATGCAAGCGACTTCTGCAGTTCAAGGTTTTAGCTTTTAGTTTATTTATGCTATACCAAGCGATAGTCATACGAGTATATGTTGCGTTACACACACACTGGAAAGAAAACTCCCTGTCAGCATCTGTTATTACAGATCTTATATTACAAAGTTTCTGCTTGCCTTATGCAGCAGTTTTTGCTCAGTATTTTAGTTATTTATTCTGTATTCAGAGTGATTTCTTATAGCTATCAAGAGCTAAATGGATGGCACATTGAAATTGTTTAAATTTCAATGTTAACCATGGCTTATCCCCGTAATGTAGCAAATAAATTAGCTTGCCTATGTGTACAGGCTTCTGATATTACTGTAGAAAATCTGGAAGATTTGTTGAGTGATTATGAAGGAGTTGTTTAGGATATAGGTAGCAGTGATGTGTACTTGTCTACAGATGGCATGTTTGCTACTCCATTGTTTAGGGCAAATGGCGGGTCAAATATGGGTTGTGTGGATCAGCTATTACTAGCTATCCCTCTTTACGAAAAACAGTTAAATGATAAAAAAAGTATTTTTATACCACTGGATGTAACCATGCACAATTGTTTAGTAATTTCAGAGTGTAAATTCATGCAAAAAATTCACCTACCTGTACTTGCGCGTATAAATAGCTCGTAACATAATTGAGTATTATAATACTCAGAGGCCTCTTTATACTGGGGGAGGGTAAGAAATTCACCACGACATCACCCCTCATACTTCAGAGAAAACACTTTCCTAAAAGGATACCACCCACAACCAAAAAAGTCGCAACTATTTTGAAAATGTCTAGTGTGTTGCGAAAAAGAAGTTCGCAAGGAAACCAGTATTATTTGGTGTGAATCTGCAGATGTGCCCTTGGGTGTTTATCGAGGTTTGGAGGTGTACAATTCAAAAAGAAACCTTTTAGGGTATGTTTACATCCCTTATAGAACTAATTTAAATTTATTGTAAAATAGGAAGATTAAAATAATTGGCATTAAATGAGTATTAAATGCATGTATGCGCAGGACGTCTATACACGTCCTTATCGGTTTGGGGCATTTTAACTTGGACGTCTTATGACGTCCATATCGGTGAAAGCGTTAAAAGGACGAGTAAAGATTAAATATATGCACTCAAAAATGTAATCTCTTAAAACATAATTTAATAGCAGTGTAGATAGTATAGTTCCGTATTAATGATGTGACCGGTCGCTGCCGTGGCCGAAGTTGAGATTGTACTTATGGTACATGTGGCCACAGAGCGCCCCAAAGACGTGTACTGTCTTCTAAGCGTGAGACGTGCTATAGTTCAGCTTTTATTCTGAATATCCATAGCAGTCTGTCAAAGCATTTA
>CM060950.1:322844387-323001887 GCA_030765055.1 Mantis religiosa
AGCCTGAGACTTAAGAATTTAGAGCTAGTAAGTCCCTACAAAAGGTGCGTGTCTCATTTTATATGAGAGCCCTTAGTGGTTTACCGGGATACATACGAGTCAGTTGGAGAATTTGATGTCATGATGCTAGTTGGCCATGGTAGCTCAATGGTTAAGAGCGGCCGGACGGAGACCAAGAGATCCGTGGTTCTAATCCCTGCCATGGCATTGAATTTTTCAGTCTGACTATATATATTCAAATAATAACGATTTTGATTAAAGTACCAAATGTTTAAAGATGACAAACGTATATCTTGAATTTTATGGGAATATAGCCAGAAGTGCTCTTCACTGAGTGGCTTTTGCACAACTGATAAACAGTGCAATATATACAAAACCTTAGTGCACAATAAATGTGCATTTCGTTAAAACAGAGAATCTATGTGAAATACCATCTTTTGTGTAAAGAATCATTTCGGAGATATTGCTTATTATTTGTTTGAACTTTTCAAACAACTTAAACTTTTCTCAAATAGGAATTTTTTATTCTCCTTTTTTTCCTGGGCATTCAACAGCACTGAATTTCAAAGTCGTCCCATGACGACCAGCTCTTAAACGATTTGACTATCATTTAAAGCCTACTGTCTCTTGTAGCTACAAAAAATTAACAGTAGTACATTTTATCATGCGTTTATCTCAATTAACATGACATTTCTAAAAATAGTTTGTAACTGAGTAGAGAGAGCCATGTGAGTACAGCACACATACTTTTTGTTTTATTTTGGTTTTGTTATTTTATGTATAAGCAATGGAACCAAATGACAACTACAGAGTTTGTAATTTAGGAAAGCTATTGCAGTGATTTAAGACAATGTATCTATGAAAACTGAGAAAATCTGTTATTAATTTTTAGATGAGTCGTATTTATTACACATCTGCTTCACTTTTGTACCTATTTTGAGGACATGTTTCGCAAATCATCGTTTGCATCTATGGCTCTTATGCGACTAAAGCTTGATCCAGCGGTGTGGGTAATTCTGGGGTTGCTGCTGCCATCTGTTGATTTAGTGATGAACTTAAATGTGGGATTCTCTTCTGGCGGGATTTCAAAGTTCATTAGTTGGTTTTTATGTTTTTCTATGTATACCCTCTCCCATATGACGAGTTCACTATGTTTTTGTACGTATTTTAGTAATTCTGTGCTATCTTCAATTTCATGATTTTCAGACCAGAAATGAGCTGCTATTGCGGACTTATCAATATTCTTGTATCTTAAGTGCCTGAAGTGTTCTTTCTTTCTAGTGCCTATGTTTCTTTTTGTCCTCCCTATGTAAATTTTTTCACAGTCTTTACACTTAATCTTGTAAATGCCTGACTTTTCCTCTGGTTTTATCTTATCAGTATTATTACTGTGAAGTAGGTTTTTAATGTTGTAATTGTTTTTTGGTGCCAATGTTATATTGTATTTCTTGAATATTTTTTGGAACTTTTTTGTGGCCCAGGGGTGGTAAGCAAATTTAGCAAATCCAATTTCTTGTTTTATTGGTGTGAGAGCTGTGACCTGTTTTAATCTCTTTTGAAGTTTGAATGATTTGTTTTTTATCTACAAGGTTTTTTCCATATCCATTTTTAATTGCAGTTTTTAAGATTTGATGGTATTTGTTTTGATATTCTTGCTGGCTGAGAGGTAGATTTACTAATCTGTGTGTGACACTGTTGATGGTTGCATGTTTGTGTGGGATTGGGTTGAAACTATTTGCTTTGATATAATTATCTGTGTGTGTTGCTTTTCTATGGATGCCAAATTCTAGTTTTTCATTGCTTTTTTTGATTTTAAGGTCTAAAAAAGGTAGAGTACAGTCCTCTTCAGTTTCCACTGTAAATTGTATGCTGGGTTCTTGCAGGTTGAGTAGTTTCAAAGCATCATCTATTTGTTTGTAGGGCACTATTGCAAAGATGTCGTCTACGTATCTGTACCATGTTTTAAACATATGAGGGAAGGCTTTAGTTATGTGTTTCGAAAAAGCTCATGTATAGATTGGCCAAAAATGGTGATAGCAGGCTTCCCATAGCTAGTCCTGAAATTTGTTTATAATATTTTCCATTGAAGACAAAATAATTTTGATGTATACATATTTCAGTCATTGCCAAATATTCTTCTATTGCATTGGCATCTACGTTTATAGAATTTAGCCATTTTTTCAGTTGAATCAAAAGTTTGTCTAATGGAATGCTAGGGAAGAGGAAGCGGACATCAAAGGATACTAAAGTGTCATGAGGTTTTAGTTTAAGATTTTGAATTTTTTCTACCAGGTCTAAAGAGTTTTTTATGCTCAGAGTATGGAATTGTGGAAAGGACTGAAATTTTTTGGATAGCCATTTTGCCAGAAGGTAAGTAGGAGTGTTTATATTATTTACAATGGGTCTCATGGGTATGTTGGGTTTGTGTATTTTAGGCAAACCATATAGTCTTGCAAGGGTAGGGTTGTCCGGTTTGATAGTTTTTTGTTCTGTAGTTGTTAAAATTTTACTATTAATGATGGTTTTCTGTACATCTTTTATGCATCGTTTGAGTGGATTAGAATCTATTTCCTGGAATTCTTTTTGTTGTAGTAATTCTAACATTTTTTCTTTGTATGTAGCTGTATCTAAGATTACTATTTTGTTCCCTTTATCAGACCTTGAGAAGATTACATCCTTTTTCCTTAAAGATTTAATTATCTGAATTTGTTTCAAATGTTTTTCTGGCTTTTTATTTATTAAGTTTTCCAATATAGGAGCTGATTTTTTCCTAATTATATTTTTGTCCATGGTTTCCAAGCCTTCTACTGCTAATTCTATATCTGCAATGAATTCATCCGGGTTGCAGGAGTATGTTATACATGTTTTTAGGCCTTGGTTAAGCACATCTATTTCTTCATTGTTAAAATTTTGCTTTGAGAGATTAATTACATTGTCTAGGGATGTGTTCTTTGCTGAAAATTTGTTATGTTTTGGTTGCCAATGATTATGATTATGTTTTAGTTTCTTCTTTTGACGATAAACTTTCTCTTTGACTTTATAATTTATATGTTCAAATGATTTGGTTTCTAAATGGTCCCATGCTGTGTTTCCTAGTAATTTTACAAGTTTCAAATGTAGGTTGTACAATGAGAGGTCTATATTAGTTAGTTTTCTGTAGTGATTTGCTTTTTCGGATTTTAACACGGCTTTTTCAGCAGCTAATTGTTCTCTACTGTTGTTGTTAAATTTTACTATTTTTCTTACAAATTTCGGAGAAATGTTTTGTTTTAGGCAATTGTGATAAATTTTATGTCCGCTGATATTAACCTTCTTTTTGTCTTTAGTTTCAAATATTGTTTTATTTCTTTCTTGTTGCCGAAATGTTCACTGAAATTTTCAAATGTGAACGTTCTTACCTCCATGTTGTCCGGTTTTTAAAATTGGCTGGATCTAACTTTCGCGTGTTCCTCTTGACTTGACGTCACTTCAATATATCGAGAAAATCTGGTTTTCTTCGATTGCTCTGAATTTTTTTTTTTTCCACATATTCTGAACATAAAATATAGTTTACACCAATGTTTCTCAAACTCTTCTGCTTCAAGGACCCCCTTATCACCTAACAACTTGTTCGCTGACTCCCATAGTTGGGCAACTCAATTTATATGAACAAGTTGACTTTTGGTTGAATTTTATTATTGGAATTTAAATAATTAGTGTATGTATAATTTAAGATACTTTCTTGTATATTTAGTTTTAAATTTAATGAATAATAAATTAAAAAATAGAAGTTGAACTAAATAAACTTGTGTATAAAATGTATTTTAAATAAAAAAATATATATTTTTTGAATTGTATTTATTAAAACTAATTTTTTCACTTAGAAGTACATTTTAAACAAGTTTGCCTAACTAGATTATTATTTAACTTTAGCCTTACATCAGTAAAATGTGAAATACCACACTCTTTGGATTACCCAAGGATTAATAACATTAGGTACAACATGTTATAAAATGAATTTATTTTCCATGTAAAGAAATCATTTATATATATATATATATATATATATATATATAATGTTCTGAATCCACCATTTGAGCATTTCAACAAAGTTAGTATTGGGTTACTAAAACAATCAGTTTATGTGGGAAAAGCTTGAAATTTTGTTCATTAGAATATATTAATGGAACAATGCAGCTGTTTTTTTATTGAATAAGCTCAGTTAAACTGGGCTTAATGTTGGTGATTTTTACCCTTAAGTCAGTTTCTACATTGGCAAGTCTGTTTCTATTTTTAAGTTTGATTTATGAGTCACTATGTTTACACTCAAACTTCACTTACTTGTTGTTGTATAATTGAAACGTTTTCCAGATCATTCGATCTCATCCTCAGCTGTTTGGTGACTAAATGAACCTTCCTCTTCTTCCACTACTACGGAGCTCCAATCACTCTGCCATCTGGTGTTAGGGGCACTAAGTTTTAATACTTCATTTAATGCTGGGATTTCAAAATTTATAACTTTATCACAGTTTTTGTTTATGAATATTTTTTCCCAAATATCCAATTCTATGGGTGTACTTAATGATTTTAACAGTTTAATGTTGTGGCCAATGTTGTGGTTTTCTGTCCAAAAATGGTGTGAAACTGCAGATTTTTCTGTTTGTTTCAACTTAATGTTCCTCTGGTGTTCTTTTTGCCTGGTTAACAAGTTTCTCTTAGTTTTTCCTATGTAGCTTTTTTCACAGGTTTCACAATTAATCTGATAAATTCCTGATTTCAAATTGTTGGGGATTGTATTTTTCAGTGGTTTATTTAGATCGAATGATCTTGAAAACGTTTCAATTATACAACAGGTAAGTGAAGTTTGAGTGTAAACATAGTGACCCATAAATCAAACTTAAATATGAAGAATACTTCACTGTTAATAATGCTTCTGCTTTTAATATTTAAGTCTGTTTCTCTTCAATGGCTTGATGTTGCACAACACTGAAAATGTTTGCTTGCACAGGTAGGTGGATGGGAAAGGCACAATATACTTAAGTGCTTTGGTAGCAAGTTCATTAAATTCACACTGCGCCAGAAACCAAAATTTTGCAAGTTCATTTTCCTGATATACAACCTTCCATCCTTTGCTATTAATAACTCTATTAGTTGATCCTGTTCTTCTTCCGAAAGGCTAACAATGCTGCCTATGTATTACTTCCTCAAAGTTTTTGATAGGCCATTCAGGTGTACTACTATGGCTTCTTCAATATTTTTAGGCAAAGTTTCTTCTGATGAAGTCAGAAATAGCTCTAAAATAGGAAAGGAGCCTAAGGATTTCTTTTCTACATGACCTTTCCACACGTGAACTTTTCCTATCACTGCTTCAATTTTCTCATTATCCGTAAAAACATCTGGAATTGGTCCTTGCAATTTTCGATTTAGCTCATATAAGTGTGAGAAGATACTAGCTAGATATGCTACTTTGCACAACTATTCAAAGTCACACAGACATTCGCGGAGGGGAAACTTTTCGTGTTCATTGTCTTCAAAAAATAGCCTTACTTCATCACGTAATTAAAAAAAATTGCAAAAGAACATTTCTATAAGAAAAGAACAGTTGTTTATGTTCGCTTCCCATTTCTTTACATAGTGTCTTAAATATCCGTGAGTTAAGAGGACGGGCTTTAATGAGTTCACAATTTTAACCAACACTTCTAATGTTGCCTTCAAATCTGGCAGAATTCTTTTTACAGCCAATGCTTCTCTATGTATCGAGCAATGAGTCCACTTAATCTCAGGGTTGACAGTTTGATATCAAGCTTTCAATCCAGTGTTGTGTCCAGACATCGCTACGGCTCCGTCGGTGCTTACGCCTACACAAACTTTCCACTCAAGACCTTGTTCTGAAATAAATCAATCAATTGTCTTAAAGACATCCTCAGCAGTGTTATGCAAGACCTCCCTACAAAATAATAGGTCTTCAACAAGCTCTTTCTCGTGTTCGTAACGTATAAAAGCTAACAAATGAGACTTTTCAGTGAAAAAAGTACTTTCGTCAAGTTGTAAAGCATACTTTGTTGTTGACTTTAACCTCATAATTAGCTGTTGGACATTTTGAGACATATCAACAATTCTTCGTTTAACTGAATCATTTGATAGTGGGACTGTGTTCAGCTCTTTGGCAGCCGAGTCATCAATCATGCTACACATCTTTTTTGCTATTGGCAATATTAATTTCTCTGCAATGTTATAAGTCTTGCCACTTTTAGCAATGAGTAGCGCTAGTTCATAGGAAGCTAGTGTTGCTTTATCACTAATGGTTCCAGTAGAAATTTTTTCTATTCTACATTTACTCACTTTCATCTCTTAACTTTTTATTTTAAAATAGTCAAGGATCTTGCCAATGCAATCCAGATGTTTCATCTCTAAATATCTTCGCAGTTTAGCAGGCTTCATTGCGTCACTGGACAGTACATCATAACACAAAACACATTGAGGTTTTTGTTCATGTTCAGTTCCAGCTCGAACAAATCCGAAACTTAAATATTCATTGCTGTATTTTTGCATATCGGCAGAACAGCAACTAATTAAACTAGTAGGCTCACTACTACAACTTTCCTCTTGATCGCCAGTTATTGTAGGCTTACGTTTAATTGATCCAGTCTGTAACCAATGATTCATGTTGAACGATGTGAATAAATTCTCACGATTGTTCACAGTTACAAACTGTCAGGACAATCAAACACTATCATTACTGGCGTCAAAGCAGCAAGAACAACTAGTTCGTTGTGTGTGCATATGTGTAGCCGGTGCCAGTAACAGCGCTGATTCAAACCTGCGCGCTCAGGCTTGGCCAACTCGACCCTCACCGCAGCTAACCTCTCACGCTCAGTACGGTTGCCTCGCTGCTATTATAACGCTGCACTGCACTCTCCCAACTATTACGTTGATTGCACCTCTCAGCTGTGTTACATCGTTATGACATAGCTGCATAAAAAGTGTTAAGTAAAACGTATGTAGTTCGGCACCAAGCAGATAAGTCACTCAGTAAATACAATTCTACGTTTTCTGTAGTTTTATTTTAATATTATAACTTGACTTAAGGGATCCCTTCGCGGACCCTCTGACATCCTCTCATGGACCCCCGGGGGTCTGCGGACCACACTTTGAGAAACACTGGTTTACACAATTTCCATGTCCTATGTCAAATCATTTTAAAATAATATATTAATAATATTTCACTTTTTGATATGCTAATATGAAATGACTCTTGGACTTTACAGTTTATTGTATCTCTCCTAATAGGCCACGCCGTGGCTCAGTGGTTAGACCGCTTGGCTCTCACCAAGGCGGCCCGGGTTCGATCCCAGGCGACAGCAAAGTGAGATTTGTGGTGGACAACACGGCGTTGGGGCGGGTTTTCTCCGGGACCTCCGGATTCCCCCGCCATCTCATTCCACCGGTGCTCCATCTTCATCTCATGCATCATCAGTGTCACCGCCTGAGGTGCCGTATGTAGTAAAAGCGGACGTTAAACACTACACATTTCATTTCCCAATCAGTTATACCCTCCAAAAAACCCATGGGTCAGGTAGGTCAGCCACGAGAATCGAACCCGGGCCTCCTGAATGCGGGCTACAGACAAAACTGCCTGAGCCATCCTGCTCGGTAAATTTCAAGCTAATAAGTTATTAAACAACGGTCCAAGTAGAATTTGAATATTGAAAACTGCTGATAAAAGTTGAGAAAAACTCATTTTAAAATTTAACATTGTACTTTTGTACTTTATAGAAATCAAATCAACCTAGTCTCCAGCACTTCTGCTGCTTTTCTTCTTGGCCTCAATAGCAGTTTTTGAGAATCGCTAAACAGTCCAAGCATGTGCAAGGCCTTTTTCATTTAATAAGTATGTACTTCATTATCCCTCAGTTAACCCTCTGCCCAGTACGGCTTACGCCCCTCCCCTCGGTGCAGCGTGCTGTTGGGTAGCCATATTTTTTCTCACGAATATGGATGAGTCATCTCTGAAGTTTTTTTTTTTTCCTTTTCCCCCCTTTTTACCGCCCTCCAACATTGTCATATCGGATGATATCTCTGAAGTGAACTGACCTTCCATTGAAATGTCATTGTCATTTGTCATCGACATCTGCGGTGCTAGTAGTACTTGCAATGTCACAGTGGCCTGTTCAGCACTCCGTGTGCTGAAGGGTTATGCTGCTACATGACAGAGCGTTGATGCGTATTAACTTTCAGTGACACAGTGCTGCGTTCATTCCTTATCCTGTTTATAGAAGAGCGAAATATTAGTAACCTGGCATACACACAAATAGAGCACTTGGGAGCTGTGTGTCCGATATGAAAGGTTAGCCAATTATTATATACGCAAATGTAAATTACCATTGCAGCTGTCCGTTTGTCGTTTGGCTCAACGGGTTTTGATTCCCTGTTGTTTCTCCTTGTCACAATATTCAATCACATATATAATTTCTTGCACCTGCCGATGTATGACTCGTCAAGAAGACACGATTGCTTCTTAACAGTATACATAATCTGTTTCTCTGTGTATGTGTGATAGGCTTACATAAACATCTCTATTGGTTGACATCCCTTCTGATATGTCTTCAAGCTTTGCCATGTACTACTGAGCACTGTGTATTCAAAATTGGATTAGTTTGGTACCGCTAATTACGATTGGGAGTAATTCTATGCTTAGAAAACCATTACAGGTTTGCTGATGGCCTTGAATTGCTCTACGCTGATAACCTCTGCAGTTGAGCGCCCTCATATGCATCACCATCATTGAATTGCTCTATTTATTGGCTTTTACTTTAGTTATGAATGTGGCGGTGATTTTTTATATTTGTACAATAAAATGCCAGTGTTTGTATGCATTTTATATTGCCACAAGTCACTGTTTTGTTTAATTAAAATGGTGTGTTGTAAATAATCATTTTACCATGGTAGTGCATGTGACGTCATGTCACGTGATCCCCCTACCTCTGTTGAAGCCTGTAAAAGTTTTCGCTTTGGTCAAAGATGGATCTAGGTCCGCTCTCCGTAAGGTATGTGGCTATTTTGTATTTACTATTATTGTAGTAAACCTTTCATGACCAAATTGTAGTTTCAGTATTCTGTAATTTAATTGAATCTTTATACAGAAATCCCAACCTCTCCTGAGTATGTCTACCTTTGAACTATTAGCCCCTGAGGTGCGACCTGGCCCAAGTGGCAACTTAATCCTTTACCATCCTGGCCAGGTTGTCACAATACGGCTTCTGGGTGTTAAACACACCTTTGTCCGCCTTGATATTTGTCACTAATTTTTACATATGCCGCGAAGAGGTTCTGGTCGTACAATTACTTTGAAAGAAAACGTTAAAATGTGTTTATAAAACTTGTAGCTGTATGGCTATTTCTTGGAACAAACTACAAATTAAATGACAAATTTGCCCTTGAATTTTAAAAGTAGACAAAAGGTTAGGATCAGTTACTTATTTGACAAAGTTGAACAGTATCCGAAATGAAATGCATTTGTGAAACTTGTAGTTGTACGACTATTTCTGGGAACAAACTACAAATGAAATTATAAATTCGCCCCTGAATTTTAAAAGTAGGCAAAAGATTCGAACCACTAACTTCTTTGGTACGGAATGACGTCGGCTGAAATGATGTGCTGTAATTTCAAAGAGAAAATGTACCACGAGTAATACATGAATGACAAATATAGTAATTAATAGAATTATCCCTGGACGCGTGTACAATTTCTTATAATGGCATTAAACGTGATTTAAAATAAATACAGTTGTGGTTCAGGTGAGGGGTACATCCTTTGATTTTATTTAATTCAGTACTCGTAAATCAATACATAAAAATGAAAATATGCATAAAAGAATAAAGTGAATGTTAATTGTGCACATACTTCTTTAATTGCAATTTATGTCTGTGTAATAATGGAAATATCTAGCATTATGTTATATGCTACGTTATAAGCGTTGAAACAGTTAAACAATGTTAAATTCACGTGATATTCTCTACCCGTTCTTTATAACATATACTAATAATTGAACGTTTGTAGAAATTGTTTTATATCTTTTTTTTCAGGTACAATAGGAATAAGGGGATAAAGCAGGCTTAAGCCGTGGCTAACGAGACATACAGTAGTATAGTAAGTTACGTAGTATAGTAATGATAGTCGTAAAAATGACAGATATACCTATCTTTTGTATGAATTCAAAGAACAGCTTTTTTGTTTATTTATTTAGAATATGGATGTATCAGAAGACTAATTTTACTACATGCCAAAGCACTCCAGCAATCAGAACGAGTCGCGCAGGTTTGCCTCGGCGGGATATTTTCTGGCTCAATACCTTGCCGCTCTTAGTGTGGATTTTTCTGGGTAGCATAGTTGTGTGTCACAAGCTTGTCTTTGGGCTTGGGTATCTAACCATTTGCGGGCGTAGAACGCCACGTGTGCGACTGTCCTTCCACGCGGTGACCACTCCCGATGCTGTCTGCACCTGGCTGTCCACTTGTGAGCCGCTTAAGGCAGACTGTCTGCTGGCTAGAGGTGTAGAATGGGGTTCAGTTGATTGGCATAACCAGGTGCATTTCTTTGCCTGGGGAAGTCTGATGTGTAAGATAGTGACGGCCCTGTTCAGGCAAGGTTAGTTCTCCAATGAAGTACTTTGTGGCCATACCGTCTCAGAATGTTCACCAGCTGACTGGCGTGGGTGTTGGGCTTATTGTAGGTGGTGAGTTCTTTCTACCCCATGCCTTCAATACTTGGGAGTCCGGAACAGGTGTGTAGGATGTGTGATGGAATCAGCGCCCATTATCGTAGATCATCCGTAGCGCCCTGTTCTGCAGTCTGCGAATGGTGGTAGAGCCGCTGAATCCCAGACTTTGCATCCGTAGAGGATCATGTGCGGGATAATCGTCCGATATAGGCGCAGTTTGATGCATGTAGTATATTGGATTTGAACTCTGATACAACTGAGTGCTACGTGTCCTTGTCCGACTTTGGCCCTAACGTGAGGAATGTAAGTGAACCCGTGATCGAGGAAAACAAGGTATTTGGCGGAGGAAACCCATAGGATTTGTCTCCGCCGCAGCCTCAGTGACCGCGGTGTTCGCCAGCCACGGACCTTTGCAGAGCTCTTCCCCGGGACGATGGCCAACCTCCACCTCACTCTCCAGCAACCGACAACTTGGTGCTGGCGTTGCAGTGGAAGGAAACAGTAGCGGATGTTTGTGTTACACGTCATTATGAGAACGTCGTCGATGCGTATCAGTCCCGGGTTCCGTAGTCAGACATGTAGGACGCAAAGAGTAGCAGGGACAGTATGCTGCTTTGCGACACACCCGCTATGGATTTGACTGATAAAAACCATGCTTCCACTCTCATCCTGAGTGTGTGGTCAGAAGGAAACTGCTTATTAGTTCGAGATGAGGAGGTACATTAGTCTCCTTGAATTTATACAGAATTCCTTTGTGTCAGGTAATGGCTATGGATTTGACTGATAAAAGCCATGCTTCCACTCTCATCCTGAGTGTGTGGTCAGAAGGAAACTGCTTATTAGCTCGAGATGAGGAGGTACATTAGTCTCCTTGAGTTTATACAGAAGTCCTTTGTGTCAGGTAATGGCAAAGGCTTTGTCCACGTCCAGCAGTATTGCAACGGTTTTGAGGTTTTCCGGGAAACCCAGGGCTGTCATCTCAGCCTGTCTCAGCAGTTGCAGGGTCGTGGAGGGACCATGACGAAGCCAAACTGGTGATTCGGTAGGAGTTGCCCCTCCTCAAAGAGAGGGGTGAGGCCAGCCTGGAGCAACCGCTTAGAAAGCTTTGAGACGGTTGGAAGTAGACTTATGGAGCAATAGTTACATGGGAAGTCCGGATCCTTGTCTAGTTTCAAGATGCACACCACGAAAATATGTGAACAACGGAGTTGTTTACACGGCCAGTCAGTGTAAATGTGAAATGTGTAGTGTTTAACGCCCGCTTTTACTACATACGGCACCGCAGGCGATGACACTGATGATACATGGAGATGAAGATGGAGCACCGGTGGAATGAGATGGCAGGGGAAACCGGAGATCCCGGAGGAAACCCGCCCCAGCGCCGTGTTGTCCACCAAAAACCTCACTTTGCGGTCACCTGGGATCGAACCTGGGCCGCCTTGGTGAGAGCCAAGCGGTCTAACCACTGAGCCACGGTGCGGTCCCAGTCAGTGTATGTATACCATATTCAGATGGCAATCATGACTTCTGTTCAATAATGTGTCATAGATCGGCAGGTGCAAGAAATCATTTAACGTGATTTAATATTGTGACAAGGAGAAATCTTTTACATCAGACAAAGAGGTCTCAAGTGCTTTGTGTTTCGCCTTTTCCTGTACGCCAGGTTACTAAGATTTCGTTCTAGGAAACAAGATAACAAGCAAAAGCAGCGCTTGTCGACCAAGGTCAATACTCAGCAACGCTCTGCCATGTAGTACCTCAGTGAGCCATGACTGGGCTATAAGAATCAGCTGATTTGAGTTCTCGCCGTAGTCTGCCTAACATGTTAACCACGGCTTAAGCAATAGTCAAATCATTTGAGAGCTGGTATTATCTTGCTGCTCAAAAGGTTACCTTGGCTTATTCTTTGTTAATAAAAACCTCTCAAATAACACACTAATTACTCCACATGGACTTAACATATAGCTGTCATTTGTGATTCCTACGCATTCCATTGGCTGAAGCCATGCGTTCAGTGGTGTTTAGCAGACGTCCGAGAGGCCTGCCAGAACCCCTCTCACTTTCGAGAATAACACTAGTCGACAAGGTTTTCTTCAAAAGAAATCTGATTAGTGAATCTAGTGTATTTTTTCATACTGAATTCAGATATGTAATCAGAATTTTTCCATCTGGCACAGGTTTTTTTTTTTTGTGACATCTACCTTTTAAAATCGGGTTTTAGCATTTTCTTTGACCTGTTATAGGAAACTTTACCTCATATGTTGCAATTTTATCCAAGCTGTATATAAGGAAATGATTTGTAATATTATGCTGAAGAACCATAAAACAATGCTGTGCAAGTTCATTCACGTTTGGACATGTTTTGGATAAAAATGTTTCGTGCGTTAGATTGCTGACTGGGCGGGAAAATGGTACACTTCGTATGCCATTTGCAATTCTTATGATTTGGAGGGAACCGAAGTATCATTTAAGTGATTGTTATTTCTGTTTGAAAAATATAAAAGGAATCATATCTAAAACAAAACATACAGTTAAGTATCCGAATTTGCAATCTGCAATAAGACCTGTCTTACACAATGAGCTGTTGCCTGTACCAGAATATGCAGATACGATCTTAGGTGATAACTCTGATTCTGACCTAACTGAAACTGAAAATGCTTCAGATGAAAATAAAAATGAACCTGCATATGAAGCCAATACCTGTCCATCAGAAAGACCTTAATGACCTGATTCGGGATTAAAATCTGTTTAAACAGCAAGCTGAAGGTTTAACTTCCAGAATCAAAGGGTGGAATCTAATCCAAAAAGAAGTAAGAATATGTGGTTATGATGGCCAACATAGTGATTTCAAAGACTGCTTCTCTGAAGAAAATGGTATTGTTTTTTGTAGTGATATTTGTTCAGTTATGGAAACTCTTGGGCTTCGACACAGGCCAGATGAGTGGCGACTATTCATAGATTCATCTACTGTGCTGCTACATATTGGCAATGAACTTCCATCAATACCTGTAGCACATGCCACTGATATGAAAGAAATATCAAAATATGAAACTAATTTTAGAGAAAATACAATATGGAAAACATCAATGGAATATCTGTGGTGATTTAAACCCCATTGCTTTATTGCTTGGTTTGCAAATTGGGTTCACCAAATTTTGCTGTTCTTTGTGCCTCTGGGACAGCAGAGGTAGGTTTTTTTTATCTTTTTTAGAAAATTGTAATAAATTTTTAATACTATATTTATTTTGAGGAACTTAAGTTATACCAACTTCTTTAAAATTTTTTTGAAAATGTTTATTAACCCAAGGATGGTAAGCAAATTTTTAAAATTTATAATCATCTTTTATTTTTTTAAGAGTAGAAATATCATTAATACTTTTTTGATATTTAAATTTTTCAATTTTCTTTTGTATAAAATCGTTATTAAATTCTTCTTTATTCAGGGGTATATTTATTAATCTATAAATCAAACTATTAAAAACAGCAAATTTATGTGGAAAAGGGTTAAAACTTTTATTTTTTATGTAATTATCAATATGAGTAGATTTCCTATAAACACCAAAATCTAATTTGTTATTATTTCTTATTATTTTCAAATCTAGTAATTTCAAATTCCTAATAATAAAAAATCTGGTATTTATCAATTTAATTGCTTAGATTGTGATAAGGTTTATATTGGAAAGACGAAACATAGTTTGGAAGCCAGAAAGAAAGAACATTTTCGTAACATTAGATATAAAAAAATTGATAAATCGACCATAGCAGATCATTTTTGGTCATTTAATCATGAAATAAATCCCGAAGTTAAATTATTAAAAAAATTAAATAGTCCCATAGATTTAATAGTTTGGGAAAAAATATTTATTTTAAAAAATAAAAATCGCATAATGAATTTTGACATACCGGCAATTGATTCTGTTTTTAGGTTTATTTCGTCTTCAGATGTTGGTAATACGTAAATGCATGGTATCCTTGACAACGAATTGTGTTGACTGAAGATGTGGGCAAATGTCCATGAAATTAATTTCGCAAAAACATAATAGAAGTATTGTCATCGGCTTCTTAAGTTAAGTGGAGAATATTTACTAAATATTTTTATTTGTGTAGTGTTTGTTACTCCACTGTAAATAGCTTCATTTTCTGTGTAATCAGTTGTCCTGAAGAATTTATAATTATATAACATAAGGGAAGTTTCCAAAATATTTATAACTGTTATAAGTTCATACTCATTAAGCTCCTCTCTGATATTGCACATGGAGTAAGATTCAGATTTGGTCTCTCTTTTGTTCAGACTGTTTTTTTTTTTTTTTTTTTTTTTTTTGGTAGTTTTGTGCATGTTGATTGCTGAGTATAAGCAAGATTATATTAAGCTTACTTAAACTGCAATTCCTTTCTTGGAAGTGTTGTTTAGTGTCATTAATCGACTCCCTTTAAATTTAATTTAACTTAAACTGCTATTATTTCTGGCCAGTGAGATTTTCTCTATAAACAGCAATGAAGTAGCCCAAATGCGACAACAGGGAAGTCACTCAGCTGCATTAACAAGAAATCATCATTACAAACTATATGGTATACTCTCTGTATTTTTATTATATTTGTTTTCTCTTTATAGTGTCTTGAGAGATTTAATTAACTCTCCAACTTGCCTGGTAATATTTCTTAAATGCAAGTACAACCTAAGGCTAAATGTTGTAGGGATAAACCATCAAACCACCTAAATCTTATTTGTATGAATTTCTATAGGATACCACATAAAACAAAGTTTAATATACTTTTTAAGAGTCTGAAGATGTCATTAGGAAGTTATAACAAACGCATTACACGACCTATAAATTCTGATTTCTAGTGCGAGGACAAATATCCACTGGCTGCTAATGTGAGCGTGACAAGAAGTATAGACTCCCTGGACAGGTTGTAAATGAGATATTTGAAAATATGAACAGAAGAGATAAGGGTGTGTAAAAAGTGAATACCATATAATGCAAGTGGCAAGTGCCAATTTAAACAAATGTTTCTCAGAGTTTCAATAAAACAATAAATGGGTATAAATTTGTTGCTATTTACATAGCTGTGCAACATGTGTAGTATTAAACATCAGTTTATATTTTAGTTAACTGATGGAAATCTTCACACTAGCCATATATAGGCTAAGGTTTTTGATAGAGTCAACATGAAACCACGAGATCCAGGATGGAAACCAGGAGATCCGTGGTTCAAATCCCGGCCATGGCATTGAATTTTTCATGTTGACTCTTATCAGTTTACATTGTTCTCTTCTGTTTGTTCCTAAACACATTGGAATGAAGGACAATGTATTTTTGAACAGTTGAAAAGGAAACTTTGTCTCCTGTCATCCAAACAGTATTCATACAGTGAAAAACTTCTCTCAACGTCACATATGATGTGGCCATACATAAAATGTACACCATTTTCGTCATAATTAGAGGGTAATTTATCAGGTTGTAGCAAACCATTTTTTATTTTCACTATTGTAGCATAGCCAAGATTTTTTCCAAACATAGCTTTCATTTTATGTTGCAATGATTTGGTAACTTGCGCAGGAGCTACATTTTCAAATTTAATGGAAAGTTCTTCTAAAAACTGTAAAGCTTCTATCAATTTGATTCTAACTTCACAATAGTTTTGGTCACATCTGCAAAATTGTTTTTAATAGCAAATTTTGAAGTAAACTGCTTGAAACCAGTGATTGTGCACATTTTATTGCTATCTTCATTATCAAAAATGTTGATTATTTCTACAATTTTGTCGCAGTAATCTGCAGGGGGGAGCCAGTTCTTTGAAAATCATTATCCTGCTTGGGGCTTTCACAAATATTTGTTTGACATTTGCAAGGAATCAGTCTCAGTCACAATAGCAGGAGCGTATCATTTCGGCAACTCAATGAAGGCCATGAGCTAAGCAAGTTAAATGTATCATAATGGGATAATATGTCATTTAAAATTCTTTAGCTGCTTTTAACATATAATTTGCACCATCTGTTACAAAAAGTTAACACTATGAGATTTGATGCCCCTGGCTTTAATAGATTGAGACTATTTTGAAAAATATCAACCATACTTTTGTAGTTAATTTTATCAATGACATCACATGTTAATAAAAATATTTTTTATGTGTGTCTGACAAAGTACTCCCACAATTACATTTGCAACAAACTTCCCGACAGAATCCTGGGTTTCACATATGGAAATCCAGATTCTGTTTTCACCCACAGATTTATGTATTTCTGAGATATTATTGCTGCACTTAGATAAAAGTATTTTCGTAAAGTTGTTGCACTCGCAGTATCCCGCTTAGTGTATTTGTTAAGAAAGTTTTTAAATTCTTTGTTCTACTTTTTGAAATGGTATATGGTGCGTACCATCATTTTACACATCTTCAAAGAACTCTGATCGAGGTGGTAACTTTCTTTTTTTTCATTTAATGTTGCAACAAGTGCTTTATTTTTTTTTTAATTTCAGTTCCACGGGGTTGTTTCTACAATTTCCATTTCTCCTTACAATCCCTGATTTCTGAATAACAAATTACATCATATTTTTTCACAATTCAACATAAAATGATCTCAACCAAATTCTTCCAACAACTTGTTTAATTTACCTTCACTTGTGTTAGAAGACATTGTTGAACCGTTATGCAAAGCACAGAGCATATGCAACCTTATCTGCACAGCATAGCTATCATACTTTCATTCTAAACTTGTGTTGTGTATATGTTTATTGTATAATTTTTAGTTATAAGTACTTGACGTGTCCTATATCATGTACTATGATCAAAAGGATGAATAAATACTACTACTACATACTGAGCCAGTGGCACAGTGTAACCTGTTCTGCCCTGAGACTCTGTCTGCAGTAATGATGTCAAGCAAACTAGGTGCATCACCTATAACTTAAGCACACCTTCAGTGGATATATGTCCTCGCCCTGCTGATTACATAACTATTTAATAAATAGTAACAAATTTAGATGGGTCACACTTTGTGTTTCTGTAGATGATGAGTTAATGCTTGCTTAAAGTGCAAAATAATGCGACACCCTCCTTAGATCACATTTTGTAATTCATTATTTACATGTACTTTCCTCCTGTGGTATTTGTGGTTGTTTAAAAGTGCTTCTGATAGTTTTCTGTGTTTTTATTTAATTTAGTTTGTTTTTTTATGCTGTCCTAAGAGTTAATTAACTCTTGTTTAAGAGTCTTAAGTAATATACTTTTTAATGTCTTCAAAGAAATCCTAAGCTGGGCAAGTGCAACCTAAGTCTAACAGTTGTAGAGATAAATTTTTAACATTTCAACTAATATTCAATAAGAATAACAGGCAACAATATCATAGTAAAATTTCATCTGTATAAATTTAATGATTTTGTGCAGCAAATGTTTCATCATAATTTGCCTTGTAAATATCAAATGCACTGATACAATCCAACTTTTCTGGGCAACTAAATATTTTTCTCACAAAATGTTTCTTGTAATCTTGAAGCACATGAAAGAGATACTCTGCTAGACCAGACTGTTTCACAGTTGTCTATTTTCATTTCTGTGCATAAAAACCTATGAATTAAATGTTGTGCAGTTATTATTGTTCACCTTTCTTATGACACTGTCTTACCTTCCCTGACCACACTTGTCCTCAAAGACAATGCTTCAACCAATCTCTAGCACTTATAAAAATCCACTCATATAGCTTAAGTACTGCTTGTGCAATATTAAGATAGGATTAAAATGGAAGGGACATGGACATAACACACAAGTGTAACAGTTCAGAGGACTTATCAACAAAATTGGAAAGATATGAGTAACAAACAATTTATTGTGTTTTGCAAAACACTTTTTATATATATGTATATATACATTACCAAGTTGCTTTTAAAGTACAAAAGAAGTGATGAAAATATATTTCAGTTCACAAAGCATTCACGAGTGAAACAATCACAGCAAGTTGCATTGATCAGTGCTGGATAACATAATCAGTTCTGGGCGGTACGCTTAAGTTTCTCCGCTGTACTTGTTCATGTAGTGAACTTTATATTACGTATGAATCCCTCTCTCTAGTCTACTGTCTTTCATAATACTGCTTCTCCATTGGCACCAGATATAAAACTTGACTGTCTGATGCCACTGGAGATCTCATATTAAAATGCTATTGACCTCATTATAATGTTCCTGCATAGAGCTTTTAACTCATTATTGCTTGAGCACAACACAAGACTTTACCAAGAATAACCTCCAAATCCTTATGAGAAGAACTTCTTGTCCTTAGATTTTGCATGGTCTAACAGCAAGTCACAGGGCTTGAATGGTTCTCCGTAGACCTCCTGGAACTGTTGCATTTTGCTTGCCAATTTATCCGCTCCATAGTGATCAACCCAACGGAATGGACCTCCAGTAAATGGTGGAAAACCAAGTCCGAAGACTGCTCCAATATCACCTTCCAGCTACAAATCAAATAGTTATTTATATAAGGTGTATATTAGTAAACATGATTTTCAAGATCTTTGTTTAAATAATCTGAACAAACCAACTTTACATTGCTTAAACCTGTAGGGTACCTAATATAAAAAGTTTGCTTTAAAATACAGTCAACTTGAGTTATAGTTTATTATTCATAATTCTTAATCTTAAATAGCAATCCGTCGTTCTAAAGAAAATAAAAAAGTTAAAGCTGCTGCTAATTTTCATGTCTTATTTGTTAGGAAATAGTTCAGTTATTTTATTTTCCATCTTTACCTTTGCATTACAAAATGAAGCAGACACATGAGAACAAACGGCCACTGAATTAAAAGTTACATCCACGGATTAAAAGTTATATCAAAGACCTTTAATTATTTTCTTCTCCCCCTCCCTCCTGCTACTTATTAGTTTCTATACTATTTTATGTCTAAGTGTGACTGGAGGAATTTAGTAACAGTGATTTCAAAATTAATTGAAAAAACTACTTGTAGTCAGTTTTTTGACACTTCGTCACTTACATTTTTATATTTTTGAGGGACTAGTTTTGCAAGCCATTGCTTCTGTTATCAACCTTTTTCCAACAGTTGGAAAGAGAATGACAATGAAGGCAATGGCTGGCGAAACCAGTCCCTCAAAAACATAAAAATGCAATGAAGTGTCAAAAAACCAACTACAAATAGTTTTTTTCAATTTATTTTGCATCTTCTCCACTTTTGCAAAATAGTGACAAAATAATTGCTTCAATCAGATAACAGATGTTAGAAGAAATTGAACAGTGGTATCAACCATTTAACTACGATATGATAGTCAAGGACAGCATCTTGGGGACAGATAGAGTTAAAGTGTGGGGTCATTTGGGCCCATATTTGAAACTTGAAATCTTTAAAAACTTAAAAGTTATAACTAACGGGAAACATGATAAAGTTAAAATATGAAATATAAGACTAAAGAGTTTGTTTGGAAAAACAAACAATGGTTGAATTTGAAAAGCTTACAAAAGAAAAGCTTAAAAGACTAAAAATGCTCCTAAAACTAAAATACAACAGCTATGTACCATTGCCTAAAATTTTGAAGGAACGAAATTTCTCCAGTCTGCCTTGGAGATAATCCAGTGAGGATGTCATACAGGTACAGGTTAGTGCCTGACAGGTGACTGGAATCAGGTAAGGAGCACTGCCAAATAGGTCAGAAAGCACCAACCAATCAAGGAGTAGAACTAAATGTAAAGCATGATTGCATGACAGGGCATTCACTGATAAGTGACCATTGAGAAACTAAATGCTGTATGCCCAGAGCATGCATCTGGAACTCATTAACATTCCACTGGATTATTTCCATGGGAAAAAAGGGATTAACGGACAGCCTTTATTTTCTTTTGCACCTGGACTGAATTCGGACTGACCATGCTTAAATTGCCATCCTCTTGCAACTCCTCTGATGTCCAAGAGTCCGAAGATCCCATACAGCTTATGGAGCAAGACTGCGACTTCATAGAGGGAATGCAACTGTGCAATTATGTTTAGGCCTGGAGTGATTTCTTAGACGTAGTTGAGTTGCAGAAGCAGCACAATACAATGTGGGAGTATTTACTGGCAAGTCTGAGTGGAAGCATCAGCAAGACACATGTTGTAAGCCAACAGTGGTAACTGGAACACACCATGCCGCTGAGACATGGTATGTCTCAGAAAATGTGAGCTTCCTTAATGCATAGCTCCCATATACATTTTTCGTCCAGAAACTGACACTATTGCAGGCCAGATAGACAATTCCCTCCAGTTCGCTTAAGAAGGAGCTCAGATGCATACCGTTCTCATAAGTTGATACGCTACAATGCTCACAAGTGGCACAATTGTTACGAGAACCTGACACTGAAAACAGTACATGGGTTTTGGGACATAGCAGCACATTCATAGCCACAGAAAACATATTCTGGCAATATAGTACCCTTGAACGTAAGAAAACACTGTTCACAAGGAGTTCTCTTTGCCATCCTGCTTACGAGTTAAACAGTACACCTGACACACTCGATTGGAGAGACAGGTTCTGCTCATTGGACAAACTATCCCGACTAGCTGTAGTTACAACTCCTCTGTATGAGTTCAGCAATTTGTATGGGACCACCCGGGTAGGAGAGGAGCCCAACAAACTTGCTTTTAGCAATTTCTTGGACTAGTCTGCAATGCTCGTTTTGATTGATAATATACCATCTCAGAGGCATGTCACATTCTTCACTAGGCCACTGATCCAGTCAATTTCATGCTATAAAGAAAACGGATTAAGATGATGATGATGATGATGATGATGAGTATAAGGGCGCTCAACTACAGAGGTCATCAGCGCCCTTTTTAAAGGAAACTGGTCATGGCAAAAGCCAGATATAAATTATTCTAAAACACCATAAATGTGTTAAAAAAAGACAAAAAATACATACACGTTGGGAAAAAAGAAAAAAAAAAAAAAAAAAAAATGTCATCCAAAAACCATAAATTCTATTTGCTAAATCCTAAAATCTAATCTCAAAAAGAACCTAAAAACCTTCTTCACTACTGCGTTATCGTCCGCTAATATTTCTGCAAAGCTGACCGGCAGCTGCAGAGACGTCCTAAGGTCTGCTAGGTGAAAACACTCTAGCAGCACGTGTCGTACAGACAACGCTTCATTACAAAACGGACATAGTGGAGAAGGCTCCTTTTTAAAAAGAAAACTATGAGTAAAAATGCAGTGCCCAATTCGTAACCGAGCCAAACTCACCTCCTCGCGACGAGATGACCGACAGGAGGTAACCCAGGGAATCGGAAGTTCTTTGACAGATCTAAGTTTATTATTGCGGAGAGCAGACCACTCTTCCTGCCAGCAGGTTTGCACAGCTCTCCGCAATTCGGCCCTAAAGTCTTCCGATGTCACAGATGGTATTCGAACCCTGGGCTTCATGATAGCCGTCTTGGCTGCTGAATCCGCCATTTCATTCCCCCGCAAGCCTACGTGACCAGGGATCCATGCACACACCACGTTAACGCCAGAAGCGTGTAAAACGTGGAGGGCATCCTGTATACGCTGCACAATAGGGTGGTAGTTGTACAGCTGCCGTAGGCTTTGAAGAGCACTGAGGGAATCACTCAGGATTAAGCAGTCCCCCAACTTTCGTCGGCGTACGTGTAAAATGGCCCGGTATATTGCATAAAGCTCTGCAGTAAAAATGGAAGTGCTAGTGTGGAATCCGAATGTATAGGGTTCGGTTCCACACACGTAAGCACAACCAACGCCATTTGAGTTCTTGGAGCCATCAGTATAAATTACAAAATGGTCCTCATATCGCGATAAAAATTCTAAAAAACATGTGCGGATACTAGACATAGACATGGTAGATTTATCATATTTAGTCATACCCAGATCAACCGGGGACGCTCTGCACAACCAAGGAGGGTATGTCCTCTCCCCCCTAGGATACATCTTGGGCATGTCAGTATCAAGATGTCTAAGGAGCTCCCGGAAACGAAAACCAGGTGGCTTTGGTTTAATAGTAGTGTTCCTATAACGCACGTCCATGAAGGTATTAAAGAACGGCGTAAACGATGGATGTGTGGGCATGCAATTAAGTCCACAGCCATAATTGGCTAATAACATGTTGCGCCTGTAGTGCAGAGGAGGTTCTGCAGACTCAGCATACAGGCTTATAACTCGGCTCGTTGGAAATGCCCCAACAGCTATACGTATGCCACAGTTATGGACTGTGTCTAATCTCTTCAGCACAGATGGTCGTGCTGAGCCATAAACGATACTACCATAGTCTAATTTGGAACGGATGAGTGCCCGATAAAGTCGCAATAACACTGCACGATCCGCTCCCCACGATTTTCCACTTAGTACCCGCAAGATATTCAAAGATCGGTCACATCGTGCTTTCAGTTGTGCTATATGCGACGACCAACTAAGTTTTCTATCAAATATCAATCCAAGGAACCTCGTCTCATCTGCAAAAGGTAGTAGATCAGCGCCTAGCCGGAGCCTTGGAGGTAGTCGACTCTGCTGACGCCAGAAGTTTACACAGATGGTTTTCTCAGCGGAAAATCGGAAGCCGTTTTTTAAACTCCAACTCTTAAGGTTGTCCAAGGTGGTCTGAAGACGGCGCTCTAAAAACGGAGTGCGCTGAGATGTACAGTAGACGGCAAAGTCGTCTACAAATAGGCATGACGAGACACCTGGAGGTACACATTTCGAGATAGAATTAATCGCAATAGCAAACAACGTAACACTTAGTACCGACCCCTGTGGTACACCGTTCTCCTGAACAAAAAGGTTCGAAAAAACCGAGCCAACCCTTACTCGGAATACGCGGTCTTTCAGGAATTCCTGAAGGAAGAGTGGTAGGCGTCCACGTATATTCCAGGTGTGCAGAGTACGTAGCAACCCTGCCCGCCAACACGTATCATAAGCCTTTTCGAGGTCAAAAAATATTCCGACTGTTTGACAGTTCTTAAGAAATCCGTTCATAATCTGTGTCGACATGGACACAAGATGATCCACTGTTGAACGGCGTCGTCGGAAACCGCACTGGATGTTATTCAGTAGGTTGTGCGTTTCCAGCCACCATACCAACCGCCCATTTATCATGCGTTCCATCACCTTGCATACGCAACTGGTGAGGGAAATAGGGCGGTAGCTAGAAGGGAGGTGACGGTCCTTGCCAGCTTTCAAGATAGGTATAATGGTAGCTTCTCGCCACTTTTCAGGAAACGTGGCATCAACCCAAACACGGTTATACACCTCGAGCAGGAATGCCTTACCTTCAGGTGAGAGATGTTGTAACATTTGAACGTGGATTCCGTCCGGTCCTGGTGCTGTCAGTCGTGATGACGAAAGAGCATGTTCTAACTCTGCCAAGATGAAGAGGCGGTTATAGTCTTCAAGGTTTCTGGAACTAAACACGAAACCTTGAGATTCTACCTGAGACTTAATTGAGATAAACTCAGGAGCATAATTGCATGAGCTAGACACCTGAGCGAAAGCACAGCCGAAGGTGTTAGCCACAACAAACGGATCAACAACAACTCCTGCAGCTGTTTTCAGACCAGCGATTGGCAAGTGGGTTGATTTTCCGGCCACGCGCCTTAATTTATCCCATACAACAGATGAGGGTGTACATCTGTTAAAAGATGAAGTAAGGATTTATCGATATGCTGGAGGTAACCTACAATGATTGACTAGGAAAGAAAGTTCGAGTAAAATGTAATCCAGATTGTACAATTAAATTATATAGTAAGAAATTAGACTTATCCAAAATTTTATTTATTTCACTCAAAACCACACCTGAAAACGAGAGATCTCATGACTTATTTAATCAAACACAATAATCAAGAAACAATTCAAACTACAACGAAGTAACCCTGTTACATATCTGCAACGAATAGAAAATCTGGTTACACAGATTTCAAACTGGAACCTCTTGAATGTGAGACACTCGTGCAACCATCATGCTACACAGGTGGACCCAATTTCCACTGCTTGTTCATATGGATAAACCATTCACCATGCAAGCCCTGGCTTTAAGTCCCTATCACAGGAATAATGACTGTGACTCCCCATTTTAGGCCATGCTGCATGTAAACCATAGACTTGAATTCCAAGAACTTATGGTTGATTACAGCAGGGTTCCATCAGTGGCAACATGTACAGCCTATGATACTAACCCAACAACATATGGTCATTGGGGAACTAAAACAAGCCAGGCCTTCAAGGAGTTACTGCTACTTCCAAGTGTGGATGGGCTCTGCACTTAAAGTTACACATACAAGGGGGTTCCTAAAGTTTTAATTATCACGCTTTAAAAAATGTGATAGAGAGTTTGTGTTGATATGTGCTTGTTAATTCTTCTCTATGTAGTCACCATACATATTTACAAATTTTTCCAAACAGTTCTTGACCTTTCGAACACCTTGGTTGTAGAAGTCGGCATTTTTGGACTTCACTACATTAATTACATCATTTGTGTTGTCAAATCGGCATCGACGCAATGGATTCTTCATTTCTGGGAACAAAAAAGTCACTTGGTGCGAGATTGGGCAAATAAGGCAGATGCTACAAGATCTCAAAGTCATATTCCCTTATTATTTTAGTTAATTGATGGAAATTAATAATTTCTTCACACTAGCCATATACAGGCTAACGCCTTTGATAGATAGAGCCAACATGAAAAATTCAATGCCACGGCCGGGATTTGAACCACGGATCTACTGGTTTCCGTCTAGTCGCTCTAACCCATTGAGCTACCATGGCCAACGTGCCGTCCTGACATTAGCTTCTCCATTTGACTCATATTTCCCCGGTAAACCACTAGGGGCTCTCGCATTCCAAATACACCGTTTGTGGCAACTTACTATCACAAGTACTTGAGTACCAGGCTTCATCATTTAACTCTTATTATTTTAGTTAACTGATGGAAATTAATCATTTCTTTACACTAGCCATATACAGGCTAAGGTATTGGATAGTGTGAAGAAATGATTAATTTCCATCAATTAACTAAAATAATAAGAGTTAAATGAAGCCTGGGACTCAAGTACTTACGATAGTAAGTCGCCACAAACGGTGTATCTCGAATGCGAGAGCCCCTAGTGGTCTACCGGGGAAATATGAGTCAAATGGAGAATTTAATGTCAGGATGACATATTGGCCATGGTAGCTCAATGGGTTAGAGCGACTGAATGGAAACCAGTAGATCCATGGTTCAAATCCCGGCCGTGGCATTGAAGTTTTCATGTTGACTATCATATTCCCTTGTTTTGTCAACTGCAACTTGAGATGAATGAGCTGGAATATTTTCAGCCAGAAAAGGAATGCCTTTGGAGAACGTATCACATCGTTTCTTAATCAGAGCTGCTTGTAACTTTTCCAGTTGACTGCTGTAGTATCTACCAGTGATGGTTTGACCCTTGTAAAGATAATCTGTACAGATGACTACATGACAGAGAAAACTATATGCATGACCTTTCCAGCTGATTTTTCCACCTTTGCATTTTTGGAAAGCATGCTTGCATTCCATGCTCATGGTTTTTGTCTCTGGATCATGCTGATAGATCCACAATTCATCCATGGTTACCAGACTATCAAAAAAATCATCTTCATCATGTTCCAACAGCATCAACATCTGTCTCGAAAGGTCACGCTGTGTTTGCTTTTGGAAAGGGGTAGGAAATGTGGAACCCACTGTACAGACACCTTAGACATGTTCAGTTTGTCATGAATAATTTTCCAGATACTGGAAATTAATTGTTCTTTCACACTAGCCGTGTGTAGGACGCATTATGATACTAGTGATTCCAGATACTACCATAACTAAGATGAATCTCACTCCTCATTTGGATGATTGCTTGTCTGTCTTTCAGGATTAAACACTCCACTTTCTTCACTATGACAGCATCATCTGTCAAGGACTGTCTACCAGCTCTTAGCTCATCTGTCATGGACATGTGACCAGTTTGAAAATTACTTTTACACCTCACAATAGTGTCATAAGATGAGCAATCATTGCCGTAAACAGCCATCATCTCATCATGGATTTCCCGGGAAATTTTGCCCTTCAAATGCAGGAGGTTTATCACACTACACCCCTCAATTTTCTGTATCTTACATGTTAGTCCCTTCTAGCACTCACTGTTACAAAAGAGGACATGATTGACAAACTTTTAATATTATGCCCTGAGGGATCAATGATGACACTGAACAAATTTCCTCACTCTACCATAAAAACTACCACATGACAGTTAAAACTTTATGATATCCCCTTGTAAGGGCTGTGCAAAGAGTCTGCTCAACCTTCATGTCCGAGACCTCTGTAGAGGGCACATGACAGAAGCCATTCTGAAACTGGGGGGGGGGGGGGGGGGGGGGAGAAACATGAAGACCAGATACATCCATACTGAAGAGAAAGGAGTTAATAAACCTAGGACCTTGCAAACTAATAAACATAGTAAAATTTAGAAGAGCAAAAAGGTGATAAGTAATGACAAGGCAGTACATGGATATGACAATTGATGGAGGCAGAAGAGGTTGCCCGGGATTGGCAAATCCCATATCTACTGCAGTAGACCGCTTGAGGTGGGGGACAAATAGAGGAATAGAAACAAAAGTTACTGCAGCACAGTATATAACTATTATGTTTACAATGTAATGTGTCCATAGTGGTACTAACAGAAAGAAAATAAGGCATTCATTTATTACATTTAATACTCTCTTGTAAGATAGTTTTAAATAACTTTGTCTCAATGTTACAGCACTTAGAAGCTTTATACATTTTGCTTTTCCATAAAAGCATGTAAATAAGGCTTATCTATAGTTCACATAAAGAGGTATCTGCATTGATCATCTTGCACAAATTTTGGCAACACTCTGATTGTTTGATTGAAAGAAAATTGCAAGCTGTTGGAGTATCTTCTATTTTCTTCTTTGTTGCAATATGTTTATTTTCTCTGAGCTTTTTAGTGGTACAATGTCTAAGCAATAACATTTATCAAATCTGATATTTTCGTTAGTTCACATTTAATATATTTCTTACTCACTGCAAAATAATCACATCTACATTCTTGGATTAAAGTATGCACCTCACTCCTTTAAACTTTGGCACTCTCATCTAACTTGCACAACCTACAGAGACCTGGTTCAGAAATATACACATAATAAACCTTTTGTTTATATATGGCACCTGGAATCCTCTACACGTCTGTTTCTTCTTGGTAATATTCGTATGTGTATCACAATATGTCCTTCTATTGGTCTCCAAGATCTGTCCCTATTGATAATTATGGCAATCATGCTATGAAATAATAAAACTGAGCAGAAAGGTTATTGACTTATCGGGCGAGGATCGGGAGTTTCAGAATGTGTAAAGCAAAGCCAAAAGTTCGGATAATATTCACTGTCCAGATTGGTACAGTAATACGTATAGCAATCCTTTTAGTAGTAGGTGGCATAGAAATGAACCCTGGACCCGTGGATTTAGAACAGATAGTGGAGCTGATTGAGAGAATGGCGAAGCAAATTAGCGACAAAATGGACAAGAATAGGGAGCAGTTAAAAATGGCCATGGTGAAGCAGAAAGAAGAAACCGAAAAACAACTGGATGAGTGTAAAATAAGAATTGACACGTTATACAAGAGGCAAGAATCCAAAATGCGTAAGAAAAATTGCATTATCTTTGGAGTCAGAGAAGAACATGACAAAAGTTTAGAGGATCTTGTGAAAGACTTAGTGGAAGGAAGACTGGGAATAAAGTTGCAAGGGTGGGAGATAGACGACGTTTTCAGGCTGGGCAGAAGAGATAGGAATTCCAGGCCTATCCTAATTAAATGGACCATGATGAGCATCAAGAGAGAAGTATTGAGAAACACTAGGAAGCTCAAAGGGACGAATATTTACATTGAGGAAGACTACAACAAGGAAGAACGGGATATAAAAAATGAATTAATTAGTAAGATGAAGGAAGCGAGGGAAGAAGGAAAAAGCGTGTTTATAAAAGGACTAATGTTATACGTGGAAGGTGAGAATTTTAATCTTAGTGTGTCGAGAAATACCAGGACGATGCAACGTGATGACATAGCAGATGACGGAGGTAAACTCTCACAGGAATGTTTATTCACCAGAAAGATACGCAGCGAGCATAGTGGAGGAATGACGTCATGACCAGCAATGATGAACACTGAGCGGCCAGAAAGGGAACGAGGGGAAGAGGAGAAGGAAGCGGAGGAACAGTTGGTGGAGCAGGAGGCAGTGATTGAAAAAGTGAAACAGACGAGTGGTGTCGAGTGTGAGGAGGACTGTGGGGAAGGAAAAGTCGAGTGAGGAGAGGCAGGTGAGCCAGATGGATCTAATGGAAGCAGAAATGTATGCGAAAGAAAATGGACTGGAAATAGTGTCTACGCAAGGTTGCAGCGTGTTTCAAGTACATAAGAAAGGCGAAGAGTGTGAAAAAAGTGTCTCTCCTATGGTCACAAGACAGAGGTATGTTAGACAAATTTAAATACAGGGAGAAATAGGGATGGTGCTTACGGCTGGCCTTCTGGAATGTGGAGGGACTGAAGTTCAAGATAACAGACGGAGAAATGCAGCAGTTGTTCGGCGCTTTGCACCTATTTGGAGTGGTAGAAACATAGTTACAGAAGAGTAACTGGTTGTGTGTGAAAGGTTTTAAATTTGTAGAGAAAACAGCCAAAACGATTTTCAAAAAGGGAAGGGCATCGGGAGGTGTGGGGTTGTTTGTAAGAGACGATTTAGAAGATAAGCTAGAAATAGTATCAGTGGACAGTAAGTCCAATAATGTGATATGGGTAGTGATTAAGGTGAGGGTTTGTGACCTGTTAAAAATTGGTGTGGGGATTGTTTATAATCCGCCAGAGGCGTCTCATTTCCATGATAGTGGGTTCTATAAAATATTAGAAGTAGAGATGGAAGGGATGAAGAGAAGAACGGCAGATATAGAATTTATTATAATAGGAGATTGTATTGCCAGGACGGGAGAGCAGAGTAGTAGGTATGACAGAAAAGATCTAGCAGGAGGATGTGAAACAGAGGTGATGATTCCTAGAAATAGTAGGGACAAGGTGTTAAATAGTGAAGGGGGGAAACTAATTACATTTTGTGAAGAGAATAACTTGCTAATAGGAAATGGTTCGATTGGTGAAGATAAAGAGGGTGAATTCACATATGTTAGTAGTTCTGGAGAAAGTGTCAGACTATTGTACAGTGAGGGTTTGGAAGACAGAATTGCAAAGTTTAAGATTGTAAACCAAGTAGTCAGTAGTGGGCACTTCCCACTAGAGTTAGAAATACGAAAGAAAGACCAAATAAACAGAGTAGATACATGTGTTATGTTAAAACAGTTTAAAATATATAGATGGAGGGGAGAGATGGAGGAAAATTTTAAGAAGGATATAGGAACAGGGGCAACTCAAATAATTGAGCATGGAATAGCACAAGCAGTAGGAAATAACGATCACAGTAATGCTGTAAAGCTTCTGGAGCTTTTAGTGAAAAGGGCAGAGATAGGGATGGAGAGCAGGAAGGGAAATGAGAGAGGCAGTGCAGGCTGGTCTGATGCAGAATGTAAACAGGCAAAGAAAGATGTTTTCAAAGCGTTGGGGAGGTGGAGGGCATCTGAGAATGAACAAGAAAAAGAAACTTTTTTGGCAAGCAAATGGGGGTATAAGTGTCTGCTTGAAGTAAAGAAGGAGTGGAAAGAAATGATGGCAAAATCAGTTAAGGAAGCAATAACAAATAAAGATAAGACATTTTGGGAGTTGGTTAGGAAGACTAACAGGAAAGGAGGGATAAAAAATGAGATTATGCCAAGTGAATGGCAGATGTATTTCATGATGATGATGATGATGATGATGATGTGTATAAGGGCGCTCAACTACGGCGGTCATCAGCGCCGTTACAAAAACAAGTCATGGCAAAAGCCAGATATAAAAATTTCCAAAAACTATATAAGTATAAATAAAACTATTAAAATTGCACACACAGACACACACACACACACACATATATATATATATTTAAAAAAAGAAGAAAACGAAATATCAATCAAAACCTACTAAAAATTTCCTTCACTAAATCCTAAAGTGTAATCTAGAAAAGAATCTAAAAACCTTCTCCACTACTGTGTTATCGTCCGCTAGCATTTCTGCAAAGCTGGCCGGCAGCTGCAGAGACGTCCTAAGGTCTGCTAGGTGAAAACACTCTAGCAGCACGTGTTGTACAGATAACGCTTCTTTGCAAAACGGACACAGTGGAGAAGGCTCCTTTTTAAATAGAAAACTATGAGTAAAAAAGCAGTGCCCAATACGCAACCGAGCCAAATTCACCTCCTTACGATGAGATGACCGACAGGAGGTAACCCAGGGAATCTGAAGTTCTTTCACAGATCTAAGTTTATTATTGCGGAGAGCGGACCACTCTTCCTGCCAGCAGGTTCGCACAGCTCTCTGCAATACGGCCCTAAAATCTTCCAATGTCACAGATGGTACTCGAACCCTGGGCTTCATGGTAGCCGTCTTGGCTGCCGAATCCGCCATTTCATTCCCCCGCAAGCCTACGTGACCAGGGATCCATGCACACACCACGTTAACGCCAGAAGCGTGTAAAACGTGGAGGGCATCCTGTATACGCTGCACAATAGGGTGGTAGTTGTACAGCTGCCGTAGGCTTTGAAGTGCACTGAGGGAATCACTTAGGATTAAGCAGTTCTCCAACTTTTGTCGACGTACGTGTAAAATGGCCCGGTATATTGCATAAAGCTCTGCAGTAAAAATGGAAGTGCTAGTGTGGAATCCGAATGTATACGGTTCAGTTCCACACACGTAAGCACAACCAACACCATTTGAGTTCTTGGAGCCATCAGTATAAATTACAAAATGGTCCTCATATCGTGATAAAAATTCTAAAAAACATGTGCGGATACTAGACATAGACATGGTAGATTTATCATATTTAGTCATGCCCAGATCAACGTGGAATGCTCTGCACAACCAAGGAGGGTATGTCCTCTCCCCCCTAGGATACATCTTGGGCATTTCAGTATCAAGATGTCTAAGGAGCTCCCGGAAACGAAAACCAGGTGGCTTTGGTTTAATAGAAGTGTTCCTATAACGGACGTCCATGAAGATATTAAAGAACGGCGTAAACGATGGATGTGTGGGCATGCAATTAAGTCCACAGCCATAATTTGCTAATAACATGTTGCGCCTGTACTGCAGAGGAGGTTCTGCAGGCTCAGCATACAGGCTTATAACTCGGCTCGTTGGAAATGCCCCAACTGCTATACGTATGCCATAATAACTGAGCCATAAATGATACTACCATAATCTAATTTGGAACGGATGAGTGCGCGATAAAGTCGCAATAACACTGTACGATCCGCTCCCCATGATTTTCCACTTAGTACCCGCAAGATATTTAAAGATCGGTCACATCGTGCTTTCAGTTGTGCAATATGCGACGACCAGCTAAGTTTTCTATCAAATATCAATCCAAGGAACCTCGTCTCATCTGCAAAAGGTAGTAGATCAGCGCCTAGCCGGAGCCTTGGAGGTAGTCGACTCTGCTGACGCCAGAAGTTAACACAGATGGTTTTCTCAGCAGAGAATCAGAAGCCGTTTTTTAAACTCCAACCCTTAAGGTTGTCCAAAGTGGTCTGAAGACGGCGCTCTAAAAACGGAGTGCGCTGAGATGTACAGTAGACGGCAAAGTCGTCTACAAATATGCATGACGAGACCCCGAGAGGTACACATTTCGAGATAGAATTAATCGCAATAGCAAACAATGTAACACTTAGTACCGATCTCTGTGGTACACCGTTCTCTTGAACAAATAGGTTCGAAATAACCGAGCCAACCCTTACTTGGAATATGCGGTCTTTCAAGAATTCCTTCAGATGAGTGGTAGGCATCCACGTATATTCCAGGTGTGCAGAGTACGTAACAACCCTGCCCGCCAACACGTATCATAAGCCTTTTCGAGGTCAAAAAATATTCCGACTGTTTCACAGTTTTTAAGAAATCTGTTCATAATCTGTGTCGACATGGACACAAGATGATCCACTGTTGAACGGCGTCGTCGAAAACCGCACTGGATGTTATTCAGTAGGTTGTGCGTTTCCAGCCACCATACCAACCGCCCATTTATCATGCATTCCATCACATTGCAGACGCAACTGGTGAGGGAAATAGGATGGTAGCTAGAAGGGAGGTGACGGTCCTTGCCAGCTTTTAATATACGAATAATGGTGGCTTCTCTCCACTTGTCAGGAAACGTGGCATCAACCCAAACACGGTTATAGACCTCGAGCAGGAATGCCTTACCTTCAGGTGAGAGATGTTGTAACATTTGAACGTGGATTCCGTCCGGTCCTGGTGCTGTCAGTCGCAATGATGAAAGAGTGTGTTCTAACTCTGCCAAGGTGAAGAGGCGGTTATAATCTTCAAGGTTTCTGGAACTAAACACGAAACCTTGAGATTCTACCTGAGTCTTAATTGAGATAAACTCAGGAGCATAATTACTTGAGCCACGACAAAAGGATCAACAACAACTCCTGCAGTTGTTTTCAGACCAGCGATTGGCAAGTAGGTTGATTTTCCGGCCACGCGCCTTAACGTATGCCATACAACAGATGGTGTACATCTGTTAAAAGATGATACAAAGTTGTTCCATGAGGTCTTTTTGCTATCCTTAATTATTTGCCTAGACTTTGCACGCGCTTTCTTGTACTCAATTAGATTACTTAGGGTAGGGTGTCGTTGGAATACCCTTAGAGCACGTCTACGAGCATGAATAGCTTTCCGGCAGTCGTTGGTCCACCATGGGACAGGAAATCGACCGAGGTGGGTAGCCGAACGTGGAATGGACTGTTCTGCAGTGGAAAGAATTTTCTCTGTGAGATGATCAACTGAATCATTCACAGAATCGTGCTCGTATTCAAAGACAGCCAACTGGGTGTAAAGGTTCCAGTTGGCACGATCAAAGCGCCATCTAGGGATACGTGAGGGAGAGACATCTTGTGCTAAGAGACTAAGAAGACATGGGAAGTGGTCACTGGAATGTAAATCAGAGATGACATTCCACTGTAATGAAACTGCTAACTGGGATGAACACAGTGCCAAATCGATGTGCGAATACGTGTTAAAGGTGTCTGAGAGGAACGTTGGCTCTCCGGTGTTAAGGAGAACCAAGTTATTGCTCTCCAGGAATTTTGCAATGAGGTTGCCTCTCGAGCATGGCCGATTTGAGCCCCAAAGTGGGTGATGGGCATTAAAGTCTCCCACTATTAGAAATGGTGTTGAAAGTTGGGAAACCAGATCTTCAAGGTCAATTAGTGAGAGGTCATCGGATGGCGGTACATATACATTGCAAATGCAAAATTCGATTGATGGCAGCTTAATCCTTACAGCTACAGATTGTATGTCAGATTGTAGCTGTAACGGATCTACAAATATGTCATCCCTGAGGAGCATCATAGTGCCCCCGTGAGCAGGAATGTCCTCTTCTGTTTCAATATCACATCTCAGTGGTGTGTAGCGTCTGATTTTAAAGTTGTCTTGTGGTCGTAGCTTAGTCTCTTGTAAGCATACCAACAAGGGGTTATGCTTACTGAGCAAAAGTTCCAGTTCTGGTCGATGTGCTCTTAAACCTCGTATGTTCCATTGAAGGATAGCCATGGCGATAGTAATGGGATATGTCAAATAAGTACGCACATTACGTAGGTTTCAGCGGTGGTCGGATCAACTTGCCGTTTTTCTTTGGTGGGCTCATTTCGGCAGGTTTGTCCTGCCTCTTCTTTGCTGCCGATGCAGCAGTATTGTCAGGTACATCCTGCTCCATATCTTCTATGGAAGGGGACTGTTTCACTTCTGTAACTTTAGGTTCGAGAAGCTCGAAACGATTATAAATTTCGACCGACGTAGATGACTCGCCGGTCGGAGTCCTCCCCAGATGATGACTCCGAAGATGATCTCAGAGATGCTCTTGGACTTTTCTTGTTCTTAGTCTTTTCGGGAGCAGGCTTTGCACTTTCCTTCAGAAAGGCAGTTCTATCATACTTAGTCTTGAATTTTATCTCTGGTGCTGGGAACATAACGGGCAATTTGGTTCTGTTGCTAGACGTCAATGCTTTGTCAGGCGACCTAACTGACTTGTTCTTATTTGCAGTAGTCTTCGATGGTGTGCTCGGAGCTTTAGATGGCGGTACTGATGCTCTTGGTTGCGATCTAGGCACTAGAACTTTCTCAGATATAGTTGCCCCGTTTATATCAGATGTTTGGGTACCAGCCTCCCGTTTCGGTGACGGAGCAGCCGCCACAGAGCTGTAGGTACGGGAGCTAGTTATAGAGGGCCTGTTCATATGAAGAAGTTTCCGGGCTTCTGAAAAGGATACCTTCTCTTTAACCCAGATCTCCTGAATGGCTCGCTCTTCAATATAACGGGGGCATTCTCGTGAACTTGATGGATGTTTACCGCTACAGTTAACGCATGCTGGAGGTGATGCACATGCATTTTCATGCATGCCCTCTCTGCAGCTGACACATGTAGATACACCTTTACAGAAATCACTAGTGTGACCGAACCGCTGACATCTGTAGCATCTCAGAGGGTTAGGTATATATGGTCTAACCTCTATCACTTCACACCCTGCCTTGATCCTTTGAGGGAGATCTACCCGATCAAAGGTCAAGAACAGGGTACGAGTAGGAACCATTTCCTCTCGCTCTCTCCGTTGCACACGATAGACTGTTGTAACGCCTTGTTCTTGAAGGTTATCCTGAATATCCTCGTTGGACATTCCATCCAACGCGCTAGTGTTCACGACACCGCGCGAGGAATTCAGGGTCCTATGCAACTCTACCTTCACTGGATAACTGCCCAGCATGTTGGCTTTCAGTATCTCAGCTGCCTGGGAAGCTGAAATTGCTTCCACCAGCAGCGTGCCGTTCCTAGATTTTGTACTCGATTTAACTTCACCAGCTATTTTATCAAGACCTTTCTGAACTAAAAACGGATTAACCGTTGCAAAAGATCTGCCTTCCTCTGTTCTTTTAATTACTAAGTAGCGAGGACCACACTCAACTACTTCTTTTACAATGCTAAAATATTTTTGGGGGGTTTTATTTGAAGGATGTACCATAATAAATGGGCCAAGTTTCATCCCCCAGTGCTCCCCACCCACCACGGAGTCCAACAAGGGGTCATCCCACTCAAGGGGTCATCCCACTGGGATGACAGGGCTACACAGGAGATATAGCAAGCTCGCCGTCCCACTCACCCTGGAGGTCAGTATAATACCTAGTCCTGGCCGATTGATTAGGGGTGGGTTAGTCCCCAATCTCCCGTTTAGGTGAAGCAGAAGCCAAAGTAGTGTATTAGAAATGCGCACCCTCCCCGAATTCAGAAGAGCACTGTTACGAGCTCAGATATGCATCCATCAACCACCAGGACAAACCTTTCCACCGACACGGGTCTCCACGCACGGCCTACACGTGGGTGGGCCTGTTGACCGTCTCCCTCAACCACGAAGAGGAGCTCACACGAGGGAGACTGTTGGCTCGGGACCCGGGTGCGCCAAACCTGTACCTACCGAAGTAGGCTCCTGGGGACAGATGTATTTCAGAAATTTGTTCGGGTAGGGGTGTATAGAAAGCAATTATTATAAGATGGAGGTAGGGCCAGGTGTATTGGACAATGAGATGTTAGATGGAGAATTTTCAACAATGGAGGTTCACAGGCAGCTTAAAAGGTTGAAAAGAGCAAAAGCATTAGGCAGGGATGGAATTCCAGGGGAATTTTGGAAAATGTATGGGAATATGCAGAAAGGTTTGAACATAATTACACGAGTATTAAACAGTGTGAAAAACAGTCATGCCATACCGGAAAGTTGGAAAACAAGTTTGATTGTGCCAATATATAAAGGGAAGGGAGCTAAAAACAAACCTGAAAATTATAGAGGAGTAAGTCTATTGTCCATACTGGGGAAGATATATACAGGGATATTAGCAGAAAGACTGGAATGTTGGGCAGAAGAGGAAGGGAAATTAACAGAATTTCAGTCAGGATTTAGGAAGAATAAAAGAACAATAGATAATGTGTTCATAATTAAAACAATCATTGATAAATATCTGGGAGGGAAAAAAGAAAGGGTATAAATGTTTTATGCTGACTTTGACAAAACGTTTGACACAATAGAGAGGCTCTAGCATGGAAACTAAGAAGCAAAGGAGTAAGCGAAAAACTCATTAAGGAAATTCATAAAATTTATAAACGAATATCATTTTGTATAAGGCAGGATCAAGAAAGTGTTACAGAAGGGGTAGAGCAAAAAATAGGTTTAAGCCAGGGCTGTAAATTGAGTCCCATATTATTTGTTTATTGATGATATCCTGGAGAAAGTGGCAAAGAGTAATACATATAACCTGGTAATAGGTAATAAGGAGATTCCAGGCTAATTATATGCAGATGACCTGGTGATCGGATCCATAACTATAATAGGACTGCAAAAGGCAATTTTGCATGGAGTGGGAAATAAGAATAAATATTAATAAATCCAAGATTATGGTTTGTAAAAAAGGGGCAAAATTAAAAAAGGATGAGAAATGGTTCTTGTGGGGGAAAGAGCTTGAGGTAGTGAAGGAATTTGAATATTTGGGAGTGAGGCTGAGTAGCAATGGGGAGTGGGGAGCACATGATAGGAAAATAATTGCTAAGGGGAAGGCAGCTATGGTAGGATTGAGAACCTGTAAAGATAAGTTAGACATGCCGACAAAATGGTTAGAGAGGCTATATGAGACAATGGTAGAGGCAAAAATGATATATGCAGTAGAGATTTGGGGAGGCTCAGAGATAAGTAGCAAGGTACAAGTTATTCTGTAAAGAGGCTCTTGGATTGACAAGGACGGCTCCAGGTGAAGTAGCACTTCTTGAAATGGGGAGGACTAGGAGAAAAGGAATAATCTTGGAGAGAATAGTGAAATTTTGGTTTAGTTGTTTGAGTAAGGATGATAGAAATATTTTAAAGGTATGCATAGAACAACAGAGAACATTAGTAAATAAGAACAACTGGTGGAAAGTACTAGAGAGAACTATGGACAAAATAGGAATGGGAATATATGGAGGGCAGGTGCAGGTAATGAGAGAGGATTTTGGAAAAAGGTAAGGACAAGAATGGAAGACAAAGAAAGGCAAGAGATATGGGGAAGCATGGAAAACAGAAGTTCACTGAAGTTTTATAGGATCTTGAAAAGGGACTGGGGAAGAGAAGGTTATATACACAACTGTAGCAGAATTGAAAGAGAGGGATTAGCATGGATGACAACAGGTGCAATATTTATGACAGGATTAAGGTGGAGTGAGGTAGGAATATGTGAATTATGCGGGGGGGAAGAAAGTGTAGAACATTATGTAGTAAGATGTGAAGAAGTTGAGAAGCGGAGGAAGGAGGCATGGGAGAAAAAATGGGACAATGTTGAGGGCAAAATTGTAACAATAATAATGCTAACAGGGAAGCAATGGAATAGGAATAAAAATGTAGGAAGATTTCTTGGTAAAATGAAAGATAAATGGTCGAGGATAGCTAGAAGCAAAAGTTATGAAGGGGGGAAGGAAGTAGGGGCGGAGGAAGGATTTTGTAGGGAAAAGTAAGGGATACAGGTAATCCCTCAGTGAAGCATAAGGTTGTTATGCCAAGCTGGCTGAGAAACAAAAAAACTGAGCTATCTTACGTAAACTGGAAGAATAATTTGATTCATCATGACAGAATTCATGCGTAAAAAAATTGAAGGTAGCAACAGTAAAGCAACAAATATTAAATAAAATATAATTATTTGTCACAAACTTTACTTATCTTAAGAAAATTGATGAAAATTTCCACAGAATTAGAGAGGCTAGTTTCGTAAACATTGTTTACATCTTCAATCATTTCCTTCATTGTCAATGTTATGGTTGCTAGATGTCATAATATTTGTCTATGTATTACCAAATTCTGAAAATGAAACAAACTTCAAGACAGAATCGACTGGCGGTATTTCAAAATTCATTACACAATTTCTTATAATTATTATAATTTGGGTTAATAAACATTTTCAAAAATGTTTGAAAGAATTTTGTATAACTTTGGTTCCTTAAAATAAATATAATATTAAAAATTTGCTATATTTCTCCAAAAAGGATAAAATTCTGGAGAATAAAAAATCTGGCATTTATCAATTTAATTGTTTAGATTGCAACTAGATTTACATTGGAAGGACTGAACGTAATTTAAAATTCAGAACGAAAGAACATTTACAAAATATTAGTATAAACAGACTGATAAATTGACTGTGGCAGATCATTTTTGGTCATTTAACCATGAAATAAATCCAGAAGTTAAATTATTAAAGCAATTAAATGTTTCAATAGATTTAATGGTTTGGGGAAAAATATTTATTTTAAGAAATAGAAATCACAAAATGAATTTTGAAATACTGCCAATCTTTAAATTTGTTTCATTTTCACAGTTTGGTAATACATACACAAGTATTACGACATCTAGCAGATAAGTGAAGTTTATGACAAATAATTATATTTTATTTAGTATGACAGTAATTGTTTCTAACGCTGGCTAAAGGCTTTAAAATTCTGATGATTAAAAGGAAATGGAACTGCATTACGCATCAATTCCCTTGCAGTTAATAAATTACTGTATCATTTACTGCATGATGAAATTGAAATCATTATTTACACATGTTTGGAGGAATTTAGTGACATACAAATTAATTGCCTGGGACTTCAAGGTTGAAAACGGAAGCAACAGCTCCCGAAACTAGTCCCTCAAAAAATAAAAATGTGACATAGTTTGAAAAACCAACTATAAATTGTTTTATCAAGTAAACATAAGGGCGATCTGTTTGAGATGTCAGAAAAGTAAGACTGTATATAAAGGAAAAATTCAATTTTGTTGGTTGATAATGGTATACATTTGTGTAGGAAAGTCAGGAGTTTTGTGTCCAGCATATTAGCACTCAATATGACTGCCATTACTAATGCAGCACAGTTCATACCTCGCGTCCATGTCACTCCAAGTGGCTTGCAGTATTTCTGGAGCGATTTGCTGAAAGGCTGCTGTAATCTCTCTCTGCAGGTTGGCTAGATTCTTTGGTCTTTTTGCATACACCACTGACTTGATGTAGCCCCACACAAAATAATATGAAGGCATTAAGTCTGGGCTATCAGGAGGCCATGGGATGGGTCTATCACAGCTACACCAGCAATCGTATAGCTGATTTAATTGATTTCGCACTATGAGAGTCCAATGCGATGGAGTGGCACTCTGTTGATAGATAATGATGTCCAGTATCCCATCTTCCTGTAATTGAGGGATCACAAACTGCTCGATTATATCAAGCATTTACGACCATTTTGTTGTTTTGTTTTCTGTGCATATAGCATTGTCATGCCACTAGAAACATCACTCATTTGTTAACTCCCAACCTTTCCGTTTATACTGAAGAAAATTGCTCAAGAGATACATTAGCTTCATAAATATACCGTTTTGCTTTTTCAACATCTCAAATGGATCACCTGTATAATGCTAAAATCTGTAAAAATTATCACAAAGTTCTAAACCTTAGTGGGAAAACTAGTGCATTATATAACATTGCTATAACATCAGTGGTTAGGTTACTTTGCACAACCAAGTCAGGTTGAATAATAAGAGTGAAATTGCATTATGGTTATATTATTTTTTTTAGAGTCTGTGGTTAATTCAAACTTTTTTACATTTACAGTAATTATTGAGGATCAAGGAATTCTGTTTATGGTTGTAATATTTTTCCACATTGTGAACATTAGCTAATTCTGTATGTACAATATTAAAAGATGGATATGAAAAGGCTCATTTGAAATACTTTGTAATTAATTGATAAACTTCCGTATAGACACAGACCTATAATTATATTACTAAAATAAACTTACTGGATTGGCCAGAATGCCTTCTTGAAGACACAGCAGAGCTTCATTGACAAAACGAGATACTAGTCGAAGTTGCAGATCTTCATTCGACATTGATCCCTTAGGCTCTAGTTTATACCTTGCTAAAATGTCCAAGGCGCCAGTGTTTACATCCCTATCTTTACTTGATCCCTCATATATAAACAGGCCTTTCGATGACTTCCGACCTGCAAAAATTTAAGATAAAATTTCATTAAATACTGCAATTGACCATGTTATACTTGTACAACAAATATCTATGATAAACCAATCACTCAGAAATTCTAGCACCTTCAACTCAAGTTGCTCTTTGCCAAATGTTGGATGGATGGAAGTTAAATAATCCTGCACACCTTAAGAGTGGATTTATCTTGTGAATAACAAGAGAGTTAATACCAAAAACCTGAAAAGTTAATAGTTTTATAGGAAGAAAAATGGTACAGAAAAAGCCTGAAATCCCACGTTCCGAAATACCACGTATTTGAATTTAATGCGGGAGAAAGTATGTCCCCCGAAAAATAGAAAACCGTATTTTTTAAATTTATTTTTATTCATTTTTTTACTTTTGAAAGTTGAGTTTGTAAGTGTCTTGCATTACTGGTAATTGTATTTAACAGTGCTGTACTTTATATTACATACCTTTTTATGTACCTACCTACTGTAATTTATTACTGTGCGAATGTTTCCTTACACCTCCACGGGATTGACTTTCATCACATCTAAGCTCACATTTCAATACACCATGGAATCGTTATAATGCAGGGGTAAAGCATGTCCCCCAACAACCGAGTTATTTCGAGCTTCTACTGTACTATTCAAAAAAATGTATCATCTTGCTGGATTACTATTGATTAAATGTTTTTAAATGGGTATATTCATAGAAAATTGAATAAATAACTTTTCCTTTGACATATTTTAATAGAATGAATGGCTTATGTGTAAATTAAATTTAAAAAGTCCATAATTTCTTGTTTCCTTAACTTTGCTGGAGCTACCTTCATTTTGTTCTGATATTGCTGTAGATGGTTGGAAATGTTTAATTGCATGCAACTGTTTTTTTTTTTTTTTTTTTTTTTTTTTTTTTGCCAAACCAACAAGTTAAGACCAGAGCAGTTAAAGGAGGCATGGGTGAAAAAAAAAAAAGAAAGAAAAAACAAAGGACAGAAAATCATAAATTCTTGTTGCAGAACATACATACATATTGCCACGATTTTCAAGTTTGGAATATCTGGACATGATCTTAATTTACAAAGAAAAGCAGTGCAACTTTTGATCTGCTCAACGTCTCCATGCTGAAAGATTTCCTAACAGGATTGTGCCATGTACAGATATATTGTTGCTGTTTGCCAGCAAATCCGTAATGTGTAATTCTGAGTTGTAACTGAAGGCGACAACCACCTGATGAAATCATCAAAATGAAAGACGGAAGTTAAATCTGACTCATGAATCCTGATCGGAGCAGTTACTATAATGTTCATGAGGTGAGGGTACTGTACTTAGAACTTTTAAAGAACATATTGCCCATATCAAATCCACTGAGTACAACGTTTATCACAAAATGACTCGTCCACATGTTGGGTTTTCTGGGTGGCTATTTTTGTCAGTTTGCACAAAGATTTTGTAGCAAATATATTGGTGAGATATAGGTTATAGAGAAAGCAGCTGAAATCAATCTAAAAGTATATACAGCATTTGTCAATTTCACCAAAGCATTCGACTCGGTAGACCACAAAAGCTTGATAAATTAATTGTATACAATTGGAATACATCATAGATATGTAAGACTGCTAGGAAACATTTACACAAACTGCTATTCTCAAATCAGAACAGATGTCAAAGGGGAAATCTTTGAAATAACATGGTAGACAGGAAAACCCAATATCTCCAAAACTCTTAACTATATACTAAAGTTAGCATTTAGATGTAAGAAAAGCTGGGGGCTGAATCTAAACGGGAAGAAATTAACCAACCTAAGATTTGCAGATGACATATTGTTCGCAAATTCAGCGGCAGAACTACAAGAGATGTTGAGGAGTGTAAACGACAACAGCAAAAAAGTGGGATTACGAATGAACCTCACAAAACAAAAATCGTGACCAACTCTACAGAAAGTATTATTCAAGTAGATGGGGAACAAATAGAATACTGTAAAAATTACATTTACCTAGGCCAAATGGCGAGTCTCTCAGGGACAAGGGTTGCAGAAATAAGAGTAAAATTAGCATAGGGTAAATTCTGGAGCCTGAAATTCATTCTTCAAAACAAACATTTAAGACCAGCTAATAGAATAGAAACCCTTCAAACCTGCATCATTCCAGTCTTACTATATGGTTGCCAAAAATCGGTACTAACAAAGAAACAGGCTCTGATGCTACAAACATGCCAACGGAAGATGTAACATCAGCCTAAAAAATAAAGTGAAGAATGAAGTGCTGTGAAGAAAAAGCGACCTATAAGACATAGCCACAAGAGCGAAGAGGATTAAATTGCAATGGGCAGGACATGTGGCGAGAATGCATCAAGACAGATGGGCATACGCCATAACATTATGGGATGTGAGACAAGGGAGGAGAAGCAGAGGACGTCCGAGGCTACGATGGTCCCAAGAGTTCATGGATGGGCTACATGCAAAGTGGATTAGAATGGCAAACGGTAGACCTCAATGGAAGCAAGTGGTAGCAGCTCTAAAGTGAAAGTGGCAGTGAAAGTGAAAATGAACAGACATTTCTACTATAGTAATAGATATAGCTATACAACTAATACTAAGTATACGTAAATATAAGTGTAAATAAATATTAACAGAAACATTGATTACAGTAAGCTAGGGTGGAGAGGAATGAAGAAAATTAGGAAACAAACAATGTGATATAGACAGCAAATAACATAAGTTTTAATTAAGGAAGATAAGTAGCACATAAACGACAACCAGCACAAAGAACGGGTATCTTTCAGGGATTTGCTCACCCTGTAAGAAACAGCCGAGTTGACCCCACCAGTGGGAGAGAGGCCCTTGTCCTTAAGGGATGTTATCGGCTATTTATTTATTTTATATTGTTGAGGGATGAGGCCTATTTCACATGAAGCAGCATCACAAACTTTCACAACCACACCTGTGATCAGTGGAAATCTTGAGAATATATAACAGCAGAATTTTCAGCATAGATTCTTGATTGACACTTGGGCCAGCACAGTTGGAGATCTTATTGTATCATTCGTCCTTCCATTCATTTTAACTGATGTAGGATACTGGCAGTTTATGAAGTATTAATTGCCTAATCTGTTGAAGTATGTCCAATTCAAGATAAGGTGAACAATGTGATTTCTTCATAACACTGCACCACCCTACATCACTCTTGCAGTCTGCCATTGACCCTTTCACCAATATGAACGTGTATAGACATCCTGTGCATACATGCATCTAATGTTTATTTAAAGCTAATTATTTTAATCTTTCTCTTTTTCAATAAATACAACACACAACATTTTCAAAATGGTTGCAACTTTATTTTTTTATTTTTTTTTTTTGTTATGGGTGGTATCCTTTTAAGCAAGTGTTTTCTCTTAAGTATGAGGGGTGCTGAGGTGGTGGATTTCTTACTCCCAGTATAAAGAGGCCTCTGAATGTTATAGTACTCATTTAGGCTGCGACCCACATGAAGGTCTAGTTAGGTTGTCTTGCTCTCCAAATTACTAGACAATTGTAATGGTTATATCCAGCTAGTGCACAAAATACTTTTTATAGAATTTAACTCTTTTTCTCAAAGAGTGATATGTTTGTAAAACCTGATCTACTAGACCCAAACCACCCATATTTGATCTGTGATTTCCAAAAAAATGGAGTAGCTAGCATGTCATCTATAGACCAGTACATGTCTATTTTGTAGGATTACAAATAACAAGCACACTATCCACTTCTGAATCCTCCTTTTAGGCTCTAAATTGCCTTTAGTGGTCAGGACTTCCACCCTACTCACATATATATTTGTTTTCCTAACAATCAGAGATACTAAGTCAGTAGAAAAAAAACCTGAAAATGTCAGTTGGTTGGCTGTACACCAGAGGCTATGCTGGTGAAACTATGTCTATTTGTGTTTGAGTTATTTTGACCACTCCACAATATTGATTCTTCACCAACACCTTAAGGAAGCAGGTCATTTTCTTCTCACTGCTACCAATAACCTCAACACCTCCCTCAAAACCTGAAAACTCGCCATCAATATCCAAATCACTGTCAAACAGCAAAAAATCTGCCACATTTTCTGGAGTGATATCAGAGGCCCGTACACTTCCTATGCAAGGTGATTGATTTGGTGCATTACTAAGATAAGCTATGGTTAGCACTGAGTTGCAACAATTACAAATCTGCTTTTCAATTAACTCCAAATAACTAAAAGAAATTACTCTGAATCCTAAGTGTCTATATAAGTAAATTACTGAGTGAAAATAACAGCTATACAAGACCACTATACACTCCAGTTCTGAAATATTCTAAGATGTACATACAGAGCTGAAAAAAATATTTCTTTCTTTGCTGTGTGTGTGATGCAACATATACAATGATTATTGCATGTAGCATAAACTGAACCATAAAACCTTGTACCAGAGAACACTCCACTGACGCAACTATATATACATATTGTTTGTATGCACACAAAACAAAATTATTCACAAATTAGATGCATTCAATGAAAAAATGGATTTTGCTAGTGAAACAAAATATCAAAATTTCAACAATTTGTGAATATATCTCTACTTCAATGATACCATAGTTGTATGGGGTCTTTAATGGACATTAAACCAGTTATTATTATTATTATTATTATTATTTGAAGCAAAAGGTTAGAAACAGTGATCTATTTAACATTTGAAAGTAATGAGTCGGTAATTCAAACACAAACATCACTTAAATTATCAATTACTTGGACATGTTTCGGAGAATGGTTTGTCCCCATTGTCAGCAGTTTCTGTTTCGTTAAAATAACCCGATACATTTGGAAGATACAAATCTGTATTTATGAAACATGTTTACAACATTTAAAATTTGAATGTCTTGTGCTGTTAATTGCATATCTGTTGATCAGATCTGATATCTTTAACCCTTCATTAGGCACGTGCTTTGGTAGAACACTGTTGGCCGAGTGGGGCCTGGGAGGCCCGTGCTATATTTATGCAATTATATGCCTGCATTTCTTTTTATTTCATTTTTCTTCCCCACCCCCCCCCCCCCAATTTTTGGCTTTATTTAGGTTAAATATACATGACTTTTATTAGTATAGTTATCTTAAATACATCAGTTAAAATATAATACAAATAGAGTGTGCATTTCAATGTATATCAAGTATATGTAAAGAGAATAACCTATTCTTTTAAAATATATCATCATTGGAAATGTTCAGTTACTAAGAGTCATCAGCTATTTCTTCCGTTTTCCCCGACTAAGTAGTTATCACAAATAATTTTGGAATGTTTTTCAAACAGAGAGGAGCGCTGCATTTTCCACTTGCATATTTAGTCTTTATTGCAGGTTTCTATCATTTCTTTTTGAATGATTCTGATGCATTCGGCAACTCATCTGCTGTTGTTACACTTTATATTTCTTCAGAAGCTCTTTCAGATCATTGGGTAGCTTTGATGCTGTTGGAACAGCAAAGCTAAGGACAGCACTTTCAAATATTTATCTTAGGGAATATTTGTTTTGGTTTCCAAGAAAGTTAACACTAGAATTAATACCTGCATTATTCAACATATGGTTAAAAATTACCATTGGCCATCTTCATGTTGTTCTGGATACAATGTACGTAGCACACAATTTATCTATAACATCAAGTCCAAATTTAATATTGTTGTAATACATGATTTCAGGCTTTTTCTCGTCACCTTCTGACAGTTGTTCCGATACAACATGTGGACTTGAAATCAAAACTGTTTTATCCTTTCTGGAACATATGAAACAAGTGTTTCGTTTTTTGTGTAGCCAAATACACTTTTGTATTAACTGCAACCTTTTGGAGAAGTAAAATTACAGGGCAAATCCTTCTTATTCTTGTATATTGTACACCGATGAAAGAAAGTTGTCAACATGAAAAATTCAATGCCATGACCAGAATTTGAACCACGGACCATGTTGACTATCAGAAACCTTAGCCTATATATGGCTAGTGTGAAGAAATGATTAATTTCCATCAATTAACTAAAATAAGAGTTAAATGATGAAGCCTAGGAGTCAAGTACTTACGATAGTAAGTCGCCACAAATGGTGTATCTTGGATGCGAGAGCCCCTAGTGGTTTACCGGGGAAACATACAAGTCAAATGGAGAATTTAATATCAGGACGGCACGTTGCCCATGGTAGCTCAATGGGTTAGAGCAACTGGGATGGAAACCAGGAGATCCGTGGTTCAAATTCCAGCCATGACATTGAATTTTTCATGTTGACTATCTATTAAAAACCTTCAATGGACTTGAATCTCCTAGATCAGTGTTTCTCAAAGTGGGGTAGGGCTGCACCGTGGCTCAGTGGTTAGACCGCTTGGCTCTCACCAAGGCAGCCCGGGTTCGATCCCAGGCGACAGCAAAGTGAGATTTGTGGTGGACAACATGGCGCTGGGGCGGGTTTTCTCTGGGATCTCCAGTTTCCCCCGCCATCTCATTCCACCGGTGCTCCATCTTCATCTCACGTATCATCAGTGTCATCACCTGCGGTGCCATATGTAGTAAAAGCGGGCGTTAAACACTACATATTTCATTTCAAAGTGGGGTCCGCGAGAAGATGTCAGGAGGTCCACGATGGGATACCTTAAGTCAAGTTACAATGTTGAATTAAAACTATAGAAAACGTAGAATTGTATTTACTGAGTCACTTATGTGCTCAGTGCCAAACTACATGTTTTACTTAACATTTTTATGCAGCTATGTTGTAACGATGTAACACAACTGAGAGGTGCAATCAATGTAATAGTTGGGAGCATGTGGTGCAGCGTTATAATAGCAGCGATGCAACCGTACTGATTGTGCGGGTGAAGTCAGCTAAGCCTGCGTATGCAGGTCTGAGTCAGCGCTGACACTAGCACCGGCTCACACACAACAAACAAGTCGTTCTCGCTGCATTGAAGTCAGTGATGATAGTGTTTGATTGTCCTGACAGTTTATAATTGTGAATCTGAGAATTTATTCACATCGTTCAGCATGAATCGTTGGTTAGACTGGATTAAACGTAAGCCTACAATAACTTGCGATCAAGAGGCAAATTGTAGTAGTGAGCCTACTACTTTAACTAATTGCTGTTCTGCCGATCTGCGAAAAGTAAAATGGCAAAAATATAGCAAAGAATATTTAAGTTTCAGATTTGTTCGAGCTGGAACTAAAGATGAACAAAAACCTCAATGTGTTTTGTGTTATAATGTACTGTCCAATGACGCAATGAAGCCTGCTAAGCTGCGAAGATATTTAGAGACGAAACATCCGGATTGCCTTGGTAAGACACTTTATTATTTTAAAATAAAAAGCAAGGAGATGAAAATGAGCAAACCTAGAATAGAAAAAAATTTCTACTGGAACCAGTAGTGAAAAAGCAACACTAGCTTCCTATGAAGCAGCGCTACTCATTGCTAAAAGTGGCAAGCCATATAAACATTGCAGAGGAATTAATATTGCCAGCAGCTAAAAAGATGTGTAGCATAATGATTGGTGACTCGGCTGCCAAATAGCTGAACAGTCCCACTATCAAATAATTCAGTTAAACGTAGAATTGTTGATATGTTTCAAAATATCCTGGACCAGCTAATTATGAGGTTAAAGTCAACAACGATGTACAAGTACGCTTTACAACTTGACAAAAGTACTGATTTCACTGATAGGTCTCATTTGTTAGCTTTCGTACGTTACGAACACAAGAAAGAGCTTGTTGAAGACCATTGTTTTGTAGGGAGGTCTTGCATAACACTGCTGAGGTTGTCTTTAAGAGACTTGATGGTTCTATTTCAGAGCAAAGTCTTGAGTGGAAAGTTCGTGTAGGCATAAGCACCGATGGAGCAGCAGCGATGTCTGGACACAACACTGGATTAAAAGCTCGATTTCAAGCTGTCATCCCTGAGATTAAGTGGACACATTGCTCAATACATAGAGGCATTGGTTGTAAAAAAATTTTTGCCAGATTTGAAGGTAACATTAGAAGAGTTGGTTAAAATTGTAAACTACATTAAAGCCTGTTCTCTTAACTCATGGATATTCAAGAAACTATGTGAAGAAATGGGAAGCGAACATAAACAACAGTTCTTGCACGCAAGACATTCGCTGGCTTTCTTATAGAAATGTTCCTTCTCGACTTTTTTAATTACGTGAAGTGAGGCTATTTTTTGAAGACAGCAAGCACGAAAAGTTTACCCTCAGTGAACGATTGTGTGACTGAATGGTTATGAAAAGTGGCATATCTAGCTATCCTCTTCTAACACTTAAATGAACTAAAAATATTGAAGAAGCCATAGTAGAACACCTGAATGGCCTATCAAAAACCTTGAGGAAGTACTTTCCAGCACTGGCAGATGATTAGAATGAGTGGATAAAGTATCCTTTCCAGAAAAAATACATAGGCAGCATTGATAAGCCTTTCAGAAAAAGAACAGAACCAACTAATAGAATGATTTAGCAGCAAAGGATGGAAGGTTGTATACCAGGAAAATGAACTTGCAACATTTTGGTTTCTGGCGCAGAGTGAATTTAATTAACTTGCTACCAAAGCACTTAAGTATATTGTGCCCTTCCCAACCACCTATCTGTGCCAACAAATATTTTCAGTTTTAGTTAATTGATGGAAATTAATCATTTCTCCACACTAGCCGTTTATAGGCTATGGGTTTTGATGGATAGTCAACATGAAAAATTCAATGCCATGGCCAGGATTTGAACCACAGATCTCCTGGTTTCCGTCCAGTCGCTCTAATCCATTGAGCTACCATGGCCAACGTGTTGATAATGTTTATAACATTATAACATAATGTTTGTTCCTCTGTTATGTTCCTTATGTTCACCAAAGGACAAAGTTGAAACAAACAGAAAAATCTGCAGTGTCACAATCTTTAAGTACACCCATAGAATTGGATATTTGGGGAAAAATATTCATAACCAAAAACCGTGATAAAGTTATAAATTTTGAAATCCCGGCATTAAATAAGTATTAAAACTTAGTGCCCCTAACACCAGATGGCAGAGGGATCGGAGCACCGTAGTAGTGGAGGAAGAAGAATGTTCATTTAGTCACCAAACTGCTGAGGATGAGATTGAGTGATCTTGAAAATGTTTCAATTATACAAGTGAAGTTTGAGTGTAAACAAAGTGACTCATAAATCAAACTCAAAAGTTTGTTTATACCCAATTTTTGTTTCACTATTTTGTCAGTCTTTGCTCTCTCTGTCCTCTCCCAAACTAGTCTTTAGTTTCCCCATTTCATGCTAATTACAACACTTGTTACTAGGTGGATTAGAATATAAGATCTGACTCACATGGCGAGTAGACATTGAAGATCTGAATGTTAGACCTTCGGTCTCAAGCTAGATCAGGGCTAGGCCTTCTAATGGCAGTGGAGCGTTTTGCAAGGATAATATATGGCAGAGGATTAGATTGATTTTTTCTTTTAAATATTAAGCCAATCTGATGAGTTATTTTATGTGCCTAAAAGCAGCAGCCTCGGACTCTGATTCACATGATTAAGGACAATGTCATCAGTAATGGAGTGTGGTGCTCCAGACCGTGCATCATCGGCTAACGACACCTGTCCTCCGCTGAAGCGTTTGTGTCATGCCTTGACCCTTGCAAGGGACATGCAGTGTTCAATGTACACTTGTGACATTCATCAATGAATGTCCATTCCTCCTACTCCTTCCGCTGTCAGAAAACAAACAACACCTCTTTGCTCTTCTTTTGACGCCTGCATTTCACGTTTTGCAATGCGACTGGCCGTGAACTTTCACACTCTGGTTGGAACAACACTTAGTTACAAACGCCACGATATTACCATCCTGTCACCGGTTTGCGCATAACAGACTCCGGCTTGTTTCTTTTTGAACAGCCCTTTTAAATGGTGCACAACTATGCTCAGGATATAAACTTCCTACATGGTAGTACTCACAACAAAACGTTTCCCTGTCTGCCCAGCAATTCTCCTTTAAGTTATTAATTCATATATGAGTAGTCCGTAGTCCTGAAATAATGCAAAAGGGAAGTGATGGTCACTACAGGGATTAGTGCTACCTTCTACATCATGGACTAGTAATATGGCGTCAGCTTTATGACAGTTTAAACTTGCTTAAATTGTGCTTTTAGTTAGTACTTACTCACAGTAATTTTTAAAACATAACCAGAACAAAACAGCCCACATGCCTTGTTTCATATCCTTAGATTATGTCTTCATTACATTTAACAATCAACATATTTCATGCTATTTACACTTTTGTTATTTACCAAGGTAACCAGCTTCAACAAAGTCTCGTAGAACATTTACATCTCCACCGCCAAACCTGGCACCAAATGCTTTGCTCAGATCACGTGCAATGTGAGCAGCCACATCAATGCCGACCTCATCTGCAAGTGTAGCAGCACCCACAGGAAAACCAAAAGATTTGGTCAGTCTGTCCAGTTCCTTAGGATCTACACCTTCCTAAAACAAATTTGAACACAATCTATAAAAATAAAAAAAATACACAGTTCTTCTCAGTATATTTCTGTTTCAATGCCAAGTTTCATAAAGAGAACATGTAAATATAAAATCAGTCACTGAGCATCACAACCTTGTCAGTTAAGTCTTTTGACTATGATCTGCGAACTATTTTTGGAATGGCTAAAATTATGTTATACCTATTTATAAAACAGGAGGGTAAAAAGCAGTGGATAGTTTTAGATTAATCAGTTTAGTCCCAACACTCCAAAATCTAATAGAATGTATTTCCCAGGCTTGTGGGCCATGGTCCAGAGGATGAAAATTCTCCTGATGTTTCGCTCATATCTCCGACGAGCATCTTCAGAGGATTCTAGCTGGGTTACTTGCTGGGATGTCGTTCGGCACGAGGCCTCGTCAAATATAGCCGGTCTGTCCATGCCTCCTTGCCTGCCATTGGTCCTCTATCAATCTCCATGCAACTGTAAGCATGTGCTGTTATTGGTTCGGTTTGTTCTCTATGGCTTTACTTTTGTGTCTTGTAATACCGGTATCCACGCTTTATGAAGATGTGATATTTCTTCCTTCCTGTTGAAATTGTTTTTATGTTTTTGAATTTCGATGGCTTCTCAATAGAGCCTGGCATGATAGTGGGCTGTGCTGTCTAAAATTGTGGTTTCTTCTAACTTAATATCATGGCCCATCAGTAATGCATGCTCAGCTACGGCCGATTTTTCCGTTTGTCCAAGTCGGCAATTGCTTTTGTGTTCTTTAATTCAAGTTAGTATGCTTCACTTAGTCGTGCCGATGTATACCTGGCCACAGCTGCATGATATGTGATAAACTCCTTGTAACCAGAGAGGATCTCATCTGTCCTTTGTGGATCTCAATTGATGTTTTATCTTCTTGGTTGGCCTGAAGATCGTTTTTATGTTGGCTTTCTCCAACAATTTGCCAATCTGGTCTGTCACGCCACTGATGTAGGGTAGGAATGCCTTGTTGTGTTGTTTTGTCATCTCTGTGCTTACCCACGGCTTTCTAGAGTTATTGTGTTAGGAGACTCGATGGTAAAATATGCCGGCAATGAGTAGGAAAATGGGACATGAGGTGCAGTGCTTCCCGGGAATAGGCGCTGAAGAACTGAAACGTAAAATGGAGATGCTCAAACTAAATGAGGTGAAACCACATATAGTGGCAATTCACATTGGGACAAACGATCTACGCAGGGGGATAAATGCTGACGTAATTATGGGTGATGTTATGGATTTGGTGCAACAAGTAAAAGAAGATAGCCCATTAACAAAGGTAATCGTCAGTGGTGTGTTAAATAGAAGAGATATGAACTGGAGGCGTGTGCATCACCTTAAACAACTAGACTGGATGTGCTCAGTTCAGAACTGTGTGATGCTAGATGGGGAACTGCTGGATAAAGAATGAAGATCTTGCAAGGGATGGTCTCCACTTGAACAGGAGAGGATCAGTTAAGTTTGGTAAGCTACTTTGTAATGTTATTGCCAGTTGTGAACAAAATGTATCAAAAAACTAGAATTTGCTAAACGGAGCCAGGCTGATTGTTTAAAAGATTTTAAGGTGGGGGATTATAAAGTAGAAGATTTAGATAAAAATTATATAGTATCTGTAACACAAAATAATGAAAACAATTACTTAAGCATGCTGCATCAAAATGTGCAGTATTTAGCAAACAAAAGTGAGCAATTTAATATACTTATAAATCAAGTAGAACCTATATTTGTAGTTATTACAGAACATGGACTAAAGGAAAACCAAATAGAGCATTATAAATTAGACAATTTTGTTTTACAAGATAGTTTTAGTAGAAGTAAATTTAAAGGTGGGGGTGTTGCAATATATGCTCATGAAAACTACAAAGAAATTGTGCAAATATACAAGTTAAATAAATATTGCATAGAAAAGGATTTTGAAATCGCTGGGGTTAAAATTAATACTGAAGAGGGTAACATTACTTTTTGGAGTATACAGATTGCCAAGTGGTGAAATTTCAAATTTTTTCAAAGGATTAGAAACAGTGTTGACCAAATATTCAGTATATAGTAACAAAATTGTAATAGGTGTTATAAACTCTATCAATGGAAATAACGTATATACAAAACTTACAGAGTTATTAAATATGTTTAATATTAAAATGCATATTAAAATACCGACTAGGGTTACTTTGACATCAGCTACCGCTATAGATCAAATTGCCACAAATATTGATAGTAAAAGAATAAAAGTAGATGTATTTGACAGTTATGTTTCTAATCATAAGGCACAGATAATGAAAATTCAAAAAAATTGTTAGAAGTGATATTGTAAAAGCAAGAACAAGGAAATCCAATTCATATAAGTCTTTAAATCTTTAATCTTTATTGTCTGTAAACTTGTGGTTTACAAGCGTTAGACATTGTCACATTCTAAAGTATGTACATGAGAATTTAGCTTTGTTTGAGTTTCCATTTACATTAAACTTTACAAACTGTTCATAAAGTTGCTACAACATGAATCATGAGATGAAGTACATGATACTGACTGTGTCAATGAAAACGGGAGAAGTTTTATCTCATATTTAATAAACACTTCAATACTTCGTGTCCAAAACGGGTTATGAATAAATGCAAAAGAGAAAGTAATAAATTAATCCTTCTCCCCAGTGTAATTAAGATTAGGGAATCAATGAAGGACATGTATATATTTTATAAGCAGTATGGTAATAGATTGTATTATGAAAAATATCAAACTCAAAAACTATTTGTAGTTGGTTTATTGATACTCGATAATACTGATACTTGATAATAATATTGATACTTGATAATCATTTATTGATATCAATAAACCAACTACAAATAGTTTTTGAGATAAAGTTTGACGTCACACACACACATGCACGCACAGATATATATATATATGAAAATTACAAAAAGGAGTACGAGGCTGCTCTCAAAAATTTAAGGTTGGAAAATATTAAATATAAGGTAGCTACTGCAAAAAATACAAATAAGGCTATATGGGATGTAGTAAATGCTAGTAAGAAAAACTGTAAAAATTCAGAGAACATTGTGATTAAACATCAGAACAAAAGGGTTGATAATCCAGTAAGCATTGGTAATATATTTAACAAATACTTTTTAAATGTAGCGGTGCCTAAGGGAAATAAAACGGTTAAAATGGATAGGAATGAGGAAATACAGCATATTGGTAGCACAGTGTTCCTAAATCCTGTTACTGAGACAGAATTAATCAAAATTATTACTCAATTAAAATCTAAAAACTCGAGTGGGTGGGATGAAGTTTCATTAAAAGTCCTGAAACAATGCAAGGAAGAATTAGTTAACATGCTAGTACATCTAATAAATGCCTCTACAGTGGAAGGAATTTTTCCGAACTGCTTAAAAAAGGGGGTTGTTAAACCATTACACAAAAAGGGTGATGTTACTAATGTGAGTAATTATAGACAAATTACTTTAACATCTACTTTTGCTAAACTACTGGAAAGAGTTATTTTAAAGAGGATTTTAAGTTTTTTGGACAAACACAACATTTTATTTAATTCCCAGCATGGTTTTCGAAAAGGTTTTTTCTACAATTACTGCTGCGGTAGAATTTATAGACGAATTAATTAACAAAATGGAAAATGACAATCAAGTAATGGGGATTTTTCTTGATTTATCAAAGGCCTTCGATAGTGTTGATCACCAAGTCTTATTACAGAAATTGGAACATTATGGTATAAGGGGGACTGCGGTAAATTAATTAGCACATACTTACAAGGCTGGGTACAAAGTACAGAAATAATATGTAAACTAAACCAAATAGAAACAAAGTAAGAATCCTCATTAGCAACCGTTAAATATGGAGTCCCACAGGGATCTGTGCTTGGGCCTTTACTATTTACATTATACACTAACAATTTACCTGTGATTAATAATGTTAAAACTGTATATGCTGATGACACATCTATAATTTGTTGGGGAAAAGATCAAGACAACTTAACTAATAATATACACTCAGGTACAGATGTAATACTTAAATTTCTTGTTAATAACAACCTAGTTAATAATTTAAACAAGACAAGCATAATATATTTTAAAATTAGTAATTGCATGTACAACAATATGAAAATTGGAAATGAAGAAATAGATACAACAGATGATCATTTATTTCTAGGATTGAATATTGACAAAAACTTATCATGGACAAAACATGTAAATTATATATGCAATAAAATAAGTAAGGGTATCCATTAAATTAAGTGGCACATTATTTGGATAAACCTAATTTAAAATTGATTTATTATGGAATAATTCATCCTCATTTGAATTATGGTATTGAATTATGGGGTACAACGTCTAAAGAGAATTTAAAACGATTATTGGTATAACAGAAGAGGTGTGTAAGGATTGTTTGTTCATTAATTCATGTAGAGAAATTTAAAAAAAAGAAAGAATACTTACAGTGGTTGCATTATATATTTTTAGTTATTTTACTAGTCAGGAGAACTACAAATATAAGGAGTAATAGCAATATACATAAATATGACACAAGAACTAAAGAGAATATGTATAGGGAAGCGAAGAGTAAGCAATTTTTTGATAAAAATCCATTTGTAATTGGAAAAACTTCATACATTAAGCTGCCAGCCACAATGAAACAATCAACTGGTTCCAAGTTTAATAAATGTTTAAAAAACTACTTAATTGAGAGGGCCTTTTATGACAGATGAATATCTGCAATTGTGATTTGAGAAGCTTTTTCTTTCTTTTCCCCCTGACATATGTACTTTGTAAATATTTCAATGAGGGTATAAATGAGAGATCAAACTGTAAATACTGTGTAATACACTTATCTCAATCTGTCAAGTAATTTCAACAAGTGAGTATAATCTCTGAAAAAATATAATACAGTTTATTACATCTTCTGTTTCATATGAGATCTTCACCTTATGACCAATGGACAGGAAGAACAGTGAGATGCTCCTCAAAGAAAGGGAAAACCGAAGAATGTTTTTTTACCATGAAGACAGTTACATTAATTATTAATCTGTGTATGCTTTGTAAAATTTGTAAATCTTGATGTATATAACTAATCATTTACAATATTGTAATATGTAAACTTTTCGGACAAAACTTGAAACATTATTGCTATTGCTATTATTATTATTATAATTTGTCTCAGGCTTCTGACTAGCTAATTCTTGGAATTACAAAATAAGGGGTAAAATGTATTAGTTTACCTTGTCCTGTCTGAAACATTGACCACCATATACTGAAGTATATATGAAACAAGGACTATTAAATCCAAATATGACAAAGTAAAATGGGCGTTTTAAGGTATGAGTGAGTGTGTGGTGTTTTAGGGCCCGTCGACAGCGAGGTCATTTGGGCCCAAGGTGTTTTAAGGGTTTAGTTAGAATTATTATTATTCTTTTTTTTTTGCTTGTTCCATTTATACCCCGCCTTTAACTACTATGGTCATATCGGCAGCCGTTCTCCTTTGGAACATACCGAAGGTGTTAACTCGTTATCTTTTGGTTTTTATTCATTACATCACGCACACATTCACACTCTCATTCATACTTCCAGACTCTGTGGAAGATGGGGAATTATCTTGGACGGAGAAAAATCCCCACCCCCACCGCCGGGAATCGAACCCGAGACCCCTAGCACGGTAGGCAGGTGCTCTACCGACTGAGCTACGGGGCCAGCCAATTATTATTCCTGCTTTGTGTAAATAACATACAATGTACAACAGACTATAGTAATGTCGCTTCTTTGAGTCATGTTGTACGTGCCATGTGTGACATCACCCCTCTGGTGACATGTGTGGATGTGAGGATGATTGAGTTCTCTTAGACACTAGCCATTGCAGCGTAAAGATGTATTTTGTGTATCTAAGAGCATTGCATGTAAGATGGCTGGTCTTTGAGCATTGTAAGGACAAGGTAATGATGCTGTATATTTGATTTAATACACTTATGCCTGATTTCACCAACAGATGTTAAAATCGACGTTAACACATGTAACATAACAATTGTAACAGCGCTTACAAAGCTGTTAAATTTCTTGCATTTCACCAACCTGTTTTCTGAAAATGTTACACTTGTTAACGCCAAGAAACTTATAAATATTACAGCTATAGAAGGCTATGGATGAGTCGTATTATTTTCTGAACATACTCCGATGTGCTTTTGTTTTCATTTTCGTCTGCACACAGCTAAAAATATGACGGATAAACAAAATCGTAAACAAAAGCTGTGAAACAAATTTCTCATCGATAAGGATATCGTGGAAAATAGGAGGACGGATGCGGTGAATGTAAAAGAGAAAGATGTCACGTGGGAAAAAATTGGAAACAAATTTAATTCAAATGTATGTGTCATTACTAGAAACACGAAACATCTTCTTCAGTATTATGTAAATTTAAAACGAGGTGCGAAGAAGTACAAGTGACTTGAATGTTTCAAGACGGGAGGTGGACAGTGTATTATCCACAAAATTCAGTGAATTATAAAATCGCTAAGTTATTAATACTTGAAGCAAATGTGAGATCCGCATATTCCTTTCGATGCATGTTCTAACTCAGTGTTACATAAATTTAAAATGAGGAGCAAAGGACAAGTGACGAGTGACTTGAATGTTTCAAGACGGGTGGTAGACAGTGTATTACCCACATAATTTAGTGAATTATAAAATCGCTAAGTTACTAATACTTTAAGCAAAGGCAAGATCGGCATATTCCTTTCGATGCATTCTCTAACCTCTCTTGTACTCCCGCAGTAACCTTCATAGCAACTTGTTTGGACAGTCTAAACCTCTGTAGAAAATTTTCTTCTGATAGCTCCTCGAAATACTTTCTCCTCATAGGCTGTACTCTATTACGAATGCCATTTACACGGTCTTAAATATAGCAAATCGACAACAGCTGCATTCACGCCCGCCATCTTGACTATTTACAATTGTTAAGGACAACACTTTAGAAATTTGACTTGTTAGTTTAACAAGAGATTTAACACGAGTGTTAAGCTAACACTTATTGGTGAAATCGGGCATTAGAATATAAACCATGTTTAACTGCTTCGCCAATGGCCATTTAAACACTTCAGGGGCCGGAAACGGATACCCAATAAACAGAACAAGACATTTAAATTGTTAAATGCTGTAAAAATGCATCATAAATACAATTCCGTATCTTCCGTATTTATTAAGTTATTTAAACGAAACAAAAGCTGTTTTAAAACTCATTAAAGGCAGTATAAATCTATAGTAACAATAAAGTAGAGACTACATTAATAAATCGTTGAAATTTCACTACTTTGTTTCACTGTAGCAAAAGCCATTCTTTGCGCCGAACGCTCCTAATACTTGAATCATTTTGTTTTGTGTGTATACGAACCAATGTATGTATGTATAGCTACGCAAGCCACTTCTACAGTTCAAGCTTAGTTTATTTATGCTATACCAAGCGATAATCATGTGAGTATAAGTTGCGTTACCCACCCACACCCACACACCCCCACCCCCACACACACATGCTGGAAAGAAAACTCTGTCAGCATCTGTTATTACAGTGTTTCTCAACCAAGGTTTCTGGTAGCCTTATGCAGCTGTTTTTGCTCAGTATTTTAGTTATTTATACTCTCTCTGTATTCAGAGCGATTTCTTATAGATATCAAGAGCTAAATGAATGGCACATTTGAAATTGTTAGATTTCAATGTTGTTGTTGTTGTTGTTGTTGTTGTTGTTGTTGTTGTTGTTGTTGTTGTTGTTGACTAATGGGACTGGGGATTAGTTGATTTGCATCATTTTCCCCCTAGCTTCCCAATATAAAGCCTGTAGGTTCCCACTTTTGAGACCATTACATTTGTCCAAATGGTGTTTGTTCATGATGACATCCTCTTTACAGATAGTACATTTGGGTGTAGGTATGCAGTGTATTTTATAAAGGTGTTCTGCAAGACAATCATGGCCAGTTTCCATTCTAAATAGGGCCACTGCAGTTTTTCTTGGTAGTTTTTGTATGTCAGTTTTGTCTCCAATGTTCTTATAATCCTTGTCTTTTAATTTATCTTCTTCATCAAGTCTCTGCTGTCTTTTAAAATGTAGCTTAATGGTGTTTAATTGTTTATTAATTTCAGTTTGTCTTACGGGTTTTATATTTTGAATTGCACCTTTTTTTGCTAGTTGGTCAGCATGTTCATTACCTGGAAGTCCAACATGGGCTGGAATCCATTGCAGGGTGACATGATTTCTTGATTCGACAGCTTTAATTAAACTTCTTATTTCTTTGATGTTTCTTGTTGTTTTTATAATTTACAATCCCATCTATGGCTGATTTTGAATCTGTTAAGATAACTATGTTTTGCTTTATGTACGGTCTGTACAGGACATTCTGCAGTGCTGCTTTTATGGCTGTTAGTTTTCCATCATAATGGTTTGAAGTTTCGTCTAGTGTTAGATACTGTGCAAAATGTTTGCAGTATACTCCTGCACCAGCATCTTGTTTGTTAATAAAGGATCCATCTGTATATATTTGGAGCCCTTCTTTCTCTGGATATCTTTCATTTTCTGTGGCTATTGCTATTGCTCTCATTTCATCTAGTAAATTGTTTTGCTTATGTATTGTATATAACAGGTCATTCTTATAATGTATGTCAATATATTCTGTTGGGCTTGTTTCCTCTATTGCTGTTATATTTGCTCTTGTGCTTTGAGTTATTGATGTATGTTCTGAAGCTTGTTTGGGTTTTTAGATTGCTTATATTATCCGCTGTGTGATACCACTTGTGTCTATTTTTGTTAACTAGCAGTTTTTGTGCTAGGGAAATTGCCTTTAGTTCATGTTCCAGTTCTATGGCCATATTTTTTGTGAAGCTTTGTAGTATAGCAATTGGTGTTGTTTTCACAGCTCCTGTTATTCTTAGTGAATTGTTTTGTGAGGTTTCTATTTTCCTTTTGAGTTTCTTGCTTACTGTTGCCAGCAATTCTCCTCCAAATAGTAAGTTGGATTTTATGTATTATATGTGTTATTAAGGAGGTCCATATTTCCACCCCATTTTTTTCCTGCTAGGCATTTTAAGATGTTGTTCTTTTTGTTGATCTTATTTGTTACATTGTTTATATGTTCTTTCATTGATAGTTTCCGGGTATTCCTAGATATGTTGTTGTGGATGCTTCTTTTAAATTTTTGTTATTGATTATAGACATATATTTTCTGTTTTGTGTTGCATTGTGAACAGTTGATATTGGGTTTTTTCTGTATTTATCTCCATATTGTTATGGTTAGTCCATTGTTCCAGTATTATAATTGCATTCTCCATTGTTTTTTGTAACTTTTTATAATGTTTACAGAACTTATATTCTTTTCCGAGGTCCATATTACTAGGTCGTCGGCATACGTACATTCCCACTTGTATGTTATCAGAAGCAAAAGTGCTTGAGAAATTAATAGTGTCATCAGCATGATATATACTGTCATGCTCTGGTCACGGAAGGGATTGGATTTAGGTTGTCTAACAGGTGGTCAGAAACGGACCAGGGAAATGTGCTCAGATGGTAATTCTTGGACTTATGCTTGGCTAGGAAAGCTTGGGATTTTGAGGTAGTTTCGTGAAACAGTTAACCCTTTCACCGATATGGACGTCATATGACGTCATATGGACATCAATTTCAATGTTAACCATGGCTTATCGCCATAATGTAGCAAATAAATTAGCTTGGGTATGATTTGTACAGACTTCTGATATTACTGTAGAAAATCTGAAAGATTTGTTGTATTAAAACTCTAGTCACATATTTTGACAACTGCTTTGGTCAAAACAAGAACATTAATTTAGTTGCATTTTGGTTACAACTTATTCCCAAATGTATGGTTGAAACAGTGGAACATAAATATCTTGTCTTTAGCCACAGCTACTTGCCCTGCAATAGAGACTTTGGTCTTATTGAGAAGAGAAAGAAGGTCCAGATATATGTATTTTTACTCCTTCAGATTGGAGTAATGTAATCTCACAATCAAAACAAACATCCTTTCAAGGTGAAAGAAATGAAACAACCTGACTTTCAGCACAACCACTGATAGATAAAATATCTAATAGAAAGTATTCTGAACAAGGTGCAGCTGCAGTTAATTTTAGTAAAATTTTGTGTTTGAAGGTTACTAAGGATCACCAATGGAAATACTTGTTTAATATTCACTGTCAAAACCATCAATTAACTTAAATAATAAGAGGTTTACAGTTCAGTAAATCTCACTAAGGGGGAAATACGCAGAGAAAAGCATACTTTTGATCTTGCTCATATTAAGCTCCCTGTTAAACACACAATTTCAAGGCCAATCAAAGCCAGTAAGCTGAAAGATATCAGAGAGCTACTAAAATATGTACCAACAATACATCATGATTTCTTCAATAGTCACTTCTGATGCTGAGCAGGAAGGAAATTAAGGTGAAGATAATGGCTTTGATATCCCTGATTATGAATAATGATTTCTTTTTTTATTATAAATCCTATTTCTTAAAATAATTTTCTGGTTTGACCATCATCTTGGCTTTTATTTAGGTACGTGGTTATGTACAATGACAATCCTATTTTTATTATCATTCCCAGTTATATGTTGTATTAATGTGTCAGCATTGAGAGTAATGTTAATAAACATACATTAAATGAATGTCCAGATCTTAATATTTTGTACAAAATGATTACTTCAAAAACCTTTTTTATAGTACTATGTGACAGTGGTCTAACCCATACAATTATGTGTCAATCACCAAATTGATACTGTCAGCCTTTTAATTTCATCTTAGAACAATTTGTTTATTACACACAAGATTGTCAAGGTTGAGAGTAAGTAATTATGGAAATAACATTAATATAACAGTAAAGTATGAAAAACTGGTTGCTGTAAACTTTGAAGTACAATACCTCAACTTCTTTAAAACGTGAGATAGACCAATGTTGCAATCAGCCTTTCAATTTTACACATAAGCAATCATGCAAAAGATCTCCAGATCTATGGCAAAGAATGCTTACCTGAAGAAGGCGCAGTGCCTCTCCAACCATAGCAGAAAGAATACGTGTTGTATAGAAGCCAGGGGCATCCTTTACTGTAATGACTACTTTGCCCTGTTTTAGACCTACGTCAACTGCTGTGGCTGCCACATCCTGAGATGTCTTATCAGTAGTAATAATTTCTAAAAGCTGCATTTTATCTACTGGTGAAAAGTAATGCATACCTATTACCTATAAAAACAAAAGACCATTACTTTTAACACAAGCTTTGCACAGAATAATTTTCAGTAGAATTATTTTAACTTCAGTTACATTTTCCATAATCAGTCCATTTCAGATAGCAGATGTTTACCTTTTCTGGTGTTTTGCTGCCCTTTGCTACTTCAGTTATTGGGAGAGCACTTGTATTACTTGCAATGATACAATGGGGTGGCACCATCTGCTCCACCTCCGAGATGACCTTGTGTTTCAATTTCAGGTCTTCAAACACAGCTTCAATGACAATATCCACAGTTTTGAAGTTATTATAATTTAAAGTAGTATTCAGATTTGACAGAAACCTATCTCGTTCCAAGCTGAAAGTGCAAAGTGCTTAGTTTAAGATGTAGGCAAAAAATTCCATAAATTATGTAGGTATTACTTGTACTACAAACATTTTCTCTATCAATTTTAATTTGCATCTTAAAAGGCAACATCCTTTAATACACAGGAATTTTCTGAATTGCTCTTTTATGCACATTATTTTGATTGGCTAATGGGAAGTTTATTAGGGATTATATATTACTTCATTACTTAAATATTACCAGTCACATTTTTGACATGTTTCAGCAGCTTTTAGTTCCATCATCAGCTATCGGTCGACTGACAGCATTGGCATCCTCTTCATTCTGACCTATGGTAGATGCATAATGAAATTGGTGTAGATGTCCAGAAGAGGAATGTTAAAGCTCCTAGTTGCTTTTTGGATGAAAGTCTTTCCATATGGCAAGTTCTAGAAGATGGTTTATATCTTTTTGAGTCTGGGTCTATTGTACAATTAGTACCTGAAAGTTTGCTGAGATGGCTGATTTATTTGCTTGTTTATATTTTGTTTTGGATGTGCTCTTTGGTATGGATGTTTGTGTTACACATGGTTTTACCAAAGTATACTTTATTGCATTTTTGGCAGTTAACCTTGTAAGTCTCTGGTTTGTATGTTTTAGGTACCCACTCTCCCAAAAGTGCTCTCAACAGATCAAGATGCAAATGCTGATTTGCGAAACATGTCCTCAAAATAGATACATAAGTGAAGCAGATGTGTAATAAATACGACTCATCTATAAATTAATAATGCTCTCAACAGGTTTTTGCCCACCTTGGTAACATAGATGGTAGCATGTCTGCCTCATGTTCAAGAGGTCTCAAGTTCGAATCTCGGTTAGGGTGAGTTATCTGGATAAAGTGTTTTCTGGGGTTTTGCCTTATCCTAAAATATGAATGTTGGGTAACTCTAAGCTCTATGGACCCTGGGCTCATTTGAGCATCATTTCACCCATTTCATTCATCATCCGATATAACTTAACATTGGACTTAATAAAAAAAAAGTTTGAATTTATTCTGAGCAACTAGGATTAAGTTGCATTTTCAGAAAATATTTTGAAACCTATTATGTAAAATGGAGATGGAATGGACTCCAAACTTTTTAGTTTTCTTCTGTATTCCAAGGGTGTTAAGATTGCTGATTTTGTTTTCTTCTTCTGATTTTTTGTATTTTCTTGTCTGTCATTCTTGCATTAAACCTATTAACAAGTGCTATTTTGGTGATTTTCTGGTATTCGTTGTATTCATTTTGGCCTTAAGTTAATTAACCTGTATTAATTTGTTGAAAATTATCTGCTGGTAAAGCTTTGCATTAAAACTATTGCATTTGATGCACTTGCCCTTGTGGGCGAGTTTTCTGTATATCTCAGGAAAGTCTGGTCTTCAACTCATTATTTTAATACCTAAGAAGGTAATTATCCATCTTCTCTGTCTCTCCAGCGAAGTTGATTGTTTGGTCTTATAAATTTAACAGGCATCCTGAACAACATTTTTTTGGGCACCTTTGCATAATCATCTACTTTGAAGAAATTGAGAAAAGCTCTGGTTATCGTATTTCTAATAGCTCATAAACAGGTCTACAAGGAATGGATGGAGAGTGGATTGTCCATAGCTAAACAGATCTTTGTTGTCAAAATTTACCCATAAAGTTGAAAAACTTCTGAGTGATGCAAAGTTCTGTGAGTTTGGTATAATATCCTACTGCTTTTGAAGGTAAATTATCAGATTTGTTGGTTGGGATGGTGGGAAATAAGCAGACATGAAAGGATACTATAGCATTGGCTGTCCAACCGGTAGTGTCGGTTCTTATCTTTACAAGCAACAGATTATACCAAACTCACAGAACTTTGCAATAGTCACGACTTTTTTCAGTCTTATAAGCACATTTTACCAACAAAGATCTGGTTCAGTTGTGGGCAATCCACTTTCTCCCTTCCTTGTAGACAAGTTTATGAGCTTGTTAAGAAATATGGTAACCAGAAATTTTCCCAACATCTTCAAAATACAGTTTTGATATATAAACAACATTATTACAATGGTGACTACAAACTTGTTCAGGATGCCTTAAAACTGTTGCATTTGCAACACCAAGCCATTAACTTCACTAGAGAGACAGATGGATACCTATCTTTTCCAGCTATCAAAATAATGAGAAGCAAAGATTAACTTTTCCTTGAGATATACAGAAATCCTACCCAGACTGACTTTTAACACAAAGCCACAACTGGTAATTTTCAACAATTTAGTATGCAGGTTAATTAACTTTGATTTAAGCAAAGATAAATATGACAAAGAATACCAGCAAATTGCCAAAATAGCACTTGTTAATGGGATTAATGCAAGAATGATACACACGAAGACACAAAAATTCAAAAGAAACAAAGAAAGCAATACCACCACCCTAACCCCTTGGAAGAACAGAGAATTAAACAAAATTCACATTCAACCCATGTTTATGCTACAGGTTCCAAAAGATTTCCTCAAAAGATAAAATAATCCTAGTCCCTCAAAATAAATTCAATTTAAACCTGTTTAGAACACCTCACAAAGGTCGGGCATCAAAAACTCCAAGCCTGAGATTTATAAGTTTAATTGCCATGAATGCAATAAAGTATACATCCAAAAAACTAAGTGTAATGTAAACATGAATATCAAAGGGCACATCTGGAACATAAAACAGACAAATCAGACATCTCCTAACTAGAAAATAAAAGTAAACAATCCTCTAGAACTCACCGTATGGGAGAAGATTCTTATCCAAAAACACAAACATAGAATTATGAAGTTTGAAATCCCACCTCTGGACATCTACATCAGTTATGACATCTACCAGAGACTAGAGTGAAGTTGATGCCAATCACACCAGTTGACCTATAGCGATGATGGAAGTGAAAGCTAAATTCAACTTCTAATTATTAATTTATAGATGAGTCGTATTTATTACACATCAGCTTCACTTATGTACCTGAAATTAGATTTGCTAAATTTACTTACCACCCCTGGGCCACAAAAAAGTTCCAAAAAATATTCAAGAAATACAATATAACATTGGCACCAAAAAACAATTACAACATTAAAAACCTACTTAACAGTACTAATACTGATAAGATAAAACCAGAAGAAAAGTCAGGCATTTACAAGATTAAGTGTAAAGACTGAAAAAAATTCACTTAGGGAGGACAAAAGGAAACATGGGCACTAGAAAGAAAGAACACTTCAGGCACTTAAGATACAAAAATATTGATTAGTCTGCAATAGCAGCTCATTTCTGGTCTGAAAATCATGAAATTGAAGATAGCACCGAATTACTAAAATACATACTAAAACATAGTGAACTCGTCATATGGGAGAGAATATACATAGAAAAGCATAAAAACCAACTAATGAACTTTGAAATCCTGCCAGAAGAGAATCCCACATTTAAGTTCATCACTAAATCAACAGATGGCAGCAGCAATTTCAGAATTACCCACACCACTGGATCAAGCTTCAGTCGCATAAGAGCTGAAGATGCAAACGATAGTTTGCGAAACATGTCCTCAAAATAGGTACGTAAGTGAAGCAGATGTGTAATAAATATGACTCATCTATAAATTAATAATGATTTCGCTTCACTGTGGTGTTCCAATACAGTTAAATCTCAACTTCTAATGTTTTAAGTACTGGACTTACTTTCACTGTTACAAAGCCTCTAAAACCTAATTGAAATTATTTCATGTTAGTTTAAAGGAGCTTCCAAAGTGCAAGGGCCTTTTAAGGTTGAGAAAACCATTGGTTGTTAATAATCATAATGGGGTGTTGTAGCAGAATATTCTAGAAGAATCTTGAGACTTGAATAGAAAAGCCACTCTCTGCACGAATAATATGGCTTTGTTTTAGGCAGTTGCTATATACATTTTTGAGGGGGAAAGCATCTGGAACTTCTCCACCATCAAGCCTTGCATTATGATGTAAGCATTTATTAGTTTATAACAAGTTTGGTTTGCAGATGGCTGTTATCTTTAACATGCTTCAATCCAACTTCATTTCCATCTAGTTTTTGAATATTGAGGTAGGTAGGTGAGCAGTTGAAAGCGATCAGACCTCTTTTCTGAGCATAATATTCAAAAAACACCCAACATGGGACAGACATATTGATCAAGTTTGTAATAACATCAGTATAGGAGGATATCTATTAAGATATTTTTCTAGATTCAAAAACCTAAGTATATTACGCACAATTTATTATGGTGTAATATATCCTCATTGGCTGTCTGGGGTGGTGCTGGAAGTGTCATATGAATTGAGTGTTAACATTGCAAAAAAAAGTGTATAAGGATAATTTCAAATGTAAGATCTGACCATCCATGCAGAGAACTATTTATATATAAAAAAATTCTCACAGTTCTATCACTGTATGCATATCGTGTACTACTTTTAATACATGGATCCAAACACATCAAGACATTGTGAGGTGCACAAGCACAATACTAGAAGTCAGAGTAATGTATATAGATCAGTACACATAAAGGAGCAACTTTATATAATAAACTTCCAATAGAATTTAAAACTTCACGGATTAATTCCTTTAAGGCTAAGCTAAAGAAATACCTTGTAAATAAGCCTCTGTATAGACTGGAAGAATTCTGAGCAAAGGTGTGTGTGTGTGTGTGTGTGTGTGTGTGTGTGTGTGTGTGTGTGTGTGTGTGCATGCATGCGCGTGTATGTGTGTGTGTGCGCGTGAGTGTGTGCGTGCGTGTGTGCGTGTGTGTGTGCGCGTGCGTGCAATAGTTTGTAAATAATAACTGTATTGTAATAGTTGCACTATAATGTAATTGTAAATAGTGACCTGACCATGCTTATAACTTGTACTTACAAGAACAAAGGCAATAAAGAATTATTATTATCGTCCCTCTCTTGCCAAGTGAGTCCACCCCCCACAGTTGTGTCATGAATAGAAAGTTGTGTATCTTCAAGAGTAATTGCAATAGTAATAATGTCAACATATTAAAGAGTGACATTCTTCAGAACGTTCTTCAGCTATTATAAAGATTGAATAATGATTTTGTATCCTATTAATATCTACCATGGATGGATACTTCAAAGGAAAGTATGAATAGATTAATTCTGCAAAAGAAGGCTGTTCACACTATGCTGAAATTAAATATAAGACAAAATGTTACTCCAGAATTTATAAAACTGAAATTACATTTCCTTGACTTAATTTTCAAGACCATACCATACACAAAGACACGTTAAAACAGAATAAATTCTGAAAAACATGCCTATGACATTAGGAAAAGGGATGAATATAGTATTATAAGGCATAGATTAACAATGTTTTAAAAATGTGCAAAATATAAAGGAATTATATAAAGGGAATAATGGAAATAAAAAACTTGTAAAAAATAATTTAAATATTTAGTAAATAAGGCATACTATTCAGTTTAAGAGTTGATGGATAATTGATATATGTATTTCCTTGAACACATTCATGTATTCATATTTTAGCTGTAATGACAATGTAATAGATTTCTACATTCTGAAGATTAAGCAAATAACAAAAGTGAAGAGAGCAATAATAGAAGATATCAAAGAAAAAGCAGAAAAGACAAGATCAACTTCATCCAATGTTTAGTTCTTACAGAAATGAACACTGTACACATAGGATATCACAGGGTTTCATATACTTACTAATGGATGTTGGACAAATTCATCCTGGAATCATAAGTAATTTAAGGGGACGCATCAGTGAAATTTCGTAAATTTTTTTTACAAAAAACGAAATTTTCTGTTTTTGCCTTAAAATTATGTTTAAACATTGTAGTTTCAGAATTTGTCATCAGTTACACCCTAGCGCCATTTAATTTTGTAAAAAATGACAAAAAACAACATTTTCTGTTTTTTGCCTTAAAATTATATTTAAACATTGTAAGTTTCAGAATCTGCCATCTGTTATGCCCAAGCACCATTATGTCATTATTTAAATGCCCGTGTGCAGGTGGGCATGGCCTTTTATATTGCCTTTGTAGTATGTAGCAAAGAAATTGATGTAATTCTCACGTTTAAACTAAGCTGTTTGATTCCATAGACTGTGGTAATGTGCACAGACATCTTCTGGATGTTTTCGAAAGCTACTGAACACTTCTGCTTCCAGTTTGGTTCCTACTTTTTAAAGGAAACAAACATTACCATATGTAGTGTTTGTGAAATATGGTTTACATGCAAGTTAAAGCTGTAGATAGCAGCTTATATTAAGATTACTATTGTTTAGAATAGGAATAAAGCCTAATTTAACATTATATTGATTTCTTGTTGCAACAGTAGGTATATAATTCATACCAAGTTAGGTTAGCAGTATAGTGGCTATTTCAAAGCAAAATATAATTAAACTTTAAGGTTTGCTAGTCATATTAGTAATTATACTAGAATGCTCTGCTTGAGGTAAATTAAGTGAAAACCTATTACAGCCCAAGAGTTACCAGTGATTCAAGTAGGTCACCTTTTAATGTAAATAAGAATGGTTGATTTATTTTCTGGGCATTGGTAAGGGTCATATTTCTATGCAGAAGTTTTGTATGACCATGGATATGAATTGCATGAACTATTCCACTTATAATTTCCATCTCATAGACAAAAATAAAGAGATTAGTTAGTACTATTCTACTGGAGAGTTACATCAAAGGAGAAACACAGAATGCTAATGAAAGTTTGCATGCAGTAAATTTCACAAAGAAGTTTTTGTATCAAGAAAGAAATTGCAGTGACTGGAGCTATTAGTGAATTTAATATGGGTTATAAAGTTAGTCTAAATGCTAAGGTAAAAGTTAGAGCAAGCAAAGTAAGTCCTGTAAGAAAGAAAATTAGCAGTATTAGGGATAGGTGAAAGCTAAAACGAAGTGCTCAAAGTTCATTGAGCAAATGTAAATCTGCCAGGAAGCAGTTTAAAGTGACTAAATTAAAAGAAGAGGATAATAAACTATCTGAGTGGTCTTCATATAGTGCAGGAAGGTTTGAAACATAGAAAAAAAAAGTTTATGTTTAGAGCTTCTAACTAGATTTTTCAGTGTCCAATTTTTAGCATTTTTTTAATATTGCTAATACACCAATGAATTTTTCCATGAATTTCTTTAAGGTTTGTATATTCCTAGATAAGTTTTGAATAAAAATTGGTATCATTATGGCTGTATATCAAAAACATAATAATGATTGGTATTGAAAACAAAAAATTGACAAAAATTCAAGAAAGTTCTATCATATTCCTTAAATTTTCTCCTCCAGAACCATTAGTCATGGGCAAATGAGTATATACAGTTTTGTAACTATTTTCTAAAGGAACCGGAATCCAAAGTTTCAATCCAAAGTTTATAAGAAAAATTGTAAAGAATGTAACATGTTTCCTAATATAAAGATTTTGCAGCAAAAAATTCAATTATTTTTTTTTTGGGGGGGGGGAGGGGGGTAAAAACTATTGTAGATAGAAAAATTATTTTAAAAAGAGCCAAAGGTAACTAAATTAAAGAGAAAGAAGGTAATAAGATAGTTGCATGGCATGCATATGATGCATGAGGATTTCAAAGTAAACAAAGTAGTGTAATTTCTATCTAAATCTTTAAATTCATCTTTCTCCGCTTTCAATTTTTCAACATTTTTGTATCTTCAAAATGCTCCAACTTCTGCAATTCTCAACAAATGTGTATGAAACTTTGCATACATATTTCCAAATGTTTGATAAAAGTTGGTATTTTTGTTGATGTAAATTAGTTTATTTATTATTGAACTTTAAATCTTAAAATTGCAAAAAATTTAAGGAAAATTTAATATATTCACACATAAAAATTTTCTTCTCCAAAAATACTTGACACACACTTTAAGAGTATAGCAACTTTTATAACTGATGTACATAGAAACCTTAAAGTTTCTAAAAGAAAAGCTGTATGACTTGGGACATTTTATATAACATACAAAAATCACACTATAAAAAGCACTATATATATTTATTAAAAAAAAAAAAAACTATTTAAAATAGAAAAATGAATTTTGAAAGCTTAACTAGATTCCCTGTACCCCACCTAATGACAAAATTTCAAGCAGTTCTGATGAAAACTTTGGATTTTAGCATTCTTCACATATGCCACCCCTTAAGAAGAATGCATATGCTTACTGGAAGGTTAAGTTGAAAGGTTTATGACAAGTGCACACTAGGTTGGTGAAATCTTTGCTTATGGTGTGTGTGTGTGTGTGTGTGTGTGTGTGTGTGTGTGCGCGCGCGCGCGCGCATTCAGTCATTCTCCTTCCAGCTCTTGGACAGTATACCTGGTACAGAAAGATGTGAAGGATGCCTTAATGAAGTAATAAAAAGTCAACAACATAAAAGCTTCTTGTATATACCATTTTGAAAACTCATGTCATCTACTTACGCAGAAAACTTTTTTCTTTTAACAGCTTTGTCCAATCCATCTTGAATCTGACCCAAACCACGATCTAATCCTGCCTGTGTTGCATCCTTTAAAATTACTTGATAACCTTTGTCAACTGAAACATGAGCTATACCAGCACCCATTAGACCAGCTCCTAGTACTGCAACAGTCCTGAAAGAACACAAAACACAAATTACAAATACATTATTTTGCACTCATAGCATAAACTTTATTATACTGCCTTTGCCACCACATGTTCATTAGTAGTTCTGCAAGCTACTTGTCTCGAAGAGAAAGTGCGGAACTGCACCTCAGACATGCGTTAATTTACTGGTTGATGTACTACAATGGTGCAGAACTGATTTTTCACTACAACATTTTGTGTGTTCTTTGCATGCAAGATGAAAGTGACCTCTGCCACAGAATTTGTATGGTTGAATGCTTACTTATAAGTATAAGTAGCTCCAGCAACTTCATCCAAGTAATTGCTCCAATTATAACTGGAGGGATATGAGGCAGAGTCCATCATTACAATATTGGCCATTGTGTGAACTTTATCATTGCTGCTCAAGATTTCATCAAATCCCAAGACAAATTAAGGTAAAAAAGGATTAAAAGATTAGATATACCTAGATTACTAACCTGATGTTAGATTTTTGTATATTCCTTTAATGCTCCAACTATTTTCTTAATTTATTCTGGACTTGCTTGCTGGATGTGAAAGAGGTCGGAGTACTAGCGCGAGCTCGCGACAAAAGCTGATAAGACATAAATGTGCCAAGTTAGGATAGGTGCCTTCGATGCCAACAGAATTAAATTTCAGAAGAGGAAGAAGAAGGTTCGTTGGGCATAAGTCTGGTTCATCTTTGTGATATATATTTTACTGATTATTGGAGAAGTGAAATTAAATCCTGGATAGCCAATGGAGCAGATCGGCAAGATGTTGAAAAATATCACCAAACAAATACACGGAAAACAGAACTGGTAAGAGAATGGGTGAAAAGTTTGATGAGGTTAAATTAGCATTGAGAAATTTTGAAGAGATAAAGGATGAAATACAGGAGTGTAAATGCAATGTGGTGGGATGGGAAATTGTTGACTGTTTTAGAATAGGACGAAAAGGCCCGAGACCAAGAACTATAGTAGTTAAAACTGAAACAATGAAATTCAAATGGGTAGTGTTGAACACCAAACAATTAAAAGGGACAAAAGTATTTATCAAACAAGATCTGGGAAAGAAGTAGATAGAATTAAAATCGGTAACTAATGGAAATGAAAAAAGTGAGAGTTGTTGGTGAAAAAAACCTGTGTTAAAGGAATGGACTTGTGGATAGAAGGTGTGAAACAGGAACTTAGCATTACATAGCACGGGAGAGGAATTATATCCTGCGTCCATCGCGTGGCAGATATGTGTCGACAGAGGATTGTCGTGGTCAAGGAGTACCAGCGAATAAGTCAGAAATGGCAGCAACGTCAGAGCAACGAATCAGGGAGAGGGGAGTTACATCACAACTGGCAAAAATATCAGAGCAATGCAAGAGTGAGAGTAAAAGTTATGTCACCAGTGATGTCACTGGGAAGGCAGGAAACACAAAACGCAAGCAAAGACATACTTAGCTCAGGAGAACAGCTGACAGAAGTTGAGAGGGGAGACGAGTGGATCAGCACATAGAGAAGGGACCTGGAATAAGGAAGATCTGAGTGTAATTTCAATGTCTTAGGGCAATATTTTGGGACTGAAATAGGGGGTGCAAACCAGGAGGCAGGCAAATAAGAGGAAAATATGTATTTGAAAAGAAGGATTCGAGATCTTGATGATGGCCTGGAATGTGAAGGGGCAGTATGAGAAAGTGTGCAGTGGTGAGGTTCAAAATGTGCTGAAAGACTGTGACATGTTAATGGTAGTGGAAACTTGGTTATAAAGTAAAGTGAATTCAGTGCTTCCAGGACTTACCTTTCATAGCATAGAGGGTGTGAAAAGTCACAGTAGAGGTAGAGGTGCAAGTGGTATAGGATGTTTTATGATGAAAGATAAGGGGTTCAAGGTGAGAGAAGAAAAGGAGCTATGGAGCAAATAGGTGTTATGGATATCTATGAGAGATATATTTAAAAAAGGAGAAATTGTTTGTATTGCTGCAGTTTATAATCCCACATCTACATCAGAGTATTTTGATGCAAATGTGTTCAGAAAATTAAGTTGGGGAATTAAAGAACTTAAAACAAATATGGAAATGTAAAAATAATTGTAGGGGATATAAATGCAAGGACTGGGGATAATCAGGTTAAATTGAACAACCCTAGTGGAGAATATTGTCACCCAATTGTCGAAGTAACAACAAAACCAGCTGGCAGGAGAGAAAGAGACAGATAGCATCCAAGCCACGCCCACTAGTGGCCCACAGTCACAATATAAGGAGAATGTATCAGATAGGAGGCATAGTAAGGATAAGGTTATCAATAATGAAGGGAGAAAACGTTTAGACTTTTGTGAGGAACAATATGATTTGTAATGGGTTTAAAGGGACAGATACCAAAGGGGAATATACATTTACATATATTAACAGAAATGGCCAGAGTGTGGTGGATATTTTAATGTGCTCACTATGAATTGACAACTGGATATTAGATTTTGAGGTTATGAATGTAATAACAGGGAGTTGTCATTTCTCAGCAAGATTAAAACTAGAAATTAGCAGCAGTTTGATGGAAGTACGTACAGATGGTTTCTTCAGAGTGGTAGAAATTGATAAACAGAGAGAAGAAAAGCATGAAATATTCTGTAGGAAATTAAATTCAGAATGTGGAAAATATTACAAGTAAGAGTGGATAGTTTAGTGAATACCAATAAAATAGAGCATGCTGTAGAAGTATTCTAGTGTGAAAAGGGCTGGGAATGGAATGAAGACAGCGGGTTTTAACTATAAAAATAGGCATTGGTTTGATAAGGATTGTCAAATGGTAAAATGAGGTTAAGACAAGAGCTGAGGAGTTGGAAGCAGCCAGGGGAACGAGAGGAGAGAGAAAACTTTTTAATACTTACATGGGCATATAGATGTCTGATGGAAGAAAAGAAGAGGGAGTGGGGTATAAAAGTAGGTAGAATGTTAAATGAGGCAGCAAAAACCCATGGTCAATAGTACAAAGCTTAAATAAAGAGAGGGCAAGAAAAGAGGATAAATCCGATTTAATGGTATATGTATTTTAAAAATTTGTTAGGTCAGACTTATATACAGGGAATGGAAAGGCAATTGCATGGGAGCCCATATACATTGAACTAGATGGAGAAATTACAGATGTCAAATTATGCAAACAAATTTAGAAGTTAAAAGACAATAAAGCAAATAGGATCAATGGTATACCAGAGGAGTTCTGGAAGGTATGGGCAGTTGAGGGAATTCCAAGAAAAATAATAAGGCTATTCAATAAAATATTGGAAACAAGAGAGATTCCCAAGAAGTGGAGGACAAGTATGGTAGTACCATTATACAAAGGAAAGGGAGAAAAAAGAAACCCTGCAAACTATAGATGGATAAGCCTACTTTCTATTTTAGGGAAGATCTTTGTGGATATTTTAGCAAACAGGCTGCGGAAGTGGAAAGAAAAAGAGAAGAAGCTATCAGAATTCAAAACAGGTTTTAGACCAGGGAGAACAACTGATACTTTTATGATCAAAACAGTCTTAACTATTTAAGCATTTATAGATTTAGAAAAAGTGTTCCATACACTTGATAGAGAAGCACTGTGGACAAAATTAAATAGTAAAGGGGTAAGTTGCAAATTTATGAGGAGCACTATTTATATTTTGAGCCTAATAATTAAAACAAAGTAATTTCTAACTGAAAACTGCTTTATTGTTTTTCAAAATATTCTGCTTTATGATCAATACACTTTTGTATCCGTTTGAACCATTTGTCAAAGTCAACTTGAGACACCTCCAAAACATGGTTTTTGAAGTTATCAGCGGCTTCTGCCCACGAAAATTGTTGTTCACAAAATTTATTATTGCTGTTTGGGAACAAAAAGAAGTCATTAGATGCAAAATCAGGACTGTATGGCAAATGACCCATGAATTTGATTTTTTGAGCCTTCAAATACTCTGTTGTTAGATGAGATGTGTGCGCGCTTGCAGTGATTCTTGTTGGTTTTCCTTACTTCACCAAAGACTTCCAGCAAATAAATGGTTGTGTACCATTTGGCATTGACCATTTTACATTTCTCTAAAGGCACTGTTGCCACATGGCCAGTTTTGCTGAAAAAGCAGGGACCATTTGCTTCGAAGTGCAAACAACTTTTGTTGGACATGTCTCATCTTGAAACACCCATACAGTCGAGTGCTATTTACGTTCTGGCTCATACACATACATCCATGATTCGTCACCTGTTACAATTTTATATATATGCTAATGGCTTCATTGCCAGATGCAAGGCATTAGAAAACAACAATTTTATGTACATCTTTTGAGGCACCGCCATTGTATTTCTTGAGCATTTTTGTACACCAATCGACACGAACATCTTTCTGAGATTGCGTCAAATTATGTCGGATCAAACGAGAGCAAACCTTTTCCATGGCTAAATAATGATGCAATATTTTATATATGCTGGTGGAACTAATGTGCAGGGTTGCCTCAATCTCACAATATGTTGCATGATTTTGCATTATCAGTTTTTGCACAGCATCAATGTTTTCTGGCACAACTGATATTGGATGACCTTCGCACACTTCATCATTGAGCAAATGGCCACGATTAAATTTTATAACAGTGTTTCACAGTGACAAAGAATGAAGCTTCATTGCCAAACATGGAAGTTAATTGATTGATGTACTCTTGTATTGATAATCCATGTCTAACGTCGTAATAAATCATTGCATGAACATTTTCACAAGTTAATTACATATTTTTGTTGAGAGACAAGTTTTAAGTTAATACAAACAAAACAAATGATGCTCTATTGACAAAACATCTGAAGTAGATTATGGTCAACAATATCGTACTTTCCATGGGAAACGTCAAATGCCACCTACAACATTCAGGGTTGCCAAGGCTCCAAATATAAATAGTGCCCCTCTTATTGAAGTACTGTGCAAGATATATCAGGGAAATGAGTTTTGCATCAAACTGCAGGGAAATAAAGTAAAAGATTGCTTACAGAGTAAGGTGGCGTAAGGCAGAGATGTAAACTGAGCCCTGTGCTATTTAATCTTTATATAAATGATATCCTACAGAACATTTTGAAAAACTGGGTTCACTCACCACTTATTCATAATCAAGAAATCCCAGGGCTATTGTTTGCTGATGACTCAGTAGTTGTTTAAATATCTTGTGGAGGAATGAGAAGAGCAATTGAGGCAATAAGTAGTTGCTACAAAAAATGGGTGTTAAAAGTGAATGAAAAGAAAACAAAGATTATGGTTTTTAAAAAGGATACAGATTGCTTAAAGATGACAAATGGGAGATAAATGGAAGAGAAATCAAGGTCGTAAAGAAATTTATTTGGGGATAAGGCTGAGTTGCGATGGTAGGTGAACTGAACAGAAAAAACTGGCTTTAGCAAAAGTTAAAATAGCCTTTGTAAGTGTTGTAAGAGCATGTTTAAGGAAATTGCCTGATATTAAAGTCAAATGGCTTGAAAGGATCTATATTGCTATAGTAGAAAACAAAATGCTACATGGGGCAGAGATATGGGGAATGGATGAAGCATGGGGAGTGGATGAAGCATGAGCAGAGGTGGGACTTTATTAACAGATCCTTCTGTAAATATATTCCAGGCCTACCATTAGCATCACCTAATAGGGTAGCACAACTAGAGTTGGGAATTCAACTAGGGTAAAAATTATCTCAAGGGTAATGAAATATTTATATAGATTAGTCTATTTGGAGGAAAGCAATATTATTAAGGAACGTTTTCTTAAGCAAATGGGAAGGGTCTTGGACACAAAAAGTAAGGGAATTGATGGAAAAGATAGGTATGGGACATATTTGAAGGAATGGGGAATATTGTTATAGAGGCTTTTCGAAAGAAGTAGAATCAAGATATTGACAGTCTAGTTATTTTTGCTAGTACAAAGGAGAAAAGCTTGTTGAAGATATACAGGGAAATAAAAACAATGTGGAAGAGGGAAAAGTACAAAGATGTGTGATAAGAGGGAAAAGTACAAAAATATGTGATAAGCTAGGGCGAGAAGGATTTGCTTGGGCAAGGACAGGAGTCAGAAATTTGAAAGGCATCTGACATAAGGATAAAGGGAAATGACCAATGTGTGGAGATGATGCAGACTGGCATGGTGTACTGTACTATACTGTAAACAAACGTATAAAGAGAACAAATTTGGCAACAAAAGTGGAATAGTTTTAAAGAGGGGGGGGGGGGGGGTGAAGGTATTACTAATCAGGAAAATGTCTGTAAAAGGAGAAAATAATATAATATAGGTGATTACTTGGGGAAAGTCAGAGAGAAATGGTTAAGAATGATTAAGAATATCAATAATTAAAGTTTGAGAAATGGATAGAGAATTTTTCAATACACGAAAAACCAGGGGTTGTGTGTAATGATATACAATTTAAGGCAAGCAGGTAGGAAGGGTATACATTGGGTGGGAATAAAAAAGAAAGTTTAATATAATTTTGAGTCGAACTAATACTCAATGCTCCACTTATTGCTAGTATTTACCTAGAACACGTTAGGTCAGGATCTTCCTATCATCAGCTGTTGTTGACTAATGGACGTCGGTTCGGTGAACTCCTCGGAGGTGATAGGTGCGTCTCTGTCAGTATCTAGATGAACTTGAAATTTGGGTTTTCTTCAAAGAAAGTTTGTTATAATGTGCTAGGAATGTTGTTAATGGTCATTTATTAATGAATATATGAAGAAAGATGAGAAATAAATATTCTAATTTATTCTGTGTAGAACAGTTTTCAATTACTTCTGTGAAGAGTACAAACAGGTCCTTTAGTAATGGAAAAGTTGTGCCATTAAAGCCAAGAAATTTTACACTAACAAAAATCATCCACAATTGTACCTATCAGGTTTTTTTTTTTTTTTTTTTTTTTTTTTTTTTTTTTTTTTTTTTTTTTTTTTTTTGCAATTTACGTCCTCCAACGTTAAGTCATATTGGACGGTGAATGAAGTGGGTGAAATGATGCTCAAATGAGTCCAGGGTCCATGGAGCATAGAGTTACCTGACATTCGTCTTTAAGGAAAAGGGAAAAGCCCGGAAAAATCCTTATCCAGGTAACTCACCGTGACCAAGATTCAAACTCGGGACCTTTTGAACGTGAGGCAGACAGGCTACCATCTACGCTACTGAGGCGGGCGAGTTACCTATCAGTATACATATTGATTTTGTGAGTTTAACAAAATATGCGAGAGTTCCAAGTAAATATTGGAAAGGTAGAAAACAAGCTCCATTTCACTAAGATGACTTTCAAACTGTTAACATCCAGCCCTTCAAATCATCTTTCACTAGTCCTCTATCAAAGGCACTGGTGATAAACTCGCTTCAAAGTACAGATGTCATGTGCAACCAACTTACAGTAATAGCCAGTATGTTATATACATAAACGCACATGTATATTATCCCTGCAAAAAATATATAGAAGTTGATTAACATAAAAAGTTTACATCCTCCTGGTCACTGCTTGACATAGTATTACTCGGATCACCAAATGTTACTCAAAAGAGCTGTATGTACTCTGCTCCTAAAATTTACACAAAATCTCCAAGAATGAATGGTGGGGTTATCTAAAGATTGTTATGAAACCTTATTACATGTTATGGAATTTCAATCCAAGCAGCTTCTTTTTGAATTATACACCTCAAAACCTGGATAAACACCTAAGGGCACATCTGCAGATTCACACTAAATAATACTGGTTTCCTTGCGAACTTCTTTTTTGCGACACACTAGACATTTTCAAAATGGTTGCAACTTTTTTGGTTGTGGGTGGTATCCTTTTAGGGAAGTGTTTTCTCTCAAGTATGAGGGGTGCTGTAGTGGTGGATTTTTTACCCCCTAGTATGAAGAGGCCTCTGAGTATTATAGTACTCAATTAGGTTACAAGCTATTTATACGCGCAAGTACAGATAGGTCAATATCTTGCATGAATTTACAGCTCTGCAAATTACTAAACAATTGTGTATGTTTACACCTAGTGACACAAAAATACTTTTTTTACCATTTAACTTTTTTGTAAAGAGGGATAGCTAGTATTAGCTGATCCACACCACCCATATTTGACCCATCATTTACCCAAACAATGGAGTAGCTAACATGCCATCTGTAGACCAGTACACGTCTAATGTAGGCTTACAAAATAAAACATGTACACTGTTCACTTCTGAATTATCCTCTTAGCCCCAAATTTGCCTTTAGAGGTCAGGGCTTCTTTCATCCTACTCACATATACCTACATTTGTTTTAGTGACAATGAGAGACACTAAGTCAGCAATAATTTTTTTGTGTGAAAATGTCAGTTGGATGTCAGAAGTTAGCTGTACACCAGAAAATGTTTATTTGTCTATATGTCTATCTGTGTTAAGAGTTATTTTGACCACTTCGCAGAGCTGATTCTTCATGGATGCCTGAAAGAAGCGGGTCATTCACTTCCTCACTGCTACAGTATGCGCAAGATATCTTGAGCGATCGGGCTCCAGCCCTCACTCGGTAGGTTTCAGCTAACTCCGTGAACACAGATGACAACTTGGAAACATGAAATGCGCTATACTAGTACACTACACTAGTACACTGACATCTAGTGACTAATATGCTAAGCTTTTACGCGCGCTTTTTGTTTTCTGGTGCATTCATTTTATGCAAGTTTGAGGTTAATTACTATAGCTTAACCAGTTTGTAATTATGGCTAAGGGCACACCAAACTCATCATCATATGTATCTTCCGAGCAACGAACTCTGACTAGGAAACATGTACGTACAGTCGTGCATAGTAATGGCCGCAAAATAATAGCGAAAGTTGCAGAAAGTTGAGATATAGAAAAGGATAACAACCAGTTAATGTTCCCACTCAGCACATCAATAAAACGACGTACTGCTTACACAGGAAAAAGCGTCAGCACTGTCAGGCATATTAAATCGTTTTGTACATCTCATCCTAACGAATCTCCAAAAACACCAGGAAAAAGCAGGTAAGGCTGTGATCTGTGTATGGTAATAACTAATAGTGATGTTTTCTTTCTTTCTTCTTTTCCCTTCAATCCGTTCCTTTTTGGCTTCCGCCTTTTCCTTATATCTTGCATTTTTATCTTTCTTTTTCTCTCGCTCTGAGCCCTTTGTATATTACTATATATATTTTTATTTCCCTCCATAGTATATTTGTTTACTATTTTTATGTGTTTCATTAATAGTACATATATAATCATATAGCTTATCAGATTGAGTTCAATTCAATGTTTGTCCACCGATCTCACACTTGCGGCGCATATCTTCGCTTATCTTACATGCTATTTTGCTGAATTGTGTTTTTCAAGGTTGATCACACTGCAGAAACAAAAGAGGGTTAGCTCTCGCATCTTCCCCTCTGGCCCAAATGACCTTGTTGTCGACGGGCCCTTAAACAGCACACACTCACTCTTCCCCTCTGCCTGCACCAGAGACCCGCATTTAGCACGTCAGGACCGCTCGACTCACTTGCAGCGACGAGCATGAGACGCTACGTAACTGGATGACGTCATAATTCACGGCCCGCCCGCTCGGTCTTGAGAAGACCGTGTCACTAATAGCAGTGAGTGAGTGACTCGGGTTTACCCACACCTGCAGATGCTCCGGCTTCTCTTTCCTTGCTCTTTTCTTCTTCTGCTTCTTTTTTGCCATTAAAGAATCAGTAGGTTCATTGAGGAGTTTGAGTATCATACAGTAGGTACGTAAAACAAGAAGCTATTAACAGTGAAGCAAACAAATATATATAAATATAATAATTTGTAATTTAAAAAAACTTCACTTATCTTTTAAGAAATGATGAGCGTATTTCTTACAAAATGAATAGGATTATTATTACAGCATTATTATTATTATAATTATAGGATTATTCACGAAATCACGGTCCTATTCAATAATAATAATAATAATAATAATAATAATAATAATAATAATAATAATAATAATAATAATAATAATATAATTAATAACTTAATTTTAATCAAGTCTTTTTAAGGTAAACCGATCGACACCATTCTGTTCTCGATTTCTTTTCCCAAATTATCACCTGATATGTTCTGATCAGGAAATTTCGCAGTCATAAGAACTACAGATTGGAATTTCCAATTTTCTGAAATGTAATGGCCCGTGATAGTAGTGTAGTTGATTTACTTGTAATCATCCGACCACATATCGGTAGTGCATGCTAGCAAACAGTTTCCTGCTGCATCAAGAACACAAGGAAGTGTGTCTTGTCGTATTCGGTCAGCAATTTCATGTACATTACGGGACACAGTGCGTGGATCTAGTAGTACTTTATCAATGTCTATGTTTCCGTATTTAGCCCCGATTTTACAAGATTGTGTGTCCTAGTACAAAACCCTTTACCAGCAACAGTTTCAAATGGACGAATGTCACTTTCGCACATGAGTCCACAGCTCCTTGTGATGGTCTTCCAGTCTTGTTTACTAACACTGACTGTAGCAGAAATGGAACGGGGAACCAAACACTTGTGTCTAATCAGGATTGACGTTCCTGAGTTGTGAGAAAGAACTTTAATGCATGTTTTGCACTGTGCAAATCTCAGTTTAATTTTTCCATCCGCTGTGTAAATTTCGTACCCGACCTTTCTCTGGTAATATATACTCCACTGCCCACTTTGTGTTTAACGCTGTCAGCAGACTCCATTTCCATTTTCAACTTCCGCAATGCAACAGACAACTAAATAGTCGATCAAGTCACGGTCGGGCTTGGCTCGGCTCGGGTCACTCTAGGACCGCTGTATAGTAAACAGCTAGGTAAGCAATGAACCTGCTGCCTTCTTCCCCTCCCAATTATCCCTCCCTATGTAGTGACTCGCGCTGCCGTTGCATGCGAGCATGGGCGTGAGTGATGCAAGAATTGCCGGTCTCTAGCCTGCACCACCCCGTAAATCCAGCGCTCTTCTTATCTTGCGCATACTGTACTTATATCCTAAACACCTCCCTCATAATTGCCTTCAAAATCCAAATCAGGTCAAACAGACAAAAATTTTTCCAGATTTTCTAAAGTGATATCAGAAGCCCATACATATCCTATGCAATCTAATTCATTTGCTACATTACTGGGATAAGTCATGGTTAACATTGAAATTTAACAAATTCAAATGTGCCATTCATTTAGCTCTACATTGCTATAAGAAATCATTTTGAACGAGAGAGTATAAATATATATTTTTTTACGTCCTCCAATGTTAAGTCATATCGGACGATGAATGGAATGGGTGAAATGGTGCTCAAATGAGCCCAGGGTCCATAGAGCTACCGAGGCGGGCAATCTTTGGTTGTGAAATACTGCAATAACAGATGCTGCCAGATGTCCGCGCGCGTGTGTGTGTGTGTGTGTGTGTGTGTGTGTGTGTGTGTGTGTGTGTGTGTGTGTGTGTGCGTGCGTGCGTGCGTGCGTGCGTGGGTGTGTGTGTGTGTGTGTGTGTCTTTGATAAATTCAAAAAAGTCTTCAAAAAATAGAACATTCAACTAGCACCAGTCAACCATTACTCCTTAAAAAAACCTAATATGCTCTAACATCAACGATACCATTTCATATAACAAAAATTCTGGTATATATCAAATTTAATGCTGTGACTGTAGTCAAATTTATATTGGAAAAACCAAAATACATTTAGAAACAAGAGCAAAGGAACACTTTAGGAACATAAAATATAAACATCAGCAGTTGCCACGTATTTTTGGGAAAAAAAAAAAAACACAACATAAATCCAGAACCAAAACTACTAAAACATACATCAGGAAAACAAGAACTGTCCACATGGGAACAAATCTTCATTTCCAAAAATAGGAACAAGGTATTCAATTTTGAATTCCCCAGAAAGATTTGCTCAGCAAGTTCCTCGAACCACCACCAAAGGAGACCTATGACATAATATTGCCAGCTACACCACAGAGAACCAGTCGATGTCACGTTGACAATGGAGGCAAATAGCCTCTGAAACATGTTCTGGGAAATTTAAAAGTAAGAGTTGTTTAGTGTCATTAATCAACTCCCTATAGTGAGTGAGTGAGTGAGTGTGTGGTGTTTTAGGGCCCGTCGACAACAAGGTCATTTGGGCCCGAAGTTAACACTAAGAACTAAAAGCTACACAAACTAAGCTAAAAAGTAAAATAAAATAAAAACACTCGACTATTAAAAGTACATAAAAAACTCATCCCAGTACTAATAATTTAAAATCTCTAAAATTAATAAATATAAAATCCAAGTCAGACTTGTTTATTAAAACCGATTTCAGCAACAAACCGCAGTGCCTTAACCACGGCCACTGGGTCGTCCCCTAAAACACCGAGCAAGTTAGTCCCCAAGCCCAAAGACTGGCGAATGCGGGCGTACTGCGGGCAATCGAGCAATACATGCCGCACAGTGAGGCGTACTGCACACGGAGCACACACAGGGGCCGGTTCCCCTCTTAACAGATGGCCACGAGTCGCTCATGTGTGCCCAATTCTCAGCCGGGTGAGTATCACCTCGGCCCGCTGGTTATCCATGCAGGAAGTTGGCCAGGGTTGTATGCTCTCCTTTATCGCCCGGAGTTGTGTGCCTTCCAAAGCTGTCCAGGATTGCTGCCAAGCAGATAGGAGTTGGCGACGGAAAAAACGTTGCACATCCTGGTATGGCACCGTAGTTGTTAAACTCTGGGGCAAAAGGCAAGCGGACTTAGCAGCCGCATCCGCCTCCTCGTTCCCGGAAATCCCCACATGGCCTGGGGTCCAAGTAAAAAAAAAATGGTATCCGCGACTGAGCATTTGCGAGATCTGGGCCTGTATTTTTAAAACAAGGGTGTGAGCGGCAGTGTGCTGTTGCAAGGCCTGAAGAGCACTTAGAGAGTCAGTGCAAACAATAAAAGAGCCAGGAGCTAACTTGCAAATAAAAAGGAGCAAATAGAAGATGGCATAGAGCTCTGCGGAGAAGACCGAAGTGGAGTCCAGAAGGTGAAATTTATGAGCCTCACCGTTAATGAAGAACGCATAACCCATAGTGCTACCTAACTGAGAACCGTCTGTAAAGACCGGAACATAGGGTAACGTCCCAGTAGTACGGCAAAAAGTTGTTGAAACACCGAATGTGGAGTAGCGAGTCTAGAGTTGCTGGAAAGAGCGAGATCGAACCACGCACGATTGAGCTGCCATGCAGGATAAGGGCTGATGGACGACCTCTCCACGCAAGGCATTTGGAGGCCATGCGAATGTAGGAGATCCCGAAATCTTATTCCCATGGGGCGTGTCCGAGAACCAGGGCGCATATAACGGTGGACTAAATCTGGACACACAACTGGTTTGAAACAAGGATGATTGGGGTAACTTGCCAATTTCGAGACGTATGAGCAGAGTAACAGCGAGTGACGAATATGGAGTGGAGGTTCGCCTGAGTCTGCATACAGGCAGTCGACTCGAGTGGTGCGGAAAGCTCCTGTGGCAAGGCGGATACCAGTATGATGCACGGTGTCTAAAAGGCAAAGTTTAGAGGCGGTCGCTGCGCCATAAATAAAACTGCCGTAGTCCAGCTTGGACCAAACCAGAGAGCGGTACAGCCTCAACATCACCGTGCGATCGCCCCCCCAAGATGCTCCAGATAATACCTTCAGCACCCGAAGAGAACGATCGCAAGAGGCTCGAAGGTGACGAATGTGGTGCTCCCAGTTGAGTTGTCTGTCCAAGTAGAGGCCCAAGAACTTCAGGTGCGAGACAAACGGCAGGGGTGTGCCGTTCAAATGAAGATCAGGAGGCGGGTGAATACCTCGTAGGCGGTCAAAGTGGATACACTGTGTCTTCGCAGCTGAAAAGCGGAAGCCGGTTTGAAGCGCCCAAGCTGCTAGCTGGGTGATGGTCAGCTGCAGTTGGCGCTCAATGTGATCTATGTTGGCTGACCTATAATAAATTGCGAAGTCGTCAACATAGAGTGATGATGGAATTCCGCTTCGAACAGCACTGGTGATGCAGTTGATAGCTACGGCAAAAAGGGTGACGCTCAAAATCGACCCTTGAGGTACGCCGTTCTCCTGTATCCGCTCCCGGGATATCGTGTTTCCTATGCGGACACGAAAACAGCGAAGTTTTAAAAAGTTGCATAGGAATTCGGGTAGATGACCACACATACCGTAACCATGTAGGTTACGGAGTATGCCATACCGCCAAGTGGTGTCATAGGCCTTTCCAGGTCGAGGAGCACGCCCACGGCATGCTGTTTCAGTAGAAAGGCATCGGAAATATACCTCTCAAGGCGAGATAGATTATTGACACTTGAGCGATGGCGACGAGAACCGCATTGCAAGTTGGACAGATGGTTATGTTTTTCTAGCCAGCAATTTAACCGAGCGTTTATCATTCGCTCAAAGGTCTTACAGATGACACTCGTCAGGCAAATGGGGCGGTAGCTAGATGGAAGGGTACGATCCTTCCCGGGACGAGGGATTGCAATGACAATACCCTCTCGCCAGGAGGAGGAGAAAACCCGCTCATGCCAAATGCGGTTATAGATGTTTAAGAGGAAACATATCGCCTCAGATGGAAGATGTAGCAGCAACTGTCGGTGTACGTCATCGGGACCTGGAGAAGAATCCTTTGCTAACCTTAGAGAATGGGCGAGCTCGGCAGCGGTAGAAGGTTGGTTGTACGGCTCGGTGCAGTCACTATTAAAATTAAGTGGTACCCAATCCGCCTTTTCCTTAATATGCAGGAAGAGAGCGTCATAACGGGCAGTTTGGCTATTAGCAGCAAATGTGGTAGCTAGGGCTTCAGCTATGTCCTGCTCGGTGGTGCACATGGAACCGTTGATGGCAAGGCCGGGAATTACCATCCGGCGATACTTGCCATACATCCGCCGAACAGCTGAGCATACTTGTTGGGTAGAGCTGCGCCGGGAAAGGTAAGACACATAGGCTTCCCAAGATTTACACTTTGCGTTGCGCAGTATAAAACGTGACCTAGCGCGAGAACGTTTGAAGGCGACGAAGTTCCCTTCCGTCGGGTGCCGCTGAAAAATGCGCAAAGCACGTTTGCGTGCTTTGACAGCCAAACTGCATTCCTCAGACCACCACGGTACAGGGATACGACGTGGTGTAGATGAACCTCGAGGAATACTGGATTCTGCTGCGAGCAGGATCGAGCAAGTAAAATATTCGACCATTGCATCGATGGTGTCGAAACCATCGTCGATGAGGTGTATGAGGGAATGGAATTTTCCCCAGTTAGCTTTGGAAATAATCCAGCGAGGATGTCGAGAAGGTACACATTGGCGGCCAGAAAAATGAATGTTAATGGGGTAATGATCACTGCCAAAGAGGTCGGAAAGTACTGACCACTCAAGTAGTAGTACTAATGACGGACTGCAGAAAGAAAGGTCTAGTGCGGAATGTGTACCATAAGCAGATAATAGGAATGTCGGGTCACCAGTATTTAGCAGAAGCAGGTCAGACTTATCGAAGACGTCTACGAGGAGGCATCCATCCTGCTCGTCTATATTGCTAAGCAATAGAAAGCAGTCAGAAGCAGAAGTTGCTAAGTCACTGTTTCAAAATTTTTCAGGAGAGCTGCTCAAAGTTTTCAAAAGTAATTTGAAAACCAAAATAGTAATACAAATGAAAGAATTTTATGTGATGGGTCCGTTTGGAGGTACAAATTACTATGCTGAAGTGCTTCTCACGGTTTGACATATGTAGCATGTGTGACAGGATATTTTATTAGGACTTAACAACTTTTAATTTAAAATGGATGAAAAGTTATTAAAGTCACTTGACTTAACAGCTTCTGATTCTTAATGTTAGAGTTGTTCCATTATACAATATTATATTATATAGCCATGGATAAACTATTACTTTATTTTCACCATTACATCTCTACTATGGACTAATCCAGTATGCACTTCATGGACTGACATACAACATTGTCATCAAAACATCACTCCATCTCTACTCATCTTCTACATCACTTCCATATGTCATTGTGTCATAAACTGTGGTACCTTCTAGCAGAGTGACATGTTCCAGTAGTGAACGAACATCATATTTTGCCTTCTTAATCTTCCGAAGCCTATCTGGTATGTTTTTCGCACTATCACATGCCTTGTGTAAGGCTTGCAACCTCACTACTCTCCTCAAAAGAGACTGGGGACGATTAAGTGAGGAAGACATTGTATTGACGAACTTCTGGTACAAATACTCTTTGGAAATACACACCCCGGATTAAAGTGAATTCAGGAATACTTCTTACAAGAACATGGTCAAGGGCATCTTTGAAGTAATAAACTTCAACAACAGGAGTGCCGTCATATTCCCCATTATCGGTCAGTGGACGTTTGACATGGACATCAATGGGCTTCTTCTGTAGTAAATCTTTTATCAATTGAAGTAATGAGTTGGTATTCAAACACAACATCACTTAAAATATCCTTACTTGAACAATTGTTTCGGAGACCGGCTCGTCCCCATCATCAGCAACTATCCAACTGGTTGGATCCGTGGTTTCTTGAAGTGAGCTGGTTGTTTGAGGTGACATCTGTTGATTGTGAGATGAACTTCCAAAGAGAGTTTTCAGGCGGCAATTCGAAATTTAACGTATACTGTTTGTTTTTTATAATTAGCAACTTCTCCCAAACATCGAGCTCAGCTGCATTATTGGCTGGCTTTAATAGTTTTATATTTGGTACAATTTCATGATTGGTAGACCAAAAATGGTGGGCTATTGCTGATTTTTCCATTTGTTTGTATTTCACACATCTCATATGTTCCTGTAATCTAATTTGTAAACTTCTTTTGGTTTTTCCTATGTAGAACTTATTACAGTCTGAGCAGTTTATTTTGTATATACCTGATTTCTTGTTTTCAGGTACTGGGTCTTTCAGGTTGTTGCATAATAAGTTTTTTAAACTGAATTTATTTATTGGGGCTAGGGTGATGTTATACTTCTTGAATATCTTGTTGAATTTATGATGTACTTTGGGATGATATGTGAATTTCTTGAACTGTTTCTCGGATTTTGAATCTGTTAGTTTTGTGGTATCCAATATGTGTTTTTGTTTCTTAAATTTCCAAATTTTCTTTTCTAATAATTTTTTACTGTATCCATTAATTGCAGCTATGTTAATCATTTGGTTATATTCTTTGTTGTATTCATTCTGTTTCAATGGGATGTTGATTAGTCTATGTGCTAAACTGTTTAAAACTGCATGTTTGTGGGGTGTCGGGTTGTAGCTATCGTTCTTGATGTAATTGTCTGTTTGTGTTGGCTTCCGGTAGATGCCAAAAGATATGTTATTTAGTTCATGAATTATCTTCAGATCTAGGAAAGGTAGGTAGCCATCTGTTTCTATCTCTATTGTGAACTTTATTGTTTTATTCTGTATGTTCAGTAGTTTTAAGGAATCTTGTATGAATTTGTGTGGAACAATGGCAAAAATATCATCAACATATCTGTACCAACATTTGAAGATGTATGGGAAGGATGATGTGATATGTGTTTCAAAGTAGCTCATAAAGAGGTTGGCTAGGAAAGGTGAAAGTGGATTGCCCATTGTTAGGCCTGAGGTCTGTTGATAGAATTGACCGTTGAATGTAAAGAAATTTTGATGTATGCATAAATGAGTAAGTTTTGTGAGATCTTCTATTTCTTCGGTTGAAATGTTAGTCTGTCTGAGCCATTTTTGAGGAGTAACATAAGTTCATCTGTTGGAATACTGGGAAAAAGAGAGGTGACATCAAATGATACTAGTTTGTCTTCTGTATCCAATTGTAAATTTGAGATCTTGTCTACTAAATCTAATGAATTTCTAATGGCTAGGCTGTGGAACTGAGGACTGTTTCTAACCTTTTGCTTCAAATAATAATAATCTTTTATCAGTTGCACACATGTGAAAGGGACTAAGACTTATCCATTGATCGTTGTTCCTTCTTCTCAATATTGCCAAAAATTCTGTCAATAGGCATGAAAGAGTGCCCTGGTATTGGGAAGTACAGATAAACTTTCTGAAAGTGCACTTGAGGGAGGTCTAAAAATGTCTAATCTAAAATTTATTAACAGCTGATATCAAACAGCTTGGGTGGCACAGTGTAGTAGCACTACCAAACAGCTAATGCGGCAACTACTTGACTTGACATATAACTCAAAAAGGCTGACTTAACTTTTATTTCTGAAATTGATGCCCGTTCAACATGCCAGGGTCATAATAGGTTTGACCTAACATCTTCTGATCCACAAATCTTTTAGCACTATCACAGAACTGGTATTCAGAGAGCTTATTGTATTTAACAGGATTTCTCAAAAACACTGACTTAACTTCTGAATCTGAGTGCTTCAATTTACAAACACAAACACAATTTTAATAAGAAAGAAGAAGCATTAAAACTACATAAAACGTGGTACTCAGCTTTAGAAAATACATTCATAGCTAAATCATGTACTTCATTCTTAAAAAACCATGCCCATTTGAACCCAGATCAGGACCACTCAGATAACGGGAGGGCGGTACCTTCCAGCATATATAAGCCAGTTCCCAATGCCGACAATTAGGTAGCTACGAAGAGTACAAGGAGAACTTTTCTACACCACTGATGATGCTTGCTGCAGTTGCAAGCAAAACGTCTGGGAGAGAGATGAGGAAGCCCAATGGACCCACAGCCTTACAGCCCAGAATCTTCTACTGAACATGTTGCCGGCTGTGAAAGCCTACGTTTGTTAATGAATCTTCACAGATTGCGAGGTAATGGTCTTTCTGGTCTTCACTTATGAGCCATGGGACAAATTTGACAGCAACGTGATGAATTCCAAGATGCTGCGTCAGGATGTCTAAAACATGATCCAAATGAAATGTTATATTCTTCTGCAATCTCTTGGACAGTCAGTCACTCTTTGATTGGCACGCTGACATTTCAGACATGAGTGTCAATGATAAACGTTGAAGGGCATCCTGAAAAAGGGTCACCTTTAACTTCCGTATAGCTATTTTTAAGCTGCATAGAACATTCATAACACAGAGTAAGGCTTAAGCACTCATCACTGTAGGTTTCCTGCATCATTTGGTGTAACTCTGCAAAGGTTTTCTTGAGTTTCACGCAAAATTTAATACAAACTTGTTGCCCCTCTAATAATGCCATTTCAAAATGTGCACACTACAACACATTGTTCTACTCAATAAAGCAATAAATAACAAGACATACAATAATGAAACTTCCAGCAGTTACACATTTAAAGACAGGCATGTGCAAGGATACCAACCACATTTTGCTCCAACTGGTGCAAAATTACAAATGTTTCAAAATTTTTTGAACAGACCTCATTAAACTACTTACTTTAATTCACATTGTAGCTTTCCAAATCTAAGTGCTTACAATAGCAAGATCCAGACAATCCTAAAAAAACTACTTACTTTACTTCATGTTGTGGCTTTCCAAATCTGTTCTTTTTACATTCATTCTGACCACGAAATAATCCAATAAGGCCTCTGCTTTGTGGTGTCATGGCTAGCTCACCAAATGCCAAACTTTCTGCTTCATATCCAGCTTTTTGCCCCTTTTCTACACCGGTTCGTACTACTTCTATGATCTGTGGAAAGTAAGTTGTTTAACAGCAAGGTAAACTTTAGTGCATTTCATTACAAAAGTATTAGTAATTTAGCTCCATTTATCTTTTATAGTTTTTTTAAAAAATGCAGGACAGATTCTATGAAATACTTTCACAGAATAGCTTACTTCCTAACAATGTTAGAAATGAAGATCTTATACTTTTACATCTGTGATACAATTGAGAAACTTTATTTTTTTTTTTTTTTTTCAAAACTTGATAAATGCAGAATATTGTATTTTCCATAAAATTTTATTTTCACCTCAGAAAGACGTTAGGGGGAACTTAATATTTTCTCCAGTATTACATCTTACTATTTTAAACAAAATGTCCCAATAACATACACTGAAAGAAAATGTTCAGTACGTACGATTACAGTGTGATCTAGTTAGTTTTTCCAAAAGCCAATGCCTGTATAAGAGATAAATATTCCAATTATGTTAGTCTTATTTTTCCCCTCTATTTGTATGAAATTATTATGTATTAGAATAATCCCTATGCTAAATAAGTAGTACAGTTTCTTAATGGTTTATGTTATTAGTTACTACATATTAAATATTTTATCTTAATTTCTTTTATTAATGAGTTTAATTTAATTCTGTTAATTTTACTGAGAATAACCCTAACAGAAGTATAACACAATAATATTAATGTTAATATATTGAATAATATAGTAAAATGAAAAGATTTAATAGTGCAATAGAGAGAGCTAATGAATTAGGAACAGAATGCACAGCATTTTCTCACTGTGCATGTGGATCCATGATTCAACGCTGAGCTGCTGCAATTAAGGCCACATTACTGACAACCGTGCTCTGGTCTGGCTATGTAGTAACAAGGTGTAGTACAGTTACTATGAGTTATAATTTAATCCTGTATTTAGCCACAACATATTATGGCTTAGTACATATCTTCTATTGTGAAGTGTATTACATATATATTTATGATATGTAATTTGCAGAAAAACTTTTGGATATAAAAGTTCCAGGCCATAGAAAGTGCTCAGTCTAAGTTTAGTCATGTTTGGAGACTTCTTCCCAAAAAAAAAAAAACAATTTAGCATCTTTCACAACAGAGAGGATTTTCTTATGGCGCTGTGCAAATAGCTACTAAGTTGAAGTGAGATCCCTATAAATAACTGTGGCACATGCTCTTTAACCAAGTGATCCGTGTACGCACATAATTTGTAAGGGAGTCTCAATAATAAAATAGATCTATATTTTATATTTAACGGTTCCACCTTCATTGAAATATGTGCAGTCAAAAGAATCATTATTGGAGCTCTGACAAACCCAATATGGTTGAGGTACCCCTCCATGATGAAAAAATTGGTGTATGATATGCCAAGAGTGGAGAAGTGTTAAAGGACCATTTTTTTTTTTCCAAAATCAACAGCTGACTTCCCTAAATACACAAATACAATTTTTGCCCAACTTTTTAGAGAATTAATAAACAAGCAGCATGATTTTGCCTGTCAAAAGTGAGATAATTTATATGCCTCTAGATTAAGAGAATATCAATTTAACCATGTAAAACACAAATATAAAGAATTTACTTTCAATATATCCACTGATAAGTGACAGGCTTTTAATACTATCAAATTAAGGAAATCAGGAATTAATTTAGAAAGGGTATGTATGTTATCTGATTAAAGTTGACAGCCTCAATTTCTATTTCATTTGTCAAATCTTTAATACAATTTCTGCTATTTAAAAGCTGTACCTATGTTTTATAAAATGAGAGTATACTTAACAGGAATAAGTGAATATTTAAACTGCCTCTTGAAAAAATGGGCATGATTGTTCAACTGGCATTGCCTGGTGAAGGTCACAAAAAAAAAAAAATCATAGCGCTGACAGCAATAGTTCATTGAAGTAATTTTTTTAATTGTACCAAAACCATGACCTGACACATTTAATGAAACAAAATAAGATGAACTTACATTTAGTGCAAAAAAAAAAAAAGAGCATATGTATCTGTAGTGTGTGTACTCTACGGCTTTAATATACACTTAGGCAATGCAATTATGTTTACTCATTTATGCAACATTGGAAGAATTTAGTAACAGTGACGCCAAAATTAATTGCAGAAACTATTTTTAGTCGGTTTTTTGACACTTCGTCATTTACGTTTTTATATTATTGATTTTTATATTACAGCTGTCATTTCCTCAACCGAACAGCTATGTTTTCACAATTGGATTTTAACTTCAGTTTCATTATTTATAGTTATATTCATTGTGAACCATTTTCTCCAATTTAACTTATTTTATTCTTTAACACATCATTTATTTCAATCATGAATTCTGTCTAAAATTTAACTTGCTCAGATTTGATCTCTGACTTTGGCATTTACAACAGCTGCTAACTGGCTCAGTTTGTTATTGATATCAGTAGCAAGCTGATCCTGTTTTATTGAGATTTCCCTTGCCATCAGGACCTATTTTTCATTTATACCTTTTTTTTTTCATTAACTTGTCCTGCTTTACAGACACTTCGTTTTGATCACTGGCCAATTTGTTTTGCTTTTCAATGATCTCCCTAGTTAATTTATACTGCTTTTCAGCAATATCAGTAATTATCAGTAATTCAGTAATGGATAAGCTAATTTATTTTGCTTTCCTAAAATATCCTTACCTAACTTACCCTGCTTTCCATTAATGTCCGTAGCTGATATTTTATATTATCTTTGGTTTCATCTGCATCAACATTAAAAAGATAAGTGAAGCTTCTACTAGTATTTGATTAGTAATTTTAGAATTTGTATCCCTAATATATTAACATTTAAAAATATATTACCTTAAGAGGTGCAGGATAATGTCCGCCACTCATCTTCATGACCTGCTTCTTTGCTTGCCCAAATACTTTATCTCGCACAAAGTTGTATTTGAGGGCAAAATCCATAACCTTTGACATAAGTGGCTTACTTTTCCTGTCTACTTTGAGGTTACCACTAGCAATGTCTTTGGCTATTTTCACCGCTACTTCTTCTAAATAGTGCATTGTCCTGTAGGCAACAACAAGATAAGTTACCTGGTAATCTAGTTATGTAAATATTAGCAAAAATTGGCATCACAGAGGCAAGATAGAATAAGAATGGAGTGCTCGCTTACTTATTTGGGTTGTGAGAACAAAAGCAAGCCAGTTTTCCAGATCATATAACAAAAATTGTGTTTCATATCTAAATCAGTCAATGAACAATGGAAAGACCCTGGTAATAATTGGAATCATTAACAATTGGAAGTTTTTGAATAGTGAGATTAATTATATTAAATGAGAGTTGGTTATGTTTACACTGTACCTCACTCGTGAAAAATTTAGAACATCTTTTGGGAATCTATGTTCCTATCCTCAGCTAACAACCGACTAGTTGCAGTTGTGTTGTTATAATGATGGTGGAGGTTTCTGCTGGTAATGATATGAACTTGCAGAGTTGGTCCAATGGTGGGGGATCTAAGTTCATAATTTCATCTTTGCTCTTTGTCATATGAATGTTTATCCCATACTGTGAACTCAGTTGCATATCTTGATGTGCTGAGGAGGTTGACTTCTGAAATAATATCATAAAGGTTGTGTTAAAAATGTGCTGATATGGCTGATTTTTGTATTTTGTGCAACAGAGGTATTCTTTTAGTCTAGTTTACAAGGCAATTTTTTTTGTCTTGCCTTGCTTATGTATATTTGATTACACTCTGCGCAAATTAGTATGCAAGATTCTGCCTTTTAAGGATGTGCAGAGTAAGGTTTGTTTGCTGTATCTGCTTTGAGACACTAGAATGATGTTTTCGAAATATTTTCTCAAAACAGATGCAGCAACAGATACAAAACTTCCTCCACACAACCTTAAAAGACAGAATCTCCCACACTGAAAGATCAGGTATTTATCACAAATTGTGCAGACTGTGATCAAATATACATAGGCAAGGTAAAAAGAAACTTGAAAACTAGACTAAAAGAATACCTCCATTACCTAAATACAAACATGCAAAAAATCAGCCATAGCAGCAAATTTTTAAAAGAACCACCATAATATTTTTCTGGAAGACAACCTCCTCAGCACAGCAAGATATGAAACTGAACAACAGTATGGGGAAACATCAATCACAAAAATATAGGACCAAATTATGAACTTTCATCTCTCATCATCGGACCAGCTCAGCAAATTCATATTGCCAGCAGAGACCTCCACTATCAATAGAGCATAAGACGACACAACTACAACTATTTGGTTATTAGCTGAGGATGGGAACATAGAATCTTAAAACATGTTCTAAATTTTTTACAAGTTAGGTATGGTGTAAACATAACCATACCTCAATATAATTTTTTATTAGAATGCAATATGTTCACTGTGTTAAAGGTGGTAGAGACTGCTATAAGCTGTAAACCAGTATACTAATTGAAATAATTTTATGTAAACAAGTTAACATAACTGTTAGTGTTTTACCCCAATTTCAGACCAATTAAGCTTATAGAAAATTAATATATATAATACTGATATGATTTAAATACATTTTGTGCCAAAATAAACACTACTGGAATTAAAACCACATCCTCAAAATCAAGATAGGTCATTAAGTAAACAATGCAATATTAGTATGGCAGTGCATATCTAATTCTGTTTAAAAATTGTGAGCTATACACTATTCACTACAGTTCTGTATATTGGTGAACAAGATGATACAATACAAAAAATTACTATATTAAGCAAAACTAACTACGAAGGCGGGAAGGGTATATATGATATTCATTGATCTAGAAAAGGCATTTGATTCTATTAATAGAGATGCATTGTGGATAAAATTAAGCAGTAAGGGGATAAGTCAGGCATTTATAGAAGTAATTAAAATGATATACCAAGAGAATGAGTTGTGTATAAAACTACCAGGCAACAAAGTAACTAAATCTATATCGAACAAGGCAGGAGTACAGCAGGGATGTAAACTTAGTCCAGTATTATTTAATCTTTATATCGATGGAATTTTAGAGGAGATATCAAGTTGTAGGGTACATTCACCAGTTAATAATAAAGAAATACCGGGGCTACTGTTTGCAGATGACCTAGTAGTTGGGTCTATATCAAGTGGAGGGCAGAGAAGAGCAATTGAGGCAGCCAATTCTTATTGCAATAAATGGGGTTTGAAAGTAAATGAAAACAAAACAAAGATTGGTCTTCAAAAAAGGATATAGGTTGCGTAAGGATGAGAAATGGGAGGTTAATAGAAGAGAAATAGAGGTAGTAAGGAGATTTGATTATTTGGGTACAAGGTTGAGTTCAGATGGCAGCTGGAAAGAAAAAAAGATGTCTGTGGCAAAAGGTAAAATGGCCATGACAGTGATAAGATCATGCTACAGTAAATTGCCAGATATAAATGTCAAATGGTTGGAGAGGATTTATACGGCAGTAGTAGAAAATAGAATGTTACATGGATCAGAGGTTTGGGGAATAGATGAGGCTTGGAGAGAGACTGATAGAGTGCATAGATCCTTTTGTAAATACATATTGGAATTACCAATAGCATCGCCTAATGGGGCAGCACAATTAGAACTAGGCAGGCATTCTACTAAAATTAAAATCTTGTCAAGGACAATGAAATATTTATACAGAATCACTAACTTGGAAGAGGGCAATATAATTAAAGAATGTTTTCATATTCAAAAGAGAAGTAACTGGGGTGGGTCTTGGGCACATAAAATGTATGACTTGTTGAAGCAGATAGGTATGGGTCATTCTTGGATAAATGCAGAGTATGGGTATAGAGGCTTCTGGAAAGAAGTTAAGCTAAGATTAGAAGATATTGACAGACAAGAAATTTTTGCCAATACAAGTGACAAAAGCTCACTGAGATTATATAGAGAAATAAAAACAACCTGGGGGAGGGAAGGATATATAGATATATGTAGTAAGTTAGGGCGAGAAGGTTTTGCTTGGGCGAGAACAGGAGTGAGAAACTTGAAAGGTATAGGTCAAGAGAGGGAGCTAGATAAATGTCCATTGTGTGGAGAAGAGAATGCAGATTTCCATTGTATATTAAATTGTAGTCAAACAAAGATATGGAGAGAGCAGGCTTGGCTACGTAAGTGGGACAGTTTGGGGGGTGAAGTAGTAATTAGAAAAATGTTGTCAGTAAAAGGAGAAAAGAACAGGAGAAATATAGGGAATTATTTAGGGAAAGTTAAAGAGAGATGGCTAAGAACAATTACGAGAAAAATGTAGAGTGGGATAGGTGAAATGGCAAAAAGTGTAAAAAGGAGCAGAGGGCCTCCAATACACAAAAACCTAGGGTTAGGTATATGGGGACTGAATTACTATTCAATGGTGGGCAACATGATAACATGATAGGATTTTCAGGATTTAGGAATATATGGCATATTTCAGTATGGATTTTATAATTGTAATCTTGATTTTGTATTTCCATTTGTTGATGTAAAAGGAAATAAATTACTACAACTACGAAGGCCATACTGAAAGTCATTAGCAACCCATTGTTAAAATTAAAAATCAAACAATTAATAAAAAGAATTGAAGGATCATAATCTAGAGACTTTATACCACATGTTGCTACATTTAGACATTAGCTTCTATCACATGACCACAGGCAGTATTTCCAAAATGGCAGATATCAATGTTTCACTTTGACAGGGTGCTGCAACCGAATTCCTTGTTAAAGAGGGAAAAATTGCTACTGAAATTCACTCACTCAGAACTCATTGTGCCTATGGAGACATCTGCATGGGTGCTTGGTGTCAGGAGATGATTGACACATTTCAAAGATAGGAAAACAAGTATCCAAAACAAGCCCTGTAAGGATCTCCTGCCTACTGTCTCCCCAGAGCACAAGGAAAGAGTTGATGAGATCACTTGAGCAGATAGGTGTATCATTGTGGATAAATTGCTGCACATCTTGCAGTAGGACATAGTACAGTACAAAAATGATACAAAGCTTAGGTTATAAAAAGGTCTGTGCCTATTGGGTCCCATGTTTATTGACCAAAGACTACAAACTTCAGAGAAAAACCATAAGCCGAAAGCTTCTTCAGAGATTCCAAAATAAAGGTGATGATTTCACAAATATTACGACATGTGATGGAAGTTGGTTCCATCATTACGACTTTGAAACAAAACGATAAGAGTATGGAATGGTACCATTTGGATTTGCCATCGAAGAAAAAAGCAAAGACAGTGACATCTGCTGGGAAAGTTATGGGGTATGATCTTCTGGGATGCATAGGGTTGATATGGATGCATTCTGGTTGATTTTCTTGAACCTAGACAAACTATAAATGCTGCCTGATATATCCAGATACTTTGGAAGTTCCATTGTGCATTGACATAAATGCCCTTGAAAGAGTGAGTGAGCCTGGCCTATGTCATTTGGGACCAATGTCAAACTTTAAACTCAAAAGTTGTATAAAATTTAAATCAAGAAGTTAAAGCATGAAATCAAGACTAAAAATGTAAAAGGGTAAAATTATAAAATTACACAAGAAATCTTAAAAATCTAAAATGCTTCTAAATAGAAAATACAAATTAGACTATTGCATTAAAATACAGACAGTTTATTTTCATTTCCACCTTAGCTGACTTCGACTGATGACCCTAAAATTGCCATCCCCTCTGATGTCCGAGAGTCACAAAACCCCCTGCGGTCCATGAAGCAAGACTGGGACCTCTTCATAGAATAGGTATAGCTGCATGATTATCTTTAGACCTGGAACAATTTCTTACAGGCAGCACGTTTGCTATTGTTTGTTGATAGCTTGGGAACTGGAGTCTGCACAGCTGAAGTAATTTGTTCATGGAGATATGGCACTGTGTAATGAGGGAGTACCCGCTGGCAAATCTGTGTGTGTAAGGATCCACAAAAGGCACATGTTGTATGCCAACACTGATAACAGGAGTAAGGCAGGTCACTGAGACAGACTGTGGTGTTAGCAGGTGTAAGCTGCTCAAAATGCTTATTTCAGGAAACAGGAGGCACTCCTTAATGCATAACACCTGTATACATTTTTCATCCTTAAATGTAGGACACTGTTGCAAGCCAGATCGATGGCTCCCTTTACAGTTTACACAGCAAAGTGTCTGGGTGCAGGTACATAAGGTTCACAAACAGCAGAACTGGTACACAAGCCCTTGGTATGTCCAAAACTCTGGCACTGAATACAGCACATTCATACCCACAAAAAATGAACTACAGGGACTTGGTATGTCTGAAGATCAGAAATACTATATGTAAGGGGTATTCTTTATCATCTGATTTTGTATTAATCAGTATACTTGACACACCTGTTGGTTATAGAAGCAGCTCACTATTTCCTTGTTTTAAGACTGCCCAGGCTGGAACTAGTGAAAACTCCTCTACACAATAGGCAGAGTCAGACTGAAAAATTCAATGACATAGCCAGGACCAGCCTCTGTCCAGTTGCTCGAGAGATCTGTGATTCAAATCCCAGCTATGGCATTAAATTTTTCAGTCTGACTCTACTTATCAAAACCTTAGCCTACACATCATGGCTAGTGTGGAAGAACAATTAATTTCCATTAATTCCTCTACAGGATTTAAGTGATCTGTATGAGAGTAATCAGGGCAGGAGCCTAACAAATTTGCTTTCAATAATTTTTAGGATTGGTCTGCAGTGCTCATTTCAATCAATAATATACTATTTCTAGGACATATTGCATGCCTCATCAGGCCACTGACCCTGTTAATGTCACACTTTATATAAAACGGGCTAAGATACTTTACATTTTTCCTTTGCATGCCAAAGTCATAACAAAAAAAGAATCAGTAGGAGGGTTTTTGCACTTATTCATTTTGAATTAAATATCCATCCAGAACTGTCAGCATCAGCCTGCCATCCAGGGATTAAACACAAAAAACACCTAACCTTCTTGGTTTGCGCCATCATGGAGACCCCTCCCATGACCAATCTCAAAGTATACTTCAGCGGAGCTACCCTCTAATCTCCATTGCTAGTCCGTATAAATAAACCGTTCACCATGCACACCCCAGCTTTAAGCCACAGCAATAATTGCCTGTGGTTCCCCACTTTAAGCTAAGGTATGTGTAAAACACATGACGTGGGTTCAGGGGACTTGTGGTTGATTACTCTGGGGTTCCATCAGGGGTAACACGCCTGGCCCGTGATACTAACCCAATGCCAAATGGATGTTGTGAATTAATATAAGCCTGGCCCTCAAAGAGTTTACATGGATCCTACATGACAGTATGGACAGGCTCCGCACATGTCGCAAGCTGTGCTGAAATAGATAGGACAGATCCTTGCTTGCAAGACAGGTCTTACTAAACCTAGAACTTTACAAATTACATCATAATAAAAAGCGAAAGGTGATGAGTACTGACAAGACAGTACAAAAACATGGCACAGTTGGAGGCTGAAGGAGTGAAATGGCAGTGCGTGGCTCAGGACACTGGGATCACCAAATTCTGTACCAACTATAGTAGACCTGAAAAGAAGACCACCCTGCAAAAGGATAAAGCACATCCTCACACTGCCTGTGACACAATGGAGATCAGAACATTTGGGTGGGAAACTCTTTCACATCCTCCCTAAAGTCTTGACTTGGCACACACAACTAACATCTTTTTGGTTCTGTTAAGAAACAAATATGAAGCCAACACAACAAGATGGTGAAGGATATTCAAAAAGCAGCTTGGTGCAACTGGAACAAAGTTCTATCATAAGGGTGTTTTTCAAACTTTCAGAATGATAGGGAAAATGTATGCAAAGAAATGAAGACTATGCTGAAAAGTGAGAGAAAAATCTGTAGATTATGATCATGTGCTTGGTTTATCTAGAACATAGGCAAGATTTTTTTTAAAAATTGTTGCTCGCTAGTTTCAGAATGACCCTTGTAAGTTGTTTTCAGTTTTCTTGAAATATGAATCACCAACAAGAATGCAGAAATACAACTGACTTCATCTTTTTTCAAAAGTGATAAACTGTTATTATTGCCTATCAACTTGCAGCACAATCCTGCTCTGGAGAAATCTATTCTTTTCCTTCTTTCTATTTTATTTACTTACTTTTCTTTTTTATAGTGATTGTCTTCTTTATTCTTTGTGGAGAAGATAATCTTCCTTTTGAGAATGGAAGTTGCTAACTTTTAGATCAAGAAGCATAGTGAAAGCTGAAGATAACTGGAAATAGAACTATTAAACCATAAAACCTTACTTTATAACAGAAGATCTAACCTACCTCTTTTCTGGTGATTCTAATCCTGGACCAAGTGGAGATACTAACAGATCCACTAGGCCCATTTTCTTAGCCCGATCCGCAGGCACGTTTCGACCTGTAAGAGCCATGTCAAGTGCACTTGGAACAGGTATTAAACGCGGCAATCGCTGAGTTCCACCTGCCCCTGGAAGGAGCCCCAGCATAACTTCTGGTAGAGCTAGCATGGTCTTTCTTCCTTTAACTGCAATTCTATAATGACATGCCAATGCAACCTGGAACCATTAACAGCAACCAACTTTACTATACGTATCAATTACCTATATTAAACATTTCATAATTTTTGTATAGTAACATTTATTTAGATTTCTGAAAATATCCAAATTTATTAGAAGGGATTTTTTTAACATCAACTCTGAGATAAAACTGGTAATATTTTGAGATAAACGTATATTGAAAATTACGAATTCTACAGCATTCTCTCACAGTAGCCTTGGTTGAAAAGAAATTAAATATATAAGCTCAGTTTTTAGTTCCCTAATGCACTCAAATTTTTGTGATGTATAATTACAGCCAAAAAGGTTGTAGACAGGAAACAGTATTGTGATTTCATCCAGTTTTTCAAATTGTCACTTCACTAATGTGAACTAATTCCACTGCTCACTGTCACTTCACATTGTTTCAAACTCACTTTACTTCCTTTCATCACTTTGACATAAATGTACACTGTGTAGCCCCATCTTGCATAGTTTACTCACTGGGGAATCAAACCTCAGACATCTGGTACAGTAATAGCACTAACTGCAGATTGCCACAGAAATGACAGCACTTTACTGAAGAATGTTATTTTTATTCCAATGTGTAAGGATTATGATACAATGAAGCACAGACAGTAAAAATCTGCCTAAAGCAAACCCCTTATATGCTGGAAACCTGGAAAAATGGGAAAATTAATTTCAGAGCTGAGCTATTTCCCATGTAATATTATATTATAAGCTGTAAAACTGCCTAACACGAACACTGAAATATTTTTCGGGAACCGTTTGTGTAAATAACCTGATTAAAATAGATTACTTTCTATGTAGTGGGTTACAATGTAAGTATTTTAAAAAGAACAATTTTGAGGGAAACTGTGCTTGCACCGAAGTTTTATGAACCATCAAGTCATAAACTGTACTACTTCGAAGAAAAGGGAAAACAAAACATTACTCTCTTCCAACACACATAAGAGTACAACTGTTTTGCAGTGTGTTTGTTGCTACAAATGATGAAGTACAAGTGGAAGTGGTGATTTTTAAAAAAGTTTGTGTGTACACAAATTCTGTAAAATCAGTTCTAAACATAAGACTATCACTGGAGGAAAAAATTAAGGTTATTGAATACGAAAAGAACAAATGTCCAGCTAAAGTAGTAATGGTGTTGTTTAAAGTGGGAAAAACTGAGATTTATGAGATTTTGGAAAGAAAAAACAAATTAAAGATGAGTGGTTAAAGGGAACAGGAGGGCATGTGAAACGCATCACAAAGTCTACAGAGTATGATGAGCTAAATCGTGCTGTTTGAGTGGTTTGTTAGTGCACAAGCTAAAGAAATTCCCATTTCTGGCCCATTGTTTCAGATACAAGCTTTAGAGACAGCAAGACAATTGGGCAAAGATAATTTCAGAGCTTCTAATGGATGCCTTGAGAGTTTCAAGCATCGCCATAACATTGTTTTGAATTATTAAATTATAGATGAGTAGTATTTATTACACATCGGCTTCACTTACGTACCTATATTGAGGACATGGTTCGCGAAACAAGTCCTTAATATAGGTACGTAAGTGAAGCCGATGTGTAATAAATACGACACATCTATAATTTAATTATTTCGCTTCACTGTGGTGTTCCAATATATTTAAATTTCAATATATTGTTTTGAATATTCCAATGTGTAAAGACTAAGATACAATGAAGCACAAAATTCGTATAATTTTGAGTCCAACTAATACTCAATGCTCCACTTATTGCTAGTATTTACCTAGAACACATTTCGTTAGGATCTTCCTAACATTATCAGCTGTAGTTGACTAATGGATGTTGGTTTGGTGAACTCATTGGAGCCGATAGGTGCATCTGTCCGTATCTTGGTGATCTTGAAGTTTGGGTTTTCTTCAAATCTACAGAGTATGATGAGCTAAATCGTGCTGTTTGAGTGGTTTGTTAGTGCACAAGCTAAAGGAATTCCCATTTCTGGCCCACTGTTTCATATGCAAGCTTTAGAGACAGCAAGAAAATTGGCTAAGATAATTTCAGGCTTCCAATGGATGCCTTGAGAGTTTCAAGCATCGTCATAACATTGTTTTGAATATTCCAATGTATAAGGACTATGATGCAATGAAGCACAAAATTAATATAATTTTGCATCGAACTAATACTCAATGCTCCACTAATTGCTAGTATTTACCTAGAATGCATTTTGTTAGAATCTTCCTAATATCAGCTGTTGTCGACTAATGGACATTGGTTTGGTGAACTCATTGGAGGCGATAGGTATGTCTGTCGGTATCTTTGAAACGATTTAAATGATTATTTAAATCTATTTAGTAATTTAAATATATGTAATTTTGTGATTGGCCGTAGTAATAATTGTATGACGTAGCATTAAATCGGCCAATCACAAAATTAATATAGGAGTAACGATAGTAACGGAAAATCGATAATCTTCGTAGAGATGTTCTGTAGTCTGGGGAGTGATGAATAGTCGTGCAGGATCAAGAAGTTTTATGTAATAATTGGAACTGTTTTTATTAAAAAAGTAAGAATTTCTCGATATGCTGGAGGTAACCTGCAATAGACTAGCAAAATTATTTCAAGACAGCTAATTAATTAATACAGTTGCACACATCACCTCCAAAATTGGCATTTCCGTGGGATCTGTGCACAGAATCCTGCATGAAGACATGAAAATGCTCAATCGGCCATCCTCCAACATAAAAATCCTGTCCCATATGGCGCTGCAACGTGGGAGCCGAATAGGATAAAGAAGAGTGGAGATTAAAACCTCGTACAGCTACGTGGGAATACAAAAGGAAAGGAGAAAGAAGAGAAGAGAAGAAAAAACAAACTGGTTCAAAGTGAGTGAAGTTAAAAAAAAAAAAAAAATAGTAGTAGTAGATTTATGTTGCTAAGAAATCAGAAAATAGTTAAAAAGATGGCAAGTAGAAAAGAAATAACAGTGGAAGGAGAAGCTAGTGATGGTGTAGGAGTGAGTAAGGAAGATGTAGGATTAAGTAAAGATAATGAGTTAATGTTAGAAAGGATAAAGAAAATGTGTAATTTAGATGCTAAAATAGATAAGAATTCAAATGATTTAAAGTCAGAGTTGGAACAAAATGCAAATGATTTAACACAGAAGATGAGTAGTCTAGATGTTAAAATAGGAGATGTAAAATCAGAGTTGAGTAATGTAAAGTCAGAATTAAAATCACAGTTGGAGCAAAATGTAAATTTAACACAGAAGATGAGTCATTTAAATGGAGTGAGACAGGAACTAGCACAAAGTGTAAGCAATTTAGAGGTTAGTTTATCACAGAAGCTAAAACAGGAATTGAAAACTGAAATAGCACAAGAAATTAGAGATGGGAGGAAAGAATGTAGGCAGAGTATGGAAAGGCTAATGCAGATCATAGAACTTAACAAGAGTGAGAGTAGACAGGAGGTTATAGAGTTAAGAGAAATGATTCAGGAAACTAGGTTGTCACGAAAGTGTTAAGCAGGAGATAAAAGTAGAGGTAAATAAAGAATTAGGAATATTTAGGAATCAACAGGAAGAAATTCTTAAAAAACAAACAGTAAATGTAGAAGAATTAAATAGTAAGTTGGAACAGAAATTGAAAGTGATCCAATTCTGAAATGCTCTTACAACGGGATGGGTTAAAATCACAAATTAAAGAAATAAATGAAGGAATGTGTTCACAGATCAAAGAAATGCAGGAAAAATTTGAAAAAGAAAAAGAGAATCTAGGGAACCTGACCCAAGTTGTAATGGCAATTCAGGTAAATAAAATAAATGATATGCAAAATGTAGTTAGAAACAAGAATTATAATGATTGTGACTTACCATGTAATCTAGGTGATAATCCAGTTTATGAAGTAGTGAGTGAATTAGATGATTCGGTGGGTCCTGATAATGATGCTAATTATCACAGAAATACACATGTGCCAACACACACACATTTTTACAATTTAGGTTATAATGAGTGCATGAATTATTCATTACATGACATTAGTCCACTAACTTTTGTCGAAGAGGCAGGTGATAATCCAAAGGTGTTCTTGAGAGAGTTGGAGGAATATTTTCGCATAAAGAAAATTCCAACTGAGTTCAGGATGATGACTGTTAAGCGAAGTCTAAAAAAATAATGCATTGGAGTGGCTTAGATTGACTTTGACTTCACATGAAACATATGGTATGTTTAGAAATTTCTTTATTAATCGGTTCTGGGGTCCTGAGAGGCAGAACAGATTAAAGATGAGTTAGCAACTGGAAAATTTGATTCCAGAAAGGGAATATCTATGACTGAATATTTCTTGAAATTAGCTAACAAAAGCAAGCTGGTGAATCCGGAACTTACGAAGACAGAAATAATCAAAACGTTAATTTGACACTATCCACCACACATTAGGAATCACCTAATCGTAGCAAGACCTGTAGATTTTGCAGATATCATCGAATTGTTGTCAGAGTTCGAGGTATACAGTCCATTCACAGACATAACCTCAAACACATGTCACAATAATCACGCACACGCTGAATCTGAACTAAGAGACCGACAGAATTTCAGGGAGAACCACAACAGAGATAATAATTATCCTGAAACATTCAGATTGTCTGGTAGGGGAGAGGCACTGAGTAGAAGTATAACAGATTTGTAAATAATTATCCAGAATCTATACGTAGATATGGATCTGTTTTGCCATCTGGTAATCATAGCAGGATACAGTCTGGCCAACAGAACAACAATGAATACAAGGGAACCAAGGGCTGATACCAACTTAACTGTTGATGAAAACCATCCCATTTGAGTCAAATTCCAAACACTCCTTTGTAAATAAATTGTGTTAATATTCTGTAATATTTAAAATCAAGTTATGTTCAAATTATTAATGAATCATGTATTTTATTTGTTCAGTACTGAATTATGTTTACTTTTAGACTAATTGTTGTTTATCATTGTTGTGAAACATTATTGTAGGGGTATTCTTCTAAATATATGGAAACTCATTGTTGAATTAATTAAATCAGACTATCTTCCATATAGGACTCATCTAAAAATTAATAATTATCTTCCATATATTTCGAAGAGAGGCATTTGAAACGATTTAAATGATTATTTAAATCTATTTAGTAATTTAAATATATGTAATTTTGTGATTGGCCGTAGTAATAATTGTATGACGTAATGTGGTGACGTAGCATTAAATTGGCCAATCACAAAATTAATATAGGAGTAACGATAGTAGCGGAAAATCAATAATCTTGGTAGAGATATTCTGTAGTCTGGGGAGTGATGAATAATCATGCAGGATCAAGCAGTTTTATGTAATAATTGGAATGGTTTTTATTAAAAAAAGTAAGCATTTATCGATATGCTGGAGGTAACCTGCAATTGACTAGGAAAGGAAGTTCAAGTAAAATGTAATCCAGATAATACAATTAAATTATTTGTTACAAAATTTGACTTCTCCGAAACTTTATTCCGCACCACACCTGAAACCCAGAGGTCTTATGACTCTTATTTAAAATAAGATGATAAAATTGGTGACCAGAGGAAACTGATAGTCGCAAAAACGTATACGAGAAGAGAAGGAATTGTGCTTCCAACATAGAAATCCTGCTCCATCTTGATGATCTTGAAGTTTGGGTTTTCTTCAAAAGTAGTGTCAAAATTAAACAATTTTCTTTTATATTTCTTTATGAAGCCATGTGGTTAATGCAGCTAGACCTTGGACACTTTTTAATAAGTGGATTTCTCATTCTATATCATGTTTCTCCTTCCAAAAATGGTACGCTACAGCCGATTTATCTATTTCTTTGTTCCTGATGTTCCTAAAATGCTCTTTAAGCCTAATGTTCAAGTTCTGTTTTGTTCTTCCAATGTAAAATATGTCACAGCCTTTGCAGTTTATCCAGTACACACTTGATGTTTTGTCTGTGGGTATCTCCTTTGTATTATGTGATTTCAAAAGGTGTTGTACACCTTGTTGTTCTGTGGGGCAAAAGTAATATTGAGCTCTTTGAAGACTTTTTGGAAAACGTGTGTAGCTCTGGGATGATATGTAAAGTTTCTGGATAAAGTTTTATTGCTGATTGGGGAAAGAGTAGTTACTTGTTTGCATCTTTGTTGTCTTTTGAGTTTATCAATTTTCTTTTTGACCAATTCAGCACTGAATCCATTGTATTCTGCAATGTGAATGATATTATTGCCCTCTTTGATATATTCCATCTTGTTTAAAGGTACATTAACCAGCCTGTAAGTTAAACGGTTGATAACAGCATGCTTGTGTTGTCTTGGGTTGTATCCATCTGCTTTTATGAAATTTTCTGTGTGCGTTTCCTTCCTATGTATGCCAAATTCAAGTTTAGTATGCTTTCTGGTAAGTTTCAAATCTAAGAAAGGGATTTCATTGTTTGTTTCTTTTTCTACAGAAAATTTTATTGCAGGATTTTGTAAACTAAGTAGTTTTAATGCATCATCCACTTGTTTCTCATTTACTATTGCCCAAATGTTATCCACATATCTATAGCAATGTTTGAAAATTAGTGGGAATGCCTTTGTGAGATGGGTTTCCAGAAAGCTCATGAAGAGGTCTGCCAAAAATGGGGACAATGGTTTGCCCACAGATAGTCCTGATTTTCGTTTGAAAACTTTTTTATGGAATGTAAAAAAGGTAAATACTAGCAATAAGTGGAGCATTGAGTATTAGTTTGACTCAAAATTATATTAATTGTTTTGAATGTGTGTGGTGAAGCAAATGATGTTGATATGCAGACAGTTGCAGATTGGAAAGGGAAAATTGAAAACAGACAGAGAAACTAGGTGATAAACTACAATTATTGTGTGTAAGTTGAAAAAAGGTCCATAATACATATTAGCCTATTACTATTTACACTTCATTCTATATTACTGCTTCACTGTAAACCTGTGACTATTTCATAATTTCTTTGTATTCAAACACAACCCTGTGTAAGATGGAAACTTGTGAAAACAGAAAATAAATGCTGGAATGATCATATTCCATTTTAGAGAGGTTTTTCTGTATTGTTATTAGAAGTTGTACTGTTTATTAGACTGGCAGCTTATAATTTAAACTAGTGTGATCATCCTTATGAAAAGATCCTGCAGTAAAAAAATGCACATTATAGTTCTAGAGATCAGATGTTACACACTAAAGAAATTCAAAACTGGGAAGCAAATATGCACGAAAACTGTGAATAAGCATCAAACTATTATGTGTTTCAAATGGGAAGGTGTTTGTCCTTGAGCACTACTAGGTGAGCAACCAATCGGAGTCCTGCGGTGTTGTATTGCATTCACCCTAAGTGGTGTGTGACGAGCGGCAAACTAATCAATCTCAAATAATACTATTCTCGTAATGACAAAAATTCAGATTTTGCAAAAACTACTACATGAGGAAGGAGAGAGTAATGTATTTAACTGTAAAAAGCTCATATAGTTTTCCTAATACAAATAAATAAAGTAGATACCATTATATTATAACAATGCATTGGACTTAAGCACTGTATTGAACACCATTATTGGTTGGCATGTATGCGTGAACGTATATTTGAAATTACTCAGAACTGGAACGTAAACATTTGACATGACACGGTAAAAGAAATATGTACTTTGAATAAACCAAGGTGTTTGTTAAATTCGATGAGAAAATGATACACTTCTTGCTAGTCTGGCAGAAAATGTCTGGTCACATTATATCTTTGTTTATGAATGGTTCGTAATCTGTTTACTCAAGAGAGTTCAAAGCATCATTATTCAGTTACTCTTCCATGAAAAAGTGTATCAGCTGGATCAGTGAGACGCAATCCACCTTCCCCCTTACTACTGCTAGAGCAATTCAATAGAGTTAATGTGGGCTCAAATTATGTTGCATGCAGAAATAATATTTTTAAACTGACAGACATTGAATGACTTATTCATGAAGAAATTGACAAGGAACACAACAAGACCAGGAAAACTGCGTGAGACATCAGATAAACTACAAGACGACTTTTGGAAAGAAATAGCACGTAACAAGATTTTGGAACCTATCATCATAAATTTGCAGTATTCAGACGTTGAAGACAATGACAGTGACATATTATCTCTTAACGTAACATTCACAGCTATACAGATGCACCGCTGGTATTTTTGTTGGATTAGAAAAATAAGTAATTCATAAACTATAATGAACTTTCAACTAAATATTTAAAACATTTGCGTAATATATGAATATTCATATTGCAATTGTGATTTCAACAACTGTTATCATAAAACTTTGGAAAATTCAGTTTGCGTTTCCTTACATCTAGCGCCCGAAAGTGCGAGAGAGAGAGAGAGAGAGAGGGGAAATATAAAGAGTGGGGATAATGAGGTGGCAACAGTGAAGGTTCTAACGCATCTGATTGGCTACAGGCGAGAACTCTTCCCATTTGAAACACATAAGCAAAAATTTTAAATTGATTATTAAATCCTTTTAGAATATATGCATCTTACCATTTATATGCCATTTCAGGTACCAAAATTACCATTTCTGACTGCATTTAAAAATTGTATATAAGTGATAACAAAATTACCTCTAGTCCTCCTCCAAGACATGGACCCATGATGGCAGCAATAACAGGTTTCTTGCTGCTTTCAATTGCCCCAAGAATGGTCTGTCCGTCACGTGATATCCTTGTTACCTCCTCTGCAGTCTTTGCCTTTTCTATTATTGAGATGTCTGCTCCTGCTATAAACGAACTAGGTTTTCCTGATATCAGCACCATTGCTTGCACACCAGGATCTCTCTCTACTTTATAAAGTATAGTTTCAATTTCACGCATTATTTCATCTCCTAGTGTGTTAACCTGTGTTAAAAGGAATAAAACCATAGTTATACAAAATGCATGTAAATTTACAATAAGCTTTTCATCCCATCATAAAAATACTATTATACTGTAACATATCAGATTTGTGCAAATTTCAAGATCATTTATTTCAATCTGGATTCTGCATGACAAAAATGCTCTTTCTGCCCCAAATACCATGAATGGTACACATCTTTTAGAACAACTTTGGGCACTTGTTTCGTTGCAGGTCCTTGTTTATATTTTTCTTTTCCAGCCTATGTATTCTGCTGTTACTGAAATAAGGTATTCCAATATAGAAAGGTACAGTAAAGAACTGGCCACGTTTTCAGGCGTGCACAAATTCAACAAATATGTTCAAATTGAAGAGAAGTGTAATTTCCAAGAAGCTTGGGCACTAGATTATTTTGCTTTAAAAAAGAAAATATAAGCTTACTTCTTTGTTTGAATTGATATTAGCAGTATTAGACTTGTAAAATAAAATGTCACTTTCATCTTGTGTGCAAGACTGATTACAGTAAATACATACATAAATGTAAGTGTTTAAAACAAGTGCATCAATTAAAATAACAATATTAAAAAAAAAACAAGCTAAAAACAGCAAAGTAACAAATATTACAATAAAATATAGTAAAACATGCCTAAAACAAACCCCTTTTATGCTGGAAACCTGGAAAAACAAAAATAAATTTCAGAGCGGAGCTATTTCCCTTGTAAAATTATACTTTACGCCGGAAAATTGTCTAATGTGGAAATGGAAATATTTTTCGGGAACCGTTTACATACAAAGTGCGATAATTTGAGGGCAACTTCCACCAAAGTTCCATGAACCATAAAGACAAACTGTAATCCTTCGAGGAAAAGATAAAACAAACCATTAGCTCTTTAGTCTCTCTTCCAACACACAGAGTAAGGGTACAACTGTTTTGCAGTGTGTTCATTCTCAGTTTTACTGTTACAAGTGATCAAGTACGAATCAAAAAAAACTGTGAACTGGTGATTTTTAAAAACATGGTTTGTGTGTACACAAAATTCTGTAAAATGAGTTCTAAACATAAGACATTATCACTGGAGGAAAAAATTAAGGTTATTAACTGTGTTGTTTAAAGAGGGGAAAAATCAATTATGAGATTTTGAAAAACAAAATAAAAATTACAGATGAGTGGCTAAAGGGAACAACAGGGCCTATGAAACATCACAAAAATCTGTCAAGTATGACGAGCTAAATCATGCTGTGTTCGAGTAGTTTATTAGTGTGTGCTATAAAGGAATTCCCATTTCTGGACCACTGCTTCAGACTCAAGCTTTAGAGGCCGCAAGAAAATTAGGTAAAGACCATTTCAGAGCTTCCAATGGATGCCTTGAGAGCTTCAAATTTTGCCATAACATTGTTTTGATTGCTTGTATGGTGAAGCGAATGATGCTGACATGCACACAGTTGCAGATTGGAAAGGGAAAATTTAAAACAGAAACTAGGTGATAAACGACTATTATTAAACTTAAGTTGAAAACATAGTACATAGTATGTATCAGCCTATTACTATTTACATTTCATTCTCTATTATTCCTTCCGGTAAACCTGTGCAACTATAACTTCTGTAATTTTTTTATATTCAAACACAACCCTCTGTAAGACGAAAACATGTGTAAACGAGAAAAAGAAAAAAAAAACCTGGAACGATCGTGTTCTTTTTAGAGTGGTTTTTGCTGTATAATTATTTGCACAAGCTTCACTTATCTTTTTAAAAAAATTGAACTTTCCGAGTTCAAGAGACTAGTTTCTCCTAGTTAAAAAAAGAATAAAACAACGCAAAATTTCTTTCACAAAACAAGTCTTTTGAATTCTGGGTAAAGTTCATCTATTTTCTTAAAAGATAAATGTAATTCGTGACAAATAATTATATTTTATTGCAATAAAATAATCATATTCCAAACTTTGTTTAATGCGCTATTTAGTGTCAGAATGAGAAAATATCTTTAAAGATCCTAGAAGAGCAAAGTATAATCTAGAACTTCCACTATCCCAAGATTAGGCATGTTGAAGTTATTGCATTTCACAACAATAGCAGAGACTTAGATGTTTCTTAAAGGGAGAGTTTATTAAGGAAAGTATAATTTGATGCATCCTCAATCCCCTGGTATCTCAGGTCCAATGCTTCTGCTCCCTTGCTCTGAGGGAATCCGAGCGACTCCTAGCACCAACATTGATGAGGAAGGGAGAGAAAAGAATAATTTGCTGTGTCAAAATATTGTTAATATTTTGCTGGACTTCTTTGAGGGATGAAGCCTATCGTGGCACACATGAAAAACAAAATTGTAGAAATAGTTTTGATATTAAGCAGCAGTTAAGAAAATTAAATCCTTAAAATGGTTTGCTGTACCCTTAATGAAACTACAAAAAAGAAAAGCACTGTACAGTTCACAATGTTTCTTATGGGGGAGACAAGTCTAACAATATCTGAAGAATTCTTAAAATTATATTTCTGAAGTGAAGAACTTGTGGAAGAGATATTTTTTAGACTATCAAATGGGCAATGCCTGAATTTGAACTAAATTGGAAGATGGATTTCTGTAACAAGGTAATGACTGGGGAAGAGAAATATGTTCCACTTTTGAATCAATTTATTTAGATTTAGGTTTGTTTGGTTTTTTTTTTTTTTTTTTTTTTTTTTTTTTTTTTTTTTTTTTGTAATTTACGTCCTCCGACATGCTATCATCTACGCTACCGAGGCAGGCAGATTTAGGCTAGTTGGATAGAAGTTGAAAGTGGAAGTGACAGCTCCCAAAACTAGTCACTCAGTGACAAAGTGTCAAAAAACGACTACAAATAGTTTTTTGTCCAATTAAGTTTTTCTATATTTGCAGTTATTAATATCTTTTCACAATATTTAAATGTTGGTTTAATACACATCTTGTAAAAAGTGTTTAAAGTTTGTGCAGTGCTTTCCCATTTTTGGCAATTTGGTAATTTTTTCTCAGTCTTTTGCATATATTAATGTGTTTTTTTTCTTTGTTAATTTTGTATAAAAAACAATACCTAAATACTTGGCTTCAAATGTTTTTGCGGGAGTTTTTCCTTCTAGTTGAAGGATTTAATGGTTTCTTCCTTAATGTGAATAGTTGATAATTTGTATGTCGAATTCTGTCACGTCAACAAGGACTGCTGTGCTATATATCTTAAATGTTGACTTTGATTTCTCGATTTAGAATTCCATAACATTACATCATCTGCTAACATTAAGACTTCTGATTGTATATTTTGTAAACGACATGAAACATAATCTATACAAATATTAAAGAGTGTGGTACTAAGAGTACTACAATGAGGTATACCACAGTGTCTGTTTATATTTTGATAATTTATCATTATATTTGGTGGTAATAAAGCATTGAATAATGATATCACTGATCCAATGTAACATTTAGCCTTGAATTTCTAAAATGTTAAGTTTATTGAGTAGTTTGTATCTCCAAATACAATCATATGCTCCTTGAAAATCAATAAATATTGCTAGATTGTTTTATTTTTTTATTCAATGCATTTTTAATGTCTTAACTAAGATTTAAAATCTGTTCATTTGTTGAATGATATTTTCTAAAACCTGCTTGTTTATTGAAAAAACTGTCGATTTTTAACACTTCATCACTTACATTTTATATTATTGAGGTACTAGTTCTGAAAGCCATTGCATCTATTATCAACCTCGGTCCAACTATCGTCTGTTGTCATCTGCTCTCTTCTCTCTGGCAGTGGAACTATGAACTACTTTGTCAATTCAAGTTAATTGGTGGAAATTAATCATTTCTTCACACTAGTCGAACATAGGCGAAGGTTTTGTATGGTTAGAGTCAACATGAAAAATTCAATGCCATGGCTGGAATTTGAACCGCAAATCTCCTGGTTTCCGTCCAGTCGCTCTAATCCATTGAGCTACCATGGCCAATGTGCCATCCTGACATTAAATTCTCCAGTTGACTCATATATTCCTAGTAAACCACTAAGGGCTCTCGTATCCGAGATACACCATTTGTGGCGACTTACTATCGTAAGTACTTATTCCCAGGCTTCACCATTAAACTCATGCCTGGCCATGGCATTCAATTTTTCATGTTCACTCTATCCATACAAAACCTTAGTCTATGTACGGCTAGTGTGAAGAAATGATTCATTTCCGCCAATTAACTTAAATAAGAGTTTAATGGTAAAGCCTGGGAATAAGTACTTACGACGGTAAGTCGCCACAAACGCTGTATCTCGGATACGAGAGCCCTTAGTGGTTTACTGGGAATATATGAGTCAACTGGAGAATTTAATGTCAGGACGGCACGTTGGCCGTTGGGTTAGAGCAACTGGACGGAAACCAGGAGATCCGTGGTTCAAATCCCGGCCATGGCATCGAATTCTTCATGTTGACTCTATCAATACAAAACCTTAGTCTATGTACGGCTAGTGTGAAGAAATGATTAATTTCCACCAATTAATTTAAATAATAAGAGTTTAATGGTGAAGCCTGGGAATACCACGGATCTCCAGGTTTCCGTCCAGTCGCTCTAACCCATTGAGCTACCATGGCCAACGTGCTGTCCTGACATTAAATTCTCCATTTGACTTGTGTATTTCCCCAGTAAACCACTGGGGGCTCTTGCATCCGAGATATACAGTTTGTGGCGACTTACTTTCATGTTGACTCTTCTATCCATCAAAAACCTTAGCCTATATATGGCTAGTGTGAGAAATGATTAATTTCCACCAATTAACTAAAATAATAAGAGTTAAATGAAGCCTGGGACTCAAATACTTACGATAGTAAGTTGCCACAAATGGTGTATCTCAGATGCGAGAGCCCCTAATGGTTTACTGGGGAAATACACAAGTCAAATGGAGAATTTAATGTCAGGACAGCACATTGGCCATGGTAGCTCAATAGGTTAGAGCGACTGGACGGAAACCTGGAGATCCGTGGTTCAAATCCCGGCCATGGCATTGAATTTTTCATGTTGACTCTACCCATCAACTTACGATAGTAATCACCACAAACGGTGTATCTCAGATACGAGAGCCCTTAGTGGTTTACCGGGAATATATGAGTCAACTGGAGAATTTAATGTCAGGATGGCACGTTGGCCATGGTAGCTCAATGGGTTAGAGCGACTGGATGGAAACCAGGAGATCCGTGGTTCAAACACCGGCCATGGCATTGAGTTTTTCATGTTGACTCTATCCATACTTTGTCAAAATATCTACTGGTGGGATTTCAAAGTTCCTTACTCTGTCCTTATCTTTCCATATGAATATGTTCTCCCATGTCAGTTTTGGTTTATCACCCCTTTTAGTAATTTTGGATTTTGGCCAATGTCATGGCTTTTGTTCCAAAAATGAAATGCTACTGCTGACTTACCTTTTTGTTTCAATTTGATGTTTCTAAAGTGCTCTTTGACTCTGGTTTTTAGGTTTCCTTTAGTTTGACCTGTGTAGCATTTTTCACAATCCTTACAACTTATCTGGTATATTCCGAATCTATTAAATGGTGGGATTTCATCTTTTGTCTTTGAATTTAACAATTTTGATACTAATATCTATTTGTAGGTGCCAAGATGGTATTTTGCTCCTTAAAGATCTTTGTGTTAATTCCTGGTTGTCAAGTTGAAATTAAGTTAATTTTTTTCTAGAAACCAATTTAATTGGTTGGAAATAATTTTTTCCATGATTTTTGCTAATATGCTTATAAGTGCTATTGGACGATAACTTGAAAAATTATCTGCTAGTGTGTTTGATTTCAAAATAAGTATTATTGCTTTCTTCCATTCATCTGGTACTTCTGTATTCGAATATTAACAGATTCAAAGAAATTAGAGCATCGTAAGCCACTGTTTATAGCAGCTAAAATTCCTACAGTAGTTAATTTATATATTTATGATGTGCTGGTATGTATTAAAGAAAATACACAAAATTATAACATAAGAAATGAAATATATACATACAATACGTGCAATATGAAAAATCTGGATATGCCTTTCCATAGGCTTCAAAAGACCTCTCAGTATTATAAAATAAGTGGCATAAAACTCTTCAATGTACTTCCTGTAAGAATACACAAATTACCTACTCAAATGTTTAAGGCGAAACTGTACAAATGGTTAACTGAGAACCGCTTTTATAACTTACAAGAGTTTATAGACAAATGTAAGGAAGACATATAAAACATGGTTATTTTATGCTTCTGAAATATAGTTATATACAGTGTTTTTAGTAGATTTAAGGTAGCTATTACATGTGACGAAGCCTATTGTAATTATTTGTAATTACTGAATGGTGAATAAATTATTATTATTATTATTATTATTATTATTATTATTATTATTATTATTATTATTATTATTATTATTATTATTATTATTATTATTATTATTCCATAACAAGTTACAAAGATCTAGGAGTCTTAATTTTGCTTTTTTACCAGATGTGTCTGTGAATTCCAAAGAAGTTTAGTTTTTAGTTAATCCTCTTGGTATGTATTTCTTTGCTGTTTTCAAAATTCTATCACATAAATCTTTGATTTATCTGACTTTGTTAATTCATTTATTGGTGTTTCAAACTTGCTATCTAATTCTTTTATACTTTATAGGAGTTATTTTTCTTTTCAAGTTGAATAGGGACAATTGTAGTTCTATGTCCTGAGCCAGGATCTTCTAAGATTTGTTTGAAAGTTAATGAGTGTAAATTAGAGGATACTAAAAGTAAGTCAGGGTTTGTACCAGCACCAGAATAGTGGATAAAGGTTGGTGGATCTTCTTTACGGTAAATAACTTGTGTAGCTGTTGAATTTCATAGGTCTTACAAGATCTTCCCAGAATTGTTTGGTTTGTCATATCCTCATAGTTCTGAATGAGCATTTAAATCTCCAACTATTATTGTATTTGAATTTATTATATTTTCAGGATTAGGAGTGTTGTTTGGAGGATAACAGACTGAATAAATTTTGAAGTGAGATATATTCTTCCATGTGTCTAATATCTTCTATGTACATTAATCATGTTGTTTGGCTCATAATTAAGTTCATAGGAGAACAGGATTGATGAATTGCAAAATCTATAATGGATAAATAATTTCATATTTATAACAGATTTGACAGCGCACCTAAATGGGTTAAGCAGCTGACTACAGATAAAAAAGTCAAACAGTTGTGGCAATGTTTAATTCAATAAAAGTACTGCTGGCATGTCATGGAAAATGGAATTAGAAGGAAAAATTATATATAATTTTCCATCATTACATTCATTAAAAGATAGAAAGGCACATATTTATGAATGCTCTGCAGATATAACTGAGCATTTCTACAGAATTCCATTCCAGGTTTTTCAATATATTAACAATGGATAATGAACTCAGGCTGTTTTCTGTCCTATCATTTATATTTTGAAACTCCTAATAATTTATGCTTAAGAGCTAACTAATGTGAAAAATAATACTATCAAAATGTCAAGTAAATTTGGCAAGAAACTAAACCGTTAAATCTATTCTTGCACCTACTTGTATCTGGAAACACTTAACGTGATTCTAAATATATAAATTAACTTAATTAACAAGTGTGTGAATTATAAGTTAATGAAGACAATATATAATTCCCTTCTGACAATTTTATTGCTAACTGCTTACTTACAATAGATATAGTTGAAACTCATACGTTATTACACAAAATATATCCATTTATATGGTTTTTTTTTTGTTTTTTTTTTTTAAATTTTATTTAAGCGTATGGTGGTATGCTGCTTTGGATAGTTTCGGAACTGCCTGGTTTGCGGTTTTCATTGTCACTTATTGTTTCATTGTCATATTGTTCCAACAATCTACTAACCTTGGTTCCAACAGTCACTTCTCTGCTTTAAAGTCGAGTACTGCTAGTGTGCTGCTTTCATTGTGATTTATCCTTTCATTGTCATATTGTTTCAACAATCACTTATCTATTTCAAGTGGAGTTTTGAGTTACAAACAGGAGAAGAAACATCCAACAAGGAAGAAAACAAGAAAATCCTTAATGCTTGGTGAAAAATTAAAAATTCTGGATGAGGTTAAAAACCATCCTAAAGAAACAAAGAAGAATATTGCTGAGTGTTTGGGCCTACCTTACTCGACTCTGAAAACCATAATACAAAAATGAAGAGGTTATACAGAATGTATCAGCCTGAATGTAGCTATCGAAATGTAAAGAGAATATGGGCATTTTGCCGATTTATAAAAATGTTTTATAGTCTGGTTCAATCAACGTCGTGAGAAAAACGTTCCCATCGATGGAAAAATGTTACAAGAGAAGACACTAGATTTTGTGAAGCAGCTTAACATGACGGATGACTTGAGAGCTTCTGTTGGCTGGCTCCAAAAGTTTAAGAAATAATATGACATTAGTGGCCGGAGAATTTGTGGAGAGGCCAATAGTGCTAATAAACAACTAGTATATGACTGTACAGAAAAATAAAAAAAGCAGACAAAAATTGAAAATTTTTTAAAGCCATGTGAAGTGCACAGTGTATACACTAATTTTATATATGTAATTAATATGCATTTCCATACCAGATGAGAAAATCAGTTACACGTTTCCTCGTTTATACATTATTTTAGTAGTCTCCATTGAAAAACGTATAAGTGAGGTTCCACTGTATTACTATCATGGCATGTCAACATCACTTTTCTACATTCCTACATAAATGACAAGATAGTGCATGCCACTATTCTCTTCATGTAAACATTCACAGTGGAATAAGTTCTGTTAACCTTTCCTCCATTTAATGTTCACACAAGCCTTTTAAAAGTATGTAAAATGCAAATGAGGGGACTGTCATACTGAGGAGTGGCAGAGGTTTTATAAATTTAAGTTTGAACTACCATTTTCCAATTCTGAGAAGTCAGACTGAAAAATTCAATGCCATAGCTGGGATCTGAACCACGGAACTCCTGGTCTCTGGTTACTCTTAAACATTGAGCTCCCTATTCAAACCTTAGTCTACGAACAGCTAAGTGAAAGAACTACTTATGATGATAGTTGGTGCTACAGGCCATGTAGACCCTTAGCCTCCCTTATTATGGTATCCGTAACAAAGTTCTTTTTACGAGGTAGGGGAGTTAACCCTATGACCAACCCCCAACCTGGAAGACCAGGTCCCACATTTATGTCCCCTGGGACTGGGTGGCCCAGTTATACCCCCAAGTGCCGGGTGACGATTTTAGTTGCCTTTTACAACAGGCATGGTCTACCTTGGGGCTATTCTTTACACCCGGCCACCACATGGGTGGAAAGAACTACTAATTTCCATCAATAAACCTACAAATAGTGGTTTAACTATGAAGCCTGTGACTGAAGTTCTTACAGCATAGCAAGTCACCACAAACAGTGTGTATCTCATTGTATATGAGAACCCCTAGTGATTTCGCAGCAAAGGTACAACTTAGTTGGAGAATTTAATGTCATGCTGCCATGTTGACTGCGGTAGCTCAATGTTTAAGAGCAACCGGATGGAGTGTGGGGGATCCGTGGCTCAAAGTTTATGCAAAGTTCAATGTTAAACCATTCATGATCATTTTAAAGAAGTAGGAACTGCTTATGGGATATGCCAACAACAACATGAAATGCATCATATTGTCACCAAATTTATGCCAATGATCCTGTCAACTAATCAGAAGGTTCAATATGTTGAGGTCTGCAGGGAGCTTCTTCAGAATATGTTCAATGATCGAAACTTCATCTAATCTCATCACATGCCCTAAGATATGGATTTATGTATATAAGCCTCATGCAAAATAAGAATCTTCTACTGAAAGAACCCATCTTTTCCAGGAAAAAAAAAAAAGATATGTGAGGAGCCAGATCAAGAGCAGCTTCTCATTTCTTTTGATATCAAGAGACTTGTACACAAAGAATTCACCCCACCAAATCAGATAGTCAATGTTAATGTATTGTTAATGTATTTATTCACCATTTTGTAATCCCAATGATTACAATAGCCTTCATCAGAAAAAGAAAAAAGAACTTAAACTCTTCATGGCAAAAGGTTACACCTCCTTGTTCACCAAAGAGATTATGAATAAAAGCATGTCTTGTTCTCCATCCTTTTTTTTAAATTTAAGTCCTCCCAACGTTAAGTCATATTGGATGATGAATGGAATGGGTGAAATGATGCTCAAATGAGCCCAGGGTCCATAGAGCTTAAAGTTACTCGACATTCGTCCTCCATCTGTTCTGATCACCTGATTTGGCACCTAGTGACTTTGCTCTATTTTACCAACAGAAAGTCAAGTTGAAAGGCCATATATTCTACATACAGGGCTATTCAAAGAGAAAGAACAGATTTCAAACATTTCTTCCAAACTACAAAAGATAGAAACGTGATTCCAATGTTCATGGGGAGAGAAAAGTGTACAATTTTACATTATGCATTCAATATGAGCTCCCATGTGTTACACAACAAATGTCAAAATGGTGGCTCATTTCTTGCCACACACAAACCAGCTGGTCTACAGTTATCGAATTCACAGCTTCAACAATTTGATGGAGATGTTCAAAAGTGTCAGGCATAGGAGGGATAAAAGCACGGTCTTTTACGTATCTCCAGATAAAAATAACACGGCGTGAGATCTGGAGACTTGGGAGGCCACTGGTGATAAAGTTGATCTTCTGTTCCTCCTCTTCCAATCCAATATCCCGGAAATGTGTTATTCAAGTAACGTTGAACGTGGTACGTGAAATGAAGCAGGGCACAATTTTGCATGAAGATGAAGTCATCTGAGTCTATAAGTTGGGGAAATAACCAGTTTTTAAGCATGTCTAGATAGGTTAGTCCTGTCACAGTTTTCTCCATGAAGAAGAAAGGCCTATAAACCATGGTTACAGATACTGCACAGAAGACATTCACCTTTGCTGAATCTCTTTCACATTGAATAACTGCCCTAGAACTTTCACTTGCCCAAATTTGAACGTTACAGCGATTAACTTTACCAGAAAGATGAAAAGTGCATTCATCTGAAAAAATTAATCGTTGAGAAAAATTGTCTTCTTCCACATCATCTAACATGCCAATGCACAATTCGTACCTTTTGTTGTAGTCATCAGTATACAATGCTTGCAATAACTGCAGTTTGTATGGCTTCAGGTGCAGATGATGTTTTAGAATGACATACCGTTGGTTGAGGAATGTTAAGTTCTATGCTTGCTCATGATGTGGATTTCTTTGGGCTCCTTTTGTATAGTGCACAAATATACTCGATATTCTCGCTCAATGTGTGAGGACGTCCAATGCTTTTCCTTTTCTAGATGCAACCACCTTCTATGAATTTTTGATGCCAATCATAAATTTGCTTATGATGCAGATGTTTATCAAATTGACGGCAAAATGCCCGAACTGCAACAATAGACTCTCTCACCATGAACATTGGAATCATTATTAATTTTTAGATGAGTCGTATTTATTACATGTCCTCAAAATAGGTACGAAAGTGAAGCAGATGTGTAATAAATACGACTCATCTAAAAATTAATAACTATTTCGCTTCACTGTGGTGTTCCAATACAGTTAAATCTCGATATATTGGAATCATGTTTCTATCTTTTGTGGTTTGGAAGAAATAAATGTTTGAAATCTGTTCTTTGTTTTTGAACAGCCCTGTATTTGAGCAGAAATAACACTCTGGCACACTCCTAAAAAGCACAACTTTAAGGATGCATTTGGAAAATGGTAGAAATGTTGGGACTGACATATACATGTGGAAGGGGACTAATTCCCAACTGACAGCATCATTACAACCAAAGATGGTTTTTGACCAACTGGTAGCAATAGTCCCATATATTTTGGAAACCTCTTGGTATATTAGTATTCTAAAAAAATGAGCAAGATGATACTTTCTATTTAGCAAGACAGACTCAAACCAAAAAATTCAATACCACAGAGAGGAATTGAACCATATCCAGCCTCTGTCCAGTTGCTCTAACCACTGAGCTACCATTGCAACATGCCAACACATTAAAATCTCCAAATTGCTTATATGTAAGGACTGACTATGAAGCCTGGAACTTCACTGTTGTCAAAAAGTTAGAAGATAACTATAACAAAGAAAACTTTTGATAACAGAACACCTTATGTGGACCTCTAAAGAAAGAATTGAGGACAGAAATAATAAGAGCCAACTGGAATACGGCACTGTGTAGCAAAGAAACTCTGGACAGCACAACAATGGCAGAAAACATTGGAAAGATTTAAATTGTGGATAAAGAGAACAATTTTGCCTGTGAAACAGGCAAATTGAGTAATGGAGTGCTTAGGAAAGAGTAAGAAACAGAACAATGTTGAATATTAAGAAAGAGGGAAGGACATAGCAGGCTGAATTTTGGGAATGAAGGACCTAACCTTGGGCAGAAAACAAAGATTGATTGGTTGAATAAATTATAATTAATGACTAAACTTCACTGATGTTTGATAGTAACATAGCTTTATATTATAACTAGTTTTGCAAATTCATCATCTGCATTGTTAGCCAGGTTATTAATTTATTGAACAGCAATTCCACAGAAATGTCATATCAAGAGGTAAACATTTAATTTAATTTTTCATTATATGAAGCAAAGGCATATGATTTCTCATACTCTAAGGTACCTTATTCAATATTAAAATGTTCAAAATTGCAAACAATATGGTAATTTAAAGCTAAATATTTTGGTGAATGCAAAACAAAATGAAAATTACATAAAAGTGTTTTCTAGTATTAGTTGTAGAAGGCAAATGTGAGCATTTACATCAGTTCATTTTTTAAAAATCAGACATAGTTCGTCACTGATTCACAGAGATAAGCACTACAAAACAAATATTTCTAAAATGGTTTTAGAGCTTCTTTTATATAGACTGCATATTAGTGTCAGTCTGTAATGCTGAACATGGAAAAATGTCAGATGGTAAAAATACACTAGCAATTAAAATTTCCTTCCATATCATGCATTAGCATTACTTCAACAAGCATTCTGAACATCTTTTTTTCTTCTTCTAAAATGAGTGGATTTCCGGGAATAGTGCCATGATAGACTGACATTCCACACTCCTGCTTCCTCCTGCTGCTCTCTGTTGATAGAGCTTCGTGAGTGCAGCAGCAGGAATTTTAAAAATATGGCTAAAACAGCAGGAAGACAACATGAATATAGACTTCGCCTAAGGGAATAAGGTTACTATGAAGAAGACAAAAATAAAGAAAATGCTGTAAACGCTGAAAAAAAAGTTGGAATTCAGATAGACTAAAAGAAGAAAAGAACTGATTAGGGCAAAAAACAGAATGTAAAAAAAGAAGCAGCGAATCAAAAAATGCGTGGAAAACAGGAAGCAAGAGACGCTCCTGCTATTATGACACCTACAACTGGTCGAGACAGCATTTTGGAAAGTGCAGAAAACATGTTACAGAGGCACTTCCCAAGTGTCTGTGGAGGAGGTACAATTAATTGCTGACCTAGTAATAAAGGAAGGATTAACGGCTGGCAAGCCAGGGAAAAAAGCATTAGAGCATACACTTTCAAAAGACATTGAAGCTGCAATCTTGAACTTCTACAAAGATAATTCAATATCATATCATGCTCTAGATAGAGATGAATTCAAAGGAGCCTTCAGTAACGGAGAAGTCAAAGAACTTTGTATATTTGGTGGTTATAAAAAAAGGCATATGCACTATTTATACAAAATAACGAAGATGTGTGCATTAGTTTTTCAAAGTTTGCAGATTTACATTCTGTTAATATGTAGCTCCAAGATAAGATTCCATACAATGTATGCATACTAATATGCATGTGATAAGTTGAGTTTTCAGGTTCCAAGTCCTCATTCGGTAAGTTTCGTCTAACTCCATAAACACAGATGACAACTTTGAAACTTGAAATGCGCTATACACTGACATCTAGTGGCTAATACGCTACGCTTTATCATGTCCACCATACTTATTTCATTTTGATCAATTTAAAGGTTAATTAGCTAACCAGTTTACAACAAAGGCATGTTGTGGATCTTATGGCTCTTGAAAGGGGACATTATTATTCGCTATCTCCATATACCTGTGATCTGAATGCAATTGAGCTGGCGTGGGCAAAACTAGGGAATGTTTTCAGAGGATGCAACATTACTGGTGATATGTCAGCTCCAAATCTGTGGAAACTTACTATAGAAGCATTATCTTCCGTAACTGCAATGCAATGCAAGAAGGTCCAACAGCTGGAAGTGAAATATTGCAGAAACAATGGTGTAACAGAAAATGCAATTGATGAAATTATCGTCAACATAACAGAGGATACTAGCAATGAAAGTGATGCACCGGACTCAAAGAATCAAAGTGAATGAGTATTTATAATTGTCGTAATATTTATTTTCTATTTTTATGTTAGATAAATAGTAAGAATATAAATATACAGCTTATCGGATCAAGTTCAATTTACTATTTGTCCATATATCTCACTTGCGACCTTACACGCTATTTTGCTGAACTGTGTTTTTCAAGGTTGATCACATTGCAGAAACAAAAGAGCGTTAGCCCTCGCTTCTTCTCCTCTGCCCGCATCACACCATAAATCCAGCGCTCAATTTATCATGCGCATGTAGTAAGTATGTGCATGAAAATATTAAGTTTCATTTGCCCTCATTGCATAGGAAACAAGTATCTTTAAAACTGAATTTCTTGAATTTATATTTCAAGTGGTATGTGATCAGAATAAACAGACTGCAAAAATGCCCACTCCTAAGTAAAATAAAACCTACAGATGACCAAGCTAATCCACTGTGCCAATGGAACCAATGCAAAATGCAGAATGGAAGAACTCAAACTGAAGAATTACATAAGAAGTTGGCATACTTTCTAAACTATGCTATAAGACAGCAAACCAAACAGCATTTCTGAGCTTTTAATGATCCTGTAGTATAAACATGATTTATATCCTGTGTCACAAATAACTTGACTCAGCAGTGCAATGTGCTTAATGTTATTTGAAGCACTTTTTACGGAGAACTGTACATGTGCATGACTCGTCCACTCATTTGTAGTGTGAGAGGCAGACAAAATGAAGTTTTCTTTCATATAATATGCTACATGAATTTGATGGTATATAATCAAAAGAGTGCACATTAGTTTAAAATCCTGAAGTAAGAGCATTAATAATTATTGACCTTCAGGATCTTAAATATCACTAAATCAAATAGGTATTATATTTTTTTCTTTAAGTGATCTCAATTATGTTTAATACTAATACACGTCATTTTTATTCTTGTGCAATGTAATAAGCATAATTTTACAGAGGTTAGACCATAACGAGCACACTTTAGATCCTTACTTCTCCATTAATTGCAATATTTTTATTTTTTTAAAGTTCTGGTACAGCTAACATCCTCCCATACAAGTAGACCTTTCTGGAAATTATTTTTAAGGTAAACTTTCAGAAAAATTTAGAATTGCCTTACTTGACCTATAAAGGGAGTTGATGCCCGCCTTGGTAGTGTGGTGGTAGCGTGTCTGCCTCAAATTTAAGAGGTCCCGAGTTCGAATCTTGGTCAGGGTGAGTTACCTGGATAAGGTTTTTTCCGGCATTTTCCCTTATCCTGAAAAACAAATGTCGGGTAACTAGGCTCCATGGACCCCTGACTCATTTCACCCAATCCATTCATTGTTCGATATGACTTAACGTTGGAGGACGTAAATTAAAAAGCAGGAGTTGACAAAAATATCAGTCTGTAACTCAATTTTTGTAAATATCTCAAATTTTATCTTAAACCATATCTTTTTGTGATCATTTTAATCCTGTTTTTTCTATTGAATGAAGTGTTCAAAACTCATATTCCAAACCCTCACTTGTGTGAGAACCTGGGTTATTCAGAAAAATGTGATATGAATGTGTCTGTAATGTGTGGAACTGCTCTAAATTATATTTGCTTCATTGTTAATAGCTTCAGTTTTTTATTTTTTAGGATGTATGCACAGATGGATGGACAGAGTTGACCAGGCGTTTAATAGTGAAAATTACAGTATTGAGGGGTTAAAGTGAATCACTTCCAAATTGCAGCCCTGGAAGCTTAAGAGGCTTTATTTCCTTTATTACTTGGATTAACAGGAAAAAGATCTATAAAAGTTTACCAGACTTTGTTCAAAATTACAGGGATAGAGAGATGGTCTTGACAAATTTAACCTCGATTTAAACTTGATAAATTTAACCTATTTATTATTTCCTTTGAATTCCCAACAGAATTGTGAAACATTTCAGTACAGAAATTATGGCTTCATCAAACAATAACAAAATACAATAAAAACAATATGCTGTACTACAGTACAATATTTTGCACAAGATTAATAGTTATATGGTGTACACTAATAAAAGTGCCAATTATAAAATAAAATTCACTTTAAATGTATAACTCAAGAAAGTATGAAATTAGCAAGTGTTACATAAAATATATTAATTATCTGTCACAAACTTCACTTAGCTTTTTAGAAAACTGATAAGATTTCCACATAATTCAGCAGACTAGTTTCGCAAATAAATAATTTGTATCTTCAGTCACCGATTTTTCCATTGTCATCATTACTGGCTAGGTCTCATTATTTTTGTATTTATTACTCAACTCTGAAAATGAAACAAACTTAAAGATAGAATATATTGGTGGTATTAAACATTCATTACATGATTTCTATTCCTTAATTTTTTTTCTCCCAAAACCTTAAATCTAGTGGACAATTTAATTGCTTTAATAATTTAATTTCTGGATTTATTTCATGGTTAAATGGCCCAAAAATGATCTCCAGAAGTTAAATAATCAAAGCAATTAAATGGTCTGATAGATTTAATGGTTTGGGAGAAAATATTTATTTAAAAAAAAATAGTAATTGTGAAATGAATTTTGATATATTTCCAATGATTCTATCTTAAACTTTTTTATTTCGTTTTCAGAGTTTGGTTAATAAATACAAAAATAATACACTTAGAAGTAGTAAGAATGACAACAGAAAAAACAGTGACTGAAGATGCAAATAATTTACTTGTGAAACCAGACTCTTGAATTCTGTGGAAATCTCATCAATTTTCTTAAAAAGATAAATGAAATTTGTGAAAAATAGTTATATTTTATGTGATATATTTTGCTTCACTGTTGTTAGCTTCTGTTTTTTTTTTTTTTTTTATGTACTAGCAAGTGTTATTTTCCCAAAAATTACAGTAAAAATTGCAATTGCAATACTTGATTTATTTATTTATTTTTATTTATGGACACTAACTAGTGTGGTCCTCAGCGTCTCATTCTATATTGGGCACAAATGACTGCTTAATTTTGCTCACAGGACTATCTGGCTTAAGGTTCTTTTACGTGTAATATACAACTTTACTTCCCTTATGAAGGAAGCCATGCTAAGGATTTTTACAGCTAAATAAATCCATCACCCTCTGACAGGCAAGTACAATCGGCTACACAAGTTTAACTGGTATCTATAATCTCTCAATACATTGCTGCTATTATTCCTCAAGTGAATGTGTTTCGACACAAATCTGTGAATTTCTATTCAATTTATTTTGAGGTGTTATACTTCTAAGGGTTGAGCCATTGAAGATTCTTAAACCGGACTGTATTTACACATTTTCAAAATATTTTATGAACATTCAAAGCAACTTGTTTTCACTGTAACTATTATGATTATGGACTGTTGAATAAGATTAGCCTTATTTAACCTTTTACTGCCGAATCTATCTTATATGTTACCAAAATGTCCTTATCATAAGATCTTTTATAACAAATATTAATAAATCAAATTTTACATCATCTAAACATATAATCTTATACTGTAAGTACATCACACTACGAAAACCCCATGACATACATTGCCAGTATGATTCTGTGTAGTAAATTTTATTATATATGATGTCTTGCATCATGTTTAGGAAAGGAGTTCCTATTTTGCAATAAATTTAAATTATTATTAAATTTTAGATGAGTCGCATTTTTTACACATCTGCTTCACTTTCGTACCTATTTTGAGGACATGTTTCGCAAATCTTCGTTTGCATCTACGGCTCTTGTGCGACTGATGCTAGATCCAGCGGTGTGGGTAATTCTGGGGTTGTTGCTGCCATCTGTTGATTTAGTGATGAACTGAAATGTGGGATTCTCTTCTAGCGGGATTTCAAAGTTCATTAGTTGGTTTTTATGTTTTTCTATGTATATCCTCTCCCATATGACGAGTTCACTATGTTTTTGTACATATTTTAGTAATTCTGTGCTATCTTCAATTTCATGATTTTCAGACCAGAAATGAGCTGCTATTGCAGACTTATCAATATTTTTGTATCTTAAGTGCCTGAAGTGTTCTTTCTTTCTAGTGCCTATGTTCCTTTTTGTCCTTCCTATGTAAATTTTTTCACAGTCTTTACACTTAATTTTGTAAATGCCTGACTTTTCCTCTGGTTTTATCTTATCAGTATTATTACTGTGAAGTAGGTTTTTAATGTTGTAATTGTTTTTTGGTGCCAATGTTATATTGTATTTCTTGAATATTTTTTGAAACTTTTTTGTGGCCCAGGGGTGGTAAGTAAATTTAGCAAATCTAGTTTCTTGTTTTATTGGTGTGAGAGCTGTGATCTGTTTTAATTTCTTTTGAAGTTTGAACAATTTTAGTTTTTTATCTACAAGGTTTCTTTCATATCCATTTTTAATTGCAGTTTTTAAGATTTGATGGTATTCGTTTTGATATTCTTGCTGGCTGAGAGGTAGATTTACTAATCTGTGTGTCAGACTGTTGATGGTTGCATGTTTGTGTGGAATTGGGTTGAAACTATTTGCTTTGATGTAATTGTCTGTGTGTGTTGCTTTTCTATGAATGCCAAATTCTAGTTTTCATTGCCTTTTTTGATTTTAAGGTCTAAAAAAGGTAGAGTACAGTCCTCTTCAGTTTCTACTGTGAATTGTATGCTGGGTTCTTGCAGGTTGAGTAGTTTCAAAGCATCATCTATTAGTTTGTAGGGCACTATTGCAAAGATGTCGTCTACGTATCTGTACCATGTTTTAAACATATGAGGGAAGGCATCTCGATAAATTTAAATTAGTTCTATAAGGGATGTAAACATACCCTTAAAGGTTTCTTTTTGAACTGTACACCTCCAAACCTGGATAAACACCCAAGGACACAATTGCAGATTCACACCAACTAATATTGGTTTCCTTGCGAACTTCTTTTTCGCAACACACTAGACATTTTCAAAATGATTGCGACTTTTTGGGTTGTAGGTGGTATCCTTTTAGGAAAGTGATTTCTCTCAAGTATGAGGGGTGATGTCGTGGTGAATTTCTTACCTACCCCCCAGTATAAAGAGACCTCTGAGTATTATAATACTCAATTAGGTTACGAGCTATTTATACGCTCAAGTACAGGTAGGTGAATGTCTTGCGTGAATTTACAGCTCTGAAAATTACTAAACAATTGGTGCATGGTTACATCCAGTGGTATAAAAATACATTTTTTTACCATTTAACTATTTTTCGTAAAGAGGGATAGCTAGTGATAGCTGATCCGCATTACCCATATTTGACCCGCCATTTCCGCAAACAATGGAGCAGCTAACATGCCATCTGTAGACCAGTACACGCCACTGCTACCTATATCCTAAACATCTCTTTCATAATCGCACAACAAATCTTCCAGATTTTCTACAGTAATATCAGAAGCCTGTATACATCATATGCAAGCTAATTTATTTGTTACATTACGGGGATAAGCCATGGTTACACTGAAATTTAACAATTTCAAATGTGCCATTCATTTAGCTCTTGATAGCTATAAGAAATCACTCTGAACACAGAGAGAGTATAAATAACTAAAATACTGAGCGAAAGCAGCTGCATAAGACTACCAGAAAGTTTGTAATAACAGATCTGTAATAACAGATGCTGACAGGGAGTTTTCTTTCCAGCGTGTGTGTGTAACGCAACATATACTCGTATGATTATCGCTTTGTATGGCATAAATAAACTAAAAGCTAAAACCTTGAACCGGAGAAGTTGTTTGCGTAGCTATACATATTTGTTCGTATACACGAAACAAAATGATTCAAAATTAGGCACGTTTGGCAAAAAGAATGGCTTTTGCTACAGTGAAACAAAGTAGTGAAATTTCAACGATTTATTAATGTAGTCTCTACTTTTTGTTACTGTAGATGTATACTGTCTTTAATGGGTTTTAAACCAGTTTTTGTTTCATTTAAATAGCTTAATAAATACGGAAGATATGGAATTGTATTTATGATGCATTTTTACAGCATTTAACAATTTAAATGTCTTGTTCTGTTTATTGGGTATCTGTTTCCAGCCCCTGAAGGGTTTAAATGGTCATCGGTGAAGCGGTTAACTGTAAATCAGAAAACCACAGTGTTTCATCTAATTATTTTTTCTTCTCTTCTCCTTCTAATCCCACAAAATGTGTGGTACTGCATAGATAATCCAAAAATAAAAATATGTAAATATTAACCTTTCAATAATCATTAAAAAAAGGGAATTGAATTTATTGCCATTTGTTTTTAATTATTGATTTCGATTTTCAAAAAATTTCTTAGAAGTAATTGACCATTACATTCAAAACCAAAAGGTTCATCTGCTAATCATCTTGCACTCAACCTTTTATACTGGACCACTGTACATACCAGATGACATTCACATATAAATGCACTGGATACCAGCCATGCACTGGGTACCAGCCAAAACTAAAGAGCACTATTTTAAGTACACTAGCATTCTGACATTTGAAATAAAGACCTTGAAATTAAAAACATCTAAAGGGTACTACACTGACTGTGGACATAGAATCATGGAAAAAAGCATTCTTTTTATTTAGTAAAATGTATTTATTAGATTTTAAGTTAACATCCAGAGATTATACATAAACAGTATGGGGTTTTCTCCTGAATCTGTACATACAGAAGGATTAGCTAAATTACTCCTCTGAAAAGTAAATAAAATTTTGTACCGGCTGGCTTCTCACAGTGGGGGGAAAAAAGTATTCATATACTCAAAGCAAATGACAGTTTAAATAAATATAATAATATTAATAGTTTGTAGGCATTCCTCCTCTTTTTTTTTTGGTATGAAATAAACGAGCTTTTTTGTAGTCTGAGGTAATATTTTAACAATCTTATGGCAGACATTGTTTCAGAGCTGCCTTACTTCATAATTTAAGTTTCCTGACCATTGTTTCAAGTGTACTCCAAAGATGTCCTGCTTTAAAGTATTCAGTTAATTTGGTTTGACTTTTCTTGCATTAAATGCACACAACACATTTTACGAAATATTAATGAACGAAGAGCTTTTTCACTACAACTTTTTGCACTGATGTAACTGCACACATTTATTGCACTTAACACCCACTTTGGATATTTCAAGATTTCAATTAAGAATATTTTCCATTTCTTGTTCTTTCTTTAATTACCCAAGACAAGCCATATTGTTTAAAAGGAAAATTACTGTAAATTAATATTTACTTATTTGTACAAGGTTCAATATATGGCCAGCAGCTAAACCAAATGCTGTATTAAGCTATATAAAGTTATGAATTTGTCATAATTTTTCACTAACTTTATAATACAATTATGTTACATGCATATCTTCAAACTTTATTTATGAAGCTAATTCCTATCTTCCTGACCCTCAGTAAAAACTGTTCCAAATTTTTCAATCCAAGACTGCTGATGAAAACGTTTCTGAAATTGCTAAAATCATAACTTACAGAAGAATTTCATTTGCAGACAATTTATTCTAACTCTTACTAAAAGGTTAACTAATTTTCTCCCTTTCTTAGCTCTACATAGGTTAATTGTGACTGGCCTTTTTAACATTTCCTTAATACCTCCCATATTTCTTTAAGTATTACCTGTTCTTATTTCCACTTCAAATCCTTGGCCTTTTTTAAGTTGATTTTTTTTTTCAGCTTAAATCCTTACACTATGTTCTCAAAACCAATAATTCTTCTTTCCTGGCCATTCTTTTTTCTCCATTTATTCATTTTTCCTTTAAGACACATTTTTTGTCATAATCTATGCATTTCGTAACAGTGTTGTTGGCTTACAGCCTCATATTATTTCCTACCCATTTAATTACAGCCTCATTATTTCCTGCCCATTTAGGAATGACTACAAGTATGCCCAATGCTTCATCAGTTTATGCTCATGTTACAATCTTACTAATTCCAAGTAGTATCCTTTCTATTGAACAATAGTGTAATAAAATTCATTATTACCATTATTCTACTTAAATCTTCAAATTTTTTGCAGTCTTCTTTTATTATTATCCACAACAAGCTTTTCTTCATCCCTATCCCCTGCTTTAATTTCTATGATTGAGGACTGTTACTAAAAAGTTCACCACCATAAAATTGCTCTTAGAACCTGTTGTCTATCTAAAATTGTCTTTTTAATTGTTAATACTATAGTTTAAACCCCACTAAGTTTCTTTCATTCATTTGTCTGCTCCCACACCCTTTGAATAAACCATTTAGATCTTATTATATAATCTAAATAGAAACTGCAAATACCTTTCGAAATTAGAAGATAAACTGGAATAACATTTAATACTGTATATTACAAATTATACAATGGATATTCTCCAATATTGACTCAAGGAAAGGAAAGGAGAAAAGATCAGAGGAAGGAAAAGAAAGGAGGGAGGAAGGGAGGAAGAAAGGAAGGAAGGAAGGAAGGAAGGAAGGAAGGAAGGAAGGAAGGAAGGAAGGAAGGAAGGAAGGAAGGAAGGAAGGAAGAAAAAATGAACAGGAAAAATATGTGAATCTCTTGCTGACTCAATTCTTATTTAAAATGCACTAGCTTATGACATTAGTTTTAAATTTATTATGACAGTCGTAAATTATGAAAATACTAAACAAGAAGGTTTCTTCATAACACTGTACAATAAAGCAAGAAATACCTGCATTTCTGGGTATAATTAATACATTAGTATGGACAAATTACTGCTCTCTTAGATAATTATTTATATAAACCAGCTATTTGTAAAGTATTAAATAGGACAGTTAATTACCCTTGAAAAATCACAATGGTCTGGACTCAAAATACCTGCTGATGCTCTACCACTGAGCTACTACGTTGGGACATGCATACATGTATGTCAGATCATCTCAAATACTCAAAGTAGCTTTAGATCAAGGCAAATGTATGCAACAAGTTATGTATTACTACATTACAGCATAAACTTCTATACCTGTCTCTGGGGCATGCGCTTAGCGTGTCTGCATCACATCTCAATTCGAATCTCAAGTCAGGGTGAGTTAACTGGGTAAGATTTTTTTCCATGGTTTTCCTTTATCCTGAAAGATGTTGGGTAACTAAGCTATATGGACCCTGGGCTCATTTGAACATAATTTCACCCCTTTCATGCATCATTCAATATGATCTATGCTGGAGACCATTAAATAAATAAATAAAAAATTGTGTGCAATTTCCATACTAGAGTAACTGCATGGATCATTAAATGTTTCACATTGAAGCAATACGATTTTGCTAAATTATAAGGAGTTTACTTAAAAAAAGTTGTTTATTATTCCTTGTGGAGTTTTCTTTGTATTGATCATAAACAACAAAAATGCTTTCTCAAAAAATTAACCAACAAATATGTTACCTACAGATTTTAGTTCCAACTACCGCTGCTGGAGTTCATAATTTCCAAGCACAACACAACTTACAACTGCATTCCTAAAATGTGAGACTAGCAGTAATATAGAGATTTCACATGTCCCAACTTCTATATAACCCTAATGTATTTGTGTAGTTTTGAATTCAAGAAGTTTTCTAATAGTTCAAGGTTTGTAGAGATCTTGTACATGGTTGTACATGGGTAATATTTTATTCATGTTTCAAAAAAAGTATTTGTAGTCAGTTTTTAACACTGTCAGCTTCCGAAACTTGTCCCTCAAAACATAAAAATATGACAATGTTAAAAACAGATTACAACATATTTTTTTCAATTAATCTTATGGTATTTTTGCCATGCACGGCCCTTTAAAGTTTACTGGATTATACATGGCACATCTTTACTGTTGAATGTCTTTGGAAATATACAAAATGAAATTCTATATCTACAATTGTATGGTAATAAAAACTAAAGTTATGTAATATAATATGAAAGTACTTAGTTTTTATATTTATTTTTATATTCTGTTTGTGTATCATTCACTAAAGTAATGAGAATGCAGCTTCATTGAACAAAATTTAACTACAGGTAGACCAAACAAATTGCAGTCGGTGTGCACACGTGCGAGCAGGGCCTCACCATGCAGGCATCACATAACTCATACCCCTCCCTTCCTGCATGCGACAGCACAAACCACACAAAATGCATGTATTTTAATGCTGTTTTGAGTTTCGAAGATTGTCAGCCTTCAAAGTCTTCAGGCTCGTGAAATAGTGTATAATGTTGCCCAGTATTTCAAGAACATGAAAGAAAGGTTTAACATACAAAATGTTAATGTACTGGCAATGACAAGTGAAACCACTGGTGTTTCAGCAAGAACTGTAACATTTTAAAAGAGGGAAGAGTGTTCATTGTAAAGGGTACACCAAATTTCTCCACTACAGATGGAAAATCAGAGCTAAAGAAGCCTGGAATTTAAGTGGATTCATTTACAGATTTTGCTATTCATCAAAAAATCCATGCATTTTATACTGTGTGCAAAGAGGTGCCAACAATAAAAAAACTTTCTTGCAAAGAAAGCTTAAACAGCTGGGGCTCAAATGGAATTGTTGCCAGTCCAAACGCAAGATTTTGGTAGAACGGCCGGATATAGCTGTTTGGCAAACACAGTATTTAAATGACATCAGGAAGTACAGGGCTGAGGGATGGAATGTTGTATACATTGATGAAACATGCATCCAACAATCACATTCAGTAAACAAGTGCTGGCAGTCAGAAAAAGAACTTGGAGTTACAGTCAACGTTGGAACAGGGCACAAATTATTGTTCATGGTGGAGGTGAGGACGGATTTGTCGAGGGTGTCCTGCTAATTTTTAGAGGCAGGCAAACTTTAGGAGACTATCACAAATCCATGAATTTTGAAAACTTCTGAAAATGGTTGGAAACGCAGCTTCTTCCAGCTCTTTCCCTCCCTAGTGTTACTGTACTACAACAGTGAGAGGGACAAGAAACCAAACATGGCAACTTTAAAATCTGAAGTGACACGCTGGATGGAGGACCACAGTATGGATTTTGATCCTGCAATGTCAAAAGTGAAATTGTTGGAAAGTATCACCAGCAAGCCTCGTGAGAAGCAATTCGCTATTAACATAATTTATGAACATGGTCACATTCCATTGCACCTTCCACCCTATAACCCTGACTTAAATCCCATTGAAATGGTATGGGGTGACATAAATAAATAAATAAATAAAATCTGAATATTCTACCCCGGCACCTAGACAACTATACCGGGGCATATATCCAAATTTTCTCTTTATTTTTCCATAAAATCCTTACAAATGTAATAATTATACAAATCTCTCAGAAAACTACTCTACAAAAATAAAATGAAATAAAATAACAGAAATAAACACAAAAAAAGCAAAAAACAAAAGAAAACAACTATAAAAATTACAAAATCCTTATTTCCTAAATCTACATCTAAATCTACTAATTCTGTAGTCCACCATGGCCTCTGCCATCACTCTCTCCCTCCGCCGCCCAAGCAGTCAACTCCATTGTTAGATTATTCAATAATTCTTCCCGTCTTATCCTATTTTGTATTCTAGAACTCCTTCTTGGATCTTGTACTATTCTTCGCCTATTATCAACTCTTTCTCCTTTGAATATTTTTACCTCCCATGCTTTCTTACTTACAAAGTTAGTCAAAACTTGTAATTTATTTACCAATTGTTGATCTCGAATTATGTCATATACGATATATCCTGCTAGCGCATGCCTCTCTTCTTGTTGGTGAATTGCATATCTTCCACATTCAAATACTACATGTTCAGGATTATCTTGTTTGTTACATAATTCACATATATCATTTTCAGTTTTATTGATTTTCTTCCAATAGGTCTTATAAGGTCCGTGTCCTGTTATATAATGTATAAATCCCTTTGTTGGTTAAATAAAATTCAATTTTAATCTCTCTTTGACGTTCTGAAAAATTTCAAACACTCTTCTACCTTCTAGACTTTCTGTCCATTCATTTTGCCATTTATCTTTAATGGGGTGACATTAAGGGAAAAGTTGTGTGCCAACAAATTGGCAGGAGCTTGAAGGATAAAGAAGAATTGTGCGAAAAATTGTTTTCAGAGTACTCTGCTGAACAATGGATTAAGTGTTGTGACAATGTAATGTTAATAGAAAATAATTACCTTGAACATGACCTCACAATTGATCAAGAAATAGATAGAATCATAGTTTCTTTAAACCATGAAGAACAAAGTGATTTGGCAGAAAATGCAGAGAGTGAATCTAACAGTGAATGCAAAAGCGAGTGAAACACAAGACCAGTGCAGCCTGCGCGATGGAGAGGCAACCTAATATGATGGTAGAGGGGGAAAGCTAGAGGACTCCAGTGTTGGTAAGCCACGCCTCCAACTGCATTTTGTTCACAGGCTACCTGTAGTAATTTTAAAACATTCAAACATTACTAAAACTTTATATTATCTCATCTGCTTCTTTGTGTGAGGATTCACCAAATTGTTTTACATCATATCAATAGTTTGGTCAAAGGAGTTATGTTTCGCTGCAATTTTTAACATTGAATTCACTTCTGGGCCATGCCATGACTGAGTGGTTAGAACGCTTGGCTCTTGCCAAGGTGGCCTGGGTTCAATTCCAGGCGACCGCAAAGAGAGATTTGTGATGGACATGGCACTGGAGTGGGTTTTCTCCAGGTCCTGTGGTTTCCCCCACCAGCAGTCCATTAATTGCTCCATCATCATCTTTCCTAAAACTCATCTCGCTCTCATACAATCAACTTTCTTCACCCTCACACAAGGCATCGGGCTGATCACCCATCCTAGTTCTCTATCACAGATCCAGAGCTTCAGTTTCTCAGGCCTGCCTTAAAGGGATAGAGCAACAAGAATCCCACTAACACCACGATAGTGGTACAATACCGAAGATGAATTCACATCAGTGAATTTGTGTGGACAAACTAACTAGAAACCTTAGATTATCAGAAGGAAGCTGTTGATTGTCGGGACCATAAGCTAAATACTCAGTGTGGTTACAGCACTAAACTGAGCAATGCTGAGATACTTTGAAATACTAGACAATTGGATTGAGCCTTTCATAATTTGTTGGCCATGCACACTCTCAACACAGAACACCCATCTCTCCCCTGGAGACTTTTCAGTGTGGCTTAATTACACTTCCTCCACTCTCAATTCAGTACTAGTTTCTCTTTTTTGCTGCAAGTAATAGCAATGTAGATTTGGGAAAAATGTCTAGGAAATGTTTTGAGATATTTTGAACCATAACCATAAATTCAGAAAATAGCTCATTAGCTTATGGTGATTGGATAGTCTGCACTTATAGCTGTGAGACCAGAGAATACAATTTACCTTCAATTACTTAAAAATGAGTCAACTTCCATAAATTGGCAGTACTGTTTTTTAAAGAATGCCCAAAAAGTGGCAACATACTGCAGACAAATGAAATACTAGTGCAATACCACTTTAGAATGGCTGCCCCCCTTGTGACATGCATCAACAAAGAACAATGTTCAGAGAATGTTATGAAATGTTTTCTGAGCAGTGGAGGTACAAAATCCATAAGCAAATAAAGGTCCAGTATGTCAAATCATGTTTATCACTGCAGCAAGTTTACAGAACAGGTAGAAAGTTCAAATACAGCATGACTTCTGTAGCAGATGATCCCTGTTCTGGTCAGACACACTGACTTTGACACCTGAGTTTATTGCAGCAGTTAATATCATTATGAAAATCATTGAAATCATAATGAAAATTGCCATGTGATGGTAGATGAAATGGCTACAAATCTGAACATTAGTTATGGCTCAGGATATCACATTATTTGTGACATGCTTAAATCTTACAAAGTGTCTGCAAGGTGCCACAACAGTTCACCTCAAGAGTTGAAAGAGTGATGCACTGATAGGTGTGAAGAACTTGTGTGGTGTTTTGAGGTAAATGGTGATGGCTTTACTGTCTGAATCGTACCAGGAGACGAAACCTGGGTGCACTACCATCAACCTAAAACAAAGAGAACAAGCAAAGAATGGTGCCATTCATCACCAAAACTCAGAAAGTTCCAGACACAGCCATCTGCAGGGAAGGTTATGTTGACAAACTTTTGGGATGAACAAGGCATTATCTAAGAAAACACTGCATGCCATGAGTAGAACACTATCACCAGTGCATCATATTCTAATATGTTGAACAATCATCTTTGATCTAGATTCAGACGGAAGTACGGTGGATGTCTGACTACAGGTGTCATTTTGCAACATGACAATGCTTGGATTCACACTGCCAGTCCAACTTTGTAATCATCACTGTCCTTCACTATGACTCTTCCACATCTCCCATACGCCAGACCTTGCCTGAAGCGATTATCAGATGTTTGGACTACTCAAAGAGGTGACAGGAGAAAAATGTTTACTGAAGTGTGCAAGTGACTGGATGGAACACAGGATTTTTTCCCAAAAGAATCCATTAACTTCTCTTGTGCTCGAGGAAGTATCAAATGTCACAGAACTATTTTATACCTTTATTCTACTTTTGTTCAACAAATTAAACTTTAAAATTAATGTTTTATTTGACTCCCTCTCATATAATTTAAATACTAAGAATTTCAATAAAAGGGTCCAAGTCCAAGTCGTATACTGACAGGCTGTTAACAGCCAGGTTTTTTTGCTGCGTACCCACCCAGGTTTTGGGTCTGACTGCAGGTTGATAATTTTGGTGGTTACAGGATGATGTGGTATTTTTTGTTGAGAAAATTTGTTGAGGTAGCTTTTTGCTCCTCTTTAATTTTGTACAGGATGCCAAACCGCTTTTTTGTTTACACCCTGGTGTTTTATTTTTCAAAGTGGGGTAAATGTTGTAGCCAATAAAAGGGTTGTGGCAACCCAACCATTAAAGAGTAGTAATTATTTAAATATCTTTTAACAGCTTAAATACTTCAAGCATTGAATGAACCACATATTGTAAACTGGGAAGAATTGCAGAATTTATTTACATTTGAAAAAGAGTTGTTTTTTGATTCCCTTAAGAAAGAATTACACGAGTCACTGAGGTGTAATCTTGGCAGTAGTCCACACTGTTATGTCATCTCAAATGCTAATAGGGCATTGTTACTATTATTGCCAAAGTGAAGCAATATGGACATTATCCAAGTACTCATCTTCTTTATGTAACACTTTGGTTTCTTATATTCAAGTTCCTTCAAAGTTGGGAATCATAATTTCAAATAGACATATATTGGATGTTTATTATTTTTTACTGTTGATCTTAAAAATTAATTTCCATACATATGAAACTTGCAAAATTAAAATGCAAAAATTGTCACCTTCTGCCAAACTTTGCAGACTCACAGCTACCAATGCAGATTTGTTTCTAAATATAATTTTCCAAATCACTATGATTATCAACTAATGCTAATGCATGGATTAAGGTGCTTTCAAACCAAATTAAGAACTTAAATGTTAAAAAAAAATTACTTCTGAGCACTGGTGAATTATGAATAGCACACTGTTAATTTATGACTCCCGACTAATAATGCTTATTAATTTCTGATACAACAAATGCCACACTAAGTCATTCTTTAAGCAATAAAAAAATTCAGCACAGTAATTGATCAAGTGCATTTGCAGCTATAAAAATAGCTACCAGAACCTTCAAAATTGTACTATGTTGTGGAAAAACTTTCTTTTGTGCGACGCGAGAATATTTTCTAAGTTCAAAGGTGCGCGTATGCGCACGACTAACTAGTTTCGGTGTTGCAGCCTACATGAGAGAGATATGCAACACTTGTAGCCAACCTCTGAAAAAATGCCCCAGACATCTGTCCTACAGCGATGCAAAAAGGACATCTGGATGCAGTTAGCGCAGGTCAGTTTTGGAAAATACTGATGTTTCCTCTCAGGTTTTATTGCTTTAAAAAAGTAGGCTTGCTGTCCAGCAGAAGTACTTTTAGAAGTGAAGGCTGTATGTTCTGTGCGTTCTTCGAATATTTAAGATTCGTTCAGTACATTGATGAAAATCGGGAAATGGCTCGACAAATCAGTAAAATGGACTCATCCATTTATTTTAATAATGAGGAAGCCTGCATTCAATTATTATTGATGAGGGTCTGATGAGGACATAGATGCTGTGTTTTGAATGCAATGCTGCCCTGCACCCCATCAAGAGACGGGGCCGCAAGTATACCGAGTTTTGCTCCAGGTACGTAAATGGTGATACTGGCACAATGACTGCAAAAACCGGTCAGCAGACCCATTTCAAGAATTAATTGAAGACATTAGGCACGTCTAACCTGTAGTGTAACATTGTGTAGCGTAATTAGTTAGCTAGTTTGTGAAAATTATGTTTAGTGTAATTAGTTAGGTAGTTAATGTAAATTAGGGACTATTGTGTGTGTTTAGTGTTTATATTTGTGTACTACGTTCATCTGCTAGATAGTGTACGTTGAGTTTGTCTGCTAGATAATGTAATTTCAAGAGAACTAAGACTGTTGGCAGCATTGTGTTCAGTGGAGAAGCAAGCATAGTTTGGCTGCACTGAATTCAATATAGCTATAGTAGCCTCGTCCATTGAATCCCAGGCAGTGTCAAAAGCTTTCCCTTCTGACCACGCCTCCTCACATGTAAGCAATTATAAGGGTTTTCCACCCCTAAACATATGGGTGGTCCTTAATACGTTCACCAAGGTAGAGCGCTGTTGCAATATTTTTCTTGTGTCCTGAGAAATTATCTTAGACTGTGCAAACATGCTCCCTATGTATGTCATTTAAGCTTATATTTATAGAAGTTACATAGTGTTTTACCTAGTATAGTTTTATAAATTTATTAGTGTTTAATAGTTATTGGCATTTAGCACTTGTGTAATTTAATTAAGATGTGGAGACCATGGGTATCGAACCTAACATGGATATGCTAACATGGATTTCCATTCATACTTGTAATATATATCTAACAGTATTTCTAAACTTTCTCGAGTTCTAAAGCGTTTATGACATATTTAATTACTATGCAGAATGTACGTGATTATTTATTTAAATTGTGTTTAGCAGAAGACCCCCCCCCCCCAAAAAAACAAAAAAATACACTGCTTAACTTTATTCAAACTTGTAAAATTAGCAGACATCCTTGTAAAAATCTTCGAAAATTTGAAAAGAGTAATAGAGTTTCCCTACTAGTTTTTCTTTAATTCCTTGGCTCATTTTTCCCCCACTTTTGAAGTATTTATTGCTTTGTTAAATCAACAGAAATTCACCACCTGTAGCTGCCATAAAATAAAGGAAAATGTTTTAGGATAAATTGGCTCACGATTGCAATAAACAAAGCTCTAACATGCAATCTTTGATCATAAATTATTATTAACTACCAGAATATCCAAAGTGCTTCTTTGATTTGCAAGTAAATATCCCTCGCAAATTCATGTACACTGATGCAATTTAACCCCTTTAAAATTGTAATGATGTTTTACTAAACTTTCCTTAGATATTATGCTAATAATACGCATTTAGTTCTTGTACGTAATAGAAGTACTAATACCATAACAGCATAGGTAATATATCTCTTTTCAGTTATGTTATAAAGAGTAGTAACATGTATTATGATAGGAAACATTAATCATTTAAAATTTATTTGAAAAGATCAATGACCATTTCTTACAGTGAATTCTGCTTTATTTATATATATATATATTTTGCCTCTAAACGTTATTTTAAAAAACAGCAACCCTGGGTATTCTCAGCTGTAAACACATGCCTAACATTCTTCACCTCTGACCCCGGTTGGTGTTTCCTAAGGTGTTTATGACATTGTGGTTAGGGGGAAGAACAGTTTTTCCCTACAAAGAGAGCCGGTTGGGGATGGTTTAAGCGCGGCCACTATACATTATGCAGTAAGTAAACAATAAATAGCATTAAAAGAAGGCCCTCCAACGCGAAATTGCACTGAAAGGTAAAGAAATGATATTAAAAATCATTGTATATAAAAACATCAAAAAGTGTGAAGGAATTAGAAAAAAGTTGCCGCGTCGCATATTAGAAAGAAGAGCCTATGCTGTTGATGACATTTCTCAGCACAACAAGCACTATTTGCTAATTGATTTTGTGGTTAGAAGTTTGAAAGAGTAAAGTGAAACAATAACTTAAAAGGTTGAGCCTGATTTGTGACTATTTAATATCAAGTGAAGTTTGGGTCACAAACCCAGCCCAACAAACTTGCAAGCTATTTACTGTTTTCACCTTGCTCAGTAAATATAGGATCATTAATATACGTGTTGATGCACTTGTAGACTCTCTCTACTGCGTGAGATAACTAAGAGTCACTAGGGAAATAGTCTGGCAGAGGCACACTGCCCGCCTCGGTAGTGTAGATGGTAGCATGTCTGCCTCACATTCATGAGGTCCCGAGTCCGAATCTCGGTCAGGGTGAGTTGCCTGGATAAGGTTTTTTCCTGGGTTTTCCCTGATCCTTCAAGACGAATGTCGAGTAACTGTAAGCGCCATGGACCCCGGACTCATTTGAGCATCTTTTCACCCAATTCATTCACCGTCCGATATGACTTAACGTCGGAGGACGTAAATTACAAACAGAGGCACACAAAAATCCTTACTTACAAAAAAAGGAAGTATATCTCAATGTTTCATTAAACAAAATTGGTCCTATTATTTTTCAAGCACTTAGTGCACACCACATTCCAATTATAGGGTCACAGTGAGGCATTTCACATAACATTGAATTATTCAAAACCCAAAGTCGACTATGTTGAGCTGTTTCTTTTAGCAATTTTTTAGGTGACTGCCCTGTCATCAATTTCATTAAGTTATTTTCTGGTAAAATTTATCTAGAATGTTTCTCATCTAACACTGAACCTGAACCTTAAATTTTATTAACAATCACATGTATAATTTCTCTTGCAGGACATTACACAATAATGTGAGATATAGTGCCAATACACATTCAAATGGGAATTGGCAGTATGAAGTCCTGGTAGATGGTGAGGGAAGAGAGGAAGGCTGTGAAAGTGTTACCATATAATGAATATTAATATAATTGAGTCAAATATATACTCTATGCTCCATTATTACAACCATTTATCTAGAATGCATTTTGTTAGGACATTCCTTACATCTCAACTCAACTTTTGGTGAACTCAAATTTTGTCTAAAAAGGAAATTATTTCGTTTAATTATTTCCAGGTTTGATTTTTATAGTCATTTTTAATGCTTATATCTTGAAATGTTTTTATAGTCTTCTAAGAACCTTCATTATTTGTTTAGCTCCTATCATTATTTATTTATCCATTGTTTATACTGTAAGTTCATTTCTTTACACTTATCTTTGAAATTCAGGAACCTGTGACAATGTTATACATAGCTCTTTTCATAATCACCCCATTTTATGGTAATAGTAATTTTTATTTCCATTCACTTACAAATCAGTATACATTTCCATACTTATTACTACAGTGAGTTGCTGCTTACCCTTGGGCCCAATGTCGAGCTAATGGGTCCTATTGGTATTTTATCTAAAAATTTAATTTTTGTGTTTACTTATCTTCCTCAACCATTTGGCTCTTACTTTCCCCATTTCAATTAGATTTTTCCTAGTTTTTACACTCATTAACGTCATTACTTGAATTTCTTTTGGTAATCTTGCCCTTCTTTTTTACCTATCTTCTCCCTAAACAATCTAGTTTCTTCACATGCTAAAAGTATATGCCATTCTTTATCCCTTTGATAACACAACGGGCATTTCTCCAGGTCCCTCCCTCTTCCCAAACCCTTCAACTCCTTTGTTCTAGCCCATGCAAAACCTTCTCTTGCTGCTTTATCACAAATATCAATGTATTTATCCCTCAAATTGAAACTTCTTATTATTCCTTGCCTTTCAATATCTTCCGTTCTTAACCTAAGTTCTTTCCAAAATCCACTTTGCAATCATTCCCTATTTTCCCACATGACACCAAACCCTATTTTTAATATAATTTTCTTTATCTTATTTACCATGAATCTTTGTGATTTAGTTTTTCCTGTACTATCAAGCACTAATGTAGAATATTCTGCTCATCTAAATTCTTAATTCTCGCATCATATTTTAACACCCTTTCCACCATTATCCCTCTAGTTCCCAATCTTCCCATTTTCTGCTTGTGCCACACCATTTGGTGAAGCTCTTGGTAAATCTAAAACTTGTTTGCAAAAGTTTCTATATATCACATACATATTTGCAGCCCCCCCTCTCCTCCAACCCCATATCTCCACCCTATACAGCATTTTTGCTTCTACTACAGCTGTGTTAAATTCTCTCCAGCTGTTTTATTTGCATTCCTTATAAATTATCTATGCATGCTTTGATAGCTTTTAATGAAATTTTACCTTTAGCCATTACCATTCTATTCTGCTCTTTCCAAATCCCTTACTGCTTAATCGTACTCCTAGGTAATTAAATGTATTGACCTCAACTTCTCTTCCTTGCCAGTACAAATCCTTTGTTTTTCTTAGCTTGTTAACTTTCTTGAATACCATAACTTTAGTTTTGCTTATGTTAATTCTAAGGCTCCATTCCTTGCAATATCTATTCCCACTTCGAATATAGCTCCTGCTACTAAATCATCTACAAATAAACCAGGTATTCCCCTGTTATTAACTATTGGTACATGCCTATTCTCCACTATAATTGCATCTAGAATATCATCTATAAACAGATTAAACAGTACAGAACTCAACTTGCCGCCTTGCCTCAATCCTATATTATTCAGAAATGTATTTTGTTACTTTACTTCATTTTATACTAGCCTTCCCTTTTAAGGTTGGTTCACAAGCAAGAATGGAAACCTCAATGAGAACAGTTAAAATACATGTATTATAATGTGAGTATTCACAATTAACAGAATGCATTCCTGGAAACAGGAAAAAATTATTGCTAAAATGTTAACTCTCTTGTCCAAGTTTTAGGACATGACACATTAGATCCATATTGTGCATATAACCTCTTTACTGTAGTTATTCATGCCATGACACGTAACAGCTGCTACAGCCCCCTCAAGTTGCAAGCTGGGAAAATGAAATCTGAAGAAATTCCAACAAACATGCATGGCAACCACAGATACTGACTCCCATGATCCATTAATCACAGATTCTTTTCGGCATATGTATTTTTCTCCTCCCCATTCCATTTTTAAATATCCATAACCTATCAATGACCATGAAACGACTTAAAATACTTTCAGAAACCTTAAACTTTATCATTTCTTTCTGCGCGTTTCCTCCATTCCTATTTTTTCTGATGCTGTCTGTATTTTAAACATCCAAGTTTCCTTCTTCCTCATTTTATATTGTATAACTATGCACCGATTGACTATATCACTTTTCTCTAACAGCTTTATTCTGAATTAGCATTTGATGCCCTTTCTAGGACAAAATAGGTCATTGGTCTGTTTCCAATCCAATTTTAACCTGATATATTACTATTTTTCTTGGTACTGCTTTGAGGAACACTGCATATATCACTCAAAGTATGTAGAGAAACTGATTAATTTCTAAACATTATATTCCGTAAAACATATCCATATTCTAACTTTGAAATCCAAACATAAAGATCAAAAAACAAAAATGTAAGGAGGGATATTCATACACAGACTTCAGTCAAAATTTGGTGTTAATGTTGAAACAAGTTACTCTATTATATTCAATTTGAGTACAAAACTTCACAAATATATAATCTAAAGACTTTCTCAACATTGTCAAGTTTTTCTCCATCTAGGCCTCGCCGTGGCTCAGTGGTTAGACCGCTTGGCTCTCACCAAGGCAGCCTGGGTTCGATCCCAGGTGACCACAAAGTGAGATTTGTGGTGGACAACACAGCGCTGGGGCGGGTTTTCTCCGGGATCTCCGGTTGCCCCCGCCATCTCATTCCACCGGTGCTCCATGTTCATCTCATGTAACATCAGTGTCATCACCTGTGGTGTCGTATGTAGTAAAAGTGGGCGTTAAACACTACACATTTTCTCCATTTACATATTTTATGCAGACAGTACACATATAAATGAGCTTTGGTTTCAAAATGAAGCTGTCTGATAATAAATTTGTTACTAAGTTTAATTTGAGCAGGTTTAATAAAATTAAACTCTTAGAACTGTTCCTTTGAGTAAGGACTACAACACAATGAAGCACAAAATTAATATGATTTTGAGTCGAACTAATGCTCCATATATTGCTAGTGTTTACCTAGAACGTGTTTCGTTAGGAAATGTGTTTAGTTCTGTCACAAGGCAAAGTAAAAAGTGCAATGAGCAGGAAAACAATGCAAAACAGCAAACCCTACATCACAGAATCACATTCTTGTATGGAAGAAAAAAATCAGGAATTGATGTTTTTTATTAATACCGATCATTTGTAAAGTTTCCGGCTTCCTTTGCACAAAAATTACATTTTGTTTGCAGGTTTGTCATGTCATCTGTTTCAATTACGCCAGACCAGGAAAGGCACGCATGACATTAAAAGGTTTTAGCTAATCAGACAGAAGGTCTAAGGAACATATTTTGGTGTGTTTGCATGTGGAGTAAAGGAGAGAGAGGAAAAATCCTAATCATTAAAAAGTTCTTACCTTTGCATTTGGAGTATCTATTGTCACCACACAAACGTTTCCAACCATCTTGGATCTGGTATGGCTTTCGGGTTGTGGTGCCTCGGCATATTTGGGTTGCTGTGCTGCAGTTGCATATAACCTTGGATTCTGCAACACTGGAACATTATGCAACAACTGTTAGTCAAGTGTAATATGGAACTTTCAGAAATAACGAAAAACAGCTCAAGAAAAAGATATGAGCCCGAATTTTAATACTCTCAACCTTGGTACATACATTAATGCACATACAGTGCACAAGAGCAGCTTACTTCTATGCAGAAATAATATACAAATGGGTGTACAAATCATAGGTTGAACAGTCAGAAGGTTTTTTTGTTTGTTGTAATTTACATCCTCCAACGTTAAGTCACATAAGACGGTGAATAGAATGAGTGAAATGATGCTCAAATGGGGCCAGGGTCCATAGAGCTTAGAGTTACCCGACATTCGTCTTTCAGGATAAGGGAAAACCCTGGAAAAAACCTTATCCAGGTTAACTCTTTCTGACGGAGATTCAATTGAACGTGAGGCTACCATCTACGCTGCCGAGGTGGGCGAATAATCAGAAGTGATTGGGACCATGAGTGTACCAAGTATTGATTGAGCAGTCAGCAGTGATGAGTCCATATGTACAATAAAGTAATATCTTCATTACTTTATACTGTAAAATGTGCTGTAAATTATTTCCATGTTCTGATATATTAATGATTGATGAAAAAGTGGAAATAAACACAACTATTAATATTCAGGTAAATTTGTGGAAATAATTATTTCTTCTACACTAGCTGTGTGTAGGCTAAGTTTTGAATCAGTAGAGCCCAGCTATGGCTTTGATTTTTTCAGTCTGGCTCTACTGATGCAACTATTGATATTTTGCAATAAAACAAGAAAGCTCACAAAACAAATTAGGTAATCTTATAAATTGTCAGTTATGCGTGACTGAAAGAATTTAGCAACAGTGATGTCAAAATTATTTGAAAAAACTATTTGTAATCTCTTTTTAAAACTTTGTCACTTAGATTTTTATATACTGAGGGTCTAGTTTCGGAAGCCATTGGATCCAAAACGACTACATATACTTCTTTCAATTAATTTTATTGTCAACATTTTTATTTAAATGAACAAATATTAAAATTTGAAGTTATTAATTGTATATTATTAACTCGCATGCTACTGTTTGTCTTCCTGTAACAGTGGATACCATTCAAAGCCAGATGGGAAATCTTGCAGCAAGAAATTCCGTAAATTTAGCATACTAGATATTATGGAATATTAAAAGATAAGTAACAGAAACTCAGATTTATTTTCTACAGAAAATGGATGAAATCTAAGATCCAGAGCAATAGCAAAAAGACAACAGATTTATTTTCTTGAACAATTCCTCGTCATCAGTGTTAGCAAAAACACAACAGATTTATTTTCTTGAACAATTCCTCGTCATCAGTGTTTTTATATTTTCAGCATTAAGAAAATCATTACGCTAAGTTTTTTTTCCCCCTGGATATTATGGATTCTTTTTATACTTTACAATGGACAATTTATCAATTTTATTTCTTAAAAGGAATGGAACCCGGCAAAGAGGATTAAAACACTGAAGAGCCAACTCACACTATTTTTGGAATATACTGCCCTGTATTTATAGTATCTACAAGTATAGCATCAGCAGAGACTGTACAAGAGAAGCACAATTAATGTTTATGAGTAGTGTGGAGAAATATAAGCAACTGCAATTTTTTTAATAAAAGGTCATATCTCAAAACTTGGTGATTATCCATTTCATGCCAAATTAAGGAGATTTCAACATGGCTGTTTCTGCATATTTGTGTGTATTTTGTGTGTTACTGCATATTTTAGATGTTAGTGCATATTTCTTAATTTTTGTCTAAAATCTATCCCAGATTTTGTGTAAGGTTACCCGGATAATAGCATTCTTGAAAACGACGCATCTCTTTCAACCCTGTATTGTACTTGGAACCATTAGGCTTGCAACTGTGAACAGCTTTCAACCTGTTCACACCTTGTTCCCATTATTATAAAGAGACAACCATAGGGTAACTGCTTCTATTTTTCTTCTTAACATTCTTGGAAAAGGCAATTTCTATTCCATCTCACTGATACAACCTTGGAATCATTAGGCTCAGTGCAAAGATCTTTCTATTTAAACCTATGCCTGTCTTTGTAAAGAAAGAGATAACTACAGTGTAAATACTTCCTTTTCTTTTCTTTGAACTGACCAAGGTTAAGGCACCAGAAAGCGTGTTTTCTTTCTTTTATTTCCATCCTCCAACACTGTCATATCGGACAATGAATAAAATAAACTACCACCTACGCTACTGAGGCAAGCAATGGTTGGGAACATCTCCAAGCATGTATTCTATTTAAAGGTTGCATAACTGTTGAGGTGTTAACAGTTCTGCTTCGGTGTTCAACAGTGTATTGCGCAGCGCACTGCTCTTTTACTGTTTTGTGGTTCATATAACCTCTTTTAGAAAATGCTGGTTTACCGGAAAAATATGAATCAGTTGGATAATTTAATGTCATGCTGGCACGTTGCCATGGTAGCTCAATGGTTAGAGCGACCAGATGGAAACCAGGAGATCCATGGTTCAAATCCCAGCTATAGAATTGAATTTTTCAGTCTGACTCCACCTATCCAAAAATGTAGGACTACTGAAGTAGAGAGAAATTAGTAAAGTGCTACACACGGAAAAGTGCTATTTTTAATAATGTAGAAATTAATCTGTCATTATTGAACTTTAAGTTTTATCCCCTTACTTCTTGTGATGTGGAGAGAGCCTTTTATCTCTACAAATGTTTTTACTGAAAAGAAAAATAGATTACTGCCAGAAAACATAGGAAAAATAATTGTTTTATTGCATTATAAAAATAATTTTAATAATTTTTATAAAATTGTTTTATTTTCTTAATGGAAGAAGGTAAGCAATACAAATAGATTAAGATATTTCAGACATTAGCTAACACTGTTGCAGTTGCAATAAATGTGCATAGATGTACAGTAATTTGAATAGTTTTAATTAATGCCCTTTATTATCAACACCAAAGTTCAACATTTGATAGTGTATATTTGGGTAAATATTTTGGTTGTTTAGGCATATTTGAATGCATATTTGAATGCATATTTTGGCAATTTTTGGTGTATATTTGCATACATATCTTCAGGTTTTTAGTGCATATAGTTCTCAACACTACTTATGAGCAACTTGAGTACATATGTGTCCACTGCTACAGCTGGTCTAAGGTTACTTAAACACAGACCTCAACAGTAGCAGATATAACAAAGGGATACACTAAGTTTATAATTTTTCCATTATAAATATATTGTGTGAAAAGTACACTTCAGATACTACTTCAAGAATCGAATTTTCAAATTTTGATTTAATACATCAGGAATAAAGACAGGCAGTGGTAACAAATGAATGAATTTTGAGGTTGCTTCCACTAGTGAGCAAGGAAAGAAATGAGAAAAATAAAAAGTACAGGATATGGAGAGATGATAAACATGAATGGCGAACAGAAAAGGGATATTATATAAGAAACCAAAGAGCACAAAGAAATCAGAAGAAATATGGTATGTGACAGGAAAAAGTAAGTGGGGTAAAAGGATGTGATGCAATGGAAAGGAAAGCATGGGGTGATATGTGAAGTGTAGTTATGAAATGAGTAACAGTTCATATTGATTAGGACGGAAAGGGAAAAGAAAGGCAATAAAGTGATAAGTGTAAGTTTTAAAAATACAAAGAAACTAAAAACATAAAACAGATGTTAGTAAAATTGTTATAAAATAACAGTTAACTATGAGATAATTAACATTAGTTAGGGAAAGATGACATTTTAATTACAGAAAAACTATAATTAACATTAGTTAGGGAAAGATGACATTTTAATTACAGAAAAACTGATGTAAAATAACATGAGATCCACATAGAATGAACATAGTTAATGAAATGAGTAACAGTTCATACTAATTATGAAGGAAAGGGAAAAGAAAGGCAATAAAGTGATGTGTAAGTTTTAAAAATACAAAGAAACTAAAAACAAAACAGAAGTTAGTAAAAGAGTGAGTTAGAAAAAAACAGTTTACTATCAGATAATAAACATTAGTTAGGGAAAGATGAAATTTGAATTACAGAAAAACTGATGGAAAATAACATAAGATCTACATAGAACTGAAGCTATTCTGAAATAAATTCAAATTGAGAGAAGATTAGGGAAGTGTACAAGGAAAGAGCAATAAGTGCAATGGGATGAGGTAAGTTGAGGAAAAGTGAATAAAGAGGTGAGATAAAACTGCAAACCAAAGGGGAGAGCGGGAACAGAATAGATTAGAGAAACGGTAGGAAATAAATGTGCCCAAATGGAAACTGGGGAGGGGCAAGGTGCACCATGCACAATGTAAATATCATGTTCAGCACTGTGGGATCCTAAGATAAATTTTAAATACCCCAATTATGAAAAATTGTAATATGTGTAAATGTAACCAAATGTAGTTAATAAAATTATTCATAATACATCACATAATTCTGATGAGCTTTTCATGCAATTAGCTTAAGTGATCAATGAAAATGTCTAAAAATAAACTAGGAATGTTTACACTACTATGAGTTAAATCTACTGCCGACAGAATAATTTAGTTGCCAAAATGAGGGCTAAGTTCAAAACAATATTCAAAAGATGTTTGTAAATAAACGTTTGGCAAAACTATTATGTGCACTGCAAATTTGAGAACTGGAAAAAGAGTTGAGAAATAGTGTTAGAAATACCTGGTAATTGATGGCTAGAATAAATGTTGCTTCTCTGAAAGGCAGTGATGCACACCCGTTTAAGGTGGTGTTCTTTTATAAGAAAATTGCTGCCTGTCAGACCAAACCAGTCATAATGGTGATGCTGAACCAGAAGGATGACTGCTACCAACCCACCATTGGGTTTAAGCTACACCAATGTTTCGGATACACCTACCAGTCCCTTTCAGTATAAGTTCCCAAATGCTCACCTCTTGTGCTTATAAGAAACATACCTCGGCTACACTTTGGGACAGTTTTTAATGTCTCAGCTACAATATGAGATTGCAAACCCTCAAGCTATGGACAGAGTATGATATTCTCATTTTGGTACGTGGTGTCAGAGCACACTTCAGTGAGAATTTGAAACAGGTTTAGACTGAGGGCAGATAAAACAAAATTTGCTGCAGGTGTAATTGTTTACTGTGTGTGTGTGCGCGCGCGTGCAGACAGATCTGGCCCAAGTTTATCAACTTTTGATAAAATCTTATGTAAAGTTTTTTAAAACTAACAAATCTAAAAGTTATCTGCTGTGATAAACTGTAAAATATTACTCTGACCAGTGATGTAACAAATGAAGATCAGATCACATGTTAAGTATTTTACTTTCGTACAGATTTCATGTCGTTCTTGCGTCAGGATGATCGATCTCAAATGAAAGTCATTAGTGTGAAATATAGAGAATCAAACTGTTTACTTTAAACATAAACAAGACTTCATTATATCGCTGCTTAATAGTGAGACAGTGTAAAATACAAAGTAATCAACAGAAGTTTTAGAGGCTTTAATTGCACATATGAACTACATTTCTCTTGTCTGCTAAGCTTCCAGCTCTAATGTATCATACTTCATTCCACTACATTAATAACATTTGTGCAAAGAAAATATGAACGGTTAAGAACGGCTGATGGACCACTATTGCCGCAGTTGACAACCCTGCTGGTATTACTTCATTTGTGTGGGCATACAATCTCAGAAATGAGCATGTAAGTTCGTGTGGGCATACAAACTCAGAAATGAGCATGCAATTTTTAGGGAATTTCACTCAATCTCTTAACCACATTCGACCCTTGCACTTTACCATCACATTTTGATTCTATCTTCTAAGCACCATGTTATACCTGCAAACATTAAATCTTCCTGTTTCTCTAACACAAATGTATTAGACCTTAGAAATTGCGCTTGACCTGACATTAATGAACTTCATTTAACCCACCATGAGTTGGCAAAGATAAAAGTGACATACATTGCTGTTTTAAATCTAGCCAAATATTGTGTCAAGCTCATAAATATTAAGAATTACAACATCCATGCACATTATTACCAGTTCGACATCTTATCCAAGTTGAGGTCGGTTTTGAAAGGCGACCGAGAGCACCAAGAAACCTTGTCGTTGCCATTTTCCTAGATTACGGACGAGGCGGACGAGTCAAGAGCCAATGCCCAAAAAAAAAATGCTATCGCTTGTTTGTTGTATGCATATCAGAGTGGCCAACCTGCCAATAATAGAGATTGGTAGTCTTGTGATGGTAGCACAGAATAGTTGGTAGTCATATGCATTATGGACTTCCACCTTAACATTACTTTGCGTTTTTTGCTATTGTTTACACGAATGATAGGCAATTCATTAGTTTTCTTCTTAATGCACTTAGATAATACGCATCATCATCTACAGCAATATCAATACAAAATACCCATTGTTTGTCCGAGTAGTTTCGAATAATTATCTCTATAAAATTAAAAAGAGAAAGAGAGAGAGAGAGAGATAGAGAGAGAGAGAGAGAGAGAATACAATTTATTTGATTTATAGAGATTGACTTAATAACAGTCTTAACAGTGGCAGCTCGAGGCCGAAATGTTTGGGGGACGCGGAAACGGTTTTGATTGCTAAGTATTGTCGCGGCAACGGGCATAAAAGGTTCGGAGCAAATAAATAACAGACGGATAGTGTTTCACGGAGATAAAGAGCTTGCATAAGCAGATAAACATAGCACTGGAGATAAAGGACTTGCCGACACAGATTAAGTTACGCTTCTGGAAGGTGATAGAACAGTCCATTTCTTGTTTGTTCCAGAAATCTGTCAAGGTATTTAAGAAGGCGACGACTCGCCAAGAGTCAGTCGTGAACAGTAGTGAACAGATGTAACGAGAGCCGATGTTGTAAACAGGAGTAATCAGAAGCTTTTGTTGTGGTCATTGAACTTGGTAGATGGTATTGTGTACGTGACGTAATGTTGTTACTGAGAATTGAACAGTGTATTTCTACGGAAATAAAGAACATTTGGAATATCTGCAACTTGGATTTTTAATTCTACGAACCCACAAAGTCACAGTATTGACAATAATAAATTATTATACATGTAAACTTTAAGAACCATTTTATTCAAATTCTACCTCTACAACCCACGGAAATAGTGGTTACCAAGTTGTGATATTATACCTCAGAAAAAAGTACAAGCAGCCCAACATAAACTCTGCCAAAAGCTGCATATTAAATGCATGCAACATATAAAATGACGTTATTAGAACACCACTCAAGCTCACCCAAATCCATATAAGCTGCCACCACACTAGTGTACATTTTTTTTTCACATATTCACGAGCATATCACTGATTGTACACACATTAATTCTCGTACTTGGCATTTATTCAGTTTATGATGAATTGCACTTTTGACAAATTTATATGTTCCTTAATTTAATGAAATTTTCCATCACTCTTTCATCAAAATCCTGCATGTTACTGATAGGGGAATTATTTATTGACATCATTGCTAAAGCATTGAGTCTGTCGTTTGTCATTGTAATTCTTAAAAGTGTTTTATCCTTTTCTGGGTGGAGAAGCAACGTTCAGGTTCCGCAGTCTCCTCCGCGTTGTTATGACAATTTTCAAAAGCTTTGTGACTTCACTGAACTCTGACGAAAACTTATTTTCGTATATGAAATGAAAAATTTTCAATGTTCCTTAAATGTTAAAGTAACTTCGTTTTTAAATTAGCTGCCACTCTGCGCGCAGCTTTCCTTGCTGTAGAAAAGGATAGCATTGCATCATTCGTGTGAAAATTTCTTCGGGAAAACGTTCATAAAAATCCTTAAGTAAGTCGTTACACAGCAAAGATACATACAGCTCCTAGATGCCCCTTATAAGCAGATCTGTGACAGTAGTTATGATGACGTCACACACCTCCTTGGGCATCCCCAATCCTTGCACATTCCATTCTTTTTCTTTTCTTTGGCGGCTGCGGAAATTCTAAGTTTTTGTGCACCTGATCAATATTCAGTGTTTCCTTTTACATTTGTTGTTTAAATCTAAGAATGTCATTATGTAACGTTACACTAATTGTTCTCCTCTTTTCAAGATGCTGGTACAAAATGTCTACATAAGGTAGGATTTTGTGGAAAACTCTTAACCAAAAAACAAAATTTGGGTCTTCAAGAGCCCTTCTATAGTTACTGGCTTCACTTATTGTGGTTGTATTAGTGCACCTCTCTTTAATAATTTCGAAGCAATCTTTCAGCTTTTCTATGTCTTCGTACATAACACTGACGGTACCAATGTTGCAATTCAACCTTGTTAAAGCAACTCTGGGCAATCTTGCTTGCACTACTTTTTCTAAAATATCACATTGCAAAGAGGAATTGGAAAAGAATGCTGGAATATCCGAAAGATCTGAAAAGAACACGCCTACCTGAGTATTAGGGTTAGTTGCCTTTTCTATGATTAAGTTCAACTGGTGTGCATATCAATGGACAAAGTATGCATATGGATATGTTTCCCTAATTTTGGCCTGTACTACACCAGTCCTTCCACTCATAACACTGGCCCCGTCAAAGGTGTGAACAGTGAGCTTTTGGGTGGTATTCCTAAGAGGCGGGTAGTTTACATTCATTATGCACTTTGTCAGAGACTCCGCATCTCTTTCTTCATGGTTCACAAAAGCCCAAAGTCTCTCATTTACGAATTTATCATATACGTAACGGAATACCAAAACCATCTGACAGTGATTTGAAACGTCAGTTGTCTCATCACACTGAATGAGAACAAAGTCAGAAGCTCGTACCTTTTGCTCTATTTTCTACCTATAGGCTTTCAACATGCAGTCTAATAGTCCATTCTGCACTGTGTTTGAAATTCCTCTAAATACTGTGGTTGTATCTAAATGTTCCTTCATATCTGTATCCAATTCAGCTGTATAGTTAATAAGGCCCCTGTACACCCCTGGATTGGAAGAAGTAACAGATTGGTCATGTGCTTGTAAAGTTAGTTCAAACACAGCGCAAAACTTCGCACATGAAACAAGCCTTGAGTGACATATGTACCACACTAATCATAAGGTGCACTGAATGTTCATATTTGTTTATTTTTTCTGTTAAATGGTTTATATTACTCACTATTTAACTGTCCACAAACCATTGACACATTTAGGAACAAACAAAACGTACGGATAGCAGAAAAAGGACTTGAGAATTTCGCAGCCACAAATCTAGTCACATTTTTCATACATGACCTTAGATCTGAAGTGCCTCTTAAACACCCGGTTTTCATTTTTCTTAGTTTTTACTTTTACCATTAAGAATTCGGGCGTTCATCTACCCAAAGGTTTCAATTGTACTCTTTTTTTCAAGAGTCAACCTTGAAAATTGCACTTCCATTAGTGATTTTACAAAGTTATCCATTATTCTCTAATTACTGGATTTTATAAATCCACCTTTAACACTCTGTTAATCTTCCTAACTCCACATAGAAGACTAATATAAGAAACCCGTACACTTTAGCAATGTGAAAGTATTCTGCGGACTGCTCTAGGCGCGAAGATAACCGCGCCTGATGAGCACAGATGCAAGTCCTTCACCCACAGCCTTGCCACCCTTGCATATCTTCCGTTTCTAAGAAATGCAGCAGGCCGGTGCTAATCTTACCGCGCCGAGCCATATACAGTACGCATTGTGACTTTGTGGGTTCGTAGAATTAAAATTCCAATTTTCCGAAATTCTAAATGTTCTTTATTTGCGTAGAAATACATTTCGTAGCAGCAGAATTACATCACATACCAATCACCCAGATCGATGACAACAACAAAGAGAGTTATGATTACACGTGTTTACATCAGCTCTCGTTACAACACTTCACAGCTGTTTACTTTCCTCACTGTGTTTACTACTGTTCACGACTCTCTCGTCACCTCCTTAAATATCTCATTCATAAATTTGAGAGATTTCTGGGACAAACAAGAAGCCGACGGTGCTGTACAATCACTAGATGTTTCTCGAATAACAAGATATCGAATGACGAAATCGGAACCTTCCTGAAACGTTACTTAATCTGCGCCAGCAAGAACTTTATCTCCACTATCTTTATTTGCAGGGCTTTTTGTGTACACAAGCCGCGCTATCGTAGATAACGGGCTCGCGACAGTATAAAGACATCACTGTTACTACCTTATGCACCTTTCTCATATTTTGAAAGTAAACTGTCCTTACTTGTCGAAAGGCCAT
>CM060950.1:323006887-323338225 GCA_030765055.1 Mantis religiosa
TTATTATTATTATTATTATTATTATTATTATTATTATTATTATTATTATTATTATTATTATTATTATTATTATTATTATTATTATTATTATTATTATTATTATTATTATTATTATTATTATTATTATTATTATTATTATTATTATTATTATTATTATTATTATTATTATTATTATTATTATTATTATTATTATTATTATTATTATTATTATTATTATTATTATTATTATTATTATTATTATTATTATTATTATTATTATTATTATTATTATTATTATTATTATTATTATTGTGCAGTATGAAAGAAATTGGTGAAGTAAAAAGTAAGTGAAAGGAAAGCTAAGTATTTTCTTAAGTGAAGTGAGAGGCAAGAAGGGATTAACGTTTAAATAATATTAGTGCCCACCTCGGTAGCGTAGATAGTAGCATGTCTGCCTCACGTTCAAGAGGTTTCGAGTTCGAATCTTGGTCAGGGTGAGTCACCTGGTTAAGGTTTGTACCGGGTTTTTCCCTTATCCTAAAAGACGAATGTCGAGTAATTCTAAACACCATGGATCGTGGGCCCATTTGAGCATCATTTCACCTATTCCATGAATCGTCCGATATGGCTTGAAAAGTTAAAGGACGTAAATTACAACAACAAAAATTAGTGTTAGTGAAGTTAAAGTTATTGTGTAAATATTAAGAAAGAACAAAGTGTTTAACTTAAAAACAATTAATCATAATTAAATTATGCAATAAATTTTAGCTGCTGACAGGGAAGTAAACCAAGTAATTAATTATTGTGCGATAGTTTGTATTAATCGTGAAGCTCTGTTACTATAGTGTATAGTTTATTCTTAATTAAATTGTTTATAGAGGAATATAAAAAGTATGATTATAGAAATTATTTAATAAATGTAAATAATTTTTAAAATAAAATATATTTATTTATTTATTTATTTATTTACTTATTTACTTATTTACTTATTTATTTATTTATTTACTTACTTACTTACTTACTTACTTACTTACTTACTTACTTACTTACTTACTTACTTACTTACTTACTTACTTACTTACTTACTTACTTACTTACTTACTTACTTACTTACTTACTTACTTACTTACTTACTTACTTACTTACTTACTTACTTACTTACTTACTTACTTACTTACTTACTTACTTACTTACTTACTTACTTACTTACTTACTTACTTACTTACTTACTTACTTACTTACTTACTTACTTACTTACTTACTTACTTACTTACTTACTTACTTACTTACTTACTTACTTACTTACTTAATTACTTACTTAATTACTTACTTACTTACTTACTTACTTACTTACTTACCTACTTACTTACTTACTTACTTACCTACCTACCTACCTACCTACCTACCTACCTACCTACCTACTTACTTATTTACTTACTTACTTACTTATTTATTTATTTATTTATTTATTTATTTATTTATTTATTTATTTATTTATTTATTTATTTATTTATTTATTCATTTATTCATTCATTCATTCATTCATTCATTCATTCATTCATTCATTCATTCATTCATTCATTCATTCATTCATTCATTCATTCATTCATTCATTCATTCATTCATTCATTCATTCATTCATTCATTCATTCATTCATTCATTCATTCATTCATTCATTCATTCATTCATTCATTCATTCATTCATTCATTCATTCATTCATTCATTCATTCATTCATTCATTCATTCATTCATTCATTCATTCATTCATTCATTCATTCATTCATTCATTCATTCATTCATTCATTCATTCATTCATTCATTCATTCATTCATTCATTCATTCATTCATTCATTCATTCATTCATTCATTCATTCATTCATTCATTCATTCATTCATTCATTCATTCATTCATTCATTCATTCATTCATTCATTCATTCATTCATTCATTCATTCATTCATTCATTCATTCATTCATTCATTCATTCATTCATTCATTCATTCATTCATTCATTCATTCATTCATTCATTCATTCATTCATTCATTCATTCATTCATTCATTCATTCATTCATTCATTCATTCATTCATTCATTCATTCATTCATTCATTCATTCATTCATTCATTCATTTATTCATTCATTTATTTATTTATTTATTTATTTATTTATTTATTTATTTATTTATTTATTTATTTATTTATTTATTTATTTATTTATTTATTTATTTATTTATTTATTTATTTATTTATTTATTTATTTATTTATTTATTTATTTATTTATTTATTTATTTATTTATTTATTTATTTATTTATTTATTTATTTAGTTATTTATTTATTTATTTATTTATTTATTTATTTATTTATTTATTTATTTATTTATTTATTTATTTATTTATTTATTTATTTATTTATTTATTTATTTATTTATTTATTTATTTATTTATTTATTTATTTATTTATTTATTTATTTATTTATTTATTTATTTATCCGTATTCGGCTAGGATTTTTGCTAAAACATTTCCGCTTTATTTCTGTAATTGTAGGTGACTTGTACATAGCTGGTTCTAAATATAGCTTTATCAAAATGCATCTTATGTATCGGGCAATTTTTACCTCTAGTGCAATTATGCCCTAATTTAATTTTCTTATTCGGATTTTTGGCACTGAAGCAGTTTGCTTTCGCAAGAAATAAATACTTCCAATTGTTATAATTTTGTGTAATCCTTTTTGGTATGATCTTACTGTCCATAGTGGGAGCAAACCTTTTCATCCTTGGTACAATAATTGGCCACATGGCCAAAATGTTGGCACTTCATAATTTTTGCTACAACAACAAAATCCTTAATATGTTCCTCTTGAAAACATACATACACTTTCTCCAACTTCTATAACTGCTTTCTCAGTCCCAGTGTTACGTCTATTACACGATGTACCGTTCCTCTATTCCCTGGTCCTGTTTCAAACTTAAAGTGTAACTGTGTGTTAAATAGTTCCCAAGTCATTTCATGAATTGGGTTTTGCTCATGTAAATTCCTTTTTATAGCCTCTTCTTTTTCGTAAAAAACCATTAAAATATTTCTGTTCTTTATTTATTCTATTTTCAATTCCCTTCAATATGTTCGATATTTGCTTCATTTACTGCCTCTTCTTTCGCAGTTCCCAAATGTTGTATGTTCCTCTTCGGAGAACGGGCCCAAAGTATTCTAGGTTTAAACACTCCTTCTTTACTCTTATTTTCACTCCTTTACTCCTTCTGTCCCTTCCAAACATATTCTTATTGCCTATGTCCTCCAATAGCACTCTTAAAGAAGGAATACTATCACCCAGATTACGCAGTTCATGACACGTTTAAGGTAGTTGTTCCTAAAACTTGTGTCTATTTCTTTTAAAATACAGCCCATCCGTCATAATAGCTACTAAAGCACTTCCTTAAATTCTTTTTCAATTTTTTCGTGGCACACTTCCAACATGCAATCCAGTAGTTCATTTTGAATGGTGTTAGATAACCCTTTGAATACTTTTTGTTTTCAATATGTTCTTTCACCCTATTGTCCATACAGCCATGCGATTTAGAAGAGCTAAACACACTCCGGGATTATCTGGTGTTTCGATCTCATTGTACCGACGCAAAGCAAGCTCAACATGTTTCACATCATTTTATGCAATCTATGATTCTTGATAATATACCAGTTGAGTCAGCTGCCCCTATTTATTCTTATCTGTGCAACCCGAACTTTATAGTCTAATGTGAAAACACTGAGCCTTTTAGCACAAAAACCATTATTGCAGCTCTGACCTTTTATTCTGTATTATACACCCCCAGCATTAATATTTACAGCTCCGAATGAGGACCAAGAAGCTGCGTAAAGCTTATATAGACAACGGCTTTTCATGCATTTAATACTAGCAAAGTCATACGCGAATGCTTTCGCAAAGAGCGACATATAATACATGACAGCTGGTCGAGTTGGTTAGCTCCTAGAATATGGTGATACAAATGCTAGGTTCGAAACGTCACGTTGTTTCTATTTCCTTCCTCCTGGTATTTATTTCAGTATTTTAGTTAATACTTTATTTATTGTTGCCATTAGTTGTCTTGTAAGCCAAAGTCTCAAGAATTACAAACCAATTATAAGGTATCTACAGGGGTTGGCTCGCTATATAAGTTGCGCCGACCTCATCCTACCGACAGGTAGGAGAGGCCCTTGCCCCTTAAAGGGTAACTAATGGCTACCTATCTCGTTATCTTTTATTAGGGATCAGTTTAACTTTGTGACCCTTGTAATCTCTTACGTATCTGGTGTTGTAAACCTTGTTGCTTAGTTGGCTTTCATTTTTGGAGCATGTCGAAGACATTAAAGCTAATAGGGTTTGTTTCGTGCTTAAATATTATGTTTCACTTTGCACTTGTAAAATGTTTGAAACTTGGATGAATAGGTCAGCCACAACGCCGACCATAATACACTGTCTACCTCGAACTCTACATTTACAGCTATATTCCAGTGGAAAACATGCATATTACTGTATTTTTAAATACCTATAATGTCATAGAAATGTCATGTGTATTATAATATATAATTATAGGCCACAATAGGGAAAACATAGAGTAGTAAAATTTTTGAACTAGAATTTGAACCCAACTTGAGGTGGCAACTTGGTGAAGTAACCTGTATAATTCCATTTAGTCAGCGTTAACTTGTAAGGGAGGGTTCCCATATGAATAGGTAACCGTGGACCTCAGACCTCCAACTCAGATCTTTACATGTTTTTACAGCTTCATACAGTGTTTGAGCTGGTTTTGGTAGTTTTGACTAAAATAAAAAACTGCATCTGTCATTAAAATTACTCTATGAGCTAAGAACTGTCATAATTTGTGACAGAAGCGAAAACAAACTACCTAATACTTAGCATTTGTTGACATAGCTGTAAATCAAAACTACGTGTTGGCTGAAGATTTAAATCCAATTGGTTTCATTGTGTAGATCTGCCATTTTGTGTTCCAATGTTATTGTCAACTGATGTATGTGTTAGGTTGTTTATTCAGAGGCGTATTTAAAGGTTGGTGTGAATGTACGCTAATGAATAAATGTTTGTAAAGTCGTCTAAAATTACTACTGCACTCTCTGTATCTCGGTATGGTATTTTTGGAATAGACATACATATGATTGCTTTGTCCCATACAACACATATGCGCTGAGTTATGTACCCCTCCTCTATAAACTCTTCTGCAATTCATCCATTAGAAGGCATTCGAGAAAGGTATAATCACATTGTCACTTAGCAGGTTGCATAAATGCAAATATAAGTTGGTGCAGGTGACTCACTGGTATATATTCGACTTGCGCATTGTTTCTGTGTTGCTTCCTGATATGCTCTGCTTAGCTGCAATATTTACAGCTCCAAGCATTGATAAGTTAAATGAGTTTTTCATGTGCTACTTGCTATTTAAAAGTTTCTTATGTACTCATTAATGTGACCAAACTTTTTAACACCGGTCGTAGACCATGAGTCAGTACTTAAGGTCTTGGGCTCAGCTAGAAAAACTGTCCTCTACAAATTTCAAATTCCGAGGGCGGTTCAATAAAGAATGATCATAATTATTTACGGTCATAATTTTTCGCAATAAAATTCAATCTTATTATATTCTGTCAGCTTAGTGTAAAACAAACACCCCGTAGTAGTTTCATTGTTGGTACTTCTGGTTCCCGCATGTGACAACCGGGCAACTTCAGACATGTTCAGTATCACCTACCACTGCAATGGAGGTAACTCGCAAGGAACAATAGGCGGCTTTGAAATTCTACTTCCGTCTCAACAAATCTTCAGTTGAGGCCTATACAATGTTACAATATGCCTATGGGGAGTCTGCTCTTCCCCACAGCACAGCTCGAAGGTGCTTTAAAATGTTTAAGAGGGTAGACTATCAATTTCAAAGGAAGGTGGACCTGGTGCTCCAGTTACTGCTCTTACGGAACAAAACATCAACACTACTGCTGCCATTGTGAGAGAGAATCGACGAATTTACCTTAAGATCACTTCCTGAAATGCTGTACATTTCATTGGGTGCCACCCACACGTTGGTGACAGAAACATTACACATGAGACGTGTTTGTGCGCGATGGGTTCCAAGACTGTTGATTACCGAACAAAAGGACATTCGCATGCAGGTCTGCATGCAGTTAAAGTTGATGTTAGAGGAGGATCCTGAGGTTCTCTCAAACTTAATCACTGCTGATGAAACTTGGCTACATCATTTTGATCCTGAGAGCAAACAGCAAAGCTCAGTGCGGAAATCTCCTTCATCACCAACCCCCTAAAAAGTAAAAGTGTTTACTTCTGCTGGGAAAGTTATGGTCATCTCATTCTTTGATATTCATGGAATAGTTTATCAGCATGTAGTACCTGCACACGGATCAGCAACTCGACAATACTACAGGGATGTTCTGAAAACATTGCAAGTCCATATCAGGTGCAAAAGACCACACTGCCGTGAAGCAGGCTGGATGCTGCACCACGATACTGCTCGGCCGCATATTGCCAATGTTGTTGCTGAATATCTTGCAAAACTCAACGTGAAGTGTATCCCTCACCCTCCTTATAATCTGGATTTGGTGTCATGTGACTTTTTCTATTCCCTAACTTGAAGAAGCGCCTTCGTGAGAGGCTTTATCCATCACCAGAAGCAGTGGTGAAGGCTGCGGAGGCGATTTTGAAGGATATCTCAAAATAGGTTTCCAGCATGTCTTTGAAAACTGGCAGAAACGCTGAGACAAGTGCATCGCATTCAGAGTAGATTATTTTGAGAAGTACCATCAAAATTATGAGGATGAGTAAGGGTACGTTGTCAAAAAAATGTGATAATTCTTTGCTGAACAGCCCTCGTAGTTCAGAATCGATATCTTCCAGTAGCAACAGCTGCCGAGTGGTACATTCCAAATGATAACATTCATTCAAAACTTATCATTTCCCAAATTAAATGACTATAACCTCAACCTCTCTCATAAATTCTATTCCCGTCTTCTCTACAGCTTCAACCAACTTATCCGAGGCTTCAGGGAATCTGACGTTGACCCCGGGGAAATCCACAAGCGTCCCAGACTCACCTTAGACCCGTCATAACCCAACAGTTTCCTATAATAAACATATCCTCTCTTTCATCCTACAGCTTGTGATACTTCATAAAAGATAAAGCACCATCTATCCACCGTCTATTATTTTAAATTCATCATAATGTTAGTAAGGTACAGAGTTCCGGAATGGCAGTTAGTCGAATGCTCCTTATCCTCGGAGAAGGATGACTCTTTAACGACACCTCTGTGCTGTGTGAGTCAGTACTTCCGAACAGGAAGCATGGAAAACAAAACACTGCATTTCTAATTTCACATCCATAGATCCACTCATTGTTGTTAGATATATTGGTGTTAAATTTCCTGATATAAACAGCGATTCTACTTCGTTAACCTTTTGCTCAATTTTTAGTTCATGTGTATGTCATCCTAACGTTTTTATTACTCATCTTTTCTTCCAATGCTCGCCTTGAAAAAGGAGTTTTCAGTACTTGATCACCTTGTTCATAAATATTGGCTGTAGCTTCCGTAATATTGTGTCTACTCATACACTGAATAAAGTGTATTTTTAACACATGTTTGAAACAGTTATTTTTGTTTGGCTCTGAACATAATTATTGTTTATATTTTTGTTATGTTGTTTGTGATACTTTAAAGTTACGTTACATATTTGAAAGTGTTAAAGGTGTTAAAACGTTTCCATTGTGAATGTGGGAAAGTATAAAATCAGTGAGCGATAGAGAAACAAAATTACAGAGTATACTGTGAATAATTAAAATTGTGAGGAAACGAACGGCATCCAGGACGATGGAAAATCAATAATTTTTCTTGTATAAGGGACACGTAAGTATATAAGTTGTGTTTTTTTGTAAGAGTGAATGCACAGCAAGAGTTTTTATATAAATTGTGTTATTTTGTTTTGTGCCAAGTAATCACAAAGTAAATTACTATAGACACAGAAGCTCATTAATTGATACTCTGACAAACCAATCATAAATTATCACATTATTCCAATGGGCATGGAGTCTGTTTGTAGAAATGACGTGAGTGTTATTCATTCGAAATCCCACAAAAAATGAGGTTGAGATATATCTATTCAGATTAAGGAAGTGCACTTTTCCTTTAAAATTATTAAATGCCTTCAATTAATTACAGTATGTTATTTTGATTTAGCTAATTTATAGCAGTTTTTATTTTAAGATTTGACAATTTTTGGCTAACACTAGTTGGTAACGCTAAATGACATAATGATGTCTTGTGATAGTCTGGTGTACCTACATGATGTTAATACCTGCAAGTGTAGCATAAGTTGGTGACTATTATATAATCTGTTCGATGCCACCACATCATTCTAATAATCCACTTGTATCCAGAAAATGCTTTCATGATTTATAACAGTTTAGTAACCCACTGATTCTCTATTTTACTCATTTCAAAAGGAATTCAACGGCAATCCTTCTGATAAGATTATTTTACAGTGTATTTATTTTGGTTAATATTTTAAGGAACCAATTGTTCTATAGCTAGCAAATTTACCAGCCAAAATGTGCATCCTCGAGAATTGTCACTAATGTCACCCAAAATCGTTAGTAAGGTCCCCAGGCCTATATAAGTGACGGGTCCTCAGAACTAGCAACGCTGACGTCATTAAGAGATTGCTTTCTGGAGTGATGTGAAGAATCTAATCATTTTAGTAATCGAACACATTGCTCGAATACAAGTTCTCGGATATTTTACCCGAGAGTAGTACTTGCATTCGACTGCAAGGTTTCGGCTGACGTCATATGCTGCGAATCCCTGCGAATCGAGAACACTTGTTTGTCAAGGACGACTCTACACTAGAATCGGCCTTGTTGTTTGTTTTCGAAGTCAAGGTCTCGGATACTACATAAGAGAACATTTGCTTGCATTCGATTGCATGTTTTGCGATGCTGTCACATTCTACGAATCGAGAACACATGTTTGTATTCGAAAACTTTTGCGTGCATTCGATGCAAGTGGTGGGGGTCACTAGAGCGGATGTCTCTGGCGTTCCGCAGCGTAGAGGATCAGGGGTTCGAGTCCTGCATTGGGCATGGTGTTTATGTGTACTGTGTATATCTGAAAAATAGAGAAAAACAACATAAAATAAAAACGACGAAAACAAGGAAAATGAGTTCTGTTTTTTTTTTTAATATTTAAAAAGATCGAGAACATTTATGCGTATTCCATGCAAGTTTCCCGGTCGATAAAACGGATGTCTAGCGTTCCACGGCATAAATGGTCGCGGATTCGAGTTCCGCCTTGAGCATGTAGTTTATGTGTAAAAATACATAACAAAAGGTAAATAAAATCGACCTTCCTGTAAACAACAATTTCAAGTTTTCGAGAACAGTACTCAGGACAAACGCAAACGAGAACTCTGTATGTGTATTCGAATACACATTCAAGTTTCGAGAACATCTCGAGAACATTCAAGAATCGAATACATCGACTTTTAGCATTCGAATTTATCCAACACTCCGAATAGCACGAGGAATTCGGTCCTGTACATAGCAGCCAACTACACCAACTTTCGTTTAAATTTTAAATTTAAATAGTTAACATTAAACTCTTTACATAAGTAGGAAATAATGACATTAGGGTTTCATGTCTTTAACCTCTAAAGTAATATGCACACTATAGTCTTTTTACCAATTAGTTAGTCTTTGACATTTGTTTGTCAATTGTAAACAGCTGCTGGCAACTTTGAACAAATATATCTATACAACCTATAGATGGCAGGCTACTAAGTGCGGTACTAATGAAGTTCAGAAGTAGATTCAAAATGTGAAGTGTTAATGTGTTCTTTGGACATAATGTACATCATATATTTTTTTTACACAAGTTTTACTTGTAGCTCTGTAACACTTTCCCATGAATGTTTAAGTCATATATAAATTGCTCTCTTAGAAGCAAATAATTTTTTTTTTTTTTTTGAGATGGAAGAAACATCACAAAATTCATCGGAAACCGAGCAGGAAGCAGGACAAAAGGATATAATATATAGTGAAAATCAGGAAGAAATGTTTTTGCAAGAAACGCCCAAACTTGAGGATATCGTACAGCAAGAAAAAGAAGTAAGTTAATTTATGTGTTAAGTGTTCCTTTTATTGAGGTTTACAAATGTTAACATTATTTAGTTTTAAAAGTCATTGACGTGAGGTAAATTACTTTTGGGCCGTTCATTGCATACGTAAGGGTATGCAAACTTAATATTTCAGTTTCGCGGAAGTTAGGTTTAAAAGTTTGGAGTTATAGCGATTTGTGAAATGTGTGGTTTCTAAAATCTAACAGCTTCTTAACAATTATTTTTAGGATTATGTGGGTAAAACATTACTTTGTGGTGATTGTAACCCTTGCAATGCGGTAATGGTGGAATTGACCCCAAGTAGCAAGGAATGTTGCACCTAATGTACAATGTAGTGATAATCTGTACTAAACTATGTTCATACGACGTAAAATAAATTTTAAAAAATATAATAGACGAGAGTGCGCGGTATTTCGGAGAGTATTATCGCAATGCTTAAATAGTCCTAAAATGTTCAGCAGTACAAATGATACCCACATAGGCTCTTCAATTTTATTATTTTGTCATAAAATACTAAAACTACACGTACAAAACAGCCTAAGTGCAAAATTAATTTACAGTAAACATAAGTTTTTGTAAACTGCGTTTTTCCATTTAAGAAATTGATGCTTGTTTTAGCACTTAATTATTTCTTATTAAACTTGTATTATGATTAAAGTACTTTAGAATTTCTCTGAGCAAATTTTAAATACACTGAGCTGAATTTAGCATCTTGTTTGTTCATTTGGTCCCATCGTGAGCAATACTGAGGAACAATCAGCACATTGCACTTAAGAAACATGCAACATGGCTAATAATAATGCAAGAATCCACTCATTTTATCTCCATCTTAAATGATGTAAGAAAAAGTGAGAATTTGTAGCATCACTACAAGAGTAAACTTAGCAATGAGTGTTACAGTAGAACAACAGTATATGGAAGGTGAATATATAGGATTGACTTCAAATCTTTCGTAAAAATCGTATGCTGTTTAGAATTGCCTTATAGCTTTAGGTAACATCGAAGGTTATTATAAATTTTTATTGCAAAATAATCTTGTTTTTGGATCATTTAAGGTATTTACTAGTTTATGCAAATCGTCTGCATGCCTTGTACTGTGGTGATACACAGCAATATTTATTAAGTTATAATTATTATGAGCAAGAGTAAGAACTTTTTGAGTCTTAAATAACCTACAGTAGTGACAGAGCCTGATGCTATAAATAATTCATATGCCCCTTTTTTGTAATATACTCGCTTGCTGTGTGTTGAATTACCCCAGAAAATAACTCCATATTACTGGAAAGCTGTTATACTTATGTCCTTTCATCCTCATCTCTCTTGCAAATTTATATATCTCAATTTCCATTTATCACTGAAGATAGCAATTTGTACGGTCAAGTGATTAAGGGCTCTAAGTCATAAAGCATAGCCAAAAGGTGTTTTTTAAATTAATACCTGTAATAGGAAAACAGGAGGCAAGGAAAGGGGAGGTGTGAGTACATCGAAAAATTAAGATTAAGCAAATCCAGGCTGAGTCGAAAAATTAAGGTTAAGTAAATCCAGGCTGAGTGAAGTGATAGTAATAAGTTGAAATAAATAATGGTCAGGAGAAGATAACAATTTCACAAATAGCAAAATATTAATACAGTTGGACAAATTGCAGAAAGGGAAGAGAGATTACAGTAGGGTTATGAGAAGTAGGGGAGATCTGAGAAATTGTGACAAAATAGGTAACTGGAAGAAGGATTGTAAAAGAGGCTAGTGAAGTTTAATAATTTATAATATGGATAAGATAAGGGGATCACAAGATAAGGGGAGATGTGTAAGTGAGAAATATTAGAAATTGAGGTTAAGTAAATCCAGACCCAGTGAAACAATAGTAATAAAAGTTGAAACAAGTGGTAATCATTAACAGAGATAGACAAAAATTATGCAAATAGTAAAAGCTAATGCATGTTAGACAAATAGAAGCAAACCAATTGCTATTAAAAGGGACAAACAGGTATCAAGTATGTAAACCTATTGAAGGGCTGCCCTATTAACAAAGGGGCCAGCGCCAGCTCAGCAGTAGCCAAAGATGTATTTGCTTTAGTACACAATACAGCATATCATATATGTGTTTTAAAAGAGGAGTGAAAAAGTTTTGGAACTGTGAAGAAGAAACAGCGTAGCCCAACATCAGTCCATGATGTAACAGCCCATAAGCCTGAGCCTGCCAACCTGACTGCCATCCTCATGACCACATATGCAAGGCAAGCCTTAGTAGCTTAGATGGTATCATGTCTGCCTCATGTTCAAGAGGTCCCAAGTTCCAATCTCGGTCAGGGTGAGTTACCTGGATAAGTTTTTTCCAGGGTTTTCCCTTATCCTTAAAGATGAATGCTGGGTAGCTCTAAGCTCCATGGACCCTGGACACATTTGAGCATCATTTCACCCATTTCATTCACCTTCCAATATGACTTAATGTTGGAGAACGTAAAATTAACACACAAAAAAACCATGCAGAGCACAGGTGGACTATCATCCAACCAATTGAGGGAGAAGATATGGTCAGCATCACAACACCCCTGACCAGAAATTTGTCATTCTTAACAGGTATTCACTATCTTTTGGAGCTCTTCAAATTCTTCATGATGCTTAGTGGGCACCACTCCTATACCCTGGACTTAAAATCCACACCCCTTGAAGGTTGGGATCAACCTAGATGCATTCCATGGCATGGAACCAGAGCGTAATGCTCCAGTCCATTACACCACAGAATAGGACATATTTAATGTGTGTTAATCAAATCAAAATAAAGCCATTTTTAAGAAAATCAAACTTTTAAAGAAAAGTATTCCTGTAAAGCTTAGTTCAGGGTGGGGGTATTTTCTTCGAAATCTTTGTTGCATCTTTGAAGGACGCTGAACTTAAATACCAAGTTTGGTAAGTAACCAAATATTCGTTTTTGTGTTATGCTGTTCACACACAAAGCTCTTTCTAAAAAGGCTTTTTAATCGGGGAGGGGGGGTTCAAAATGTATATTTCTAGTGAAGTCTTAGTGTCAAATTTTTGGGTAAAGTGCAATACCATCAGTACCTAGTATTTTGGTGGATAAAGTAAAAATATAACTAAGTCAGAAGCCAAACATAACTTTTATAGCACAGGTGAGAGGTAGGTAGACTGTAAATTTGGAAAACTGAGATAAGAATTAAACTACTGCATATATCTCTGTAAATAGTAATAAGCTAGACATTTAAATGTTTAGTGACATTTGTGTATTAGTAATTCATATAATCTATGTTTTGATAATTCCACATCATATATACATGGTCAAATAGATGGAATAAATCAGTATGATTACTTTGCCACCTTTCACTTAGCTTATAAGTACAATAATGTGCATATAAGCTATAATAAAATTAAGAATATACAAAAATATAGAAAAATGCAAAACATGTTCTATTCTTTAGTTGCTTAATTATGAGTAGCTTAAATTCTTCTTCTTCTTTCTCAGTCCCTTATGCCTTTAGGCATTGGGTTTGAAGAGCAGAAACTCTGGATCAGATCCAGGATGGGTGATCAGCCCACTGCCTGTCTGGTGTGAGAGTGAGAGAACTAGATGACAGAATGAGGGCGAAATGAATGAAAGGAAAGGTGATAGTGGAGCAATTGGTAGAAAGATGGAAGGGGAAACTGGAGATCCCGGAGAATACTTGCCCCTGTGCTGTGTTGCCCACCATATGCAGTCGCCTGGGATCGAACCCAGGCCACTTTAGTGAGAATCAAGCAGTCTAACCTCTCTGCCACAGCGCAATCAGTCTAACTTAAATTGCAAAACAACATTTTGAAAATTATATCTTGAGGTGCATTTTGGTAAATCTCTGAAATTTTGTTTTAAAAAGTCATAATGTGGAAACAAGCACCAGATATTATATAGCTTCCAATGCAAAATGGATGAATGAAAACAAAAAAAGAGTATAGGGTAGTCAGAATTGCATTTATTTAGGAATTAAAATAGACAACAGAGGGAATTGGGAGAAACAAAAGAAATTTGTCTTAGCAAAAGGAGCTTTATCAGCCATCAGAAGCTGCAAGTGCAATCTACCAGATATAAATATCGAATAGTTAGAAAACGTGTATAGTATGGTGGTAGAGGCAAAAATGTTATATGGGATAGAAGTATGGGAACTAGGAGGAGGATGGGAAGTTATAGATGAAGTGCATAGGAGATGCTGTAAAGAAATGCTTGGATTACCAGATGCAACTATTAGGCAGGTAGCACAAATAGAGATGGGTAGAGTTGTCAGTAAAGGGAAGATTATGGAAAGGGCATTGAAACTCTGGCATAGAATATTGAATCTGGAAGAAAGGAATTTGTTAAAACAATGTTTAATTTATCAAGAAAAAAGTTTAAAGAAGAAGGGATGGGTAGAATGTCTTAGAAATGACCTAGAGAGTAATGGACTAGGGTAAATGTGGAGAAAGAGAGAAAGTAATGTAAAAAATATGTGGAAATCTGCAAGAAAAAGATTCAAAGACATAAAAGTGAAGAAAATATGTAGTGAAATAGCTGAGAAGAGGTCTTTAAGGGGGCTTGGGGAAGGGAAAAGTACATAGACGTGATGAATAAAGAGGAGAGAGAAGGTATTGCATGGGTGAGAGCAGGAATATGGCAACTAAAAGATATAAGGAAGGGTATTCCACAAAATTACTGCCCTATATGTGGGGGAGATGAGAACTTAGAACATATATTTTCTGAATGTAGAGGGACAGAAATTTGGAGGAAAGAGTTTATTAATAAGAAATGGTTTAAGTTATATAGTAATATAGCTATAGCTGAAATGTTTGTTAAAGATAGTGAGAAGATCGGGCAATTCTTGGACAAAGTTAAAAAAAAAGTGGTTATGCACAGTAAACAGAACTAACGAACCTGCATTTTTATAATTAATTGGTTAGAAATAAGAATCTACTGTAAAAATGAGTATGACTGGTACAGAGCCAAGGCTGAACACCGGTCACACTCAGTTGTACCTGGCTTAGCAAAAAATAAATAAATATAGCTTCCCTATAAACATAAGTGATTCAAGGTAAAAGAAATCAAATCAATACGTTATAAACTGTCAGTTTTTTAAATTCACTGATGGGTGCCTAAATGTGTAACATTTAACCATAAAACTTTTTCTGTGAATATACTGCACAGTCTTTTCCTCCATCTCCCTGTCCCTAAAGAATTAAATGAGAGATACTAAATCATTTCTAGATCAGGAAATTTAAACATCTCTATTAAAAAATTGTTCATTAAACTAAATATTATATTATGCTGTTTCTTAAGGGCTTTGAAGATAATTGTGAAAACCATGTGATTATGGTAGTGCAGTCCTGTAATCCTGTTACCACAACTATTCCAACACCATGCAAATCCACAAGTACAAGGCTCTCCAATTCTGGACAGGCATGTAGGATTTGTCATGAAGGTAAGATTTGTAGAATACATTCTACAGTTCAGAATATCTTGAAATTTTAGGTATAGATACTGTCTCATAAGTATTTTTTTTTTTTTTTTTTTTTTTTTTTTTTTTTTTTTTTTTTTTTAAGAAAAACAATTATTTGAAATGTGTTCTGACAAGCAGTTAACTAATTTTCAAAGTATAGACCATCCCATTTCATTCATCGTCCGATATGACTTAACGTTGGAGGACATAAATTACAAAAAAAAAAAAAAAAAAAGAAGATTCTATTGTCTTGAGCCATTGTTCGGTGAGGATTATTATCCCACAATGGTATCAGTCTCTGGTTTTAGATGTGAAGAATTCGGAGACACCCACTTGCATTGTTTCAATGTTGTCAAAATTTCTTCCACATAGAAAATGGTCCATAGATTGAAAAAGATGATAATCTGATGATGCAAGATTAGAGCTGTGTGCTGGGTGTGGTGACATTTCGATTCCTTCCAATTCCTGAATTTTTCCAGTGATTCGTGCAGTATGGGTGTTGCATTGTCCTGTTGCAATAGATCTCTATTTTGGTTAACTATGCTGGGTATTTCCATCTCAAAATTTCATAAACTCATTCCAGTTGTTGAGAATAAAGATCTGCATCAGTAGCCCGCCCATTTGGAACAAACTCTCAGTGATTTACACCTTCAAAATTCCACCAGACACACATTACTTTGGGACCAAACTGATTTTTTTAATGACTGGTATGTTTGCGAGAATCAAGCCATTGTTTCGACTCATCAGAATTTTGGTAATATACCCATTTTTCATCATAAGTGGCAATTCTCCTGACAAATCTATCATCCATGGGATTACAGATAAGCTGACGACAGATATCCACTCTACGTTCAGTCTGTTGAGGTGTCAATTCATGAGGTACAGATCTACAGCTTCTTTATGATTTTCCAAGTGTCTTAATGTGGCATTGTATGGTCTTTTGATGCACCAAGTTCTTCTGAAAGCCTACGGGTACTACTTTGCAGTTTTTCTCGCTTAACTTGGCATGTATCCTCAATAGTCCATAGTTTAGGTCTTCCAGAATGTGGTAAATCTTTACTGTTTTTGTCTCCATTGTTGAAACGTTGGAACCATTGTTGTGCCACACACTATCTTCTCCTTCCACTTTACATATTTTTCGAGCTGCAGCAGTGGCTTTATAATCTTGTTTCCAGTACTGTTTTAGAAGGACTCTTAAGTTCAAACATTATCTCAAATTTTGTGATTGTTTAACAACTGAAAACTGATATATGCTAGCAATGTATACAACACTAGCCATTTCATCCTGTAAATAGCATTGCCAAACCAAAGAAGCCCAATAAATTTTCCATAACACCAAAATAAAATAAAAAACGACTTTACTTATGAGACCACCTAGTAATATGAGAAGCATGGTAACTTCATACATCTTATAAAGCTCCCTGAAACTTTCAAATTATTTTAGTACAGTAGTAAACTTTGTTAGTCTGGAACCTCATATTCCCAGCATCATCTTTTTACGAACATGAGTTCTGAGGGAAAAATTGATACAAATCTTTGGAAATTGAACATGCGTGAACATTTTTAACTAAACATACAAATAAAATGAAACTGCAGTATTTTATATTACATTTTATTCAGACTCAGTGTCTTTGCTTAAGTGAATAGGAAATTGGTCATTTAGCTGTAAGTGAATAAACCAGATTTTTAACTTCTATTCACTTGCAGCTTTGGAAATTAGTTTTATTCTTATCCTCTTTCCCTGCCGGCCTCCCTCCCACCCTCCTTTCCTCCCTCCCTCCCTCCCTCTCACTCCTTCCAGAATTATATTACCATTATCAGTGTTAGCATATAATTTGGAGCCTTCATACAAATAGTTTTAGATATTAAGAAGAATGAACAAAAGTGCATGTTCTGCTTTTAAATAAGTAAAATCTGAATATTATATCCTGGTAGTACCTAGATTAGTACACCGAGACATATATTCAAAATTGAATATTTATTTTAATAACGGTACATATACATTTAATTTGCACATAATTTTTTCACAATGAAAATTAAAATTATTACCATAGCTAGTAAAATGAAATATATAGAAGAAAAGTTTAGATATTATATGAGATTAGAAATATTGCATTAAAAGTATGATAAAAACTTAAAAATTAGAAATTTCTACATAAACTACTGTTGCTGGAAATTAACAACCAAAGCAGTTAGTGATAACGGATACTTTACATCTACAAACTACAATTCTTACACTGTATTCACTGATACCCAGTGAAATACACTGGTAGACAGCATAGTTTCTCTATCACTTTAGGTGTTTGATTGCATTAACAATTAATTATTCAGTTAATCGTATAATTTATATATGAGGAGAGTTTGATAAGACTTAAATTCTCATGAAAGAATGGAAATTTATTCTTGCGGTTTCATGGTTGATAAGCTTGATTATTCAAAAATTTGCCTAAAAAGTTTCAGCAAGGTTCAGTTTACAGTTCATTATCGATAGTCATCTGAAATAATGTTTCAACTGTAATTGAAAATGGACAAACCCAAGTTTTGTGCTGTCATTAAACATTTTAATTTGAAGGGTTGGACTGCTGTACAAATTAAAACAGTTGAATGAAGTTCATGCAGACTGTGCACCATCATTGAAGATCATTTTCTTTTGGATTAATGAATTTAAGTGTGGTCAGACAAGCACCAAAGACGAAGCACACTCTGGCCATTCAGTTGAGATCACCGCACTGGAAATCACTGACAACCTCTGTGATATAGTAATGCAAGACTGCTAAATAAAAATTTATGAAATTGCTGAGACTAGATACTTCAAGCAAGTGCACAACATACTGCACATAGAATCAGCATAGAAGAAGCTGCGTGCAAGGTGGGTACTTCGATTGCTTGCAGTTGACAAAAAGTGCATCTGTCGCATTTTAACGCAATGTCTGGCGATGTTTAATCACAATCTACAAGACTTTTTGTGACAATTTGTGACTGTTGGTGAAACCTGGATCCATCATTACGCACCAGAGTTCAAATAGCAGTCAAAACAGTGGACAAAGGCTGATGAAAATGCAAGGAAAAGGCAAAGACCATTTAGTCAGCAGGTAAGGCAATGGCCACTGTTTTTTGGGATTCCCAAGAGATAATCCAGAACCATAACTGAACCATATTATGCTTCATTGTTGGATTGTTTGAAATCGGTGTTGACGAAAAAAGGCTGAAGTTAACACACAAAGAAGTGCTCTTTCACCAGGATGGTGCACCATCACACATGTTAGCTATAACAATGGTGGAGGTGCATGAAGTGGGCTACGAATTGTTTCCTCATCCATGCTTTTCATCAGACTTGGCCTTAAATCACTTCTTCCTTTTCCCAACCTGTAATTTTGGCTTGCTGGGAAGAAGATTTCGTCAAATGAAGTGATGGAGTCAATGAGTATTTAGCAGAGTTTGATAGAACCTATTTTCCTGATGGGATGAAAAAGCTGGAGGATCACAGGAACAAGTGTATATACTTCAGGGGAAATTCTGTCAAGAAGTAAGGTAAGTTGGTTATGATACAAACAATTTTTCTTGATTTTTTACCACACTTATGAAACCACCCTTGTATATACATATATTGGTAGTAGTTAGTCATTTTGTTTTATTTATCTATATACAGTAGAAGCCTGAAATAGCACAGTCCAAATTACCAAGGATTCAGATTTAACGTGGGTGAAAGTATATCCTCGTTAAATATTGTAATTGTTTATTATTATTATTATTATTATTATTATTATTATTATTATTATTATTATTATTATTATTATTATTATTATTATTATTATTATTATTATTAATTATTTGAAAAGTTGAGATAAAAATATTCTGCAAACAGAACTTCTGCAGTATAATTTTCAGCACCACCCCTGTTGTTGAAACTGACCACTGCATTCCAGGAAAGTAGTGGCCTTGTCTTTTTTGTCAGCTTATTTAAATCTGCTGAATGAAATCACAGGCTGCATGGGGTCGGGAAGGGGGAATGTAGTGATGTCTGCAGGCACAGTCCGTGCTAATTCATTGTTTCTTCTTTTTTTTCAACATGCTATTGACAATTAGATTTTTGCGATAAAGTGTGAGTATAGTGAATTTGTCATTGATAATTGCATATATTAATTATGCCATCAGTGTACTTTGTAAATAAGGATCCAAAACATTACACTGTCAGGGTCGAGAAAACGTTTCAAATGTATGAGCATACATGAAGAAAGAAGCTAAAAGCAAAGAACTAGTTACATCAGAAGATTTTTTTCAAAACAATTCTAAAAGCTAAACTACAAATCAGATGACACAGAAGTGTTAGAAAGAACAGTAAAAAGAATTGTTAAAGAATGAAAACAAAATAAAAATCAGAGCACATCTTTGGAACTCCAGGTAAAAAGCATAGCATTTAAAATGAGTAAATAGATCTAGCTGATTCAAGTTAGTTCATGTAAACTAATCATTTCTTCACACCAGCCATGTACAGGCCAAGGTTTTGAACAGATAGTCAAACTGAAAAACTCATGTCATGGTCGGGATCTGAACCATGGTTCTCCCGGCTTCCGTCCAGCCGCTCTTGCCCATTGAGCCACCATGGCCAACCTGCCGTCACATGAGTTTGTTGGAGAATTTAATGTCATGACGGCAGGTTGGCCATGGTGGCGTATTGCGTAAGAGTGTCTGGACGGATGCCGGGAGATCCATGGTTCAGATCCTGGCCATAGCGTTGAGTTTTTCAGTTTGACTCTATCTGTTCAAGATCTAGATAACTTTTACAAATGTGTTCTTAGACACATTCAGATACAAATAGATTCAAACTTTTTATGTTCAGGAAAAAGTGCTTCTACAATAGCTAATTCAGATACAAATAGATTCAAACTTTTTATGTTCAGGAAAAAGTGCCTCTACAACAGCTAAATTACTTATTACATTAAGAAAAAAACATTAACATTCAGCACAGTAAGTTGTCCTTGAGCAGAATAGTGAGAGAACTGGTTTGTAAGTGAAAAAACACAAACAGAAAATGCTTATAGAAAAACATGACATTCATTCTAAATGTCCCTGGTGAAGAAGACAGTCTATCTGGTATTGAACAACTTAAATAATTTCATCTACGTTATCTGCAGTTATGATTGCATTAATATTAACAGATTTGCACAACTGATTCAGCCAGGGAAATTGTGTGGACATTTTTGTGCAAGAACTGTATTACATTTCTAATGATTATTATGTGAGTAGTATATACTGCTCGCTCACCAAGATGGCCAGGTGCGATCGCAGGTGACTGCAAAGTGAGGTTTGTGGTGGACAAAATGGCGCTGGGGCAGGTGTTCTCTAGGTCCTCTAGTTTCCCCCGCCAGCATTTCACCAATTGCTCCATCTTTCGTATCATTTCATCTTGCCCTCACTCTGTCTTCCACTTCCTCTCATACCAGGCATCAGGCTGATCACCCATTCTGAATTCTTTCTCTCAGTGATCAGTAGATTCCATTCTGCAACCTGCATAAGGGTTAAGAGGAACAGGAATACCCTGACCATGTAGTGGTATAAGAGGGCATTAAAGAAGAGTAGCATATGAAGGTTATGCAACAATTCGCTTAATGCTGTCCACAACAAGAATGACAAGGAAAAACAGGATGATGGTGAAGATGGTAGTGGTAGAAATGACGTGGATGTGGAAGGAAACATTCTGAATGTTAGTGAAGTGATAACCCATTTAAACAATGTGATTCTGCGGATGGACAGGCAAAATGAATCAAACAGCATTCATTTCCTCCATCTTGACACAGTATGCAGAGAGAAAATGTAGTGCATCCCTGTGTCAAACAAAACTTACTCATTTTTTTAAAACCAAGAAATATTAGGTTTGTGTAAAATATGTAGAGTGAAATATAAATCTAGATCGGTTACAGGCTGTAACTGGTGAGTAATTTTAAAAGTATTGTAATATATTTACCTTATATACGAGAGTTTAGTACTATTCTGTAATTATTACATGCATATTTCCCTCCTCCAATTGGGCGGGATTGATTTTTGTCCCTTCTAGTGTTGCATCTCTGTATACCGCGGTAAGCTTATAAAACAGGGGTAAAGGATGTCTCCCAACAACCATGTTATTTTGGGCTTCTACTCTATTTGCAACCTAGTTTATGTAAGTAACAATTATATTATGTAATGTTTTTATTTCATTTATCTACATATATGTCTTATTGAATTGAATAGATCTACTTGGTTCTAATCATAATTTTTGACTGTCCTTAAACATTAAATACATTTCCTTTATCATTTATTCCTTTTATAAATACTTTATTTGTACAACAGTCATAAGATTTTATAAATAGTTTCAGGTAATTTTTCTCCTTAAACCTTCCAAACAAATGTGCGTACCATAGACTATCAAACTTGTCGGAGATATTTATAGCTTCTTTTGTTATTTTTTTCACCATTGTAATTGTAGTCAGAACTTTGATTAGCACTTCCTTCATTGATACCTATTTCCTTAAGCCAAATTCTTTTTTATCGTTTTTCTAAATTCTTGAATTTTGAAAACTTTGCAGCTTTAAATGCAGTATGGAAAAAAGTACAAAAGAAACTGAATTTAGTCACTGACAGACAAATAGTGTATCTTTGTTTAATGCTGTTCTTACTTCATATGATCCTAGTGGTGTAGTTTTTCTTTGTGTTTTCTATGTGTTTATTGGCCACTAGTGAACCATTGCAAATCTATCAATCAACCTATATAGTTAAAGGATTTTAGTTAATTGATGGAAATTAATAATTTCTTCATACTAGCCGTATATAGGCTAAGGTTGTTGATAGATAGAATCAATGCCATGGCTGGAATTTGAGCCACGGATCTCCTGGTTTCCGTCCAGTTGCTCTAATCCATTGAGCTACCATTGCCAACGTGCTGTCCTGACATTAAATTCTCCATTTGACTTGTATATTTCCCCGGTAGACCACTAGGGGCTCTCACATTTGAGATACACCATTTGTTGCAATTTACTATCGTAAGTACTTGAGTCCCAGGCTTCATCATTTAACTCTTATTATTTTAGTTAATTGATGAAAATTAATCATTTCTTCACACTAGCCATATATAGGCTAAGGTTGTTGATAGTCAACATGAAAAATTCAATGCCATGGCCGGGATTAGAACCACGTATCTCCTGGTTTCCGTCCAGTTGCTCTAACTAATTGAGCTACCATGGCCAGCGTGCCGTCCTGACATTAAATTCTCCATGGCATTGAATTTTTCATGTTGACTATCAACAACCTTAGCCTATATACGGCTAGTGTGAAGAAATGATTAATTTCCATCAATTAAACTAAAATAATAAGAGTTAAATAATGAAGCCTGGGACTCAAGTACTTACGATAGTAAGTCGCCACAAACGGTGTATCTCGAATGCGAGAGCCCCTAGTGGTCTACCGGAGAAATATATGAGTCAAATTGAGAATTTAATGTCAGGATGGCACGTTGGCCATGGTAGCTCAATGGGTTAGAGCAACTGGGCGGAAACCAGGAGATCTGTGGTTCAAATCCCGGCCATGGCATTGAATTTTTCATGTTGACTCTATTTATAATTAAAGTATGTTAACCCCTAACTGGTGAGGTGATATTTTTGTAACACAACTGATGAGGTTAGGTTATAGATACTCAGTAATTTCCATGACTCTTGTACTTCACTGGTGAAGGGGAATTGGAAAATCTCAGCTGACATTTCAATATTAACCTTTATTGATGCCACTGAACAACTTTTATCACAGAAAATAAATTACAGTTAACAGAGCTTGCAAATTTGGGAACATATGCAAACCAATTTAAAAATTTGCTACATGTTACATAATCCATACGTTGGCTAGTTTTATATAAACAAGTAAACCAAATCCTAACACCACATCATAGAGGAACAATGAAAGTTTAGAAAAAAACATTTCAATTTGACAAAATATTGCACACATACAAATCGGCAAGCCACTACTCTACGCAATCATGGCATGCAGGAGTTTTGCAGGCTTCACAAATTGGAATCTTGCAGCTGTTGCAGATCTTTTTTGTTTTTCTGTCAGAGCCTGGTGGACATTTCTTGCACTGTACTTGCTTGCCTGAGTTTTTTTTTGACTTCATACGAAACTGGCATCTGGAGTATTCTACTGATGTATAGTTGCAACTCACGTGGCAACCAGGTGTTTAAAAGTCGGCGCTTGAGATGAGGCTCTACAATCTTTTTGGCAAGCTGTCTGATGTATTCCAACCTGGTTAGCTCAGGATTCCCAGGGAATCTACAGTAAATAACATAAGCATTCACCTGGCTAATATTAATGAGAGTGAAAAATATGGTTAATGACCTCGCCTTAGATCTCGCCCAATCACTAAACCCAGGATCACTAGGTTTCATAGACCACCTGCTAGATGCCATGCTACCTAAAAATTAAAAGGTTTAGTATGTAATACAGGAAGTATAAAATTGTGACAGTTTAGCCTATTAAAATATGTGGATTTTCAATGGGAAACGAGAATATTAGAAAATAGTTAGGCAACTGGTATGATAATGGATATGCAGAATTTCTAACAATAACGAATAACGTAAAAAATCTCAATGCTTTGATGACAACTGCATCCGGGGTTACTAGGTTAGACAACTGGCTAGATGTCATACCACCTATAAAATGGAAAACTGGTGAGGTTGGGTTAGGAATACCCAGAATTTATAAAAATCACGAATAAGATCAAACAACTCACTGCTCTGTTGACCACTGCACTTCCAGCCAGCTAGGAACGAACTGACTTGAAGCTATAGGAACGGACAGAGACCTAATCACCACCCTCTGGTAGCAGTGGTGTATCGAAGTACACACCCAACCTCACCAGTTACGGGTTCCTAATAATGAATTGTGGAGGATACAGTTTGTGTGCGTGCACTCAGGTCCTCTTTATTTCTTTCCTCATTTTAATCTTTTAAATTATGACTGCTTATATTTTATTTTGGATATCGCTATTAAAATTGGCAACTAATGCAGATCGTATATGTCACTTTTGTGCCTGCCTCAGTAGCGTAGATGGTAGCATGTCTGCCTCACGTTCGAGAGGTCCCAAGTTCGAATCTTGGTCAGGGTGAGTTACCTGGATAAGGTTTTTCCAGGGGTTTTCCTTGTCCTGATAGACGAATGTTGGGTAACTTTAAGCTTCATGGACCCCGGACTCATTAGAGCATCATTTCACCCATTCATTCATTGTCTGATATGACTTAACGTTGGAGGACGTAAATTGCAAAGAACAAAATGTCACTTTTGAGGTTTTGGGTAAGAAATATTTTCTATTTCCCTCTTAAAAATGTTGTTTTAAACACAAAAATGATGGTGCATTGTGTTAAAATACAAATATTTAATACATATTTGGACTTACTGGTTGTTAAATGTGGATTGATTTTGCAGATGACTACAATGAAAATTTGATCTCTCCATGTGAATGTGCTGGAACCCTTGGTCTTGTGCACAAAAGTTGTCTGGAAAAGTGGCTTTCAGCATCAAACTCGACACAGTGTGAAATATGCAGGCATCAACTTGAAGCCAGCCGTTATCCTCGTCCTCCTTGGCAGTGGTTTCACCGTGCTGGTCATGGTTTATATAGTGACTTGTTCTGTCTGTTGGTGCTTACCCCACTGTGTCTAGCATCAATTTATCTGTGTGGGGTAGGCGCTGCAGTCTACATGCATCATGGCGTTTGGGAGGCTATAGGGTTGGCACTGCTGTGTTGCTTCCTGTTAGTCACATTCTTGCTTTGGGTTACTGTTACCATCAGGTTAGTATTTTCTTTTGTATATGTTTAGTTGTTTCCTATGAGCAAAAACTATGGAACACTTAAAGAGTCACTCTCAGCCATTCTATTGCATGTCTCCATTTCCATACATGTATTGTTTTGGAATGAGATTTCACTTTCATAATTATTACTTATATTATGCACTCATATTGGTGTAAATACTTCTAGCAAGTACTAATTAAAAAAAATCAAAGGTATTGTTTCCTAATGGATGTATCTAACTATGCAGATTTATATGTAAGAATATATAATTGCAACATGGGAAGGGAAAGTGTGCTGTACTTTTAGATGGAAAATTCCTGGCTGTACCCAGGACTAAATCTGACATTACATTGGCATATTACCTAAGAACACATTTGTACCTGAGAAACATAATAACATAAGCCCAAAAATGGAAAATTTAAAGTTTTGTACATTTGTAGATAAAAAAAAATTCTCTTTAGAGCCATACTATAATATATTTTAGTTTTTATAGAAAAGGAGAAATTTAGAAACATGATTGTAAGGTCCTTCTAGTTTTGATGCAAAAATATTTGAAAAGGACTTATGATGTGTTGGTGTCAACATCAGCGCTTCCATGACTATCATTAGTCCACATAAGAAAGTTTGGTTCATTTAATGATTACCAGCAGTTTAACTTTGGTAAGAAAGATGTGCTTTGCGAAATTCAAATTTCACAGCAACAACTGAATGGCATCACAAAGTAATGCATCTCAATACTTTTTTACTACCAGTGGAAGTGAAGAGTGAGAAATAAAGTGTCCTCAGTCACACAGTTTGCATCATCATGCAGCAAGGAAGCATATAAATCTTTTTATGAAACTTGTTATAGTAATGAAAATAACACTAATTACATACTGAACACAGAGAAATCTTTCTGTGAAAGTGTGAAATATGATGCAGCAAGTGACAGGAGTAGAAAGCAAGTAAATCTATAGTATGTAGCTAATCCACTTCCTTTAGCACCTATTATGACATAAAAACCAACGATGATAATGAACAAATAGTAAAAACTAGGAACAGCAAATAAAACAAAGTAAAAAGTCTGATGTGTTGCACTTGCATGACTTTCTCTTATCTTGCACAAACTATCTTTGCCGATCTTATATAGTCCTCTCTGTACTTTTGTTAATTGAGGTGAATGTTTGAAAAGACATAAATTGTGTGTTTTAACAAGCTGTTTATTTTTTGTGTGGTAAGGTTATTTTTCTATCTCTTACGTTGTACCAGTTATGCAAAAGTCTAGAAAAGAAATGTCTTTTGAGGTCATTCCCAGAAAATTCAAGATATACATTTCATTTATCATAAGATTACCTGAACATGCCATTTTAATCAAAATCATTAAAGCCATTTTTGAGCAAACCAAAACTTTTGGAAAATGTTCCATGTGAAGGGTAGTCTGGGGTGGTAGTTTTTCTTGAAAGGCTTCGTACCACATCCTTGGAAGATACTGAACATAAATACCAAGTTTCTCTCTCTATCTCATACCTTTTTCTAAAAATGTTATTTTTAGATTCAGGAGGCCCCAAAACTATATTTCCAGTGAGATCTTGATATTGTGACTTTGTGGGTTCGTGAAATGAAAAGTCCAATTACACCACTCAAAAATTTTCTTTATTTCCACCGACTTACAGTTAAACACTTGCCAATTACACAGAATTACGTAATGCACACAATTACAATTCACCAGTTCGTCCGTTACAATTCCACTTTGCTCTCGCAATTACGTAAACTCCTCCGACGCACGTACACAGTCTTCTCGTCCTTACACTAGCGCTGCACTCTTCCGCTGCTTGCCAAGAAGAACTGCCTGACTCCTCATTGAAGCCCTTTTTATAGGAATATCACTGTTTTTCTAGAAGTCTCTGGTTTTCCGCAAATCACCCGAAAGTTCCAGAGGACAGGAGAAGGGGAGAGAAACGTCCAGGGACAAGTGATATTTCCCTAATCACCCCTCAGTTAGTGACTGAGATTAATGGGGGGGGGGGGGCGTGGCTCGGCTGCCTCGAGTCCCTTCCAGCTGCCGCCGGTCGTGCCTTCTGCTAATTGGGTGACAATATCAAGTTTTTTAATGGAATGCAATACTTTACCTACTTACCATACATAGTAGAGAGAATGAAAATCTCTAGCAAAACAGATGTGTTTATAATGCAAAAAATGCATCTGCTCTTGCGAAGACAATAAAGAAGAAAGAAATTAATAAAGCATTTCATCATCAGTACCAATCAAAGCATAAGTCAGAGATAAATTATAGACAAAGGGAGTTTATATTGAATTAATTCTGGAAGTTAGATTGTACTTGGAATATGGAAAGGCAGTATATTCTTTGCACCATAAAGAAAAAAAAAGAAACTGAAAGAAACAGGCCAAAATGAAACTAAAACAGGAAGAAAACATGCTACTTAACACAATAAGTTATAATAATGTGTGACTAAATTTATATATATAGTGTTTATTCTAGTGTTTATTCATTGGGCAAAATAAACTATATACTTGAATACTGTATCTATAAATAAACAATTTGTGAAAACGGTGCAAAGAAACGAGTTTAGGAATTACTCAGAATGACCAAAGAGGACACATACTCCCATAAACAAGACTCATAACTTGATAGTTGAAGGCATTAAGAGTCATATAACTACATAAATATTCCACTTTGAAAGCCACTCAGCAGAGAGAAAACTCCAAAAAAGTATTGAGGGTCTTGTTCAGACTTAAGTATAATGTGTAAGTTCTATGCTGAAGAATATTGTGACTTTGTGGGTTCGTGAAATGAAAAGTCCAATTACACAAACTCAACAATGTTCTTTATTTCTACCGACTTAAAGTTTAACACTTGCCAATTACACAGAATTACGTAATGCACACAATTACGATTCACCAGTTCGTCCGTTACAATTTCACTTGCACTCGTAATTACGTACAATCTTCCGATGCTCTCACACAGTCTTCTCGTCGTACACTAGCACTGCATTCTTACACCAAGGACTGACTCCTAACTCCCTCCTCTGGCACGACGTGTAGCTTATATAGGGTACGCTTGCCGATCTGGAAGGTTCTCCAGTAGATGAAATATCCCGTAATTTCGAGAACACAGGTGGAACAGAAACAGACGGCACAATGATGTTTTTTCTCCCAGCCACCGCCTGTCACCACTATAAGACAAACGAGGGGGGGCGTGGCTAACACGGACCTCCCCTGCTTTCCGCTCTCAGCTGCTTCTATAGGGTGTTCCAACGCTCGGGTGACAATATACAAGAATTCATAAAACTATTTTTAGTCAGCTTTTCACATTGTCATTTACATTTTAGTTTTTTGAAGGACTACTTTTGGGAGCTATTGCTTACATTTTCAACCTTATCAGCTCTCTCAAAAAAATTAAAATCTAAATGATGTAGTGTGAAAAACTGACTACAAATAGTTTTATGAATTAATTTTGACGTCACTGTTACAAAATGCCTCCAAATATCACATAAATGTACAAGTAATTCAAAACCTGTGGGTATAGAATGGCTATTTAGCAAAAATACTGAATCATAAGTTCAATTAGTCTTTTAGGTGGTCTTATATAGACAATGTCGATACATGTGATACAATTGACAGGTTTCATTACACAATGCAGAATGAAAGCAGCATGAAACTTAAAAGATAGAGCATTTAAAAGAAGTATCTAAATGTTATAAACTCAAGAGAACTGAAAAAACATATATCAGGAACCTCAGAGCGTAATTCTCAGTTTTTATTTCAGGAAGCTGTGAACACTAAATTATTATTATTATTATTATTATTATTATTATTATTATTATTATTATTATTATTATTATTATTATTATTATTATTATTATTATTAATAATAACTTTATTCATCACAAACATTCACAAAGTGAGCATTAGCTCCGTTAACATGCGACACGTCAATGAAATATATAATAACAGTTCTAAGTTTAAAAATAGTTACTAAAACAGCAAATATTTTCTTTCATTTTCTAAAAGAGAATAGGCTGCAATTAAAAAAAATGCTTTATAACTCACCAGTAGTGGATTAATAACATGACATAGAAGTTTGTTTGAAGTTCTTTGGAGTTAAAATACTCAACACACACCTGCTTTAAATTGTACATTATAAATCTTTGCCGATTGTCATGGAACATTGCCCAGTATAGATCATTCTACTTTACAGGAAGTCAATCTGGCATAGTTCATGAGGCATGTCACTAAACACTTATCAGTCTCAATGTCTACTTGATGGCCTTACAGAATTCTGGCAACTTGTCTCATAATTTTGTATAACTTTTTTATTGATCAATCAGCGCATGTGCGCTCTACAGATCATTGATCATAGACAGTATTTACATACGTCATACAATGAATAACAATGAAATGAGGAAAGCCTCATTGGGCCCTCCTTAAGTAGGTACATTATTATTAAATTATAGATGAGTCATATTTATTACACATCAGCTTCACTTATGTACCTATATTGAGGACATGTTTCGCGAACTATCGTTTGCATCATCGGCTCTAATGCGATAATGCTTGATCCAGTGGTGTGGGTAGTTCTGGAGTTGCTGCTGCCATCTGTTGATTTTGTGATGAATTTAAATGTGGGGTTGTCTTCTGGTGGGATTTTGAAGTTAATTAGTTGGTTTTTATGATTTTCTATGTATATTTTCTCCCAGATGACGTGTTCACTATGTTTTTGCACTTATTTTAGTAATTTGGTGTTATCTTCAATTTCATGATTTTCAGACCAGAAATGAGCTGCTATTGTTCTCTCCTTCAAGTGCCTAGGTTTCTTTTTGCCCTCCCTATGTAAATTTTTTCACAGTCTTTACACTTAATCTTGTAAATGCCTGACTTTTTTTCTGGTTTTATCTTATCAGTATTATTATTGTTAAGTAGGTTTTCAATGTTGTAATTGTTTTTGGTGCCAATGTTATATTGTATTTCTTGAATATTTTTTGGAACTTTTTTGTGGCCCAGGGATGGTAAGTAAATTTAGCAAATCTAATTTCTTGTTTCATTGGTGAAAGATCTGTGATCTGTTTTCATCTTTTTTTAAGTTTGAATGATTTTATTTTTTTATCTACAAGGCTTTTTCCATATCCATTTTTAATTGCAGTATTTAAAATTTGATGGTATTCTTTTTGATATTCTTGCTGGCTGAGGGGTAGGTTTACTAATCTGCATGTGAGACTGTTGATGGTGGCATGTTTGTGTGGAATTGGGTTGAAACTATTTGCTTTGATGTAATTATATGTGTGTGTTGCTTTTCTGTGAATACCAAATTCAAGATTTTCATTGTTTTTTGTGATTTTAAGGTCCAAAAAGGTAGCATACAGTCCTCTTCAGTTTATACTGTGAATTGTATGTTGGGTTCTTGAAGGTTGAGTAGTTTCAAAGCATCATCTGTTTGTAGTGTACTATTGCAAAGATGTCATCTAGGTATCTGTACCATGTTTTAAAAGTATGAGGAAAGGCTTCAGTTATATGTATTTCGTAAAAGCTCATTTATAATTGGCCAAAAACTTGATAGCGGGCTTCCCATAGCCAGTCCTGAAATTTGTTTGTAATACTTTCCATCGAAGACAAAATAATTTTGGTGTATACATATTTCAGTCATTGCCAAATATTCTTCTATTGTATTGGCATCTAGGTTAATAGAAGTTAGCCATTTCTTAAGTTGAATCAAAAGTTTGTCTATTGGGATGCTAGGGAAGAGGGAGCGGACATCTAAGGATACTAAAGTGTCTTGAGGTTTTAGTTTAAGATTTTGAATTCTTTCTACCAGGTCTAAAGAGTTTTTTATGCTCAGAGTATTGAATTGTGGAAAGGACTGAAATTTTTTGGATAGCCATTTTGCCAGAAGGTAAGTAGGAGTGTTAACATTATTTACAATGGGTCTCATGGGGTATGTTGGGTTTGTGTATTTTAGGCAATCCATAATCTTGCAAGGGTAGGGTTGTCCAGTTTGATAGTTTTTTGTTCTGCAGTTGTTAAAATTGTACTATTGATGGTTTTGTGTACATCTTTTATGCATTGGTTGCGTGGATTTGAATATATTTCTTTGAATTCTTTTTGTTGTAGTACATCTAACATTTTTTCCTTGTATGTATCTGTGTCTAAAATTACTACTTTGTTCCGTTTATCAGCCCATGAGAAGATTACATCCTTTTTTTCTTAATGATTTAATTATCATAATTTGTTTCATATGTTTTCCTGGTTTTTTATTTGCTAAGTTTTCCAATATAGATGTAGATTGTTTCCTAATTATATTTTTATCCATAAGCTCCAAGCCTTCTACTGCTATTTCAATATCTGCAATGAACTCATCAGGGTTGTTGGAGTATGATATACACGTTTTCAGGCTTTGGTTTAGCATATATATTTCTTCACATTTAAATTCATCACAAAATCAACAGATGGCAGCAGCATCTCCAAAACTACCCACACCACTGGATCAAGCTTTAGTTGCATTAGAGCCGATGATGCAAACGATAGTTCGCGAAACATGTCCTCAATATAGGTATGTAAGTGAAGCTGATGTGTAATAAATATAACTCATCTATAATTTAATAATTATTTCGCTTCACTGTGGTATTCCAATAAAGTTAAATTTCGAGGTACATTATTGTTTTAAGTATTACAGAAGATCTTGTTGTGAGAGCTGATCCAGTGGTAGACGACTCCTGATGTGGGTTGGGAAGCTGGATTTTCTGCCAAGGGAATAGTGCATGGCTCCTGAAACGTGTTTTAGGTTGCTGTAGAACTTTTCGGCTTGTGAAGAAATTGACTGTTGAATGGTGCTGAATCCAGTTTCTCTATGTAGTTGACTATTTCTGACAAATCATGGTGCATTTGTTGAGATTCGTAATACTTTGTTTTGAAATGTTTGGATACGTTTGATTTCGGAAGGACTGGTCCCTCCCCAGACTGGGCAGGCATATAGTAGAAGTGGTCTTAATAAAGTCTTGTAGAGTAGTGTGCAGTTTTTTTTTATTTGAGTGAAGATCTTTTGTTGAGAATAGGGTAGAGCTTAGCTAGTCTTGCTCGAGCTAGTTTGAGTTTGTTACTTATGTGTGGTTTCCATGTGAGTCATCAGTCAATGTGTATGCCAAGGTATTTAACTGTTTCAGTCTCAATTTTCCAGGGTATAGGTTTCACTGGGAGTGTTACTGGTGGAGGATAGTCCGGTCTGCATAGTGTAAAGATCCATTGCTTCACATTTTTGCTGGTTGAGCGAAATATGCCAGTTATCAAGCCAGAGTATAATTAAGTTTAAGGCCTCTTGAAGGTGATTTCTGGCAGTGTGGATATTGCGATGTGTTATGAAGATTGCTGTATCATCCACATACGTAGCAATTTGAGCTTTAGGCGTTGCAGACATATCAGAGGTGAACAAGTTGAATAGAACTGGTCCCAGGATAGATCCTTGAATGCCTGCTGTTATAGGTTTGGTAGAAGAGTAGCAGACTGAGAATGTACATTGTGACAGAAATGAGGAAACTATTTATTAGAGGTAGTCTGGGATGCCATTGATGAACAGTTGGTATAGAAGACCCTGATGCCAAACTCTGTCAAATGCCTGAGTGAAGTCAAGGAATGCTGCAGATGTGTGTTCTTTCTTCTCGAAGCCTTGTGCCACTTGCTCTGTAATCCGGAGAATTTGATGGGTGGTTGAACGTTTGCGACGAAAACTGAATTGAAAAGGAGGTAATACTGGTACTTCATTTAGAAATTTTGCCAAACACTTCATTATAATTTTTTCATAGACTTTGGATTGAGTTGGTAGCAGACTTATGGGACGATAATTATTTGGGTCTGAGGGGCATTTTCCTGGCTTATGGATAACAGTAATTATAGCGTGTTTCCATATTCTGGGAAAGTAACCCATACGCATACAACTGTTGAAAAGTGTGGCTAGAATAGCAAGTGCTTTGCGAGTCAGATGTTTTAATACAAAATTTGGAATGAGATCATGACCAGCCGATTTCCTTGCTGGTAGTTGCTGGATTATGAACAAGATTTCTTTTGGTGAAGTCAATAGGGAATGGAACAGTGGCATAAGAATCAAAAAAACATTCGATTTATGGTGAGAATATCTGATAGATTTTTGTAGAGTGCTATATCCAGTATATCAGGTGTTATATTTTGCCTATAGAAAGTAGGACCAGGTGAGGCTATGATGTTGACTGCATTACGCTCAGCTGCTGTTAATAATCGTCTTCCGTTTGGGGTTGTCACACGGCATCCCCATGTTTCGTGCTTACTATTTAGATCTCCCATGAGAAGGATTGGCACTGTACCAGAAAATAAAGTATTAATATCCTGAACATTGAGACTGAATCCTGGTGGCTTGTATGCTGAAATTATTGTCGTTTTGGAGGAGTTTTGCATGAATATTTGAACTGCACAAGCTTCGAGGCTGGTTAGTTGGGGTAGCAAGATCGAGTAGTGGTGTATGTCCTTTTGAATGAAGATGGCCACTCCACCTGAGGCGACGGGAGCGTTGCGATCGGACATATACGCTGCATACCCAGGCACTGAAAACTTTTCCTGCCATACTAGGTGAGTCTCAGTGATGCAAGCTACTGTGATGTTGTATCTTGAGATGAATTCTAAAAAGGCTTCCAGCTTGGCTTTGATTCCATTAGCTTTCCAGTTTAGTATAGTTAGTCTAGAGAATGTATTAACTTGATTTTTAGTGGTCATCAGCAAACAAACTTGCAAAAAGCTGTAATAAAAAGGATTTGATTTTTGATGGGTATGGTGCTAGAAAATGGAAGAAGCAGAAGAAGAATGTTGTTTAGATTGTTGCTGAGTAGAATGCAAGAAACTTTTGTCTTCTGGAGGGACAGAGCGTGGCCACTGAGGAGTTTCAGGAGGAGAAGAGGGAGAGGTTGGTGTCAACTTCAGGAAATTTTCCACGTTTAGATTTGGAGGTGCAGGTGTTATTACGGGCTCAGGTACTTTTGCACTGGATTTCTTTATAAATTCCAGGTAATAACAACAACCTCTAAAATTTGCTGTGAGCAATAGATACCCACCTAAAGAATGGCTACATATCTACACAGATGGGTCTAACTTGGACAACAACTCAGGAGCAGGAATTAAGTATGCACTGTTCTCATTCTATCAACCAGCAGGATACCACACAAATTTTGATGCAGAAGTAATGGCTATTCATATTTCACTCCAACACCTTCTAAACAGAATAGATAAATTTAAAAATGCTGTCATACTTTCTGATTCTAAAGCAGCATTATATGCAATAAGTTCATATAAAATGAGGTCAGTCCAAATTAAAAAATGTCACAAAATGATCCAACAACTTCAAAAACTACAGAAAAGAATTATATTACAGTGGATACCTGCACATTGGGGAATTGCTGGAAATGAATCAGCTGATTTTCTTGCAAAAAAGGTGCCAATTTAATTCAGAACAGAAATAAAAACTTACCCTTTACATCCATAAAAAGATTAATTAAAAACAAATATAAAAACAAACAAAACCAATCAATATCTAACAAAGCCAAAGATAAAAAATGGAACATTTTAATTAAGAATCCAGAAATTATTCCAGAAATCCCACATAAAGCTGCAGTAGCAAATTTTAGATTACTTATGGAACATGATTATTTGGCCAAACACCTACACAGAATAGGAATTTATACAAGTCCAAATTGTCCTCTGTGCAACAAAGAAGAGGAAATGACTGAAGAACATCTTCTGACCTGTGAAGCCCTACCTGCCGGACCCACTACACAGAAATATTGGAGAGCAAGAGAGGTAATGGCTTCATTGCCAAAGCCTAGCATTTGAAAACAACAACAAATAATTTGCTGGATGAGCTTCTCTGCAGTTCACGCAAGAAGGCTGAGTGTCTTTGTTTTTTGGGCATTCAGGGAAATGGTGATTAGAGGGACACTTCACACATCGAGGTGTAAGACGACAAAAGTTTTAGTATGCCTGTAGTGCTGGCATCGTGTACATTGTGGGATGTTTGTGGGTTTCTTACGGTACTCATCTTTTATTAAAGCATGCTGAATGTGTTTAACTTCAAAGATCTTCTTTCCTTGCTTGTTAATCTAATTCTACAGCACACAGGGGCATAGGTTGTCGATCTTTGTAGAACAGCCTGGTAACTTTCGCCACTGGTAGCTTCAGAGTGGTTAATTCTGTAACTATGTCGTCATTTGTAAGGGAGTGAGGAACATTTCTCAAGATAACTTCAAGCCTTTTGGAATTTGTATCCCGGAAAGTGTGAAAAGGGAGCTTTGATTCATCCAGGAATTTTGTAAGAGCTCGGAAGTTGTTAACTGAAATTGTGTTTATCTTAAGAACTTTGTTTTGTTGTGTTGAATAGTCGTCTTTTACAATAGCACCTATGTCTCGGATAATCTGCTGATAATTGACTTCATGGAGAAATATAGGTGGGATCCTGATTTTAGGTACTGCAGAGGAATTAACTTCAGCAGCTGAGTCATCTTCCTCCATTGTTTCCAATGGGGAAAATTTATTCTGTATGGAGGTTAAGTCCACAATGTATTTAGAATTTATAGCTGAGGCCAATGCTGTATGTTTTCTGCTTGGAGTGAAAACCATCATTAGACGTGGGGGCGTCGTCTTGGTTGAGTTCTTTGAACGGGCATTTGTGAACTAAATAAATATTAAAAGCAGAAGCATTATTAACAGTGAAGTATTCTTCATATTTGAGTTTGATTTATGAGTCACTATGTTTACACTCAAACTTCTCTTACTTGTTGTATAATTGAAACGTTTTCAAGATCATTCGATCTCATCCTCAGCTGTTTGGTGACTAAATGAACCTTCCTCTTCTTCCACCACTACGGAGCTCCGATCACTCTGCCATCTGGTGTTAGGGGCACTAAGTTTTAATACTTCATTTAATGCCGGGATTTCAAAATTTATAACTTTATCACGGTTTTTGTTTATGAATATTTTTTCCCAAATATCCAATTCTATGAGTGTGCTTAAAGATTTTAACAGTTTAATGTTGTGGCCAATGTTGTGGTTTTCTGTTCTGTTTTTGGACAGCTGTATGTATTATGTGAAAATATATAGTTTTATATCATTAAATAAATATGCGATTAAAGACGAGGTACAAAGGTTTAAAAATCCATTTACTATGATTATCTAAAAAAATTACTCAATTATTTTAACTTATGATTGTTCCAACACCAAAGGGTATTTATAGACTATGCAATGTTTCCAGAACTTGGGAGACTGTTGGGGAGATGTTAAGGAAATCAGATGATCTGTAAGTGTTTCATGTGTTTTTGCATGAATATCAGAAAGCCTTCTTTTTATTAGGAATAGGCAGGACTGTACACTCCAATTATAAGGGGAAGATTCACTATAAAAATCTTCTTGACTGCTAAGCTGTCAATGCAGCATCAAGCAGCCAGCTAGTACTCATTGAACTTTATATATGGAACAAGCTAAAAATAGTGGTGTGTTAAGATGCATTTACTTAACATCAGTTAGTACTAGTAACACTAATATTACTTATTTTTAAACTCTGTTAACATGTTAACAGAGATTTAAAAAAAAGTTATATCAGTGTTACTAATACAGACTCATCTTAAGTAAATTCATTCAGTAAAATGTTTGCAAAGTTAGTGTATGCAAGGAAACTTCTCTCTAATCCACCTACTTTAACATTTTAGGCGGGGCTATAATGGAAACTATTTAAGAAAAAAGTGTTTATGTAAGGATTGTTTCAAGATTTTAAGACCTAGGAACTTCCAGTGCATGGATTTGTGATGGTAGATTAGAGTTTTGTGTATATAGTATAAGCTTGTTGTGCAATATTGGGTTAAAATATCAAGGAAATAAAATAGCACGTGTCTTCATGCTAATATGTGATAAACAGGAACTGTATAGGCTTGATGAAACTAACAGAAACCAGAATGAGAACAACAAAGTTAGAATAAATATATTAAAATGTGAATGCTCTCAATTAATAGGAAGCTTTACTGGGTCCTGGGAACAGGAAAGAAAACATGGTCGAGTTTTAGCTTTTTTATTCCTCTTCCCAGGAATGGCATATCCATATTGTGCTTATTAGACCCTTCACTGTAAAAAATATTCAAATGGCTATGACTTAGAATAGCTATAGACCTCTCTTTAGGCACATGTTGGGAAAATCAAACTAGAAAGAATTTCAACAGGTATGCATTTTGATCCCTGAGATTACATTCTATATTAGTTTTTGCAAAAGCATCACTTCTAGTGGCAGTGGCTGCATTTTTTTTTTCCATGCTCTTAACATAAGTCATATTGGACAATGAATGAAATGGGTGAAATGGTCTCAAAATTAGCCTTGGATCCATAGAGCTTTTAGTTACCTGACATTCATATGCTCTCTTCTATACTCTTATCTTATGCTAGTTTAATCCGGCTGTAAACAAGGCGGAGCTGACTTAACTCACTACATGTTAGACACTACAAGCACGCACGTAAGTTTTGCAACACCAGCCGTATATATAGCAGCGCTAACTTCTAGACAATAAATACAGTTGTGTTATACATTAACTTATTAAATCTCTGAGTTGGTTCATGTCTGAAAAATAATCATGAACTTTGCTGTGTATAGCACTTTTCGTAAAATCGCCATATTTCTCCACGCACTGTTTGCATTTAGGTGATTTTCCCGTTCTTAGAGTTACGGATGCTTGCTGTTCCATTATAACACTATGTGCACTACTTGCAAAAATGCTAAAATCACCAGTTTCTTTCTCAACGTTTTTTTATAGACGATTCCAGGTTTTCTTTCTTTAAGCACTGCAAAACAATGTGCGATCATTTGCCCCTTGCCACTTTTTAAAGGTTTGCCTCGATTGTGTTTCATTTCAGCTGAAGCACTGGCCTGCTCCATGATGAAAAGTTTATTGATTTTAAATTGCATAGACACAAACGTTCTTGGGCTTGTGAGGTACGCGAGATGTAGAGGAAATACAGTATTAAATATCAGAAGCAACTCCACACTATAAACAATAACATCTTAATCAACATTCAACTCGATACAAACCTTGTTGCGAGAGAGCTGCCTGGTATAGTAATGCAAAAATATTATATAATAGCAGTGTCCTTTAGTAATTGTTAAATAAAATGCAGCTTATTTAACATAATAAGTTAATAGGTATAATTTCATCTTTCTTTTGTCTAATCTGTATATAGTATACAGAACACATCTTTGTTATGTGTGAAGCAGAAAGATAAAATGTGTGGCTATTACGTTTATAAGAATCAAAACATTTGCATACTTTTCTCTCTTCAAAATTAGCTCATGCAGAGCAGTGATCAAAAAAGTACTTACGGTACTGTGCTTAAAGGATGGGTTTACCATACATATGCAAATAAAAGAAAATGTCCATTAACTTTGATAAACCAATTAACAGCTTAACCGTTTTCTGTCCCAATATCTCTGTCTCTGTCTCTCTTCCCACCCATATGTTTACAGCAGGATTAAACTAGGTAGAGATATTTATTAATTTTTTGATGAGTCGTATTTATTACACATCTGCTTCACTTTCGTACCTATTTTGAGGACATGTTTCGCAAATCATCGTTTGCATCTTCTGCTCTTACGCGACTAAAGCTTGATCCAGTGGTGTGGTGGGTGTGGTTAATTCTGGAGTTAAATATCGATAGGTAGAGATAGATTATAGTTTGTTTATATTTAAGTCAAAGCTGACTGTTGCCTAATAAAAAATGTGCAACACTGGTAGAAATAAACAGGGAAAAAATATCTTTAGTGTATACTACAAATTAATGAATAGTGCTTGTTAAAATGATTTTACTAGAGGAATCAGAAATACTAATGGCTGTGGATTAGAAAATGTTTACTCTATTGAATTTTGTTGATGAATTAGAAACTGGTGAAACAGTGCAAATGCTTCAGTTACAAACAAATTACATACCAGTACACAAAATAAACTTTCCACTTTGGTTCATATTCTTATTCCCAGAGTGTATAGTAATAAAGTTGTTGCATGTTATTTTGTGTTGTGTTCTTGAGCTATTATGAACTAGCATTATTTCAATTGCTTAATATTTACATGCATTCTTAATGAAAAATCGGAGCCACCTTTATAATCAACTTTTTCAGTGTGCTCATAGTTTTGATATTCAGATCTCATAAATCATTTATTTTTTAGTCATTGAGGTTTTGAAATAAAAATCTAATTGCTATATTAAGAATTTATTATGTGAATCTATCTTATTTTAAATGCAGTTGATCATTTGGTAATGGATATTTCTCAAGTGCCATTTATAATCCAAAGTCAAAGAGAATAAGATTCATTAGGGTTTTGAGTGTCATACTGGCATGTTGCAATGGTAGCTCATCTTTAGAGCAGCAGTACATTAAACAGGAAATATATGATTCAAATTCAAGCTATGCCATCACATTTTTCAGTCTCATTCTATCCATTTGTTTACATATTGCCGAGGTTTACATGTTGATTTTCCCATATGCAAAGTAACTTGCAGTTTGTACACAAATTTAGATTTTGCAGCTCTGTGTTACATAAAATCATTGAAGTGTCAGTTTTGTTTATTTAAAACTAATGGTTATAAATTTGTTGTTTGTAGGTTTCACTGGAAAATGTGGCGCCGATGGCAACACATGAATCCGATTATTCGTTTAGATATGACAAACAATAATTGTAGAGATATTCAGCCAAGTGAGGAGTCCGAGGTCAATAATAATGCAAATATCACGAGACAGTCCAGTTCATCATCACATCAAGATATTGAGCTCAATGTATTTGTCTAGTCGCTTTGTTACTAAACGACTGAAGAGGTAACTTTTAAATATTTTATATGTTATTATCTGCAGCCAGTTTAATTGTTCTTACAGATAAAATGTTTTAAAAATTATTGTTTTTATATAATGCTTGAATTTTAGCAACTGTGTCATATTGTTTGCAAATATATATTTATTCTGTGTGCACCTTGTTCAATGGATCTGATGAGAGAAGAAAGCTGAGGCCTGTGTGAAATTCATTCCATTGTGAACCAAGATCATTCCAAATGTTATTGTTCTGCTTTGCTACTGATGTTCCTAGATGTTAAAACAATTTTATCCATGACAAATGTTCATCTTTCTATTGTGATAATAAGTGCCATAACTTGAGTAAGATTTATATTGTAAGGTCTACTGCTTGACATGTTTCCTATGAATGTTATTTATTTTATTGTAGTTTCATTGTTGCATTCTTGAACTGCATTTGAATACACAGTGCAAGAGCTTCAATTAAAAGCCAAATAACTTTTCTGAACCAAATATGAAACAAAACACATTTTTACCTAGTCAAATCACCAGAAGTGCCTATTGCTGTATAGTACAAAAGTAAACCTCTTTTACCAATGCTTAAATATTACATGTGTATTAGATGTGTTTTGTTTATTAACTGTTGGCTTTTATTTGTATTTTGTTACACTTTATCACTAAATGGAGAAGCTCTAATTAGCCTTCATCTAGAATGTGTACAATATAACTTTTATTATATTGCAAAATAAAAGAGACATGTTTTCCAGTATCTGTTCTTTTATGTCACCTTTAATGCTTCATGTTTTACTTGACCCTTTCCTCCTTCAGGAACATTGTCTCAGAGCCTTTTGAAAAAAAAAATGGTAGAGAACTTACAATTCCATTTCTTATAAACTAGCAATGGGAAATAGGGTGGAAAACAGGCAAATGTACAACTTACCCACTCGATTAGTTTACAACTGGAGCAAGCTCAGATGCACTTTGTTCAAGGTGGTTGTGTCAAGCGAATCTACAGTGTCCAGTGGTATAACTCAGCAATGTATTAGTTATGTGCTTCTAAACCAATAAGATCTTGACAAATACTTATAGGACAAAACGAGTGCTTACATTCTAGTAACTCAAATGTATTTAAAGATACAGAGTGAAAATAATTATCATTCATAACAAATATTGATACATTATTTACAGAAGAGAAAGCAATATATCTTCACAAGATATCCATGTACCTGCGTGAGATATTTTTTTACAATTTGTCTGTTGGGTATGCAGTTTTTTTAACTTAATCTAATACAGATACAAGATGCAATTCACTTATTCTTGATCTCTTCCTTGACTTCACAGGGTTTGTTTTTGAAAATGTGTGTTCACATACATAAGTAAGTCCATAAAGAGCTAATAATTCAACCAGCAAACAGTCCTTCAAGGAACTCTGCACTGACCTGTGAACATTGTATAGCTGTGTTGTTTTGCAATTCATTGAAAATGTCATTGAACAATTGTCATTCCAAATTTCTATATAGAATGCTTAAAATATTCTTATCTTATACATTGTTACAATAATATTTTTAAGTAAGGAAAGTAAACTACAATATTATCTTCAATTTCTTGTGAAAACATTTGAAGTTTTGACATCCAGCATTCATTAGATCTATGATAGTGTGGTTGGCCCGGTAATGGAGTATTTAAATTATCTAACTGTGTTGTCAAATCTGTAAGAAATGACAGATAGCACATCCATTCATCAGCAGTTCCTGATATACCCATTTCTTTCGATTTCACACAAATGCATCTATTTTGCCTCTTAAAGCTAAGAAAGGCCTCAGCATTGCTTCTGTACTAACATCACACCTGGCAATAGCAGAGAGTATCTGTGAAATCACTTCCAGTGTTCTAAATATGCCAGAAATCAGCAATGACGGAGTGATGACCATTTAATTGCATTAACTATTTTTATGGCTATCTAATTATTTGATTTAGAGATGCATCTTTGGCACACAGTGACACCTTGTAGATAAAATTGTGAATTGCCACTAGTTCCTCTGCCTCATTGTCTTAAAATTACAGTTAAGCCATTCTACTCTCCTGTCATTGAGGGCATACCATCTATAGTAACCCAGATCAATTTCTCCCCAAGGCAATTTGCATTTTGTCACAATGTGAAGCACAGCCTCAAAAATTCTTTCCCCCTACTCCAGTGGTGTTTGCCAAAGGAGCAAATCCAAGTACATCTTCAAATGTATTAAGTACAGAATCTACACTCCATATAAAAATAGCTAATTGAGTTATTCCAATGTGTAAGGACTATGATACAATACTAATTGAGTTATATCGTTCATTTTGGTGCTCTCATCAGTAGCCAAACTATACCACTCCAGTTGTTTTAATTTATATGTTAACTGTTCTTCAATGTCATGAGTCAACATTGTGGTTTTACAGTTCTACGAAAGAGATGTATTGATCAGAACAACTCTAGTAAAATTTTCTGGACAAACATACTTGGAGATGATAAAACATTTCTTTAATAAATTCTCTTTCTGTAAAACCCTAATTTCTCTTCTATAAGTCTTGAGAGAAAATAACTCATAATATGCTTATTGTTAAACAAACCAGAAAGTTGTACTTCACTCTTTTAATGCTGCTTTTAGCTGCTTCAATTTTAATTGACAGGCTGGCAGGTGGTGGTGTTAAAAGGAGAATAAGGAAGTAAATTAGTGTTTAATTGGTCAAACTACTACAAAAGCTGTCAAGATTACTGTTAAAACAATGTTACAAAGATATAAAAATACAAAATCAAATAATTACCTGCCAAAATCTCGCTACTGTCGTAGTCATGGAGCACTTTAAAATGCTGAGACACACTAAACAAGGAATAGTCCTTTCGCCACAAAAGACGCAGAGCTTTATTATTTTGCGGAATGAAAGAGTTACCCAAATGTAGAAGGAAATGGGCATAGGCGTGAAAGGCAAGTATGCTATCTAGTAGTGGAAGAGGTTCATTTATACTGGAGAGTATAACTATACTGGTTAATTTATACAGACAGATGATAGCACAATTCAAACAAAAATCTCATGTATTACAGTCACATGATTTTCTCTTCATTATTTTACAAATATTCTTTTATAATCAATTCCTCTCTAATATAATTTTGTGCTTCATTATATCATAGTCCTTACACATGGGAAATGTCCTCTCTACTTCGTTTCATTACACATTTACACATTCTTTGTAGGTATATGAAGCCTACAGTAGGCTAAATGCTACTTTAATATAAATTGGATCCGCAAGTTTTGGCTTTGAAAGTCCATGCTCCGTATATGATCATGACAAAAAATAAATAGTAACTTTCCACATGAAAAGAGTACAAGTACTTAAAAATTCAAATCAGTTACAAAGAATATATCATAAAAGATTAATGCCACACAAAAAATCAATGTAAATTGTGCTTTAAACAGAATTTTCATACTTTATGTACTAAGATTTTGCCTGTCTCTTATATTTACGAGGTGTAGAAAGTCTGAAATAAACAGGACTTCACTTGCAAAAAATTTAAAGCTATATATTTTACTTATGCAGATATTTAAAATATATACTTTAATTAAACTATTTAGAGCCTATATGGAATAAAAAGAAGTATTTCAGAAAGTGGAGTGCCATTGTTATTAAAATAAGGCAAATGAGTCAACCTTGTATACACAGTGTTCATTTTTATTTGTTATTTCCCGCCCTCCGATTGAGCAAGAATGATATCATAGTTGACTGGTGAGTCTTTCTTGGAATCATAGTGCCCTCTACGGAGAAGAAGCGGTAATTCTTGTGGAACAGTAAGCAAATTACAGCACTCTAAGTGTGGTTGTCCTGGTTACTAATACAACCAGCATATCAACACAGAGGGCCGCATCTTCATGGTTGAATGCTACTTTCATACCAGCATTAAAATTGATGCAACATAAACAACTGCATAGAGGAGTTTATGCAATGCTCATTCAGACAAGTCCCTCGGAGTGTAATGTCAAAAGTGTCCAGGTACCGTCAAAATTACAAACTATTGAAAGTAATGAGTCGGTAATTCAAACACAACACTTAAATTATCCTTACTTGGACATGTTTCGGAGAACGGTTTGTCCCCATCGTCAGCAGTTATCCTACTGGTTGGATCCGTGGTTTCCTGAAGTGAGCTGGTTGTCTGTGGCGGCATCTGTTGTCTGTGAGATGAACTTCCAAAGAGAGTTGAAGTAATGAGTTGGTATTCAAACACAACATCACTTAAAATATCCTTACTTGAACAATTGTTTCGGAGACCGGCTCGTCCCCATCATCAGCAACTATCCAACTGGTTGGATCCGTGGTTTCTTGAAGTGAGCTGGTTGTTTGAGGTGACATCTGTTGATTGTGAGATGAACTTCCAAAGAGAGTTTTCAGGCGGCAATTCGAAATTTAACGTATACTGTTTGTTTTTTATAATTAGCAACTTCTCCCAAACATCGAGCTCAGCTGCATTATTGGCTGGCTTTAATAGTTTTATATTTGGTACAATTTCATGATTGGTAGACCAAAAATGGTGGGCTATTGCTGATTTTTCTATTTGTTTGTATTTCACACATCTCATATGTTCCTGTAATCTAATTTGTAAACTTCTTTTGGTTTTTCCTATGTAGAACTTATTACAGTCTGAGCAGTTTATTTTGTATATACCTGATAAACTGGTATATACAAAAATATACTGGTATATACTGGTATATACAAAATAAACTGCTCAGACTGTAATAAGTTCTACATAGGAAAAACCAAAAGAAGTTTACAAATTAGATTACAGGAACATATGAGATGTGTGAAATACAAACAAATAGAAAAATCAGCAATAGCCCACCATTTTTGGTCTACCAATCATGAAATTGTACCAAATATAAAACTATTAAAGCCAGCCAATAATGCAGCTGAGCTCGATGTTTGGGAGAAGTTGCTAATTATAAAAAACAAACAGTATACGTTAAATTTCGAATTGCCGCCTGAAAACTCTCTTTGGAAGTTCATCTCACAATCAACAGATGTCACCTCAAACAACCAGCTCACTTCAAGAAACCACGGATCCAACCAGTTGGATAGTTGCTGATGATGGGGACGAGCCGGTCTCCGAAACAATTGTTCAAGTAAGGATATTTTAAGTGATGTTGTGTTTGAATACCAACTCATTACTTCAATTGTTATATACATCACTGTTTCTAACCTTTTGCTTCAAATAATTCCAAAGAGAGTTTTCAGGCGGCAATTCGAAATTTAAAGTATACTGTTTGTTTTTGATAATTAGCAACTTTTCCCAAACATCAAGTTTGGCTGCATTACTGGCTGGCTTTAATAGTTTTATATTTGGTACAATTTCATGATTGGTAGACCAGAAATGGTGGGCTATTGCTGATTTTTCTATTTGTTTGTATTTCACACATCTCATATGTTCCTGTAATCTAGTATGTAAACTTCTTTTGGTTTTTCTTACGTAGAACTTATTGCAGTCTGAGCAGTTGATTTTGTATATACCCGATTTCTTGTTTTCAGGTACTGGGTCTTTCAGGTTGTTGCATAATAAGTTTTTTAAACTGAATTTATTTATTGGGGCTAGGGTGATGATGTACTTCTTGAATTTCTTGTTGAATTTATTATGCACTCTGGGATGATATGTGAATTTCCTGAACTGTGTCTCGGTTTTTTATTGTTAATTTTGTGGTATCCAATATGTGTTTCTGTTTCTTGAATTTCCAAATTTTCTTTTCTTTTAATTGTTTACTGTATCCATTAATTGCAGCTATGTTAATCATGTGGTTATATTCTTTTTTGTATTCATTTTGTGGGATGTTGACTAGTCTATGTGCTAAGCTGTCCAAAACTGCATGTTTGTGGGGTGTAGGTTTGTAGCTATCGTTCTTGATGTAATTATCTGTTTTTGTTGGCTTCCTGTAGATGCCAAAATATATATTATTTAATTCATGGATTATCTTCAGATCTAAGAAAGGTAGGTAGCCATCTTTTTCTATCTCTATTGTGAACTTATTGCTCTATTCTGTATGTTCAATAATTTTAAGGAATCTTGTATGAATTTATGTGGAACAATGGCAAAAATATCAACATATCTATACCAGTATTTGAAGATGTATGGGAAGGATGATGTAATATGTGTTTCAAAGTAGCTCATAAAGAGGCTGGCTAGGAAAGGTGAAAGTGGATTACCCATTGTTAGGCCTGAGGTCTGTTGATAGAATTTACCGTTGACTGTAAAGAAATTTTGATGTATGCATAAATGAGTAAATTTTGTGAGATCTTCTATTTCTTCTGCTGAAATGTTAGTATGTATGAGCCAATTCTTGAGGAGTAACATGAGTTCATCTGTTGGAATACTGGGAAAAAGAGAGGTGACATCAAATAATACTAATTTGTCTTCTGTGTTCAAGTGCAAATTTGAAATCTTGTCTATTAATTCTAATGAATTTCTAATGGCTAGGCTGTGGAACTGTGGCAGTGATGAAAATGTATGTGCTAGATGTTTGGCTAACTTGTAGGTAGGTGCATCTATGTTGTTGATTATGGGCCTCATTTTCTCTCCTGGTTTATGAATTTTCGGCAACGCATAAAGTCTCGGTAATACTGGATGGTCTGGTTTGACTTTAGATTTCTGTATATCAGATAATATCCGGACTTCTTTTAAGGTTCTCTCGAATTCTTTCATACAGAGTTTTAGTGGATCACTTTCCAATTTTGTGAATTCATTGCTTTGTAACATGTTTTCTACTCTAGAGATGTAATCTGATCTATTTAGGATAACTATTTGGTTGCCTTTGTCTGCTTTTGTGTATATTACCAGTATTATACCAGTATTTTAAATGTTTTGTCATTCTCACGCTTAAAAGCTCTGTTAATGTTGGTATCCTTATGTCTTTTAAAACCAATAGGTGCATCAAACATTTCCAAGATACAGGATCAGTTACTCACAAACAGAGACACTGGATGCTATAAAGTTACTGGTCCCAATCTAGAAGCAATAAATAATATTTTGACAGAAAGGTCTCAAGCATACGTTCTTGCAATACAGGCAGTGTTTAAGGGGAAGAGAGAAAGGAAATATAAGAAAATGGACACATAAGACTATCTACTAGAGATATTTTCTTTTTTAGACTTGGATAAAAGCTTTGTACATATTGTAACACTAATTTATTTTTCATTCCTAGAACATGTTCTGCTAATTTTATGGTTTGTAATGAAGTTACATTATGAGGAAACTGTGGGTGATAGAAAAGAATTTTGAGATCAAATTGAAATACTTACATTTTATGTGACAGGTTTACAATATGCATATATGTCTACTATAACAGAAAAACAGATCTTCATAGTGAAATAAGTGTTCATTGACTTATCATTTGGTATATTCTTCATGGTATACTTTTATGGCTGCATATTTAGCTTTGCAGTGCATTGTAGTATATAGTTCTTATAAAAACAGTTATCGTATCTACGCAGAACCACCTCTCAAATAGTATATTTACCTGCCAGTAGAGGGAGGCCTCAAAGCTGCTGTCAGCACATCAAATTTGTAGCATTTTTCACAATAAGTTGTAAGAATTGTGAAAAATGCTACATAGGTCAAACTAAAAGAAATCTAAAAACCAGAGTCAAAGAGCACTTTAGAAACATCAGATTGAAACAAGAAGATAAGTCAGCAGTAGCATTTCACTTTTGGAATGAAAACCATGACATTGATCCAAATCCAAAATTATTAAAAGGAGTGATAAACCAAAATAAATTGACAACATGGGAGAACATATTCATATGGAAAAATAAGGATCGCGTAGTGAACTTTGAAATTCCACCAGTAGATAATTTGACAAAGAAGTTCATAGTTCCACCACCAGAGAGCAGACAACAGCAGACAACAACAGATGCCAGTTGGAAAGAGATTGAAAATGGAGGCGAATGTCTTTGAAACTAGTCTCTCATAAATATAAATAAGTGACGAGTATTAATAAACCAACTACAAATAGTTTCTGAAATTAATTTTGCCGTCACTGTCACTAAATTCCTCCAAACATATATAAAATTATATTACTTTAGAAATACTAAGGAAGAGCCACCACATACTTCCTTCCCAATGACAATGCTGGAAATACTTGGCTGAAAAATGAAGGGTTTGTCCTGAATAGATGTAGAATTCAGTGCCTGAAGAAGTGAACACGTATGTCAAGAGGCCTCTAAGTGTCACTTCAACTTGAGGATAAGCAAAGGTTCATCTGTTGGTGTGTGCTCAAGGTGGTCTGCTAATAGCTTTATTGGTTCTCTGTAGAAGAATGTAGCTGGGGAAGTATCCAGATGAGTTATTAGTGATTTGAAACCCACTAGTATTGATGGTAGTTGTACCTAGCTCGACAGTGAAATGAAGTGTTCTAAGCTACTTGAGGCCCCTTCATCTGACCATTCATCTCATGGCAGAAAATTCAGTTTTTTTTATTGTTATGAAATATAACAGCTAAAAGGCTGTTGTTTCTTGGTATGAGTTAAACTGATCTCTGGTATAATGTCTCCGTTTCACAGCCAGATGGTAGAGCAGTTATACCAGGTGCTCTACCTTGCCTGTAGATTTGGTAATTCCAGGTTAAATAAACAGTTGTGCATTGTTTATTTGTGTTCATTCCAATAAGCTCAGTTCTAAGAGGTTACACAGCAATTTTAGCAGCTCGACTGTTAAAAAATGATTGGCTATAGCTGATTGTATTACCAGTTATTTTGAACATCAAATTATGAACTTAGAAATTCTTGCAGATGACAGTTGAGTTTCTAAATTCAGTTGACCTGCATTGGAGATGCGGGACAATAGGTCTTCAAGACAATCCTGCCAGTAATTTGGTACATGAAGCAATACAAATACTTGACACAACTTATGTATTTGCTTCACTTTGTGCGAGTTCCAATGCTTTTAATTTTAAATAGAAGTATTATTTAAAAATTGTGAATCACAATATTCCTAATATTAAAAGTTGTTCAAGTTAAACAACTATATATTACAAATCTTGGAAAATATAACGGGTTTGTTAAGATTCTTTATTTCTGAATCAAACCTCCACTTAAGTAGAAAGTTTGTTTTCAGTTGTGTATTCAGCTTACCGTAGGTAAGTAGAGTGATCGTAAAAGGAACATAGCATCAGTGACGTACCATCCATGTAGGCGCTGGAAGCACCACTTCCCAATCAACAGATGCAAAAGTAACTAAGCACAATACTCAATTTTATGGTTATCACATGTGCAAATAATATTGCTGGAAATCATTTGTTAGAAGCTCTGTATATAAACTGTTAAAAGAGTGACTTCTTTAATCTCCTTGCTTCTTGGCCAGTCTTTTATCTGCAAGCATCTGAGATTCTTTTTTAGTGTCAGGTGCATGTGTGACAGTAATGCTCCAACATTTCCTTGGCGTCCTATGCCTGGAGCAGGGCAGTTCTATTTTTGCGGGAGCCAGCCGTGTTTTCAGCAAAGTTTCGTTGTATTGGTATTTAAATATTTCACAAACTGATCCGAAGTTTTTTACCAGGATTTCTTTGGTGTGTTTTTGTGTTGCACATTCTAGTGTTATATAATAGTAGTGACAAGGATTCTGTTATTTATGCAAGTAATAAATAAATATCGGTTTTAAGAAGTGAACAACATGGATGTGCCTGCTGGATCCGCTGAGATGTCCTAACTACATTATATTTGCCACTTCTTCAGAGCCACGTGGCGCATTAAGAATGTGTGATTCAAACCCTGACCAACCAAGTACTTCAGAAACTTCAACACATTGAAATTAGTTTACGTGGTTGTATAATTAAACAATTAAAAAGTAAACCATTTTCCACATTGACTTCTGATTTTTAAAAAAAAGAGCTTACAAAATGAGACACCCCAGCAGGACTTTAAAATAACTGGTCATCATAGGACACAATTTTCACCCGAAATTTTCATATGCAGATGTATGAAACTGTACTTAGCTTACTGGATTAAGCTAAAAAAGTTTGTTGGGCATGTTTTCTATTTTCACAAGAAAAACTATGTTGGATATGCTCTGGTTTCAACGATCTGCATAATATTGTGACTTTGTGGGTTCGTGAAATTAAAAGTCCAATTGCACAAACTCATAATGTTCTTTATTTCCACCGAATTACAGTTTTAACACTTGCCGATTATATAGAATTACGTAGTGCAAACAATTACAATCCACCAGTTCGTCTGTCACAGGTCCACTCCACACTCACAATTACGTACAACTCCTCTGATACACGTACAGTCTTCCAGTCCGTTCGCTAGCACTGTGCTCTTCACGGCTGCTCACCAAGAACTGACTCTTGGTCGCATCGTGCTTCCATTTATAGGTGGCTAAATGGTTCTAGAGAATTCTTTACCATGGTGAGGAAAGATATTCTGGAGATTTCGCGTTCTTTCAGGTGGCAGGAGGAGGGGGAAACAAAGATTCAGCCACCCCCATGGTTTCCCCTCTCTCTACCCTGTCACATCTCCGCAGGTGCCAGCTGACCGGCGAGGGTGCAGTCCCGATGGCACACGCCCCCCTCCACCGGCCATCCCCTCCCGCAGTCGACCACAAGTTCGCCGATTGGGTAACAATATTCACAAATCATAAAATAGACATTAACAGCGACTCATATTTTGTATTAGTAGAATTTGAAGAGGATTGGAAAAAGTAGACTTAGGTTAGAGATTTCCACTGAACCAGGTATTGAAGTTAGGAAAAACAAATATGCTTTGTAATTTGATATGGGTCATTCGTTTATAAGGTAAACTTTAACTTTTTGTGCTCACAAGGAGCTTGCAGTCAGCTAACAGAGGCAACTACATAGAAATATTGAGATGTGTTTTATAATATGATTCTGACTTACATTTAATGTTTTCTGAATTTAAGGTGTTTTAGGGCCTGTATTGCAATCTCCGGTTACTAGCGGAAGTTTGTTACCTTTCAGTTATCAGTAACCATTAGTTAGGTTCAGTGCCTCATATTACGAACTCGATTTACCTGTAGGTTTGTTACCCTATGCATTATGGTGGAATGTGAACAGTTGGCAATATTTTCCACTAGTATTTTACCTTTTTTGCAACGCTATCTTGTGTTTAGAATGTGAATTAGCGGGAAAACCAAACACATGTAGTCTCATCAGGCGTCTTGTTTTAACTTTTTTTTTATTAGCTATTTTCTGTATATTTTCATGATATTTCCATGAATAGTTCATTCGTAATAAGGTCTAGTATAGTTTGTTTACAGTTCAATTTTTCCATAGCGTTAGATTCTTTTTCATAGCGTTAGGTTAGTGTTATAGGTTATATAGGTTGCGTTAGGTTAGTGTTATTATAGATTAGGTGAGATATATAGAGAATATATGGAATGCCTTGTTAATTTATGAACACGAAGAGATTTCCAATCAATTTTTTTTTAAATAAGGCCACATAGCTGTTATTAATTCTGATAATAGTATTGCACAAATATAATTGGGCTAAAATCATTTGGTTAGTAGTTTAAATTATCATTTCACAGAGGTATATGCAAAGGCGGAAGGTCCACAAATTATAAGTCATCCATGAATAAAAGCAAGGTTATAAAATATGCATTCTGGGACCAGTAACTTGGTACCTGATTTTTTTAAACATAATATATTTGGCTAGTTATGAAGCAATAACTATGGTTTTCTTTTAAGGAAACATGTTGTAACACACTTACATTTCTTCTTGGCACTCCATAATCAAACGCCATATTTCAGTCACAGCATTGAGCCCTTGATTGAAAAACGTAATTGAACAAATAAATGGCTTCATTTAAATACCACAGGATACAAGATGGGCAGGTTTTAACATATCTTTATGTGTGCGATTCACAGCAAATATATTTATGTACTGCATTTGCACAATCTATAGTAGGTACGGCAAGAATCATAAGTAATCCTCAAAGTATAAACTTGAAAGAAGCGTAGGGACAGTGAAGCACAAACTAGTACAAAATTGAATCGAGAATATATTGACACATTGCTTCACTCACACTGTTTATTCACAGGACATGTTTCAAGAGCTCTTGCTCCTATCCTCAGCTGATACTCGACTAGTGCAAGTTGTAGTGGTTTCTTCTTTCTCCATATTGTCAATATATTCTCGATTCAATTTTGTATCATAAGTAATACTTCAACTTGTATTGAGACAGCGCACACACTGCATAAATCGCAGTATAATTAGCAAATGGTATTCATTAAGGCACATTGAGGGACAAAACCATTATGGTATTGTACATGTAATTAGCTACATTACATGTGTGAACAGCGTTTGCAATAACGGTTTGGACATCTATACAAATTGCATAACCTAAAAAATTTGTTTTATTCACTGTTTGCTTTACAGTTTGTTACTTTCCTCTGGTAATGCTTTAACTAAACGCAAATTAAACATTGCACCCACTATTAGCAAAATTGAATGTTTACTACTACAGCATGTTTCTGAAATTTTATACCTACCCACCTACACATATAGTATTACGTGTACTTTCCAGTATAGGTTTAACATGCTTTGTTTATTACATTTATGTTCGTTAAAACATGTTCCAATTTTGGTCGCATAAAATATTGCATTGCTTGCAACAAGTCATTGACACCATGGGACACTAGAAATTATCATTCCCTAACCTATTATATAAGATACCTAATATTCATGTGGCTTATATTATTTCATTTTCAACATGTCACAAATATATGTATGAAATTATCTTTCCGCATTCTAGTTCTTTTAGCTCATCTTCTATTAAATAAATACTGTGCCAACATTTCATCCTCAGAATCGCTGTCAACATTCAATCTGGCCTGGAGGTACGCCATTTTCTTTTTTGTGTGCGAATGTAAACTCCAAGTTATCTCACTAACCGCTACTCGAGGTGAGGGTTAGTTTACCTCCAGAAATAACTCTTAGTTAGCCCTTAACCGAACGTCGTAATACTGACATCTGCGTGTAACTCCAAGTTAACTGTTAACCAACACCTTAACCGGAGATCGTAATACAGGCCCTTAGTGGGTTGTATCCCAACATACAGAACGATTAAATAGCTTCTGTAACCCAACATGTAATTCAAGAAATAAAACTAGAAGTATCTGAGGTAATATTCGTTGCATTAATTTGTGATGAAGCGATGGAAGCTCAGTTGTCAACTTACTGTTCTGAAATACTTGATACAGGAAGGAATCATACAAGAAATGTTAGATGAACACGAGCAGAACACCATCACCATGACCATTAAAACTATTTGCGGAATAGCAAGGCCAGGAAAGAGTGTTTGCATTTCACATCATAAATAATTCTATATTTTTGTAATTTGTTAAAGAGATCAGTTCATGTTTCAAGTTAAATAATCCTTGATGGTGTTGCATTTCTTCCTCCAGTATATACACCCTTTGACCAAAATAATAATAATAATAATGAGCAGCTGCCAGAAACAAAGTTTAATTCAGAAAACATCGGAAGTATTTGATGATGCATTAACAATATATAGTTTGAAGAGGTAGAGTCAGACTAAACATTCAATTTGATTCTACCTTTCCATAGTTCGGCCTACACACAGTTAGTATGAAAGAACAATTAATTTGTCCAATATACGCTTTGATACCACTCTGGCTTCATTTCACAGCTATGTGATAGATATGGAGATGCCTTGCAGCTTAGTCATATGCATGGTAGCCAAGCGGTAAAATGCATGTTTTTCATAGCTGGACCAACATGAGTTCGAATCCTTGATGTGTATGTTTCTTTTTTTATTGTTACTTTAATAGCAATGCCTTATGTTTTTCTTGCAGAAGATTAATATGTTTAACAAATTTATTTATAAAATCTCATATAACATGTTCTCATTGTTTTCAAAATAAATGCAATGTTATTAGAAAATTAGAAAGGCCATAAAATCACGAAGAGGTAAATCATGATTAGGCAGCAAATGGGTTTCATTGAGACAGACGACTGATGGTGACCATTGAGAAACGAAAATCTCTTACTTCCAGAGCGCTCGCCTGGAGAACATTAACATTTCACCAGATTATTTCCATGGGAAGAAAGAGACTAACGGACAGCCTTTATTTTCTTTCTCACCTTTGCTGGCTTCACACTGACATCTCAGACATTCCAACCTTTAGCGACTCCTCTGATGTTCGGGAGTCAGAAGATACACTGGGGCTCGTGGAGCGAGATGGGACTTAATGGAGGGGCTGCAATTTCGCGATATATGTTAAGGTCTGGATTGATTTCTTATAGACGATACAGATTTACTAATTTTTGTTATGGCTTAGCAGCTGAAGTCTGCACGGCTGAACTTACAGTTCCTGGAGCTGATAGTACTTGCCAGCAACTCTGTCTGAGTGGAAGCATCTATAACATAAAGTTATTGTAAGACAATTGTGTTAAAAGGAGGACGGCGGTGGTGTTAGCCAGCTAAGCTATTGTCACCCGGGCTTTGGAACACACTATGGAAGCAGCTGAGAGCGGAAGACAGGGGAGGTCCGTGTTAGCCACGCCTCCCCCTCGTCCGTCTTATAGTGGTGACAGGGATGGCTGGGGGAAAAAAAACATGATTGTGCGGTCTGTTTCTCTTCCACCCTGTTCTGGAAATTACGGGATCTTTCATCTACTGGAATCTTCGCCTGGGAACAAGAAAAGCCGAGAAGACGGCGAGATGCCTATAAAAAGAGCTGCAGCTAGTCGGAAGTTTAGTGTGAGTGAGGACAGTTCTTGGTGTAAGAAGGCAGTGTTAGTCAGTGACGTGTTAATGAACGAAAAGATTGTGCAACGGAAGACTGTACGTAACTGTGTATGAGTATCGGAGTTGATGTAATCGCGAGTACAAGTGAAATTGTAACGGACGAACTGGTGAATGGTAATTGTGTGCAGTACGCAATTCTGCGTAATTGGCAAGTGTTTAACTGTAAGTCGGTGGAAATAAAGAACAGTTTTGAGCGGTGAAATTGGACTTTTCATTTCACGAATCCACAAAGTCACACTATTCAAAATGCCGCTACGCTTCCAGAATATGAGGTAACCCTTAACACTTAACTCCTGTATACACGTTTTGTCCTGAAAATTAGGACACGTAGCGAGTAGATGGATGCCTTCCTCCACATTTTGTGGAGCAAGAGGATCAAGTGGAAGTTGGATCCTCATGGACTGGTAGTCCACAACGCTCACAATGAGGACTGGTACAACAGCGTTTAGTATTTCCGAACCTCTGGCACCCAATGCTGAGTGATGCATGTTGACAACTACCATCGTGAATACACAGCAGTATTTGCATTTCCTTCAGATGAAGATCGAATAAGTTTGTGAAAGACAGCAATACCAGGAGAAAATTTAACCGCTTCACCGATGGCCATTTAAACCCTTCAGGGGCTGAAAACAGATGCCCAATAAACAGAACAAGACATTTAAATTGTTAAATGCTGTAAAAATGCATCATAAATACAATTCAGTATCTTCCGTATTTATTAAGTTATTTAAACGAAACAAAAACTGGTTTAAAACCCATTATGGCTGCGCCGTGGCTCAGTGGTTAGACCGCTTGGCTCTCACCAAGGCGGCCCGGGTTCGATTCCAGGCGACCGCAAAGTGAGATTTGTGGTGGACAACATGGTGCTGGGGTGGGTTTTCTCCAGGATCTCCGGTTTCCCCCGCCATCTCATTCCACCGGTGCTCCATCTTCATTTCATGTATCATCAGCGTCATCGCCTGCGGTGCCGTATGTAGTAAAAGCGGGCGTTAAACACTACACATTTTTTTTTAAAACCCATTAAAGGCAGTATACATCTACAGTAACAATAAAGTAGAGACTACATTAATAAATCATTGAAATTTCACTACTTTGTTTCACTGTAGCAAAAGCCATTCTTTGTGCCAAGCGCGCTTAATATTTGAATCATTTTGTTTTCTGTGTATACGAACGAATGTATGTATAGCTATGCAAGCAACTTCTCCGGTTCAAGGTTTTAGCTTTTAGTTTATGCTATACCAAGCGATAATCATACGAGTATATGTTGCGTTACACACTCACGCTGGAAAGAAAACTCTGTCAGCATCTGTTATAACAGATCTGTTGTTACAAAGTTTCTGGTAGCCTTATGCAGCTGTTTTCGCTCAGTGTTTTAGTTATTTATACTCTCTCTGTGTTCAGAGTGAATTCTTATAGCTATCAAGAGCTAAATGAATGGCACATTTGAAATTGTTAAATTTCAATGTTAACTATGGCTTATCCTGGTAATATAGCAAATAAATTAGCTTGCGTATGATGTGTACGGACTTCTGATATTACTGTAGAAAATGTGGAAGATTTGTTTTACGATTATGAAAGAGGTGTTTAGGATATAGGTAGCAGTGAGGAAGAGAATGACCTGCTTCCTTCAGGTGTCCATGAAGAATCAGCTCTGCAAAGTGGCCAAAATCACTAACACAAATAGACATATAGGCAAATAAACATTTTCTGGTGTAAGCTAACTTCTGACATCCAACCAACTGACATTTTCACACAAAGTTATAGCTAACTTAGTGTCTCTTTGTCACTGAAACAAATTTAGGTATATGTGAGTAGGATGAAAGAAGCCCTGACCTCTAAAGGCAATTTAGGGCTAAGAGGAGAATTCAGAAGTGGACAGTGCACATGTTATATTTTGTAAGCCTACATTAGACGTGTACTGGTCTACAGATGGCATGTTAGCTACTCCATTATTTGGGGAAATGGCGGGTCAAATATGGGTGATGTGGATCAGCTATTACTAGCTATCCCTCTTTACGAAAAACAGTTAAATGGTTATAAAAAGAAAGTACTTTTAGACCACCGGATGTAACCATGCACAATTGTTTAGTAATTTTCAGAGCTGTAAATTCATGCAAGACATTCACCTACCTGTATTTGCGCGTATAAATAGCTTGTAACCTAATTGAGTACTATAATACTCAGAGGCCTCTTTATACTGGGGAGTAAGAAATTCACCACGATATCACCCCTCATACTTGAGAGAAAACACTTTCCTAATAGGATACCACCCACAACCAAAAAGGTGCAACCATTTTGAAAATGTCTAGTGTGTTGCGAAAAAGAAGTTCGCAAGGAAACCAATATTATTTGGTGTGAATCTGCGTATGTGCCCTTGGGTGTTTATCCAGGTTTGGAGGTGTACAATTCAAAAAGAAATCTTTAGGGGTATTTCAATTCCTTTCTTGGAAGTGTTGAAAACAGTGTTGTTATGATAAATTAACTTTAAAGAGAGTCGATTAATGACACTAAACAACACTTACTTTTAAATTTTTCCGGAACATGTTTCTGAGGCTTTGCCTCTATCATCAGCCGGCCCTTGACTGGTTCTCATTGGTGTAGTTGACGATATTTTGTCACAGGTCTCCTCTGGTGGCGGTTCAAGGAACTTGCTGAACAAATCTTTCTGTGGGATGTCGAAATTGAATACTTTGTTCCTATTTTTTGAAATGAAGATTTGTTCCCATGTGGATAGTTCTTGTTTTCCTGATGTATGTTTTAGTCGTTTTGGTTCTGGATTTATGTTGTGGTTTTTTTCCCAAAAATGTGTGGCAACTGCTGATTTTTCTAATTGTTTATATTTTATGTTTCTAAAGTGTTCCTTTGCTCTTGTTTCTAAATTTCCTTTGGTTTTTCCAATATAAATTTGACTACAGTCATTGCATTCAATTTGATATATACCAGATTTTTTGTTAGATGGAATGGCATCTTTGATGTTTGAGCAAATTAGGTTTTTTAAGGAGAAATGGTTGACTGGTGCTAGTTGAATGTTTTGTTTTTTTGAAGACTTTTTTGAATTTATCATAGGCCCATGGATGGTAAGTGAATTTTTTGAAAATCATATTAGTTTCTGTAGCTGAGAGGGTTGTGGTTTCCTTTAGTAGCTTCTTTTTTGCTAAGTTAGTGGACAAAAAAGAGAACTTAGCAAAAAAGAAGAAGCTACTAAAGGAAACCACAACCCTCTCAGCTACAGAAACTAATATGAACGTTAGAGAGTCACATCCTTATATTTAAACAACAAATGGAAAAGGAAAGACTGAATGAATATTGATGAAATACACAAAAACTTATGTGAAGAACTTCTGCAGCCGCCAAAGAACAGAAAAAATATGCAATATGCTAGGGTTGGTGTTGTCAAGGAGGTGTGTAAAGTAAACGACTTATGGGTAGATTTGCTATAATGGACATCTAGGAGCTGCATCTTTGCTGTGTCACGACTTATTTAAGGATTTCTGTGTATGTTTCCTGAAAATGTTCACACGAGTGGTGCAATATGTCCTTTTCTACAACAAGGAAAACCGCGCACAGAGTTGGAGCTAATTTACAGACAAAATAACTTGAAAATTCAAAGAGCAGTGAAACTTTTTCAGTTCATATACGAAAATAACCTTTCGTCAGCGTTCAGTGAAGTCACAAAATTTTTTAAAATTGTCATAACAATGCCGATGATGACTGCGGAACCTGGACGTTGCTTTTCCACTCTGAAAAGGATAAAAACTAGTGATTTAATAGATTAACAAAAACAATTAATTGATTAATTCTTTATTTTAGATTAATGATTAAAAATTTTTATCAATCTAGTCAATTAAAATAATCGATTACAATAAATATTAATCAAAACTCTTTTAGCCAAATTTGGCCCTCTTTGTTTTGATGTATTGCTTCCAACCTAAACAACCTTTCCAATGCATTAAGCTTTCACTAGACACGTAATGTTCCTTGAACTTTGAGATAATGTAACTCCTGATAGCTAAAAGAAATCACTCTGAACCCCGAGAGAGTCTAAATAACACTTCTGTTGTGAAATATCCAAGGAGGTACATAACTACATACAGATGTTAACAGAGAGGTTTCTTTCCTTACAGCTTGTGTGTGACATTTCGTATACAACTGATTATTTATCGCTTGCTAGCATAAACTGAACTGTACAACCTTGAACGAAACACTTTGATTACGCAGCTATGGAAACAATAGCTGATCCCTCTTCTCAGGGCTGGTGATGGTGTAACTTTGCTGTTAACTGCAGTAAGCCAGCCAGTAACACTTCTGAGTTCTTGACAGTGGGTGAAAGTTATGTGTTAAAATAAGGAGAAACATTATAAAAAACTGCATGACAATCTTAGTAGATATTGATATAATATGTTACTAAATAATTACTTACAAAAATATTGTAGATCTAATTCACTACATATATAAAGCATGTGCACTTGATGCAAACACAAATTTTGAATCCAAATATTTAAAAGTTTCATAAATAATGAAATGTACAGAGTATTTAGTATGTTATATAATTCTTACACCTAATTTTTGAACAGATAATATCTCGATTAATTGATAGATTAGTCGATTAAAGTAACATGGTTAATCAATTAAAATTTTTTATCTACAGAACTAATAAAAACTCTTTTAAGAAATACAGTGACAGACGACAGAGTCAGTGCTTTAGCAATGTTGTCAATATATGTGACCTCATCAGTAACATGCAGGATTTTGATGAAAAAGTGATGGAAAAATTCATTAAATTAATATATTTGTATATAATATATATTCAATAATTTTGTATATAATTAGGCCAAAAGTGTAATTCGTGACAAACTGAAAAAATGCAAAGTACGAGTATTAATGTGTGTACATACAGTGATGTGCGCATTAATCTGTGAAAAAAATTTACACTGGGAGGGGGCAGCTTATGTGGTGAACATTACTTCTGAATTTGGGCGAGTTTGAATGAAGTTCTAATACCATCTTTTTTGCATGTTGCATGTATATTAATATAGCAGCTTTTGGCAAAATCCGTGTTAGGCTTCTTGTACTTATTTCTGAGGTATATATTACAACTTGAAACCCACTATTTCCGTGGGTTACAGGGATAGAATTTGAAGCAAAAAAAAATGGTTCTTAAGATTTACAGGTATTATGATTTATTATCAATACTTAGAAAGCAAAACTGTTTCCGCGCCCCCAAACATTTTGGCCACGAGCCGCCACTTTAAAATACAGACAATAAAGTCTTGGAGAAAGAAAGAAAAAAAAATAACGTGATGTCGTTTCGAACCTAGCCCTTGCATTACCATATGTATGCCAGCAGCTAACAAATGCACTTGGCAGTTGTCACGTATTCTATGTCGCTCTTTGGGCAAGCACAATTTGTCACCATGCTAGTATTATATGCATGAAAAGCTGTCGTTTATTTAAGCTTTTCACAACTTCTTGGCCCTCATTGAGGGCTTTAAGTATTAATGCTGGATGTGATAATACTGATTAGAAGGTCAGAGCTGCAATAACGGCTTTTATGCTAAAAGGGTCAATATTTCCACTTTAGACTGTAAACTGCGGGTTGCATAGATAAGAATAAATAGGGGCAGCTTACTCACCTGGTATATTACATGCACATATCCTCATTCCCAACAAACCTTTATGAAAATGGATTCACTTCCTTCTTTGCTGCTCATATGACCGCACATGCACGTGCACATTTTTCAGATCAAATAATATTTTTCCGCTTTTACTTTCACTTTGCTTTCGTCAAAACTTAAAATAGCGTTTCCAGCTTTGAAGTTTTGTTTTAAACAGGATATAGTTACATACTTTCAGTATTTTAATCACCAATACATCAAAGATCACTTCTGATGGTATTTATATATTACATCAATGCAAATATTGGCAATCGTTAGCACAGCACATTATTAAGCACTCAAATCTTTAATTAGTAAATGCATCAAGCTATAAATTAAAAGCGTCAGAAGTGCTGCTAAATAGTAAATGGTTCATGAAGTTCTCGGCAAAGTTACTAACCTGAATTATAATTTTGAGTTTTCTTTTCAAATTAAATTTTACAATATCCCGCTCATAATATTGGTGAACAGATGTAACAATGTTGCCTTTGCTACTACATGAGCATTAGAGGGCATAATAAATACAGGAAAGAATCACTACTGAAATACATTAGTATTATATTGGGGTTAGTGCCTGGTTTTAAAAGATGTTTATCAAGGACTCCAGATAATACTATTGGAGCTCCTTACCAGCAGCAGCAGAAGATGCGAGTTGCCCAGGTTTACCTGGATGGGGTGTTTGCTGCCCAGCACCTAACCGCTTAGTGTGGCTTTATCTGGGCAGTATAAAAGAATTGTCTTGTGTTGCAGGTATATGTCTCTTGGGCAATAGTATATCTAGCCATTGAGGAACCCTATGGTTGTAACGGCCAAGGGTATTCACCAGGTTATTGGGGTGGGAGTCTAGCTTATTGTAGATGGTACGGGATCTCTCCCGCACCACGTCCACAATATATGGGAATCTACGTCCAGTATCGTAATTCGCAGCGCCCTGTTCTGGATGCGCTGCAGTCTGCGAATAGTGGTCGGAGCCGCTGATCCCCAGACATCGCAGCCGTACAGAATCAGGGGCGGAATAGTCGCCCGATACATGCGTGGTTTAAGGTGTGTTGGCATTGAGGATTTAAAGATAGGGTACAACTGCCTAAGTGCTGCATGCCCTTGTCCGACTTTGACCCGGATGTGAGAGGCGTAGGTGAGGCCGCGATCGAGGAGGACGCCGAGGTATTTGGCAGAGGGAACCCAGGGGATTTGCCTCTGTCTCAACCTCAGCGACCAATCCGGTCGCCTAGCTCGGACCTTAGCCAGGAGAAGAGAGGCGCTCTTCCCTGGGCTAATGGCCATCCTCCACCTCTCACTCCAACGGCCGATGGCTCGGAGCTGGCGCTGCAGTGGAGGATAGCAATATCGTAGGTTCTTGTTACGTGTCATTATGAGGACGTCGTCGGCATATTGACACGCAACAGTCTGTGGTTCCAGAGGGAAATCAGACATGTAGGCCGCAAAGAGTAGCGGGGACAGAACACTGCCTTCCGGGACTCCTGTGGCTATGGGTCTGATTGATGACAGCCGTCCTTCCACTCTGCCCGCCTCGGTAGCGTAGATGGTAGGATGTCTGCCTCACGCTTAAGAGGTCCCGAGTTCGAATCTCGGTCAGGGTGAGTTATCTGGATAAGTTTTTCCGGGGTTTTCCCTGATCCTTCAAGACGAATGTCGGGTAGCTCTAAGCTCCAAGGACCCTGGACTCATTTGAGCATCATTTCACCCACTTCATTCACCGTCCGATATGACTTAACGTTGGAGGACGTAAATTACAACAAAGAAAACGTCCTTCCACTCTCACCCTGAAAGTGCGGTCTCTGAGGAAACTGCTAATCAGGGCGAGATAGGGAGGAGATATATTGGCCTCCCTGAGCTTCTATAGTAGGCCTTGGTGCCAGGTGGTGGCAAAGGCTTTTTCTACGTCTAGCAGTACCGCAACTGTCTTGAGGTTTTCCTGGAATCCCAGGGCCGTCCTCTCGGTCAGTCGCAGCAGCTGTAGGGTCGTGGAGTGTCCATAACGAAAACCAAACTGGTGATCGGGTAGGAGCTGCCTTTCCTCGAAAAATGTGGTCAGGCGGGATAGGAGCAACCGCTCAAACAGTTTTGAGACGGTTGGGAGAATGCTTATGGATCGGTAGCTAGAAGGAAAGACCGGATCCTTGCCGGGTTTCAGGATGCACATCACTTTCGCCTCCTTCCAGCAAGCTGGAAAATGGTGGAGGTGGAGGCACGCATTGAAGATGCGCGTCAATTGAATGATGGTCCTCTAGGGAAGGTGATGGAGCATAAGAGCGCTAACGCCATCATGTCCAGGGGGACTTATTAGGTCTAAATTTCCGGATTTCAGTAGTCACCACTCTTGAGGTGACTATTGGGAGATGGATCGCCCCGTGGCTCTGCTGCGGCCCCTCATAGAGGTCTTCCACAGCGGCCTCCACGAGGTCAGTGAAGTCTTCGTCCTTGGGGTCCTCCCTCGGCTCGAATTGATTTTCCAAATGATCCGCGAAAGCCGTGGCTTTATCTTGGGGCTCGAAAGCGAGTCTCCCGCGAGTGCCATGCAGCGGATGCTGGTATTGGGTTTTGTTCCTCCTGAGATACTTTATGATCAGCCAGGTGTGTTTTTCCTGGAGGTCCATGTTTCTGAATGTGTTCTCCCAGGCCACCTTACGATGGGCGCGGAGCAGCCGCCTTGGCAGGGATTTGAACCGCTGGTAAACTGCTCCTATCCTGGGATGGCGGAAACGCTGCCATAGCTTCCGGATGGCTTTTGGCAGCTGCCGGATCTCGTTGGGAATGGTCAGTGGTTTAGGTGTGTTGTTTGGACGCTCGCCGCTTGACGGGCGAGACATAAGGTAAACTCGGCTAACTTCGCAGTATTAACGTTTAATTGTCTAAAATTTTTGGACAGAGTAATGAAAATTTTCAATTTTTGTGGAAATATATAATTATGACTACTTGCTTACGATGAACACACGTTTGAAATTTTTTGTTACACGGTTTAATCGCCAGGATAATTAAAATACATAAATTATTTTTTTTACTATTTAGAGAACTCGGCAAATTTTGCAGTAATATATCTAAAGTGTTAAAACTATACTAATACGCTAAACACTTTTATTGCAAATTATAATAGTGCAATATAACAACGCTTTATCACTTTCTAATCACTGTCGTCGTCAGTGCAAGAATGACATAAGAAGTCCTTGTGGTAAGACACAAGACCCTGACATTTTTCATGGTACCAACGCATGCACATCAAACATTCAATTCACGACTCTCCGTTTACATCATCTTCAAAATGTTTGCAACAAGCACTACAAATATTATCATCAAGTCCTTGTCCTGAGTTCGATCTTCTGGAAGCTCGAGGTCTTTTGGAGGTTCCAGAAGTTGGTGTATTTTCTTCTGCAGCATGTGGACCTCCATTTGTTGTTTTTCTTTGTATGGGTGATCCATACTGCTCCTCTGAAGAATGATCGAAAACGCTCGCAGAACTTGTAGCATTCTTCTGTTTCCTTCATGTTTTAATTGGACTCGGAAGAGATAGAAGAGCCTGCTTTTATGAAGTAAGTAGAAATAATAATTTTTTAATTGGTAATGTTGTACCGGCATACACGTAACTTCAAATTAGTGAAGCTACATACAGTTCGGAAAATTCTAATAAAAGGCAAACTCGGAGGTTGTGCTGCTTCGTCCAGTCCTAGTGGCGATCTGGTTTCAGGATTTGTTGGTGTGTTCTCTGGGACATCTCCAGTCGCAATATCTGATGTTTGATGGACAGAAGAAATTTGAAGATCACTATCAGGGACAGCATTTCTGTTCAAATGTCGCGTGCCAGACACTTGTCTCCATCTTGACAGTAAAATTCAATAAGAAAAGCTTCACCGGCAAAAATAAATTACAAAGAAACTGTTCATTGGATTTTTATGAATAACCACTGAAAAAATTGTCATTCTGTGAAGAACATAATTCATATGGAGACATACATTCTTTTTCATTTGAAGATTATTGTATAAATAATTCACCAACGTTAAACAAGCGCCCTCTTCTCACAGAATTTCACCTCGAAGTAACAAAATTATTTGTAAGTTGCCTTGAAGCTCGGCAGAGACGCTAGTTTCGCTGTAGATGGAGTTAAGGAAGCTTTTAGTGGAGCATTTTTAAATCACTTGATATACTCGGGAAATTTCGCAATACTGAATAAGAAAATTACTGCGAACTTAGGCGTGCTGCGAATTGACCATGACCATGACGTGCTGGCTGGCTGTATATAGCCAGAAGGTTTTTGCTGCGTGCCCACCCGTTAAGGGTTTTACCGCAGGTAAGGTATTTGAACGGGATTTTGTAGGATGGATATGGTGTAGTTTATCAGATTTGAAGAATGTTGTGAGGTTACAATTTGTAACTTCGGGATGAAAGGACTGGATGCAATTCCCTGCACCCTGGCATTTTTAATTTTGTTTTGGGTTGGGGAGAAATTTTGTTGCCAAACAACTTAGGAGATTATGTGGAGCTCAGCTTTAGCTGCTGTTTGGATTAGCTCCTGGGTTATCTTGGGTGCCCGCCTGCCATGCAGGGGACCCGATGTTGTCTAGAACGGCGTCTAGTGGGGTCATAATCTCCCAATTATCTAACAAGGGCGCTTCTATGAGTTGGTAAAGTTGCGTAGAATTTTGATGCCCGGCGCCTAACTTCGTCCTCCACGTATGGAAGTCCCGAGGCTTCGTGAAGCAACCTGGTAGGAAAATAGCGACCCACAGAATAGATAGACCGTAGCCCTCTATTCTGTGCACGTTGAAGCCATGCCAACTAGCTATCTGCGGCCATGCCCCAGATCTCGCAGGCATATAGCATCACGGGGATTACCAGCGCTCGGAAGAGGTATAACGTCGGGCCAAGCGGCATCGAGCTCGACCCCAGCATAGGATACAGGGAAGCGATAGCTCCCTGTACCCTTGCTTCTAGGTCTCTGATGTGTTGGCGAAAGGTTAGGCCTCTATCCAATGTTACTCCAAGGTATCGGACAGAGTTAGTCCACTCTATCCTTCGGCATTGGAAGCTGAAGTTGGGGCAGTCTGCGGGGGTGTGGCGCTTTGTGAAAAGTATGGCGTGGCTTTTTTCCGAATTTACGGACATCCGCCAACGCCGACACCACTGCTGTGTAAGACGGAGGTGTCTCTGTATGGGGTTGAAGGCTCTGAGTATGTGTCTGTCTTTGCAGAACATAAGCACGTCTTCAGCGTATTGTGCCATTACGACTCGTGGTTCTGTGGGGAGATCTGCCATAAAGACGTTTAATAAGGTGGGAGATAGTACAGAGCCTTCGGGGACTCCGCCTCTCACTGGCCTAAGTGTTGATGTTTTCCCCGCGACTGTGACTTTAAAGGTGCGGTGTCGTAGGAAGCTGTGTAGCATGTTGATCATCTGTGTTGGGAGCCCCAGTTGGATCAACTTATACAGTAGACCGGCATGCCATACCGTAGAGAAGGCCTTCTCAACATCCAGCGAAACCGCAGCCATCAAGGCGCCTTCCTGGAAACCCAGGGCGGCGGTCTCCACCACACGCAGTAACTGCTGGACTGTCGAGTGCCTCGGACGAAATCCAAACTGATGGTCGGGAATGGCTTGAATGTCTCCCAGAATGGGGGACAAGCGGGAAAGAATCAATCTCTCTAGCACTTTCGAGAGAGTGGAAAGGAGACGGATGGAACGGTAGCTGGAAGGGTGTACCGGATTCTTCCAAGGTTTCAATATGCATATCACCCGGGCCTCCCTCCACTCGCGTGGAAAGTACCCAAGGGTGAGGCACATATTGAGGACCCTAGTTAAGAAGAGAACCGCGCTGAAAGGAAGATGAAGGAGCATGAGGGGTGTCAGCCCGTCAGGCTTGGACTTCACTGGGTCGGATGGTAGGGAATCTTTCCGCATCCTCAGGAGGACGACGTAAGAAACGTCGCACCTCTCGACGGACACGTTCGGAAAAGATGTCCTGGGGGTCGTCTCTTGGACACAAGGTACATTCAAGGTAGTCAGCGAACGCATTTGCTTTGGCGTGAGGTTCATAGGCCAGGCCTTGGGTGCCGTGGATAGGGTAGGTGTATAGACCTTTGTGTTTTCTGAGGGCTCTGGCTATCCTGCACACGTCACCATCCTCGACGCGCAGCCTGGCCATTTTATCCTCCCACGCTTGCACCTTGTGCTCGCGCAGTCGGACACTGACCTCGCAACGTAAACGTCGCAGGAGCGCTCGATTATGTGGCGTGCGGTGACGCTGGTATAGTCTCCGTGCTGCCCAGGATCGGCGGATGAGTAGTATTATGTCCAATGGGAGGACATCAGGATGTAGTGCGGCTGGAGAGTGGATTGTCAGGTTTTTGAAAGTTCGTGTCACGATGGAAGTGAAGGATGAGATTGTATTCTCCTGGGTAGGTATGTTGGTGATTTTGGGGTTTGGCGGAATGGAAGTGCGGAGGCAGTTCCTAAGGCCTTCCCAATCGACTTCACGCGTTTGAAGCGAGATGTCATGACTGGCAACCCCGGTGTTGATTTCCGTTAACATCGGATTATGATCAGAATGTAATGCGTTTAATGATGTAAGGGTGAGATGAAATGGTAGATGTTTTGTGATAGCGAAGTCAATGACTGAAGCCATTCCTCCACCTCGCGGATGATGGGTGGGTTGCCAGGGACCATGCACTTGAAACTGGGGGTCTGCATCTATAAGGCGAATGATTTCATTGCCTCTTGCATCTGCTTGGCGACCGCAATGCCAACGTTGAGGTTTAGCATTGAAATCGCCGACCATGATAGCACTGGGATATAGGGCTATGATGGAAAGATAATCGTTTTGTACGAACTGCCTATTTGGTGGATGATACACGGAGACCACCAAGACCTCTAACCCACCAATGTCCATACTGATGGCCGTGGCCTCAAGTGTTTGAAGAGGTGGGAGTTGGATTGGTTGGTGGACCACGTTCCGCCTCACCAGCACCGCAGTTCCGCCTCCTGGACGGCTCTGTCGGTCTGTACGATGGCAGATGTAGCCCGGTAGTCGGAATCGGGAGTCTGGTCGGAGATGCGTCTCGCTGACTAAGATGACGTTTAGAGCATGGGATTGAGCGAAATGAAGTAACTCGCTCCCCTGACCATACAGGTCACACGCATTCCAAAATGCGAATCGAAATGAGGTACAAGACCTATTGCGACTCGCCATTTGTGGGCTGCTGGATTCCTGTTGTCAGAAGAGCCAATGCCTCCATTGCCACCACCAACTTGGCAGCCGGGTCTGTAGCGGAGAAGAACTTCACCACGATCTCACAGATTTTCTGCCCATGTGTCAACAACAGTTGTTGAAGCCACTGGAACACCTCTGTGAGATCGAGGGATGCTGTAAAGGGAGCAGGGTTAGGGGGAGAGGGTTGGGGGCTTGAGGTGGGTGAGGATGACCTTGACCTAATGGGAGCAGGTCTGCCTCCCGCCCTTTCGTCTCTCAACTGCCGCGGGGGCATGGGAGTTCCTTGCTTGCCCTCAGCAGTTGGGTTCGTGGGCTTGGAAGGACGCCTGGACCCATTTTTGTCAGGGGTGGGAGCGGAGCTTTTTGGGGCTGGGGCCCGCGATTGTTTTTGTTTCTGAGTGGGCTTAGTGGTTCTGTCCACGTGACTTCCTAGTAGCATCAGGGGCTCTTTACGCAATTTCTGCAAACGTGGGCCTCTGGTCCTGCTGCTCTTGTTGTTGGGCATTCTCCTGCCTGAGTCTAGGCCAGGCGCTGGTACTTGTGGGGAGCGGCATTTGCTCCTCCCTGGTTGGCGCAGGTCGTTGTTGCTTGGGTTGCTGCGTCGGCCTGTTTGCAGCAATCACTGCCTTCCTGGCAGGACATCCTCCATAACAGGCCACGTGGTTGCCCTTGCTATCCGAGTTTGCCGTACTTATATTCAGAACTGACGACTTCTGATTGAGTTCATCTCACATGTTCGTAATTTTATTTACAATACGTAAGTCCACAAAGAGACCGTGAGTAATATAGTGCCACTATATGCATTATACTTATGTTAGAGTAACAAAAGATACGGACATGTTGCCTACTGAACAACTGGTATTTATTTCTTATGATACTTTTAACAAAGGCATGCAGCCACCATCTCTTGACATTAAAACCGGTCATGGTGAATCGATCTAACAACACAATCACCGCTTTAACGCTACCATCACGCCGTCCCGCGCCGGGAAATTTGAAATACTGACACTGTTTTATTGCGCAAATTATTATGTGAAATCAGCCGATGCTCTTCAAAATCGGAGGTCAGATTTCCTCATCAACTGTGCTTCATTTATGAACGCTCGTTAACTGCTGGGGTTCTCAGTGTCCTATTCTATTTTGGGCTTTAAAGACCGCTTAATTTTGTTGCGTAGTTTCTATATCAGGCTTGGAGTTCTTGTACGTACTGTGAATCTACGACACAGGTTTACCGACTTTAGTTCCCTTCCGAAGGAGTTTAACGCTCGAAAAGATACATCTCCCTCTGCCGGGCTCGAACCCGTGAAACTCGGGAACCAGAAGATAGCGTGTTATCATAGACCTGGAGGAGCGACCGATTTGCTTAGCTTTATATCTAAACTAATTAGTAATTACCAACGGTACTAATTTAAAATATGTAAGACTTCGGGTGCTGGCCCTGTAGGGCTCCTGCCTGCTGTACGAGGGACTCCAGGTTCATTCCAAGCTGGAGAATTAGAATGTTTTTCTATAGTGATCCACGGGTGTGATCAAATGTAGTTAATGACCCATTCTGGACGGTACTTCTAACCAACAAGTTTTACGAATGTCCACGCTTTCGTATTCTGTGCGTTAAGCTATAAATTATGATCGGCCAGAAGCACTGTTAAATGGTTCTTCAAATACTCAGAAATGTCAGGTATCTCTCCAGCAACTTCAGTGAAATGACATTTTAGTTGAAGATGTTTAATACTAACTGAAGAAATTTGCTTAAGCAATGAAATATACGATGAAACCAAAATCTTAAAATTGGTTTGCAAAGCTGAAGAACTTTATTACAAGAGCTGAAAAAAGTAATATAGGTACAAAGTTTAATGAAGTGCCTTGTGCTCTAAAGCACAGAACGAAAACATGTGAAAGTAGCCATTTTTATAAGTGTATTGGTGATATTCCGTTCCTATGGCATTATTGTAAATTGTTGTTTTCATTTATAAGGCGTAAAAGCACCCAAGGACCATGAGAAAATATGCTAAAATGTATATTGAGCTTATGCTTCTGTGACATTTGCTTTTTAAACATATGGTCGTTTTTTAGGAAGTTTCTGAAAATGTATGGTACTGTCATCTATTGGCATGCAATAGACGAGATACAGCAAGCTGAAATGGGTCTGCATTGATCCACACTCACGTATTAATATCAGAGTATTATTTCAATGATTAAGAACTATAATACAATGAAGGACAAAGTTAATATATTTCAGCATGTGTATGAGAACATATACAATGATTATCGCATGATCGGAACCTTAAAACCTTGAACTGGAGAACAGTTCGCTTACGTAGCTATCGTTCATATGCACACAAAAAGCAAAATGGTTCAAATTAGATGCTTTCTACAAAATAAGGTGTTTGCTACAGTGGAATAAAATAGTGCCATTTCAACAATTTGTGAATATAGTTTCTATTTTAATGATGATATATTTGTACACTGTCTGTAATGGACTTTAAACCAATTTTTGTTTCATTAAAATCAATAAATATGGAAGAATGAATGTGTATTTATGAAGCACTTTTACACCATGAATCACCTGTACTTCCAATGTTGTGCATTGTGCGCAGAAATTTTAGTCTTGCAGCAACAATATCGCTTCCTTCAAGCAGAAATTTGCGACCATAATTGATTATCCTGTATTTGAACCCAATAGATTTCAAAATATTATGCATATAAGATACAGAATTCGTATATTCTATTTTCCTCCTCATTAAATTGGTCAGTCTTCTACGTGAAACACACTTTTGAAAATTGTCTAAGTTGGTAGCAGCTTTTTTAGCTGCCCGATGTTTCCCTGGATATCTAAATATGAAAACTTCTAATTTGGTAAACTGTTTACCTTCTTTAACAATGTTCGTCACAGAATGAGCACTCACATGACAAGCTTGTAACATTAATTCTTGACTGTGAGCGGAATTTGTACTTTCGAAAATGCCTTTAATTAACGTCTGTTTGAAAAAGGAATACACATTAACAAAAATATTTGTAGCCTATTTATGTAAAATTTTATGAGTTGTTTCGCAGTTACTACTAGGCGCACCAGTACTAGACTTGCTAAGCGGTATATTGAAAAGCACGTGTGCACTCTTAAAAGTTCACCACTTTATTGAATGCAGGGTACAAAATGCAACTGTAGCATAGCACATGTGTGCTTTCTTCACTGACAGTTAATACTTTTCTTTCTAGTCAGGTGCCTTATCTTTCCATATCTCTGAAACCAGATGTACTACAAACATAGGGTTTGAACAGTAATCCTGAAAAAATAGCTCTGTAACATGGGAAAACCAAAATAATTCTGTAATTGGTATCTTTAGAGCGCGCAAAGAAATTAGCCGTATGATTCGGCAAAGCAAGCGGGTATGCGTGCTTTAACTATACAACGTTGCATGCGCCGCATTGGCTAGTAGCGATATAACAGCTTGTACTTTGTTCTACTGCTTATCCCGCCCACTGCTTTTTAAAAGTGTGAAACAGAGGTGTACCCACGCGTGCAAAAGCTTTCCGATGGACGAGGGGGTTGGAGAGGCAAGGGGAACAAAATTTTATGATCGTTTAGTTTAGCGTAGTGAAAGCAAAGGTCAAGTTTACCTGCTGATCAACACTGACGTTACCCTCAACAGACCACTGGTGGCAGGTGACGACGAATTATCCTGCCTAGCAAACTACCCAACAACAATAGTAATAATAATAGTAACATTATTAATAATAATGGTGATGGTGATGATAATCATGAAACCCAGAGGTGATGAAGGAATACACTGCCACTTCCTACTTGCAACCTGATTTCAGGACTGCTGTTAGAAGAAAAGAAATAGCGAGGAGGAAAAAATGGACTACAGAGATGAATATGGACGTTAAACGAACATATTTCCTCATTACAAAGTGTAATGATGTGCCACCACCTAGTTGGAGCTACTCAATGTATATGGAGTTACAAACTTGACTTTAACTGACCAGAACCTGGCATTAGAGATCAGAAATATCTGGAAATTACAAACTGTAAAAATTATACCAATAGTTACATCGGTGGAAGCTGTGATCTCAACATTCTTAGCAGAGAACATTAAAGACATCGGAATTCCAGTGAAAATAATCAGCAATATACAACGAGCAACACTACTGAAACGCCCGCCTCGCTACCTCGCTACCTCACGCTCAAGAGGTCCCGAAAGACGAATGTCGGGTAGCTATAAGCTCCGTGGATCCCGGACTCATTTGAGCACCATTTCACCCATTTCATTTATCGTCCGATATGACTTAACGATGGAGGGCGTAAATTAAAAAGAAAAAACCTACTCCAAACATGCCACATTGTGAGAAAGTTTTTGAGCTGTTGAATAAGATGACATTCTTCTAAGCAGCATCAATGCCAACAAAAGTTGTGAAATAGTAATAACCAAATAATAATAATAGATAATAATAGATAATAATAATATGATGGTGATGATGATGATGATGATGATGATGATGATGATGACGATGATGATGACACTAAAGGCTGACCAGGATGAGTTAGATGCTGGCATTCTGATCCCAAGTTTGCGAGTTCAGACCCGCTGTAGTTCGATGGTTTCTTCGTGAGGCTAAAAGTGAAATACATCATATCAGTTTTACTGACATTTAAAGAGCTCCGTGAAATCTCCGACATGCCGGTGACGCTATTTTTTTTAATTTACGTGCTCCAACGTTAAGTCATATCGGACAATGAAAGGAAAGGGTGAAATGATGCTCAAATGAGCCCAGGGTCCATGGAGCTTTGAGTTACCCGACTTTAGTCTTTTAAGATAAGGGGAAACCCCGGAAAAACCTTATCCAGGTAACTCATGACCGAGATTCGAACTCGGGACCTCTTGAATGTGAGGCAGACATGCTACCATCTACGCTACCGAGGCGGGCTGTGACGCTAATGTTATTTTGCATATAAACTCTGTGGCGCTATTCTCCACTCGCAGCAGATAGGATGCACGTTGACTGTATCAAAGATCCTGGTCGGGAAGCCAGATGTAACAGGGTTACTTCGCTGTAGTTTGAATTGTTTCTTGATGATTGAGTTTGATTAAATAAGAGTCATGAGATCTCTTGTTTTCAGGTGTGGATTTCTAGTGACAGAAATAACATTTTAAATAAGTCCGATTACGTAATATATAATTTAATTGTGTAATCTGGATTGCATTTTACTCAAACTTTCTTTCTTAATCAATCACTGTAGGTTACCTCCAACACATTCATAAATCCTTATTTTCAAGTTAATATATCATTTCTGTTAATTACTTAAAATTCCTCACTTCTGCACGTTCACTCATTACTATCAAGAATACCGAATATATCTTTTTGAAGATTATAGACTTTCCGTTACAAAACTTTATATTCACCGCGACATTTTTCCATCGTCATGAAACAAGATTACAGAACATATATCTATAAGGATTATTATTATATTGTATTATATTGTCATTACATGGCCCACTAATAGATCAGAAAATAAGAATTTCCAACTGTATATTTATATAAAAAGTTCTAACTAAAACATATCGTTACAACTCTCATAATGAAGCAAAATAATTATTTTATCTATTTCGTTGGCCGTTTTTTTTTTTTTGTTGTTGTAATTTTACGTCCAACGTTAAGTAATATCGGACGATGAATGGAATGGGTGAAATGACGTTCAAATGAGCTCAGGGTCCATAGAGCTTAGAGTTACCGGACATTTGTCTTTCAGGATAAAGAAAAACCCTGGAAAAACCTTATCCAGGTAACTCACCGTGACCGAGATTCGAACTCGGGACCTCTTGAACGAAGCAGACTCGTTACTACCACGCTACCGAGGCGGGCACGTTGGTCGATAAGTCATTTGGTGTCACGTGATTTTGTAATTTGATAGCTATATTAATTGTAGTAGTATGTCCATATAATCTGTTTTTGAGAACTGTAACAAAGGAAATTACGTATTTATTTTCGGAACAAGATACACTTAATTTTAAGTACCACGGAGTTTAACATTGTATTAATTATCGCTAATCTGTGAAAGCTGGTAGTATTTCGTTCCAGATAAAACTACAAGTTTTTGAGTATTGGAAAACCATTTAAAAAGAAGGGGAGATTAAGATGGTTCAGGAATGTATGTGCGAGAGAGGATGATTGAAAATGACGTCAATAAGTAAAGGATTTATAAATACCTAAGTTGATACTGGAGGGTTGTATAAAACCACCTACGTTTCATGTGACAAAATTGTTTTTATTTCCCTTTGAGGCTTAAATACCTGTGCGCCGAACTCGCTGGTCAGGAAACTGAACCGTCCTGGCACAACTATTTGATGCCCGCCTCGGTAGCGTAGATGGTAGCATGTCTGCCTCACGTTCAAGAGGTCCCGAGTTCGAATCTCGGTCAGGGTGAGTTACCTGGCTAAGGTATTTTCCGGGGTTTTCCCTTATCCTAAAAGACGAATGTCGGGTAACTCTAAACTCCATGGACCCCGGATGCATTGAGCATCATTTCACCCATTTCATTCATCGTCCGATATGACTAAAAGTTGAAGGACGTAAATCACAAAAAAAAAAACTATTGGATAAGAAACTCGCCTCCCTCCCGTAGGTCAGTCTTACATGCATAGGAATACATTTGCTCACGTTTGCACGATTGCCGATAGTCTTGGGATGGATTGAATCATTTTAAGGGTCGAATATACTGAACTCAAATACGAAGAATCGAAACTTTCATTCGAATATAAGTTCTCGGATATTGGAAACATTTGTTTCTTTTCGATGCAAGTGCTCGGATACTGTCGCATGCTACTAATCAAGAACATTAACGTGTATTCGAAAACAAGTTCTCGGATACTGCAGTCATACACTGCTAATTGAAAACATTTGTCTCAAATGATCCACGAAGTATGCAACTACCGTTAGTATCAAAATGTTGAATGCACTCGGATGTTTCTATTTAAGATTTTATCGTGACTTATATGTCAGGAACTTTAAGTCGTATACACGCCAAGAAGTGTAAGGTTCCCCGGTAACTCTAATACCGCTTCCAGATGCTGCGGCAGGCCAAGTTATAGATTTCTAGGTTGTCCATGATACCACTCACGCTCATGGAGTCGATCTATCTGCTCGATAAATTTTGTAGGCTGGAAGATGTTGTGGCCGCAACCGGGTTTGTTCTATGTTAAGTTTGGAATTCCGCCAATTTGTGTGGTATGCTACGTGCAATCCAAAATACAACATTTAACCTGTCATTGTCATAGATTTAGTGTTTTTAAGCATAAGTGTGCCTGTAGACCCAGTAATGTATATAGTAGATATTCTGGAGTGTGTTATAATAGTTTCTGGAATATCGTATGTACGAGGGTCGTTTCATAAGTCTGGTAAGAATCCAATAATTTTTTTTAACATCTCACCTTATTTCCTGACATAGTCTCCATTGATGGCAATACAGTTGGTCTAGCAATGTTCCAGGTTTTTCATCCCGTCGGAAAAATAGTTTCCGTCAAGGTCTACAAAATACTCGTTGACGGTGACCATCAATTCTTCATTTGATGAAAATTTCTTACCACCAAGCCAAATTTTCAAGTTTGCGAACAGGAAGAAGTCACTTGGGCCTAAGTCTGGTGAATAAGGTGGATGAGGAACTAATTCAAAGCCCACTCATATACTGTTGCCATTGCGATTGCTTATGTGTGCGATGATGCATTATCCTGATGAAAGAGTAACTTTTTTGGGTTTCAATTTCGGTCTCTTTTCAGCCAACTCATGTTGTAAATGATACAACAATGATGTATAATAGGCTCCAGTTCTGCCTTTTTCCAAGTAGTCTATGTGGATTATTCCTTGAAAATCCCAAAAACAGTGGTCATCACCTTACCAGCTGACAAAATGGCCCTTGCCTTCTTTGGTGCACTTTCACTAGCCTTGATCCATTGTTTTGACTGCTGTTTTCTCTCTGGTGTGTAATGATGGATCCAAGGTTCATCCTTGGTCATAAATCGGCATAAAAAGTCTTGCGGATTGCAAGAATAAGTGTTCTTCCGCATATGCTTTTGGTCGACTGTGAGAAATCACGGCACCCATCTTGCATACCGATTGTTCATTGCCAATTTTTCATGGAGGATATTATGCACTTGCTTAGTTGGGATGTACAGTCTCATCAATCTCACGAATTTTGATTCGGCGGTCTTGCATAACCATTTCGTAGATTATTTTCAATGGTGTCCTGTGTGGTGACTTCATTTGGGCGACCAGAGTGCGATTCATTTTCGGAGCTTCTACGACTACGTTTAAATTCATTGATCCAAAAGTAAATGGTCTTCAATGTTGGTGCAGAGTCCGCGTGAACTTCATTCCGTTCAGTTTTGACTTGTGCGGCAGTCCAGCCCTTCAAATGAAAATGTTTAGTGACAGGACGAAACTCCGTTTCCCCCCTCCCTCCATTTTCAATCGCAGCTATCACACTGACCAGTTCAGATCGGTGTCAACAATGAACTGTATATTGTAGCACATTCAAATTTTCTGTACAACGTTTTGAATAATCAGTTTACCACCAACAAAGTTGCAATAAGACATTTCCATCCCTTCATGGAAATTTACCAGACTTATCAAAAGACCCTCGTAGAAAACCCGTATCAATACTCTGGCCTCCCAGCTCACTTCCGCTCTGTTCCTGTGGGATCTGCTCTCGTACTGCAAACTAAGCATCCCAGGATATATCAACTGATAATGTTTGGGTGTATCCGCGTGCAACTGCGGCTGAGGGGCGTGGCGCCATTGGCTGTCCCAAGAAGCTTCTATTGGTCCCGAGTTCTCAACGATCGTGCAGGGCCCAACGTCCTGACAGCCACTCTGGTGGCGTAGTTTTTACCGGTTTGTGACATTTACGTTTTGTAGATGTGTTGGGGGTCGTCGCTCTAACACCTGCTGACGAGTGACGAGGCCTCAATCTATCTGTTCGACCACAGTCGAAGGAATGCATCTGTATTACCAATTTGTTGCGTGTTATCCCCGGAATGTCTCACTATGTTAGGGTAGGTTACACTCCCGCATGTTCATGTTTAGAGTTTATACAAATTAGCCTATCTGATACACAACCTGATTGTCATCTAGGTGGTCCTGAACATATTTCAGACAGGTTTTCTTATTATGGCAAAATTTTGTGATGGAATTTTCCACAATTGTTACATAGCAGCACCCTCTGCGAGAATTGGGTCTATTGCGTAGCGCTGAAAATTATTTTTCTGGAATTCACATCGTTTCCATGACCGGTTTACAATGGACTCACGGAACTCGTCTCTTTAGTTTCGTTTTACTGAATCGTCTAATAATAATAATAATAATAATAATAATAATAATAATAATAATAATAATAATAATAATAATAATAATAATAATAATAATAATAATAATAATAATAATAATAATAATAATAATAATAATAATAATAATAATAATAATAATAATAATAATAATAATAATAATGATAATGATAATGATAATGATAATGATAATGATAATGATAATGATAATGATAATGATAATGATAATGATAATGATAATGATAATGATAATGATAATGATAATGATAATGATAATGATAATGATAATGATAATGATAATGATAATGATAATGATAATGATAATGATAATGATAATGATAATGATAATGATAATGATAATGATAATGATAATGATAATGATAATGATAATGATAATGATAATGATAATGATAATGATAATGATAATGATAATGATAATGATAATGATAATGATAATGATAATGATAATGATAATGATAATGATAATGATAATGATAATGATAATGATAATGATAATGATAATGATAATGATAATGATAATGACAGTGACAGTAACAGTAAGGATAATAACAATAATGCTAATGATAATAATAATCACACGCTGTGTATTCTTTCATATGTTTCGTGCATATTCAAATAGGATATCCTTTTTTCGCACGCTGTAATGTCTGCGAAAATTGAGTCTCAGTTATTAAACGTGCGCAGGTAGACTCGCGGATAGAGACAAGTCTGTAGGAGCTAGAAGTACAAAGGTTCGAATCCTATTTATTTATTTATTTATTTTTTTTTTGAAATACGAAATGTATATTACGTACATTGTAATATAACTTCCAATTGCTAAGGTTTACTTGATTTTATGAAATTTATGGTCACGCATAAAAACTGAAACAGGCTACTCTGCTTTTAAACTGATATAAATGTTTTATTCCTATATGCAAAATCATGGCCGCGCCATGGCTGAAAGGTTAGACCGCTTCTAGATGGCCCGGGTTCGGCCCCAGGTAATCGCAAACTGGGATTTGTGATGCACAACATGGATCTGGGTTGGGTTCCCTCAACACCATACCACCAATAGCTCCATGATTCAGCTTTTCATCATCCCAGGCGTTGGGCCGACCCCTCAACCCTGGTACATATCTCAGATCAAATGCTTCGGCTCCCTCGCTCTGAGGGAACCCGAACGACTCCTAACACCATAATTGGTGAGGGAGTAAATAAATCTGTAAAACCAAATAAAAATCGTAATTCACTTAGTTTCGAGTGTGTAAACTCTCTGCTTCTATTACTGTCATTCTGCGGCGCATGGATGAGATCAAATGCCAATTATGTGTTGCTTCTAAGGGATGACGTTTGTCGTTGAACGCTCCTAGGTGAGCAACCAATTGCAGTCCTGCGGTGTTGTCATATTGCATTTCCCATAAGTGGTGTATGACGAGCGTCAGCTGAATACTATTTACGCTAAGACATAAATTCAAATGTTGCAAAAAGCGATCCATGAGGAAGTTAAGGAATAATGTGTTTAACCATAGCCCGCTCACATCCCTTAAAGCCTCGGCACGCAGTCGGATTCTTACGCATTTAAGCGACCGAGCGGTGTTTGCCTTTTCTGCCTTTTGTGGTGACAGTTGAACCAATTTTATGGTCTCAATTAGTATTGAAAGTGAATTTTACATGAAGTGCTGTTGACAACAACCTGAAGTAAGCGAACAAGAAATCTGGGCATAAATAAGAGACAGTAAGAAAACTGGGTATAAATAAGAGATAATATAAATAATCATAAGTATGAGCACATGTCATTATTATTATTATTATTATTATTATTATTATTATTATTATTATTATTATTATTATTATTATTATTATTATTATTATTATTATTATTATTATTATTATTATTATTATTATTATTATTATTATTATTATTATTATTATTATTATTATTATTATTATTATTATTATTATTATTATTATTATTATTATTATTATTATTATTATTATTATTATTATTATTATTATTATTATTATTATTATTATTATTATTATTATTATTATTATTATTATTATTATTATTATTATTATTATTATTATTATTATTATTATTATTATTATTATTATTATTATTATTATTATTATTATTATTATTATTATTATTATTATTATTATTATTATTATTATTATTATTATTATTATTATTATTATTATTATTATTATTATTATTATTATTATTATTATTATTATTATTATTATTATTATTATTATTATTATTATTATTATTATTATTATTATTATTATTATTATTATTATTATTATTATTATTATTATTATTATTATTATTATTATTATTATTATTATTATTATTATTATTATTATTATTATTATTATTATTATTATTATTATTATTATTATTATTATTATTATTATTATTATTATTATTATTATTATTATTATTATTATTATTATTATTATTATTATTATTATTATTATTATTATTATTATTATTATTATTATTATTATTATTATTATTATTATTACTATTACTATTACTATTACTATTACTATTACTATTACTATTACTATTACTATTACTATTACTATTACTATTACTATTACTATTACTATTACTATTACTATTACTATTACTATTACTATTACTATTACTATTACTATTACTATTACTATTACTATTACTATTACTATTACTATTACTATTACTATTACTATTACTATTACTATTACTATTACTATTACTATTACTATTACTATTACTATTACTATTACTATTACTATTACTATTACTATTACTATTACTATTACTATTACTATTACTATTACTATTACTATTACTATTACTATTACTATTACTATTACTATTACTATTACTATTACTATTACTATTACTATTACTATTACTATTACTATTACTATTACTATTACTATTACTATTACTATTACTATTACTATTACTATTACTATTACTATTACTATTACTATTACTATTACTATTACTATTACTATTACTATTACTATTACTATTACTATTACTATTACTATTACTATTACTATTACTATTACTATTACTATTACTATTACTATTACTATTACTATTACTATTACTATTACTATTACTATTACTATTACTATTACTATTACTATTACTATTACTATTACTATTACTATTATTATTATTATTATTATTATTATTATTATTATTATTATTATTATTATTATTATTATTATTATTATTATTATTATTATTATTATTATTATTATTATTATTATTATTATTATTATTATTATTATTATTATTATTAATTACTTGACAGCTTTATAGTACAAAAATTTACAATAGACAGCACTATATTTTAAAACTCCCCGTTTTTCCAAAGTCCAGGTCTCCGAACCATACATAGCAATGCTCCAAATGTAAGAATTACGTATTATATTATTTTATTTGTATTATTATTTTTATCATCGTTATTATTATAATTATTATCATCATCATTATATCAGCAATAGTAGCAATAATTACAACAAACAGCATAGCAGCAATTATGAGCTCAATACTTTGTATTTCAGATGGTGTGTTGTTGCGCACCCTTCTGTAAAAGTAAGAAAAGAAAATCAAAATGGATGTTTCCATGAATTTCCAGTAGAAGAACTACGTAAACAATGGCTAAAAGCTATATTGCGTTCTAATTTCGTGATAAATGATAAATCTAATTCAACAGTCGTGTGCAGTTTGCATTTTACTGAGGACGACTATAAGCCAGGCTGAAAATTAAACTGCTGAAAACAGGAAGTATTCCAAGCATTTTTTCGAACTATCCAGATTATAAATTAGTGAAATAAGCAACACCAATGCAACAAATTTCAAAAATGCGCTTACACACAGAAAGAAAAAAACGGAGACGCAGTTCTAGCAGAGGAAAGCGTTAACAGTGCTGCTGATGTTAATGCGCTGGATTACGTCACAGATGCACGTAGTTATAATTGCGCTGCAATTCAGACTGAGGAAGACATAATATCCAAATTAAAGAGATTGGAAAGGGAGAACAACACTATGAGATGTAAATTATGGGGAGCAAATAAAAGGCACAAAGAATGTGTAAACAAGCAGCAAGCAAATGAAGAAAGATTACTTTATTATGAAACCAATAATGTTCATAAATCAATTCAATTATTGATAAAAGACACCATTGTACACTGCAGCAGAGCTTCCAGACACAATAATCGCAATATTGGGCGAATTGAACAACATTAAAGGTATTGTGATTTCCGTCTTATAAGACCTACTAACGTATATCGTTAAACTGCTTTTTACTGTTTACTTACTTAGTTTTTTTTTCTTTTCTTCCTAGACAGCCTCGTTTCATGCAACAGTCCACTTATCACTGGCAGATATAGGAGGTTTTATAGTTAAAAATAGCGGCCGAATTCTTTTGTGCCACATGTCTTACTAAAGTGTCTACCGCCAAGTGCACAACATCCCTTGTAAATTTAATATTCAAAAGGGACGAAAACTCCACGTTCTATTACCCATCTCCAGAGTATGTTTCTCTTTTGGCAGTTATAAAGAAATTTATAACTGTTGTACCTAAGCTACCTAAAGTATGTGTGAGAAAAATCCTAGAGGAATACATAATGCCAGCAAAGCAACATTGATCTTAACTCGTGTGTGCAGAGAACTGAAAGCATCCAGAACTGCTAAGTTAACTGATATGCAAACAATATATTCCTGTGATATTAAGGTGCATTGCTTCTGCGACAACGGAAGTGTTTGAAAAACGCAAATTCCTTAACTGTAAACCACTACATTGGAAAGTTGTGCGACTGCAATGTCAACACATTGCAGCTGTACGCTGGAACAGGGTTGCAGAGGGGTCATCAGCCAGCGCCATACGGTGAGTAGTGGAGAAATCTGTAACTTTTAGTCATAACACTCCAGCTGGCGAGTGCCGGGGCTTAAAGGAATGTGAGCGGGCTATGGTCTAACATAACCGTAGAAGCCCATATTTTTAGTTGCAATAGTTTTTCTAATACACATAAAAATTAAATAAAATAACAATATATTATAACAATGCATCGCGACGTAACCACTCTAATAAACATCATTATTGGTTGCATGCGTGTACGTATAATTTCTATTTACTCAGAACTGAAATTTTAACCTTTGACATGACGTGATAAAGGAATTACTTTGAATAAGTCAAAGTGTTAAATTCGAGAGAGAGAGAGAGAGAGAGAGAGAGAGAGAGAGAGAGAGAGAGAGAACAGTACACTTCCTGCTAGCCTGGCAGAATGTGAGTTTTCACATTGTATATTTGTTTATGAATGGTTCGTAATCTCTATTTACTCTAGAGAGTTCAGCTGTTCTTCCATTTAAAACCAGGGGGACGTGTATCAGCTGGATCAACTTGCGATTGAAATGAGAAACAAAATAATCTGCCTTCCCCCTTACCATTGTCAGTACAATTCAGTTGAGTTAATGTGGGCTTAAATTACGTAGCAAATAGAAATAATACTTTTAAACTGAATGACGTTGAACGACTTATTCAGAAATAAATAATTTGAAAGGTAACACAAGAATGGGAAAACTGAGTTAGACTTGCAGATAAACTACAAGAAGACGACGTTTGGAAAGAAATAGCACATGACGAGATTTTGGAGCTTATCATCATAAGTTTACTATACTTGGACGATGATGACATTGAAAATAACGAATTATCTCTTTACGTATGGGACATTCATAGCTATATGGATGTGCCACTTGCAGTTCCGTTGGATTAGAAAAAAAAGAGTTTGAAAATTATAATTGTAGGTTTAAGGCATGTGCATAATGTGCGAATATCCATGTTGTAAATTTGATTCCAACAACATGAAATTGAAAATAACTAATTGTCTCTTTACATATGTGACATTCATAGCTATATGGATGCGCCACTTGCAGTTCCATTGGATTAGAAAAAAAGGAGTTCGAAAATTATAATTGTAGGTTTAAAGCATGTGCATAATGTGCGAATATCCATGTTGTAAATTTGATTTCAATAACTGCATTATTATAATGGTTTGAAAAATTCAGTTTGGGTTCCCTTACGTTTAGCATCAAGGTCTAGGATAATGTGCGGGAGAGAGGGAAATGTGAAAATGTTGGGGTAACGAGGTGGCAACGCTGAGCGTGTTAACGCAGCTTATTGGCGGTGGTCCAGAACTCTTCCCATTTGTAACACATAATAGTGAAATTTTCACGAGAGGATGCTTCGCTCATACGTCAGCAACATTCATAACAGATGAATGAGCCCGAGTGTTTACACAACCAATATTAAGACAATTTTCTAATAACATTACATTTATTTTGAAAACGATAAGAGTATGTTATTTGCGTTTTTATAAATGAATGTGTTTAAAATATTATTATGTATCTTCTGCTAGAAAAACATAAGACATTACTGTTAAAGTAACAATAATAGAAAGGAACCTGCACATCAAGGATTCGAACTCATGTTGGTCCACTTACCAGACACACGCACTCAGCTACCGTGCATGCGACCAAGCCGCAAAGCATCTCCCTATCGATAGCTTGTCTCAACCTTAAAAGATAGTATGAAAGTAAACTGAATATATTCCTCTCTGTCTAACACACGGGAATTCTCATTAGTTTCGTCTTTTTTTACCCTCACGTTGTTGCCACTTGCTAATAACATGGTATAAATAATTAATTGTAATAATTTGCAGCTTTGAACGCACTGTCTTAATACAGAATATTTTCTCTATCAGATTATGTCATTTTACAGTCTTTTGTGTTTTTATGGACCCAAATCTTTCGAAAATGCTTGTTTTTCGGTAAAAGTTCCATATTTGCTATTTGTATGTTCATCATACGGTGACTAAAGCTTACCGCTATAATACTACAACAATTTTTATCTTAGGTGGAGAAGACTACTGTGCTCTTACCAGCCAAGTTTGAATTCTCCATCGTAAATCAGACGAGTATTTTAATTTTTTTACATTAAGTAATTTCGGGAAATTTTATATATGCGCCCCAGAAAATGAAGACAGTGAGAAACGTTTTTGTTATTGTGTTTACATTGGGGAACAAAGTGAGAAAAATGGAAAGGAGGGTTGAAGGCAATTTTTAAAAGAAAGCGCAACCCTCTAACTTCTTGCATTCGTCGTATGTGTCAAATAAACAAAAGGCATTCATCTGTTCAAAGAAAGGGCCACATGCAAGGCAGTCACTATCCTGGCAATGAGGAGGCAATGTGATGCAGTAAAAGTGAACACGTTTGCAAGAAGAGCTCCTATAACTATGTTTATAGCGTGTGAAAGATCGTGAAGTGTTATGTGAAGTTATTTAACAGTTTTGTAAGTATTACAAAAAAAGTTATGGAAGTGAACGCTAAGAATAATCGAAATATCTGCAAACTGAGAAGTAAGGACCGCACGTTAGCTTTGAATGTCTTATGTTATTTTTCAAGTAAAATTAATATCAGTAAGGCAATGGAAGAAACAGCTAAGGCTACCGGGTATTCAGAAACATTAGTATATTGTGGCGGCAACGCACATAAAAGGATCGCGGAGCGTAATCGCGGCTTGTTTACCAGGTGTTCAGAAACATTAGTATATAAAATAAAAAAAGAACGAATGAAAGATTTCCTTTGAACTCCATAAAAAAGGGCGGGGAAACGAAAGAACGCTAGATTAACGCAATATGATGGAATAGTGCAAAGCGGAGTGCGGCGTATTGTTCATTCTTTGCTGCTTGAAAACATTCCACCCACGTTGAATCTAGTTGGCAAGGGTAAACAGTGATGACAACACCCCACCTAATTTCTCAAGGGCCACTCTGAATCGGTTCCTACACGGCTGGGGTTCGAATATGAAAGGAGTAACAAGTGTGTACTAATAGAAAGAGAAGATATCAGATTTGTTGTCGGGCTAATGGATGACGGAAATGGACGGAATTGCACCCTTATCAGATGACAGTGAAGAACCATAAAAGCAATCGACATAATTAAAGCTTTTATCATTGTATGCCTTCATTTGGTTTGTTGTAATATATATTTTTATCTGCAAAACCTGTTTGAACTACTAAAGTAACAAGTAAAAGGAGGAGTAAAAATTAAAATGCATACACTCAGAAACTGAATCTCTTAAAACAGAATTTAATAGCAGTGTAGATAGTTCCGTGTTACTGACATGACCTGTCGCTGCCGTGGACGAAGTTGCGATTGTACGTATAGTACATTTGGCAACAGGGCGCCCCATTAGACCTGTGCTGTCTTCTAAGCGTAAGACGCGCTATAGAATAAGAATTACACAATGAGAAATCTAAAGAAGCAGCCAGTGGTGTACCTAAAGGATGACACAGGCATTCTCTGGTAATTGTGAAGTTTGATGACTATAGCCATAGTCAACTGCCTATTATATGTTAGTTGAATATATCTACAAATCCTCAAAATCATTTATCCACTTGCACAAATTTAGTTTATAAAGCTTCATCATTCAACAAAACACTAACACCAACGATATGTTCCAAAGGAGAACGGCCGCTTATATGACCAGTGCAGTTAAAGGCGGGGTATAAATGGGGGCAAAATGTCCAACAGAAGTGGACATTATTAACCTCACAGATTCAGGCAAAAGACACATTTCTCTGCATTAAATAAAACCTTCTGTCAACGGTCAAAAGGTATGGCGAGCAGCTGTTACCCATTTTGGAGACTTATACATGTCACCTTAAAGTCTACACATTAAAAGTTTTCCCACGATTCTACAAATTTTAGCGAAGAGATGCAGATGACATTTTTTCTGTAATTACTCAGAAATTGAAAGAAGATGTTTTAAATCCTCTGCAGCTACAGAATAACAACATTAAATTCATAACTGAAATAGAAGTAACCAACACATTGCCTTCTTTTGAACCCCAAAATAATCATAGATCAAGACAGTTCAAAATTTGGAGTACACAGGAAACCTACACCTGCTGATAATTACATAATTATTAAGGTTGATTACAAAGGTTGATAAAGGTTATGATATACCTGAAGAATGTTATCTTCCGAAACGTCTCGTGGAGCCATTTTAATGGAGCGATGGTATGAACTGTTGTATGACCGGACCAGCTTTTGCAAAACGTCCACATACTTATACGTGTTTTTGTGAGTAAAATATCTCCACATCTTGGTCTTTAGGGTTCTGTTGAATCTTTCCACTACGGCAGCTTTAACTTTATTGTTGGTGGTGAAATGTGAAACATTGTGCTTTCTGAGAAATTGCTGAAAGGTTCGGTTCTTAAATTCTGTTCCATTATCCGTTCGCAATACTTTGGGAATTCTTCGGTTCTGGGTGAAAATGTTACTGAAAGTTTTTACCAGTTCCTCTCCCGTTTTAGTTACCAAGGGACGGGCCCAAGCATATTTAGAGAAAACGTCGATAACCGTTAAAATGTACCTATATGGAGCGTTGTGCGCCTTGATGGAATCCAAGACGTTCAGATCGGCCTCCCAAAGGTCATCTATATTTGTGATGTCATAATGTTTAGTGGGATAACGCTTTCTGACTGGTTTATGAAGCGTGTAACTCTCTTTGGTTCGAAGAAACCTTTCGATTCTAGATTTGGAAAGATCGGTAGCTTTGCGCAGTTTGTCGGCCGTGCCCAAGCCCGCATAGTGATCAATTTGGTTGTAAATCCGTTCTAGGGTAGCGTCTCCCATTCCAAGCCTGCTTGAGGTCGTAATCCGTAACGACTGGAAATGTGGGTCATGGTGCGAGCCTTTTTAATTTTTTTCTCTTTGGAGATCCCCAATTCGATTTGTGTTGGCTGTTGTGGCTGTTCGGTCTTCAAAGGAAGCGCTTCTTCTTCGCCATCGTCCTCGGGACGTCTCAATTTAGAAACCATATCGTAATAATGAGCCAGCTTATATTTCAGAATGTTCCATTTGTTTTCAGGTGCCATTTTGGCATCCATGATGTGGGAGATATCTTTAGAAAGATCAGAAATGGCCTTATCAATTACATGAAGACGTTTAGCGCTCTTCGGTTCGGATCGAACCACCACAATCTGCTTAGCATGCTTCATGTTTTACGCAAACTTAGAAACTAAAGCACTTGCTATCGAACCGAGCACTGGCAGAAGAAAAGCCGGTAAAAATCCACCTTTTTGCACGAGAATATTTCGCATTCTTTATAGCGGAGCCTTCTTCTCAACTAATCGTCTCCAGCACGTTTTGTGCCTTTTTAAACGGCTCTTACTAGAGGGAGATATGCGTACATTTCCGTTTCAGACGTGAATACATTCCGAAATAGCCTTAATTGTTTCAGGTTTAGCGTGCTTCAGAAGCTTTTTTCTAAGCTTAAGTTTCGCCTTGGTCAGAGCCACCAGATTTTCACACTCGTTCGCAATGAGAGGAGAAGTGAGCTTGCGTATCTTAGCCTTCATAATGAACCAAAAAAAGTTCCTATCAAGGGTATTTATACCGAAACGAAGAAAGGTGTTTCCTCGGGAAGAATGCCCGTTTGATATCGATATTTATCTGGAGTGTATTGAGAGCAGTCTAGAATCAGATATCCGTGAGGCTTTTCCGTTGCTTTTTGGAAAGCCTCCAATAGAAACTTTGAATTTCGAGGTTCCATTTGCTGAAAAAATCTTTCAATTTGCATCTTATCCCTTCTGTTCTTAAACACTACGATGTAATTGGCATTAAGTGAAATGGTGCGAAAGTGTTTTCCTTTAGGGAGTATATTCTGTAGAATGTAAATGATGCCAAAGTTACAGTGATGAGAATCTTTAGTGAAAAAAATTGGACACTTCGGTAGAGTCAGTCTCTAGCATTAAGTCATCCGCCACGATGAGGTATCCCGGCTTTATGGAATCTAGGGGTGGAATTCCTGCATGAGTGTATACATTAAACGTGCAATGATCGAAACTGTTTCCTAGGTCTGGAGGGTATTCGGGAGGGCGGCACCAAACGACTCTTCCTATGGGTTTGTCATACATTTGCTCGGAATGGCAATTAGGCGTTTCACAAAGGTGGACTTGCCCGATCGGGATGGTCCAGCAACCTGCATGGTACTCGGAAAGGTAAATTTTGGTATATAGTGGATGTCCTGTGACCTCACGCGCTCAAAATTTTTGCCCGAGTCTAAAATGACTTCTCCCTGGGAAGCATTCTCCACAGCATTTTCCGGGTTGGCGCACTTAAATTTCGTACCCGAGTCTAGAATAATTTTCCCGTCTCCGTTTAAAACATCTTCCTGCTCAGGAATCATACTGGAGAAGAATGTGTTTTTAGCTTTAGGAATTTTGAGAGCCGATGTCTTATCCGTTTATGGAGGATTCTCGGGTTCCGCGGCTAGAGAATTCGGATGGTCTAACATTTCAGTTCTAGAATCCCGTTTGTGCGGAAAAAGGGCGTGCCAATTCATCGGTTTCATTCTTTCTCCCGGAGCATGCCTCGGCGCATACTCTTTCGTTTTTGCCTTCCTTCTTCTATACGGGTTAGTTTTCTCCGAAGTGACCCATTTTAACATTTGTGGATCATCCAGTGGCAGGGCACGCTTTTTCGGAAGAAGGGCGTGCCATATTGCTAGGTTTCATGTATGGTTCAGGAATCAAAACATGCCCCGTTACGATTGGTTTTTTGTGGATTTCCTTCCTCTCGACGTTTCTGGACAAGTGAACCGGGGATCTAATTGGCATTTCATGTTTTTGAAGCTCATCCGAGCACTTTCCTTCTCTTTCAATGCTCTAGAAGTTTTAATCACGTTCGGCTTAAACATGGCAGCACCATCTTCTTCTTCCAACGGACGACATGCTTTCCGAATTTTGAGCTCGTTTGTATTACATGGAAACATCGTCTTCCTCTAATACTTGAGACATTTTGTTAAAGTCGAATTTCATTTTTAGGACAAAGAATGTCCACCTCCTCTCTTCTAGCAACAATGACTGCCCTTCTTCGGCTCCAACCCCTTTATACCCATATGGGTATTGGTCATAATTGTCCTGAAGTACTCGCTTGTTGACACACCCAGTCGAACCGCAAGACGTATGCACCTTTGCCGTACTTGTCTAGCTGGTGGGATGCGGGGCGACGTAGCAGACTTGATTGCGTACATGGCGTGGCGCCCCGGGAGATTGACCTTGGGTCTACACCTCACCCATCACCTTGGTCGGAAGTTAGGCCTGGACAAGCATTTCCCAAGGTTCTTGCATGCTCTTTTAGCAACCATGGTTATCCTTCTTCGGTTCGAACCCTTTTGTAGCCATATGGGTATGAGTCATAATTGTCCTGAAGTACGTGCTTGTTTACTACCATGCGAAGTTTTTCGTATAGGGTTCGGTAGTTACGGCCCATAGTTTTCTTCGAGCAATTCGCTTTCCGTGCAATGTGACAGATTTTGAGGGTTCGTTTAGAATTATATCTTCCATAACGTCGGCATTGACATTTCTCAAATTTCTCGAATTTAAGGTTATTCCTTTAATTTTGCACACCACATGCTTTTTTCGTTCGTTTGGACACCACACTTCAAAACTGTAACTTTTGGGTCCGCAAGAACAAAATTTCGTTATGTATGCCCCTGGTTCAAACTTTTCAAGTTCATCAGTCCTGTCGCCCAAATATGCCCCCGTTGGAGGGATCCAATCTCCCGGTGTGTAAGTGGCAATAACCGAATCGGTGTCGAAGTAACACACGCGCTCACACAAACGGTCCAAATAAGACTACAAGACCAAACGGGCATGCGCTGTAGTGTAGGCTGCAATGGCGGCATTGGACGTGGGTTTGATCTTTCCGACGATGTCGTTATACTTCCACGTCACGTACATCATATCGTCCTTTGCAGGCATATAGGATTGCATCTCCACCGTCGCATCGTTTAAGAGTTCCAGCAAGCGGGAGAATTCCTTGATCAACTCGCAAGTTGGGAGGTTATCTCTCTGTCCATATTTACCCCAAAAAGAATTTAGCATCAATTTGGCCAGCTCTCGTTTTCCAGGATTGTGTTCAATTCTGTTCTTGTCCAGTTGGACACCTCTCTTTAAAATGTTTTCAATATATGTATGTTTTTCTGTTTCCGTGGTGCAGTTAGCGGGCCATTCGGAGACTTCGATTTTCAGCTTGAGGAATTGAACGACATACTTCTCAAAGAGACATTGCTGCTCAGAATTAGGACTATATCCAATCATCTCATACTCCCAAATTTCGTCTATGGACAATATTCGGTACCCCTTCGTCAAGGCAACCTTTATTTCGTCAATCACCCACGTACCGGATAAACTCCTATCTTCGTCCGAGTGTTCACACTCGGTTTGACATTCTTCTTCTACACACGAGCGGCATAGGGGAAACATAAGCTTTCCACCAATTCTTGAGGGTAGCACAGTGTGATATAACTTTTGAGGAGGTAGTACCGAACACTTTATCAAACCTCCTTCAATGTCATCCATATTTGGAAAGTTATCCACGTAAATTTTGGGATGTCCCACCGGGTAGGGTTTCGTCTTATTCACATAAGGGTACAAGCTGCATACGTCGTAATAAAGAATTTTTTCATTTTCTCTCACTTCCCGATACACTTTGGTGCAGTTGGTGCGCCCTCCAAAGAACGCATCCCTGGGATGGAGAGGTTCGGGAAAAACTTTGCCAAAACGGCTGACGTGAGCTGCCAAATCTTCATCCTCCCGAATCATGGCTCTAAATTCGCACTCCCACATCTCCGTCACCGTATACCCCGCATTTCTTAGTTTGTTGGTCACCCTTTCGGTGCTCTCAAACATAGAGGCATGGGTTTCACCACCCGTAGCATATATTTTAGAATGGCGATTAGGGAAACACTTTCCACACCCATGAAAGAAGCAACCATGGAAGAAATACACTGATCGATCGGCTCTGTAGCCATCTACCTTGTGTCCCAAAACTTTTATTTCTCTTCCCCTGCAGGCATATTGAATAATGATGCAGTTTTTCTGCTCCAACCACGCCAACCATATACAAGCCATTCGAGATTGAGTATCGCCCAAGCGATACCCTCCTTGCGGAATCATGGGAATTTTGTTAATGAGCATAAACCTTTTCCTGTACACATTCATGCAGGCATTGGCTGAGGTAACACATTCTCTGAAAGAATCAATACCATTTTCGGCCATGAATTCGTTTGGAAATTTTGTTACCCCCAAACATAACAGGCAAACATCCGACTTGCAATATTTTACCATTTCTTCTTGCATGTAAAACGCGTATCCATCGGTTACCATGTTTGAGTGCCTCTCCTCGAAAGCTCTACGTTCGGCTTCGAACATGTTTTCGGGCGAATGAAATGTTTGATCTGAAATTGGTCCTACATATTCTTTGATTTTCCCTAGAGCTAAACAGATATGGAAAGTAACCCTTGCACTCCTGAAGCTGAAATATTTTGGAGAACCGCGAAGGCACCATAGGTATAAAATTTAGAGTATCGAGAAACGTTACGTTTAAGTATCTTATTCGGTATATTCTGTTTCCATTAATGATCAGTTCGGGTTCCCATTTCAAAGTGCTCACCATATGTTTTAAAATAAATTGGCCATCGTAGGATCGTAAATTGTGGGCCCAAACGACTACATCCCATGATTTTAACCTAGCTTGCGTAGCATGCTTTAATATTTGCTTCACCGTGTCCTTATCGTACACCCACTCCCTCACGCCACATTGCGTACAATAGACAGTGTTTTCATTTTCATTAATACACTTAGAACATGCCTGATACAATACACACAAATTGGGCTCATGCACCCGCACTTCTGGATTTGCTGCATACTCGGCATCCTGTATACATTCGAAGTCGATAAACATAAATATAAATGGTTTCTTGGATAACGAGGCCTTATACGGTTGAATGTAGCATAGATGATACCCCTCTACGTGTTTTTTAGAGTTCTTACAATATATCTCTCCGCACTGGTGCTGCGTTTTTCTGTTTCTTGCACTGTACAGTTTATCGAACTTTAAACATACTTTTTCAACATCACACACGGATAACTGCTTAAAATAAACGGCTCCTTTCTTCAAATGGTTTTCGAAGCACTGCCGCCTATTAAACTGCCCATTACAAACATCGAATGGCACGTAGGTTTCAATATTGGGATGGTAGTCAAGGTGACATTTAGTACATTGTTTATCGCACTTGTGCTTCTCCTGTTCGACCTTACATGGAACACTGCAGTATCTGCAGTACCAACGACATTTGAAAGCTTTGTGCAATTGAACAATGGCATTAAAATGACCTTCGTGGTACATGATATCAATACATTTATCGGTAAGCGTATTTGGTTTGTACAAAACATTTTCTCCGGTATGATCTCCGAACACTGTAATGCAATACCCGGGTAAGATGCCTTCGAAAGCTTTCACATCTTCCAAGGAACATATTTCATCTCCCTTACCTATAGACCGGCATAGAGCTTTTGCTCTATCCAGCTATATATACTCCCTCCTCTGAATACTGCGGTAAGGTTCATCGTGGTGTATCTTAGCTTTGCAAACTGTTATTGCTCTAGCCAAACACATTCTGTCTGCGTTTCGTATTTCTATTATTCCTTTATTCATTTTGCATTCATCACACATTTTAAAACACGAATCCCGAACTTCCTTCGTCTACACACAGTTTATTTTAAGAGGCCCCTTCATTAAAAAGTCCTTCTTACTTTGCATAGCTCGCTCAATAGAGCGCAAAATGACATCAGGGTCTACCTGGTCAAATTTTCGAACGCTCATGTTAAATGGTCTATCGGGATGTTGCCCATCCGTTATGGATATTCCCAACCACCCTAGCGATTTTTGTAGCAGGTTCTCGTTAACAAATTGTAAAAATTGCCGAAACATGCCATGAACCCAGTCCCTTGGATCTACACCGTCAGGTATCGAGCGCACTCGGTTTCCGAGTATCCAGAATACATTTTTTATCGTTCTTTGCCTATGTTCTATAATATCAAATTGCGGTTCCTCTCTTACCTCATCATATCCTACCTCACTCTCCTCTCTCCCCTCCTCCTCCTTCTCCTCCTCGGGTTTGAATTCCACCTCACCCCTAAACTTTCTAGATGCCTTCTTCCCCTCCTCGGATTTGGGTAGCACATCATCAGGAATAGGAATATCGTACTCATTCACGAAATATTTGGATAAGTCTTCCTCCTCCTCGGGTTTGGATTCCACATCACCATCAAAATTTCCAGATGCGTTCTCTTCTTCCTCCTCGGGTTTGGGTAGCACATCATCAGGAATAGGTACATCGTAATCATTCACGAAATATTTGGATAAGTCTTCCTGCTCCATCTATCCTAACTTCAAATACCATGCGCGCTGTCTTCCGCCCACCTTTTATACTCAAAGCTACGTAACCGAAACACCCACGCGTGTTTGGGAACGTGAGAAATGCAAAGGCAAACTATCCAATCACCAGAGGTATAAATTTTCTTGATATAGTTTTGCAATGGTTTATGTTTTCCAGAATAAGCAAGATCTTCTATCGTTAAATCTGCAATGTCATCCCCCGTGCAGGAAGTTGTGTAAGCTGAAACAACCACGCGTGCCTGATAGCGTAAGGACTGCATAGTCACATGATCCAGTCAGCAGAGGAATAAACTTTCTACATATAGTTTGCAGCGGCTTAGGTTTTGCAAAATCAGCAGCATCATCTATCCTTAAATCTGCAACGTCATCCCCGTGCAGGAAGTTGTGTAAGCCGAAACAACCCACGCGTGCCTGATAGCGTGGGAACTGCAGGGTCAAATTATCCAAATCAGCAGGGGAATCAAGTTTTCTTTTATATAGTTTTGCAATGGTTTGTTTTACAGAATAAGCAAGTTCTGCTACCGTCAGATCTGTTACGACATCAGGTCACAGGAAGTTGAGTAAGCAAAATCACCTAAACGTGCCACAGAGTGTCAGAAATGTGAGTTGGGAAATTCATGTCATTCATGTAAAAGTGTAAATTGGAGGTCTTAGATGAGAAATTCATGTAAATGTTTGAATTAGAAGATGCGAAGTTGATGTGAATTTATTCATTAAAACACTGAGTTGAGAAATTCATGTGACAGTAATTTACATAACTTTTCCCTCCAGTTAACCCTTCCGAGATATTCCTTGTTATTTGTCTGATATTTCCAATCGTTCTCTTAAAGGGAAAATGAATACGGCTATAGCCGTACAAACAACAAAGTGCGAAAGCAGCAGCAAACTGCACGCTCAGATATCCACGCACCTGCAGCAGGACAATTTTGAAATGTTGCATTTTTTCCTGTACCCGTAAGTGTTACTGCTTTAAATGGCACACACACACACACACACACACACACACACACACACACACACACACACACACACACACACACACACACACACAAACAGTTTTATTTTCTCTAGAGCAGCGGATGTGCACGGTAAAAGCCAAGACCACAAACATTGCTGGAATGTATTCAGATACAATATAGGAAAATGTCTACTTTTCACTCTCTTATCACTTACGCACCACGTACTTTAAACTTATTATTGCTCTAATTCATGTTACTGCAGCTAAATGTTATTATATATTTCCGCTGAATGGCATAAGCCGAAACAGCAAAACTTCCTGTTCACATACCCGTGGCGCCTTTAAAAGGACAATTTTGCGTTTTTTTCTGTAACCCGGAAGTCTGACTCTTTTTAAAAGGATGGAATGCACACACAAGCAATTTTCTTTCTTCTACAATACCGGGCGTTCCAGTTAAAGGCCAAGTTCAAAAACATTGCAGAAATTTATCCAATTTCAATATAGGTAATTGCCTACTTTTCATTCTCATATTACTTCCTCGTCACTTTCTGCTAATTTGCATTTTATTTCTCCGTATTTCTTTGTTCCAGTTTTTTTCCACCCAATCACAAACGCTTTTATTTCTGCAAATCACAAATCTGCCTTTATCCCTCTCGACCAATCAAAGACATTCTTATTTTAAACAATCAAAACCTTACACGTCACTCCCTGCTGTTGTTGGTGGTGAAATGTGAAACATCGTGCTTTCTGAGAAATTGCTGAAAAAACCTCTAAAAGCGCCTCAAAGGTAGTTCTCACGCTATCAAACGCGCGTGGGTGTTTTGGTTACGTAACTTCGAGTATAAAAGGTGGGGGAAGACAGCGCGCATTGGAGGCCAATTCAGGTGGTTATCGTATCTGTCTTGTTGGAAGGCAGATCAAAACCGGAGGGAAGAATTTTTTTTAATATTAGCAATTTTTTGAAACCTTAGATTTTTTTATATTTTTGTAATTTTATGGAATTTTAGTCGGTTTTTAGAAGCCGAAAGAACAGTGGCTTAGGGTTGCATTTAGGGAAGAAAATATACCAAAAGGAATGAGCTGACTTAAGCAAAGCCGGAACCATCAACCCAATACGCCACTGATGTAGTTTCAAGCTGGTCGACCTCCGGCTCTGCATGGGCCAATCAAAAACATTCTCATTTTAACCAATCAAAACCTTACACGTCACTTCCTGCCTCAGTTTCAATAATGTACTCACCTGAATTTCTTCCTCTTGATCCTTGGCCGCCCAACTAGACACTTGTCAGTCTCCATTCCCTCTCCTAAAGTCACGTGACCTTTATTCCAATGTATTCTTAATAAAAAAAAATAAAACCCCTTTTTCCATTACCTACTCCCCCACCAGCCAAGCTAATTAGTTCTCAACGGAGGATGCAGCCAGTGCAAGGGGTGCAGCCTGTCCGGAGGGTGCACGGTGGTGCCTGGGGGATGCAGAGATTCAAGAGGGTGCGTCGGATTGCGCGGGGGTGCGTCGAGGGATGCAGAGATTCAAGAGGGTGCGTCGGATTGCGCGGGGGTGCGTCGAGGCATGCTAGAGGTCAAGAGGGTGCATCGGGTGTGCGGGAGTGCGTCGAGGGATGCCGGAAATCAAGAGGAGTTGCGCGGGTAGGATGGTGGTGCGCGGGAGTGCGTCGAGGGATGCAGAAAGTCAAGAGGGTGCATAAGGGTGCGCCGGGGCCTGGGTGGCAGACGCAGAGGGTCAAGTGCGTCGGATTGCGCGGGGTGGTTAGGGGTTGCACAGGGGGTGCAAGAAGTTCAGAGGGTGCGTCCAGGGTGCGTCGGGGGATGCAACCAGTCCCAATGGTGCACCATGATCTTCAAGGTCAAATGGCATGACCTGCAAGGTCAAATTGTATGACTTTCATGGTCAAATTGTCGTACCTTCAAGGTCAAATGCATGACCTCAAAGGTCATTCATGGTCAAATGGTATGAACTTCAAGGTCAAATGGTATGAAGTCCCTCTTAACTTCTCACGTCGGCTCCGTTACCACCATCCGCTCGAGTGACACTGCGCGCCGTCAGCCGATGTATGGATGACAGCCCCATCGCGGACAGTTGGGTGAAGGGGAGGCCGCGTGCTTGTGGACACCGGGGCAGCCGTGACCATCATCAGACCTGACGTAGCCAGGGGTTTGTCGTCGAGAAAACCGAGCCGACCATACCAGCTAGTGACGGCATCGGGCGACACCTTCCCTGTGGATAGGGAGGCCCTGCTGTAGTTGACTTTGGGGCGGAATGCCGTGCGTCTGTGGATGTTCGTCTGAGGAGGTAATACTGGAACTGGATACCCTCAGGAGGCGGCGGTCGACGTCGGCAGAAAGGTTTTGTGGCTTAACGGAGAAGAGGTGATACTCCAACTCCCCGAAGAACGCCTTGGAATCTGCAGCGTCATGCTGAGAAAATACATGGTGTTCGCGCGAGAAGCGAGGTGGTGGTGACGGCGCGACTGGAAGGCCAGCGGACGAAGATCTTGATGCTGAACTGGAAGATGTCTGTGGACATACTCTGTAGCCAGGACATTCTTGCCGTGCCGAGAGAAGATGCCGGTGAGGTTGCTCAATTCTTCAGACACCGAGCACATCCAGGCTGGGACGGAGTTGGGGACGTGCGAGCCCTTTGTAAGGGTAACGCCAGTTGACAAGACTCAGGAGTCAGTGTCGACGCAGGGGCCCTGGCTGGAAGGCTTACTGGAGAAGGCGGCCGACGACGTGACCGCAGAACAGCTAGAGAAGCTTCGACAACTGCTGAGACGATACCAGCACGTCTTTAGCCAAGGTAACGAAAAATAATAAAATATAAAATAAAATATAACCTGCGTGTCTGTTGTCTTGGTTTCTCGGATCTATACCAAGACATAGTTTCAAAAAGTAAATTATATTAATTTCTCAATGGTAATAATTTAGAAGATTTTCTGTGCAGATAAACTCTATCTCTACAGATTCTAACCTATAGCTACTGAGAAACAGTAGCTTCCTAAAACTAGGGTTTTATTTCTAACGAAATCTCTTTATATTACAAGTTAACTAACAATTTATAGTATTTTCTTCTGCTTCAATTAGCTCCGACTTCGTCCTCTTCCAGTTCTTCCTGTACTATATGCTCCTCCTCGTGCTGCCTAGCATTTCCTCTCCCATCTCCCACTTCTGCTGAGTTCTTGTAGATCTTCTGGATTTGGCATAGGCGTGTTGTTTCCTTCTTTTTCTAGGCTGGTGTTCACATCGTTGTCACTGTTGATTGAACTCTAACATTATTGAAAGGGTAGAGCCAGACTGAAAAATTCAATGCCATAGCCAGGATTTGAACCATGGATCTTCTGGTTTCCGTCCAGCCGCTCTAACCATTTGAGCTACTATGGCCAACATGCCAACATGACAATAAATTCTCCAACTGACTCGTGTTTCTCCCAGTAAACCACTAGAAGTTCTCATAAACACGTGAAACACTGAATTTTTCAGTCTGGCTCTACCCTTTCATAGTACGTCCTACACACGGCTAGTGTGAAAGAACAATGAATTTCCTCTAACATTATTATTTTGGATATCTTAGCTGTTGTCTCCTCCAGAATTCTTAAGTCGTCTTGCTGCCTCACGATGTTCCATATATATTTGCCTCTCAGCTTTTCCCTCTCTGCATACTACAAATCCTCGTATTTTCCACATTCAAATGTCACACATCTGGATTATCTGGAACGTTGCATCTATTACAAACATCACTTTCTCTTTTCTTTATCTTCTTGAAATATGTCGCGTACGGTCCATGTCCGGTAAGATACTGAATTGCTCCTCTTCGAGGTTCAATATGTTTTAATTTTAATTTTTCCTTCACACTAGGGAATATTTCATATGTTCTCCTAACTTCCTGTATCTGATCCCATCCTTCCTGCCAAATTTTAATCAGCTTCTTTCGTACATCCAGTTTGGTTCCACATCTCCCACCTATTATTTCCTCCATTCTTCTGAGATCTACTTTTTAAGCCAATAATATGCTTCTCGCAGCCTTATTAGTAAATTAATTGGCCATATTTTTAAGGTCGCCAAAAGCGTCATTGTTGATGTTGTTACTGCTCCAGTTAGTCGAAATAATGCCTGGAGTTGCGTCCTTCTTAATAAAACAATGTTTTTCTGTAGGCACATTCTATGCGCCCAAATAGATGCCGTATCCAGTAATGCCAATTAAAAAACTCATATGATATGTCTTAATTACCGTGGGTGGTAGCTTAAACTTTCTTATAGCTAGAGTGGCAAGCTTCGTCGTAACTGCACTGGCTTTCGTTCGTAGTTTTTTCGATGTGTGTATCAAAATTTTGTTTAGCATCCAGATAAATTCCCAAGTATTTCACCGCACTCTTCCTCTTGACATTTACTTGGTTCAGTTTGACAGTTGGGTCCCTCTTTATATCGCCTTTTAATAACATATACGCTGATTTCTACGGTGCGATGTTTAATTTCCCTCTTTTACACCATTTGTCCAGCAGTTTCAAGGTTTTGTTTGCATTTGTTTCTATTTCTATTCTATTATTTCCTTCTACGATTATTAGTTCATCGTCTGCGTATGCTATGTCCTATAAAGTATGTATACCATTTGACAAATCTTCTAATATAGGTTCTATCAAGATGTCCCAGAAAGCTGGCCCCATTATCGATCCTTGTGGACAACACTTCGAGATACCTTTGATGTTTAATTTATTCACTCCATAGGCCATTGCTATTCTATTTTGGCAGTAGTTTCTCAGGCTGTTATACAGACACATGTAGTATTTATTTTACCTCGTAATCTTAAAGAGTTGAGGCCACCACAGATTATCGAAAACACCGGCTATATCCACGAATATTGCTAAGACGTACTTATTGTTACTGCGACCAACAGTACTAAGTGCCGCAGTTATGGTCTCCTCTGTGGATTTTCCTTTCTTGAATCCATACTGCTTTGTAGTCATTCCTAGCATCAGTCTGTATTCATACATACGTTTGTACAATAACTTCTCTTGTACTTTACCTAATGTATTTAAAAGACAAATTGTCCTGTATGTTTTTCGATTGCAAGGGTCCCTTACTTTATCCTTATTTAATATCACCATGTTAGCCTCTTTCTAGCAGTAAGGTACTTTTCCTGAGATTAACACTCATTTATTAATGTGCATAGATATGGTGCGATAAGATATTCTAAATTTTGTAGTACCTCACTGCTGATATTGTCAGACCCTGGGGCCTTTTTGGATTTCAGCTCCATTATAGCCAACTTAACTTCTGATGTCATAGGGATAAATCACATTTCCATTTATATAATCCTGTTGCAATTTGTCATAATTGCTGTTGTTACATATCCTTATTTTCCTCTTGATCAGATGGCACTATTTTGTTCAGTAAGTAGTACGAGGGCTATCCAGAAAGTAGATTACGTTTTGGAATAAAAAGTAAACAAAGTATAGGAAACAAATGTCATTATATACAGATGAAAGCCACACTCAAATACTACTTTTCGACATAGTCACCATTCAAATTAAGGCATTTATCATAGCGATGTACGAGCTTGGAAATTCCTTCGTCGAAAAATTCGGCCGCCTGCGCCTTCAACCACTTCGTTACCTCTTCTTGCAGCTGTGCGTCGTCATCAAAACGCTGCATAGCCAGCCACTTCTTCATTGCTGGGAATAGGTTGAAGTCGCTCGGTGCCAGGTCGGGACTGTACGGCGCATGAGGAAACAACTCCCACTTAAAAGATTCAAGAACTTCACGAGTGACATTTGCCGTGTGGGGCCGGGCGTTGTCGTGAATCAACAAGATCTTAGAGCTCAACATTCCTCTGCGCTTGTTTTGAATGGCTCTTCTGAGTTTTTGGAGAGTTTGGCAATACCTTTGAGAGTTTATTGTAGTGCCTCTTTCCAGGAAGTCCACCAAAATCACACCTTTTCTGTCCCAAAAAACAGTCGCCATCATCTTCCTTGCCGACATTGTTTGCATGCATTTCTTGGGTTTTTGGGGAGAACTTGTGTGCCCCCACTGCATTGATTGCAATTTCGTTTCACAGTTCACGTGTTTCACCCATGTTTCGTCACCAGTAACGATGCGATCGAGTAAAGAGTCACCATCCTTATGGTAAACGTCCAAAAAGTTCAACGCTGCAGGCATTCGCTGATTTTTGTGGTCCTGACAAGATTTTTGGAATCCATCTTGCACAAAACTTGTGGTAACCAAGCTTTTCGCTGATGATTTCGTGCAACAAACTTCGCGAAATTTGTGGAAAACTCAAAGAAAGTTCCGTTATTGTGAACCTTCGATTTTCACGGACTTTAGCATCGACTTTTTCGACAAGTTCGGCAGTCACTATGCTGGGTCTCCCACTTCGATCTTTTTCGTGAACATTGGTTCAGCCATTTTTAAATCTGATGACCCACTGACGCACTCCACCTTCAGTGATAATGTTGTCCCCATACACTTCACAAAGCTGCCGATAGATTTCTATCGGTTTACAGTTTTTTGCAGTCAGAAACCTTATTACTGCACGCACCTCGCAGCTCGCGGGATTTTCAATTAACGCAGACATTTCAAACCGTCACAGTATCCGAACGGAGCACAGCACGAACCTCTCACTAGCACGGCTAGATGCCGACTGAGCTGCGCAACGCTCTGACCCCAAGATGGCCGCGCTAGCCCCGCCCCTAGCGGAAACAGACGAAAACGTAATCTACTTTCTGGATAGCCCTCGTATATAGATTCTACCGAACCTTTCGTTAGGTTTCAGTCATCTTTAATAATTGTTGATATAATTTCGGGTACTGCTATTTTCTCCATAACTATTTTATATATCACTCCCCATGTATCCTGTTGTATGTTCTCCTCGATAAATCTCTCACAAGTCTCCTTTCTTGTCTCCTCCAACTGCATCTTATAATTTTCTTTTAAGTCTCTGTGTATTCCAAGATTAATTTCTCGCTCCTGTGATCTAATACTTTTTTGGTAGTGCTTTCTGGCTTTTCTGACTTCGGATCTCATCTTTTGTAATTTATCATTCCATATAGGATATTCTGTTCCTTTAGTAGTTATTCTACGTAGCGACAGCTGTATAGGCATTTGTATTGCGTTTACTAGTTCTTTGGCCTTTCTATTTTTGTCTTCACCTTGCTCTATCATTCTCGGTATCACAAAATTTTCTCTCAGATTTTCCCAATTTTCATTCTTCAATTGATATCTTATTTTATTAATCTTGTAACTTGTCTCCTCATCTGATCTTTGAGTGATATATTCAAAGTAGATAAAATTATGATCGCTTGAGGTCAGATTTTCAGTAACCTTCCAGTTTATTATTATGTTATATACACAACCCCTGGATAGCGTTAGATCAATGTCCTCGCTAGCATCAACCCTATTTTGAAATGTGTATGGGTTGTTAGGTTCATTTATTATCTCCAAGTTATAACGTATTATAATTTCCTGTAACTTTTCTACACGAGCATCTGGTTTCTTGCTCGACCACCAGTTGGATTTAGCGTTGGAGTCCATAGTGTATATTAAATTTTTTTCTTTATAGCTGTCGAGGATACTCATCATCTTATCCAGATGTATTTCTATATTATCCATATATTGAAAGTAATGGTTACATAATATGAAGGTCATACCTGCTATGGTCATCTCGATACAATTAACATGTTCATCACAATACTGTGTAATCTTTACTGTCTGAATCTCCTTATTAAGTACAGCCAACACAGCCATATGGTGGTCTCCATCTAGAATAGTTCGTGCTGTTACTGGCATATGTATTGGTCTCCCATTTACCACATATGGCTCTTGGATGCATAACACACCCAAGCCCATCGCATCAATCAGTTTTCTGATTTCCATCATGACCATTCTTGATCTCTGTGCGTTAATCTGTCCGAATCTTATCGTACGTATACAACTCTACAATTATTAGTGCTCCTATTGTTTCTTCATTTGATTTAGATACCATAATTAGTTCTATTTATTAGTCGTTTCCACATCATTTTATATGTCGGACAATATTGTCTGTCTTTAGAGGATATTATCTTTCCATCCTCTTTGCTTTTCTTCTTTCTACTACATGGAATGCATATGACTAGTTCCTCTTTTACACTATTAGTCTTTGTGTGGCCATGTTCTCCGCAGTGTGCACAAATATCTTCGTCTTTATATTTACAGTACTTTGCTACGTGGCCTAATTGTTGACAGTGATTATTACACTTAGCCACCACAACATACTCTTTGGCACGAAAGGCTTGAAGACCTATAATATATATTCTTTCTCTTGCAATAATCAGTTTCCTTATATTTGGAGAAACGTCCATAACACGATGCGCTACTCGTCTTTCTCTGCACCCAGTTTTAAACCTGATTGTACTCAATCTTCAAACTCCTTCCAGGATAATTGATCCTTGAAATTCTGTTCATATGTGTATTTTTTATGTCATCCTCTATTTCAGTCGAGATAACGTATAAAATTATCAAGGGATCCTTTTCTTATCTTCTTCTGTGGTTATTTCTTTGTCTTTGAGACTTTCAGCGTGTATAATTTTTTGTGCATCCTCTTTCGTCTATGTGTCTATTATCATCATTGTTTCCGTTTTTCTGAAGCCAGTGATCCTTATTCTAACCTTATCAGGTTTTAAATGTTGAGTTACAGTTTCCTGTACTTCTCTTATTTTCTTTCATGTAGTTGAAATAATCATCACTGCATGTGTTTGTATAATGCTCTGTTCAACTTTCTGTCGTTTCTGATAATATTGGTTTAGATGCCATTTCAGAACATGATGGACTTTTTTATGTTTCATGCATTTACTTTATTGTATCATTCTCAGTCTTTAGCTTAAAATTTCGTGTTTTCAGGTGATCATATTCATTTTGTAACTTTGCTATTAACGCAAACAGTTTCCGCCTTTCACTTACGGTCATTGATTTGTCTGCAGCTACAACGGAGTTTATTTCTGCCATTGCATTTGCCAAATTACTTATTTCCTCCTCATCTTTAGTTATGTCACTATCCCTTTCTCCTCTTTCTGTAAGCTTTTCTCCTCCACCTTTTGTATCTATAGGTCGTCGCTAAGGAGATCTAGCAAGTGATTTCTTGGCTCTAAACACATCCCGTTGCGCTATTTTGAGATTCCCAAAGTATATTCGCTCTTCTCAGCCAGTATTGCTTCCACTGCTGCGCAGGGCAGACGACGTGCATGTGAGAGCTCCACCAAATTCTAGCCAACCCCGACAGCGACACCGCTACGCCCAGGTTCTATAGAAAGTTAGTAACTTGTATCTAACTCCCTAACTGGTTGCACTGCAAACTTAACTGCTAAAATTTTGGGGTCCCGCCAAGGTACCAGCGACTATGGCTGCACGGACCAAGTGCTTCACCACATCGACACCGGTGACGCCACGCTTATTCGGCAACCACCCAGATGCGTTCCGCTGGCAAAACAAAAGGCAGTACGGAACATGCGGGAGGACATGAGATCCAGAAGACTAATTGAAGAGTTTGATAGTCCTTGGTGTTCGCCTGTAGCCTTGGTGAAGAAGAAGGACGGCGAGTTACGCTTCAGCATGGACTAGGAAGCCGAACGCTGTCACCAGGAAGGACTACTTCCCCTTACCCCGGATTGACGACACCCTGGTTACGCTTGCTGGTTCGCAGTGGTTGTCGACCCTGAACCTGAAGTCGGGTTACTGGCAGGTGGCTCTAGATCCGAGAGAAAAGGAGAAGACCGCATTCTCGACAGATCAAGGGCTTTGGCGGTTCACACTTATGTCCTTTGGTCTCTGCAACGTGCCAGCTACTTTCCAACGCCTCAAGGAGTCAGTGATGAGAGGATTGACTTATGACGCCTGCCTGCTATACCTGGACGACATCATCATCGTTGGCAAAGCCTTCGAAGACCATCTCGACAACCTGAGCAAGCTGCTACAGAGACTACAGGTTAACAACCTGAAGCTGAGCGTGAAAAAGTGTCAGCTCTTCCGCAGGGAAGTCAAGTACGTGTGCCACATAGTCTCACCAACCGGAGTGGCCACAGACCCTAGAAGAACACGTGAGGAAGGTCGTTGCCAGCCATCAGCGAGTTTGGGACATCAAGGTAGCACTGGTCTTGCTGGCCTACCACTTGTCAACACACGACACCACTGGGTTTACGCCAGCAAGCCCGGTGTTCGGCCGAGAGCTACGCCTTCCTTGTTACCTGGCTTTTGGGAGCCCGGAAGCGAAACGGTTAGCAACCGAGAATGTGCAGAACTTTGTGGACGATCTCCATGACATGCCTGAGACGGCTCATCAGAACATCCAGATGGCACGCGATCACATGAATATCCGGTACGACAGGCAATCCAACAGCCAAGGATTCCAGCAAGGTGACCTGGTCTGGTTGTACCACCCTAGCCGGCCCAAGGGACGCTGCCCAAAACTTCAACAGCCGTGGCGAGGATCGTACTGGATGGTAAAGAGAGTTATTGACGTGGTCTACCGCATCCAGAAGGTGACTCAAGGAAAGATTTTAGTGGTACACTTGGATCGTCTGACCCGTTACGGTGGTGCTGTTCGGGACGACCAGCCTTAAGGAGGGAGCAGTGTCAGCGAGGTATTGTTGTGCCGCTGCCGCAAGCCGCAGCCGGCGCGTGGGCGCAGAGGTGGACGCTTGCCGAGAGAGAGAAAGAGACAGAGTGAGGTCTGCATAGTTCCGTATTTGTCTCGCTGCGTCACGAGCGATGTAGTGCATTCTAGAACAATTACTGGAGGTATAAAAAACCGCAAAATGTTAGAGCAACAGTCAGTTGCTAGTTGAGTTGAAATTGTGCAGTGTTTGAGTTGTGTGAAGGTTATTGAACTATACCGCAGCAAATTCTTTGGTTTGTTTACGTACAGAGGAGAAGCAGACGACCTTAAGACTGCTGTTGTGTATGTCACGTCTTTTTACTGCTGTAAGGGATGTACAAAGTTAATGTTTACTGCGGCCGCGCCGTGGCTCAGTGGTTAGACCGCTTGGCTCTCACCAAGGCGGCCCGGGTTCGATCCCAGGTGACCGCAAAGTGAGATTTGTGGTGGACAACATGGCGCTGGGGCGGGTTTTCTCCGGAATCTCTGGTTTCCCCCGCCATCTCATTCCACCGGTGCTCCATCGACATCTCATGTATCATCAGTGTCATTGCCTGCGGTGGCGTATGTAGTAAAAGCGGGCGTTAAACACTACACACTACACTACTGTTTACTGCAATAAAGGGCATTTTAAATTTCGGCAAACAATACTTTTAATTCTAAGAACCCACAAAGTCACAATACTTGAATGATTGGATCTAATAGCTCATATGTTAAAATATATGAGTTACTGGGACACGCAGGACATAGTATACAATAATTACTTTTGCTACAAATCGGTGTGATGCTTCAGTAGATTCATCTATTGAAACCCGTAGCTTCTTATCGCAAAAAAAGAAAACAACCTCTGAAGTAAAGTGTTATTCACTTTTTTAAATGGAATATTAGCGTTTCTCTACAGTCACATAGATGTTTATACAATTTAGTTTGCCTACTTGACAGCAGCTCGTCTCTTGGTTGCTTTTTAGTGGACAGAATGTTTATATGTCGAATACGTTTTTTACTATTGCAGTTACTCATCTTACACTACTTTTTGTTTCTATTTTGCATAACTTACACTCAGTCCTGTCTCCATTTGCAGTAAACTATTCACACCCAAATTCTTCTACAAGTTCATATTACGCGAATATTTCAATTTTCGTGTTCGAGGCATTTATCTGTTTGCGGGAAACTAATTCGCACAGTAGAGAGTACCGCTATGCACTGCTGATATTGAGGGGCTAGTTGCGTTTTGCTGTGACTATAACCACGCAGTAACGTTATGCTATGGACAGGTCGCCTGTACGTTGTCTCATTCCGCGAACGGTGTATCAAGGTTCTGCATCTTGACTCAAAATGCTATCGAATTATCCGTGATCGAACCTGCAACCTCAGGCATAAAAACACAGCGCTTAACCAGTTATAACGCCGAGGCATATTGAATGTTTACTGTGGTATCTTTCTTAGTTCGTTTAATATATTGTGGGTATTTAATGTGGGGTTTTTGCGAGTTACTTTGCAATTGGGGAACGTTTGTTGTGAATATTTATTGATTTATATGCGATTATATTGGAATTGGTGAACATTTACTATGCGTTTATATGGGATAATATTGGATTAGGTGCAGGGTTATTTTGGGATTATATGGATTTATATTCCAATAGGGCTGCAGGCAAAATAACATTGGAGAAGTTTTCAAAAAGATTATTGTAAATCATTATAATATAAGTATTATTATAATTACTGCTCTTCTTGACATATTCATGGCTTTTCTGAAATGCAATTTACGGTGAAGAAATTTCTAAAGTTCCCTGAGCTACATAACAGTTACGTAGATCGGCAAAAATGCATCTTCCTCAGTTTCAATTTGCACAAAAACCGGTGCATTGCAAGGACTGAGTAATGCTACTGCATACATTCCCCCTCTAAACCGCCGGTACGCACTTCGACAGTCCGCTGTTTTTCCAACGCAGTTGTGGTATCACTTGGAAAAATGGAGTCTCATCTAATAACCAAATTCCTACTAAGTTCCAGGTCATACAACAATCTACGAACTTTACAGTTAATTTCAGTCCTTAGGAGGTATTCAGGGTAAGAGATCTAAAAGACGGCGTACGGTATTTACAAACAAAAAATAAATGAATAAAAACATAAATGACACTGGTTATCGTCTGGAGAATCCCCCACGCATCAAATCACTTAGGCGTCTTTCACAACAGGCGGGCATTTCTTATGGCACTGCGCGAAGAGCTATCAAATTGCTGAAGTTAAAACCATATTAAATAACTGTGACACACATTCTTCAATCAAGTGATTCTGTAATTAGGCGCACATTTTGTGAATTGACTCTCAATAGTATATACAATGGTGAAATATACCCACATTTAATACTTCTTATGGATGAAGCTTGGATCCGACTTCTTGGATATGTGTGTAAACAAAAAACTCGGTACTGGAGTTCTGAGAAACCAAACATTGTTTTTGAAGTACCGCTTCATGACGAAAAAATTAGTGTATGGTGCGCCATTAGTGGAGTACATACATATGTGAATACAATTTTGCCCCAGCTGTTTATAGAACTATCAGACAGGGAGCATGATTTTACCTTTTTTCAACAAGGCTCTGTAACAGCTCATACGGCCAATATTTCGATGATAACAGCTGTAGGTATGTGTCAGGGAAACATTATTAGTAGATATTTGTGGCCTCCTCGGTTCCCCGACCTAACCTCCTGTGATTTCTATCTTTGGAGTAACTTAAAATATGAAGTGTGCAAAACAAACCAACACATCATTGAAGAATTAACACGAAATATCCACACCAAATTGCCAGTATTGTACAATCTCAACTACGGCGGGTATTGGGTAGTTTCCTAAAAGAGTTTCAAAAATAAACGTACAACGATGGTGGCCAGTTTCAGTATCTCGTTTAATAGCATGAGTAAGTATAGCCATTAAAAGTAGTTTAAAAAACAAATGGTTTCATCCGCGCCTTTCTATGATAGCGGCAGTCGGGAACGAGTTTCGAGGTCACGGCCAGGCAACACATCGCGTAACCGCTTTGGATGTTTTTGACTCGCATTAGGAGCGCATTGAAAGCCCGCGGTTTTGTTATCGCACATGCGCTAGCATTATGGATGTAAATATCATGTGGATTACTTGCCATTATAAGTAGTATGAAAAGGACTATTCAACTTCACACTACATACATTTAGAATTCTCCTCTATGTAACCGATTGTGTGATGTTGAATACTCAAATGATTTAGAAGACTCCTGCTTGAGAATCGACAATTTTTTGTTGTTTGGGTCGGTGGCGTATTACCGTTCCCCAGGATCGTTGTGTGTGTGTGTGTGTGTGTGTGTGTGTGTGTGTGTGTGTGTGTAGGTGTGTGTGCGTGTGTGTGTTTATATGTGTATGTGTGAGGGCGTGTGCGCGTTTGTGTGGACATGTTTTGAAACGGGAGTTGCGGGGTTCCTTGTGTCGAAAAACGCAAGTCTCCTGTGTTTAAACTCCCATGTGTTTAAGCACTCATGTGTTTAATTTATCATTGTGTATGAATATTGAGATGTGAATGTTGTGTTGAAACTCTCATGTATGAGAATCGAGAGTTGTGATTAATGTGTGAAAATCGAGTTCCCCTATGTGTATGAATATGGAGTCTTGGGTTCGATACCCATTCAGAGAGGAAAAACTCTAGTTCTCCGAGATGTGGAGTGGGGGGAATGTGCTCAAACTGTAATATAGTAACCTCGATTCTGCAGGTTTGGTCATGATTTACCCCCTCCATTCATACGGGTTGCGCTGGAAGGAACAGGGTTTTCTCCTACAATCACTTCACATCGCCACGTCAAGATGAGCGGTACAGCAACTCCTATTGTTGAAATGGACGCTAGATTCTTGGAGAATTTGCGTGATTATGAAGATCTGCAATAGCATTGGGTTGAGCATCACGAGGAAACGTATGATGGTAATATGCATCAAGTGATTTTCAAGAATCCTGCAAGAGTTCGTATCCCGGGAAGCTGCCTACACATTCGCTGACGGGGTACGAGACACGGAGATTCGTCAGCGCCTAATGCTCGGCGATTATAAAACCATCCACGAGGCGCTAATGGCAGCATTAAGGATGGAGGCGTCCAAGGTAACAGCTATCCCGACGACGAGAACGACGAGTGACCGCTACACCGGAGAGAGAAGACTAGCGGAGGGACGTCGGCGAACACCTAGTGACCTGTGTTTGGGGAGTGCACAGCCCGGACACCTGGAGAGAGACTGCCCACACCAGGAAGAGCAGCCGGAAGAACGAGTAAGGGCCGTCGTGGAGAGGGGCACGTCGGCACCATCACCACCATCCCCTCGAGTGACACTGCGCGCCGTCAGCCGGCGTATGGATGACAGCCTCATTGCGGACGGTTGGGTGAGAGGAAAGCCGTGCCGCGTGATGGTGAACACCGGGGCAGCCGTGACCATCATCAGACCCAACATAGCCAAGGGTTTGCCATCCAGGAAGCTGAGCCGACCATGCCAGCTGATGACGGCATCGCGCGACACCTTACCTGTGGAGAAGGAGGCTCTGCTGAAGCTGATCTTGGGACGGAGTGCCGTACGTCTGTGGGTGTTCGACGCGAAGGTGGCTGAGGAGGTGATTCTGGGACTGGATGCCTTCAGGAGCCACGAGGCGACGGTCGACGTCGGCAGGAAGGTCCTCCGGCTCAACGGAGAAGAGGTTATACTCCGTCAACCCGAAGAGCGCCTTGGAATCTGCAGGGTCGTCCTGAACGAAGACGTGGTTGTCCCCGCGAGATGGTGGTGACGGCGCGACTGGAAGGCCAGAGAACCAGGAACATGATGCTGGACCAGAAGACACCTGTACACGGACTATGTGTAGCCAGGGCATTGTTGCCGTGCCGAGAGGAGATGCCAGTGAGACTGCTAAATCCAACAACCACCGATCACGACGTCCAGGCCGGGACGGAGTTGGGAACGTGTGAGCCCGTGGTAAGCGTAACAGCAAGACATAGGAGCCGGTGCCGAAGCAACACCTGGGGCCCCGGCTAGAAGGCCTACTTGGGAGAGCGTCCTACCACCACACCGCAGGCTAACTGGAGAAAGTTCGACAACTACTGAGACGATACCAGTGCGTCTTCAGCCAAGGCGGCAGTGACTACGGCCGCACAGTCAGAGTGCTTCACCGCATCGACACCGGGGACGCCCGAGCTATTCGGCAACCGCCTAGACACGTTCCGCTGGGTACGCAAGGGGCGGTACGAGACATGCTGGAGGACATGAGATCCAGGGGAGTGATTGAAGAGTCTGACAGCCCTTGGTGTTCCCCTGTAGTCTTGCTGACAAAGAAGAACGGCGAGCTACTCTTCTCGTAGACTACAGGAAGTTGAACGCTGTCACCCGGAACGACTGTTTTCCCTTACCCCAGATTGGCGACACCCTGGACACGCTAGCTGGTGCACAGTGGTTCTGGTCCCTGCACCTGAAGTAGGGCTACTGGCAGGTAGCTCTAGATCCGAGAGACAAGGAGAAGACCGCATTCTCGACAGGTCAAGGGCTCTGGCAGTTTACAGTTATGCCCTTTGGCCTCTGCAACGCACCAGCTGCCTTCCAACGCCTCATGGAGTCAGTGATGAGAGGACTGACTTACAACGCCCACCTGCTATACCTGGACGACATCATCATCGTCGGTAAGACTTTTGAATATCATCTCGAGAATCTGAGTAAGGTGCTACAGAGACTAAAAAAAATAAAAAAATATTATCTGCTAATCTATTGTCCAGGCATATAGATGCTAAACCTGGACACGATTATTTACAATTTTATTTGATTTATTTAATGATTTAATATGATTTAACAATAACAAATTATAATCTTTGCAGATACAATCCTATATTACATGTTTTAATATAATATCCTCCACAAGGGAAGTTACAAAATTCATTAAGTTGTTAGTTTGTTAGCCTGTCTCCTCTATATTGACTTCCTGTTCCTGATTCTGATAACTGCGTCTCCTTCTACCTGTCTTCATTCTATATCCGAAACGGTTTCCTGATTTATGTCTAATCCTTCTTCCTGAGATACTTATAGCTGTGTCCTATCTACTTCTAGTTCCCGATGTCGTCTTAATCTACTGAAACTTCTAGTTGTAGACTGTTCACCATTGGGTCTATGCTGACGTATGCGTCTTGGCTGATTCTGAAGTCTATTGATCTTATATTGTTCCATTACTAAGTCAGAAACTGTGAGAACCATCTTCTCTAAGATTTTAAGATCGTATTCATATCTAATGATGTTATATACTTGTTTCCCAGCTAGTAACTCTCTATATTCCTGTAAAGTCTCTTTATATTTATTACATTCAAAAATGACATGTTCTGGTGAGTCTCGCACTTGACATACATCACAGATATCGCTAGGTATCTTCCCTATCTTCTTAAAATATGTGTTAAATGGACCGTGTCCTGCTATCTATAATATGCCACCCTTTCCGGGCAGTATGTTTTTGAGATTCAACCTTTCTTTTATGTTTGGAAATAGATTGTATGTTCGTCTGCTAATTGTCATCTCATTCCATTCTTGTTGCCATCGTCGTATTAAACACCATCGTACTTCTGTTTTGGTCCTACAACATTCTCCAATGATATCCTCTACTCTTTTTAGATATCTTTTCTTCAACCAAAAGTATGCCGCTCTCATCAGAATTAATAAGTCTATTGGCCAAATGGCCATAATCACCAACAGAGCCATTGTTCCCGTAGTAGAAGCTGCACCGGTCATCCTAAGCAAAGCTGTTCTCTGTGTTGATCTAAGTACTTTTATATTTTTGGTATTACTCAATCTATGTGCCCAGATTCCAGCTCCATATGCGGTTATGCCCACCATAAAACTCACGTGATAAACACTGACTATCTCCGTTGGTAGCTTGAATTTTCTGGTTGTAAGATTAGATAATTTCATCATCACATTATTAGCTTTATTTTTAACCTCATTTATATGTGTATTATAAAGCTGTTTTTCATCTATGTGAATCCCCAAATATTTCACTACCTTTTTCCTGCATACTTTAACTCCAGCCAGTTTAATTATTGGATCCCTTTTTAGCGTCCCTTTCATTATCATGAACATCGACTTTTGTGGCGCCACTTGCAATTTAACTTCCCTACACCAACTATCCAAACGCTCCAAAGTGTTGTTAGCCTTTTCTTCTAGTTCTGATCTACTGTTTACTTCGACTAATATTAATAGGTCATCTGCATATGCTATTATATCAAGCACATATGGGAGTTTACTCATATATTCTAACATAGGCTCGGTTAATATGTCCCAAAATGTCGGACCTAAAATTGATCCCTGAGGGCAGCCTTTCGATATCTCCTTAGTTATCATTTTATTTTCACCATATATGTATACACGTCTGTCCTTACAGTAATCTCTTAAAATATTGTACAGGCTTTTGGGATATTGCTTATCTCTCAAAGTCTTGAATAACTGGGGCCACCATAGATTATCGAAAGCGCCTGCTATATCAACAAACATTGCAACTACGTATTTCTTATTGGATGTATTCACCTTCTTAATTGCTTGATTTATAGCATCCTCTGTTGAAAAGAACTTTCTAAAACCGAATTGCTTTTCTGTCATACCTTTCATAATTCTGTGTTCATTAATCCTTTTATGCAGTAATATTTCTTGCACCTTTCCCAATGTATTCAACAGGCAAATCGGCCGATACGTCTTTGGATTTGTTGGATCTCTGTCTTTATCTTTTTTCAATATGACGATTGTTGCTTCCTTCCAACAGTATGGCACTTTCCCAGATATTAAACAATGATTAAGTAGATCACACAATTGCCCCAAAATTTCCTTTTCCAAATTCTGTAAAACTTCTGCTGTTATATGATCAGGTCCCGGGGCTTTCTTTATTTTTAACTGTCTTATTGCCAAAGAGACTTCAGATATATCAAAAGGGTAGATGACAGAAGAGTTGCTTGCATCGTTTTTATAATCCATCTCCAGTTCTTGTCGTTTTGTTTGATGTATTTCTCCATCATCATCCTTGTTATCTGATGGTAGTAACTTTTCCAGTAATCGATTCATTGACTCTAACCATGTTTTAGTATATGTTCCATCTTCTTTTTGTATGGTAGATATCACTTCAGGAGCTGAGATCTTCTCCATTATTATTTTATAAGGAACACCCCATTTATCATCTAATAAGTTCTCTTCAATAAATATATTCCACGATTTGATCCTGTTTTCTTCTAATTTGCTTTTGTACTGTGTCTTAATTTCCCTGTATTTTTCTAAGTTTTCCAAAGTTTCTTGCGCCGTTATACTGTTTTGATATCTCCTTCTGGCCTTACGCATTTTACTCCTTAGTTTCTGTAGATCTTCATTCCAAATGTTATAATTATTATCTGTTACAATACTCTTCTTTAGGGCCTCTTCCATTGCTTTTTGGATCGTTTCCGTCAAAGCATGTGCTTTGGTGTTAATATCATCCATCATATTCATGTTTGGCGCTGTATAATCAGTTCTTACTTTATCCCAATCAGCATGCTTCATTTGGTATCTCATTTTTCTATTTCTGCGCACACAAGTTTCCCCTTTCCATTGTGTGACAATCTCAAAATAGATCATATTATGATCACTACAAGTTAATCCTTGTGTTACTTTCCACTTAATAATTCTATCTCCAATATATCCTTTAGTTAAAGTCAGATCTATATTCTCCATTGCACCCAGTCTGTTGTGAAATGTATATGGATTATGTGGTCTATTTTCAATCTGTAAGTCATAGTTGATAATTACTTCTTCCATTTTTTCTCTCTTTTCATCGGGGTTTTTACTCAACCACCATTCAGATTTAGCATTAGCATCCATTGTAAAAATAATAGCCTTGTGTGTAAATGCTTCCAATACCGTTATCATTCTGTTTATATGTTCCTGAATATCGTCCATATATTGGAAATATTGATTACACAATATAAAGGATAATTCTGACGTTGCTATTTTAATGCAACTTACATGTTCGTCACATAACTGAGTGATTTTAACTGTTTGTAAATCTTTGTTTACAATTACAATTAAAGCCTTGGGATCTTCCCCTTGCATTATTACCCTTGCAGTAACTGGAAAGTGTATGGGTTTTTTATTTATCACATATGGTTCTTGTATACAGATTATATCTAGCTTCATTTCATCAATTAACTTTCTTATTTCTAGCATGACAACTCTTGATCTTTGTGCATTTATTTGGCCGATACGCAGCGAACGTATCCACTCAGTTTCTATTTCTTTATTTATCCTACTGTCCATAATCAATTCTATTGACTAGTCTGTTCCAAAACATTTGATACGTTGGACATTGCTGTCGGTCTTTACAATACACTTTTTTCCCACATTCTTTGTTAATTTTCTTGTTACTGCAGGGTATACATATGGCAAGTTGATCTTTCTTTTCACATTCAGCTTTAGTGTGATCCTGCTCTCCACAATGTGAGCAAATATTCATAGTGGTTCTACAATATTTTGATACATGTCCCAGTTGTTGACACTTTAAACATTTAGCCAGAACCAAGTAATCTTTTGCACTTACAGACTGAAAGCCAATATATAATTTACCACTAATTAGGATTATTTTCCTTATTTTTGATGTCACTTCAATTACAATGTGGACAGTTCTCCTCTCTCTTGGTCCAGTTTTAAATCTGAATTTCACTTCTTTTTCAAAATTCTCCCAACTTATTATATCCTTAAAATTTTGTTCATATATGTTACTTATAATATCTTCTTCCTTTTCAGTTGCTATTACACCGTATAAAATCATCAAGGGATTTATCTTTTTTAGTTCTTCTATCACAACATCTTTTTCCTTTAGATTTTCACTATTCATAATTTTTTGAGCATATTCTTTAGATTCAGTCTCAATTATTAATGAATTCTCTGATATTCTTAAATTATTTATCTTAATTCCTTCCTTATGTGGCTTCAAATTCTGAGTCACTATTTGTTGGACCTCCTTGGTACTTTTGCCCTTTGTTGATTTTATAAATACTACATGTGTCTGCCTCTGTGCAGCACGATTTACCTTTTCCACGGTCTCTGACAGCTTTGGTTTTGATGCTACTTGTGCGTACGTCACTTCCGGTATTTGTTTCCTAGACTCCTTTATAGTATCTAATTCTGTTTGCATTTGTTTCATTTTATCGTATGCTTCTGTTACCTTTGCCAATAAGGCAAAGACCTGCTTCTTGGCGCTCACAGACATCTTGTCCGCACCAATTATAGTATTTATGTCAGCAATAATTTCATGTATATTAGCTACTACCTCTTTTTGTGAGGTACTTTCACGAGCAGCTGGTAACTGTTCAACTCTACCTCTCTCAGGAGACCTAGGCAAAGATGATTTTGGTGTAAAAACCTTTTTTCCTTCTCCTTACTCCCTCTTCCTTCCCTATCTCTTTCCATATTTGCTCCTCTCCGCCGCTAGTGAGGAAAAAATCACCCACTAACGCCCGGGGTCGGGGGACGAGGAACCGGGAGCAGTCTGGCTTGTACGTTAGGGCCGGGTACACACTCCTGACACCCTAACGCAATTTGCACTCTATCGCAAACTTTCACCTGGTAATAGATGGGGGACAGCCAGACTCCGATCCCGGTGCTACAGAGACTGCAGGCGACCAACTTGAAGCTGAACGCGAAGAAGTATCAGCTCTTCCGCAAGGAAGTTAACTACTTGGGCCACATATCTCAGCGACCGGAGTGGCCACAGAGCCAGAGAAGACACAGGCTGTGAGAGATTGGCCTCGCCTAAAGGATAAGAAAGAGTTGCGCAGTTTCCTGGGTCTGTGCAGTTATTACCGACGCTTCATAAACGGGTTCTCCAACATCGCCAAACCCCTCACCCGCTTGACAGAGGAACACCGGCCTTATGTGTGGACGGAGGACGCCGAAGACGCTTTCCAGCACCTGAAGAAGACCCTGTGCAGTGCTCCAATTTTGGGTTTTCCTCAACCAGGTGGCGCCTTCAGTGCGGACACCGACGCCAGCGACCATTGCACTGGAGGCGTCCTATCGCAGATCCAGGACGGCCATGAGCGGGTGATAGCCTACTACAGCGAGATGCTATCCAAGGCAGCTAAGAACTACTGCGTCACCCGGCGAGAATTATTGACGGTATTAAAGACCTTGGAGCACTGCCACAAGTACCTGTAATGTCAGCCATTCCACCTGAGGACTGACTATTCCGCCCTAACCTGGCTATTGATCTTTAAGAACCTGTAAGGCCAGACTGCATTTTGGGTCCAGAGGCTGCAGGAGTACGACTTCACTTAGTCCGAGTAGTCACGGCAGTGCCTGCGGATGGCTGGGATAGCGCATGCCTGAGGATGGAGCAGCTGGCGGACGCATAATTGGGGCCACTCTTGGGGGAAGTGGAATCAGGGACAAGATCAACCTGGGAGGACATCGCACCGAGGAGTGCCACATACAAGTCGTACTGGGCCCAATGGGACTCGTTGAAGATCAAAGAGGGCGTGCTGTTCCGGGCATGGCAATCACCCGATGGGAAGACGCAGAGAGAACAGTTGGTACTTCCCCGAGGTAAGGTTCCGGAAGTCTTGGAGGAAGTGCACGCCGGTACTTCAGGAGGACACCTGGGAGCGAACCGAATGATTGACAAACTACGGCAGCGCTAATGCTGACTGAGAGTCGAACGGACTGGGAGACGGTGTACGTGTATCAGAGGAGTTGTACGTAATTCTGGGCGTGGAATGGACCTGTGACAGACGAACTGGTGGATTGTAATTGTGTGCGCTAAGTAATGCTATGAAATTGGCAAGTGTTCCAAGTGTAATTCGGTGGAAATAAAGAACATTTTGAGTTTGTGCGATTGCACTTTTAATTTCACGAACTCACAAAGTCACAATACCATGCTTCGTAGGTTTCCGGAAGCAAACGCGACACTTCGGTAGTTAGGAAACGCTTACAAATTTTGTCACATGAAATCTCCATAGTGCGGGAAGAATGCTTAGTTTTGTTTTATGTGGCACTTTTAAATACACTTGTAAGTATATCTCAATAGCATTAACAATAGCGTTTTAGTAGATGGTAGTTAGTGGTGACAAATAGTATATTCGTGTAAATTTTTAAGTTATTAGCAAAGGTGTGTGAATTGCATAGTTTCTCCAGTTTATATTAACAATTCACGCGGTGTGGGCCAGCTCTAGGAAAAATTGGAACGTTTGGGTGGAGAGGAGCAGCAGGAAAGAGTAGAAAGAGTACTGAAGAGTAACTTAAGTTATTTCAGTTATGAGGAAAAACTAAATATAATTAAAAGTGACAAGCCAAAAGATTTTTTAAATAATGATTTCTGCATGAAAAGTAAAGGTGTTATAACATTTGTGCACCACTTTAATGCACATAGTTATGATATGATTACATCAGTATATAGGTGTCATAGGATGCGAAACTTATTTTGTTGGCCATACTTGCTATTTTCGCAAGAAAACAGCACTTGAATTTATGCAGGTTTTGAACAATTCACGCAAATCTCAGAAAAGGCATCAAGGAACGCGAATTAACATTATTTGTCTCAAACAGTTTACACAGTTTGGAAATATGCGGACTGAATCGTGAATAAGCGAACAGTTTGTTCCACAATACAGAAGCACAATGAAGAGATAGAGAGAAATATGAAAATTCTTTCGCAAATAACAAAGGTAGCATGCTTTTGGGGTTAAGAAGAAACTGATGAATCCGAAACTCTCTTAACAGAGTAATTATACTGAAATGTCGAAAGAATTAGGAGCTTCTAATATAGACTTATCCCATTACTTGTCCAACGTGACAGTTTTTTTAGGGTTGTCCGGTGCATACAAAATTTTATGTATTCTGTTTCGGAACTGTTGGCAAACGAAATAAAGAAGGAAATTTCTCGGGCTGCTTTCGTTGGAATTTTTGTGGATGAGGCAACAGATATTACCACGAAATCACAACTATTATACTTAGATATGTTGCAAAGACTAGAAGTATTGAAGAACGCTGTATTTCAGAGACGTCAGTGACAATAGAATAGCGTTTTAAGCACAACATGTATTTGACATCTAAAATAATTTAATTTTGAAAAAAAAAATGGTGTCACAAATATACGATGGGGCATCTGTAATGTAGGGGGAACACAGTGATCTACAAATGAGAGTAAAATAAAAATGCTAACAAGCTGTATTTGTGCACTGCTGTGCACAACGATTGAATTTAGTTACTAAATTCAGTGTTTGAAAACGCAGATAGTTGGGATCAGGAAGCACCATATGGTACTCAGGGTCTTCTTGCAACATTATGTGGATTTGATTTGAACTTTTTTTCTTAATTCGTTCTACTGTATATTTCCTGAGACTGACATATTGTTTAAGTCAGGGGCGGTTCTGAGGTAGTGCCGCTGTGCCATGGTACCATCTGTATGAAAACGAAGGAAAGAGAAGTGTATAAGAATTGCCCAAAAAGAATTGTTTATGAGTGGTTGCTCCCTCGTTTGAATAGGCGCGTTAAACGCAAGCGCTCTCTCTTGGTTGTTTTCCGTAGCTTGGTGCCGATTCCAGAACGGCAACATCTACGCTCATAAGCGCCTGTGTTAAGGGCTAGGATGTCTGCTTATACACGGCTTCTTATGGGAGAAGGTCAGAGAAGGTAATGCCTTGATTGCTCTGGCGCATAACTTACGTTTTGTCCGTTAGAGTGCAGTAAAGCACGGGACTTCAGAGAACCTCAATCCTGTCACCTAGCGAAAGACAATGGTAAGAATACATTTCGCGCTATACCTTCCTTTAATGCAGTGTCACCATCCTACTGCAAGTTAATGCTGAAGAACTTCAAAACGCAAATTAATGTTTAATGAAATCAGTTGTAGAAGTACAACACACAGATATCCTTATAAATAAAATTAATTTGGTTTCAATGTGAATATAGTATTAGATTTTAAAATTAAGAGACAGTATTTCAACATGTGCATATTTCACAGCAGCTGGTTTGTTGGTACAACATAAAACCCGCACGTGCAGCATGTGTTGGGACACATGTTTTCATAACAATGGTAGAAGTTCATCGTGAGCATAGATTTTTAAAACAGTGTTCAGTGTTTTTTCTTTAAGTGAAACTTCACAGTAAAGTTACGAACATGAACAAGGTAAGTAAATTACTGAAAACTCCATTTAGTAACAGTACTCTATTGAAAAAAATGAGATAAAAGCAATGGGTAGGCCACTCCCGGATCCGAATCTGCAGCAGCAAACAAAAAGTCGATGCCGTGAATTTAATCCAGATATTTATCAAAAGAACAAATGGATTTGCGCCTGTGATGAAAACAATGCAGTTTTTTGTTTTCCTTGTGTGTTATTTGGGGGAGATGTCCATTGGTGTAAGACTGGAATAACAGATATTGGGCATTTATGGTCTAAAGTGAAAATGCATGAAACATCGAAGCGACACATGGACAATGTTCTGAGCGTTTCATTTCCAAGCAAAACCAACATCCAGGACAAATTATATTCGCAGTATAGGCATAACAAACAAGTAGACAAAGCAGGTATATATTGAACTTAATTATAAACTGTATTCGGTTCTGTGGTGCTTTGGAGCTGGCTCTTAGGGGACGCTACGAATCTGACGCCTCTCAAAATAAGGGTTTTTTTTCGTGAGCTCATTCAGTTTAGTGCGGAGTTGGATAAAGAACTTCAAGTACATCTCAGCCAGTCATCAGTATTTAAAGGCATTTCTAAGATTGTTCTGCATGTTCTGTTTGGTACAGTATATTATAATATAGGATGGAGTGAGTGAGTGAGTGTGTGGTGTTTTAGGGCCCGTCAACAACAAGGTCATTTGGGCCCGAATAGGATGGATTATTGATAAGATTACCTCAATCGTTCGTAATTGGTACACATATTTATACTTTAACAACCCTTATTTATTTATGGCACCATCAATACTATACCTCACCGGCCGCCCCTGGTTTAAGTACTCCAGAAGAAGGCCTTTGACTCAGAGCTTTGCTGAAAACAAGTTGACAAATTTTCAACGCATTTTACGAAACTCAGAGATGATTTTGAATCTATCTGGCATAAAGAATTTAATGCCTGTGGCATACCTGGCCCCAGTGCTAAAGTGTGACTTTCAAAGCGAGGGAAGCTCCAAGTAATAAGTTTCATTAAAGTAGGGGAGAATAATGATTTAAAGAACTAAAGGGACTCTATAGTTCTCTTACCGTTGTGCAGTCGTAAGCCCTTATTACTTTGCAGGACTGGCCACACTACCAGTAGACATTTCTGCTTCCCCTCTTCACTCAGAAGTACCAATTTTTCCTAGAGGTGGCCCACACTGCATGATTTGTTAATCTAAAGTAGAGAAAGTGTGCAATACACACACTTTAGGTAAGAACTCGCGGAGCTGGTCACTTGAATCTAAACAGCTGTCAAATTGTCCGCAGCACCACAGATGTTCGCGAATAAATTTTGAAATTGTATCCAGAGCTAATAAAATATTTTTGGCATGAATTTTCTTATGTTTCTTCTTTTTCTCCTGAAATTCTGGGGGAAGCGCAGCTTCCAGCGCTTCATTGCACGGTTCCCCACTGCCTGGCCCTAATAAAAGACAGAGTAGGTACTACACTGGGGAAAAATGCATCAACTTCTTAAAATATATTATTTTTGGAAATTATTGATGTAATGAGATCAATATTGATTTCTAATTCGTTGACTTGGAAAAACTAAGTTTAATAGTATTTTACACTCAGCAAACTTCAAAGAATTTGCAAAACAATTTCCAGAAGAAAGGTATTTGAGTTTAAAGCAGAGCTTTGGCAAATTTCTATGATTCTATTTATAAACTGTGTGTGATATTCAGAGACACTGAAATGCGTAAGGACACTGTCGTGAAGTTCCATGTGTATTTGACAGAAGCGGGATTGGTGTCTGTGTTTTCAGAACTACATAAACATCCTTTTAGTAATTACCATTACAATATCTAGTTCATATGCTGAAATGTCATTCTCAGCAATGAAGAGGATAACATCCTATCTTCGAAATTCTAATGGTCAGGAGATACTTTCTTCACTAGCTCTTCTCAGCGTTTAAAAGCTCTTGCTTGCAACTTAGCGCCAACGCCCAACCTTCTATGATGGTGTGATTGATATCCACAGATTAATACCAGATTCTCAACTCCGTGTTACAAACTGAAGAGGCATAGGGTGCTCCTCCTGTAAAGTCGTTTACGTTTCGATGCCAGCTAAGTGAACCAAGGCGGACTCTACACAAGCCGGAATGTATAGAATCGGCAACACTGTGAAAACGGCTTGTTCTACTTTGATTTTAACGGGCCTTACGAAGTTTGCAGTTGCTAATTTAAAATATTTCTAGAATATTCTCTGCGGTGCGGTACGGTAAACGTTTACCTCATTTTCTATGTAGTTAAATGTTTATACTACACTACTAAAATCAAGGATTTAAGGTAAGATCTGTGATAGTTTGTAAAATAATTCGTACTATAATTCAGATACTGCCGTTTAGGTTAAGTTTAGAGTGACAAACGAAATCATTCAAATGCCAAACATAAATGGTAAGCCGTTTGCTTCATATGCTTTCAGTTACTCTGGTACTAATGGTGACTACACCTGTATTCTTTTCAGATGCCTGATAAGTGCTGTGTTCCTGAATGCAGTAGCAATTACGAATCCAGTAAAGGAGGTTATGTTACTGTATTCAGATTTCCTTCAGACCCCGAAATGCACGCTAAATGGGTAACATGTATTCCTAGGAAGAACTGGAATCCATCTAAAGATCGGTTCTGTGCATCAATCACTTTGAAACAGATGATGTGATAAAATGTGATGTGTATAAAGATGCTGAAGGCAATGAAATTACATTTCCTCGTGCTCGTCCAAATCTGAAGGATACTGCTGTGCCTCGTTTGTTCCCCAATCTACCAAAGTATTTAAGCAAACCAGCTGGCAGCTTCAGTGGCATTGCTCGAACAAATCCAGACGATAGAAGGCGAAAGGCAGACGAGGAACTTCAAAGAAAAAATGAACAGTGGTTGGCTGATGATGTGATAAGTGGTTTTAGTGATTTGTGTGAAAGGTCTGAAAATAAAATAAGGAATCTGAACAAATGGCAAAAGGTTGTTTTCTCTGATTTTGTGTGCTTCTATCAAATGTGTTTTCAAGGCATACCTAAAGTTGTTAAAAGTGTAAAAGTAGATGACACACTTAGTATCCAAATTTGTGTGGGCAACTATATAGTAAGTTCAAGTGAATTGAAATGGATTCTACCATCATCATTAAAACTTACCAGATGGTCGCAACTGGAGAATATATTACTAAGGTATGTTAGCATAGACAGCATGAATGAAAATTCAATTGAGAATTCTTTAGTAAGATTGAAGCAATGCTTGACATTTTTAGAAGGTAAATCATTTGTGGGTACGTTGCTTACAAAATTGAACAGAAAGTATCCTATAAGCACTGTGTATCAATGATAACATCAGAATCCTGCAACAGTCTGTATTTTGACATACTCAACAAAGGTGGTTTAACGGCTCCCTCCTCTAATGTTGTTAGAGTAAGTCATTTAGCTTGGAGCATCATGTGTGCTCTTATTTCAGAAAAAATTGAAACAGCTTTTTTGAAAGTGCGAAATCATAAACAACTGTTTTTACAAGTTTTAAGACAGCTTGTTTCTTCAGATATTGATCTTTCATTTTTTGGTCAGCATTATTGCCTTTGTGGGAAACCATTATCAGATATAAGAGAAATTATTTTAAATACAATTTCAAATATACATATAAATATACAAAACATAAAAATGATAGTTTGGTACACATACAACGGACAAATAAAAAGTGACAACTTGAAGTATTTCAAGGAAAGAAGTAAACAGTGTGTATTAAGAATGGTATATAAATTCAGTTATTGTTAATGCTTTTGTCTCATGCCATTGCTATACACACTATTTTAAGAAGTTTCGCAAAAACATAAAATCTGGTGCAGGCTTGCTGTTTAAAATAAGTTTACTTATTTTATAGATTACAAAATAAATTTTGTAAAATAAATTTTGTAGAATATGTTATACGCAGACTAATTTATCTATGTGAAATAAATGTCGATAAACTGCAAGTTCTATAATTTTTTATAAGTTGTGTTCCCCTCCCTAATGTATGTGCTACGAAATGTAGATATGTTGTGCTTTTAAATTTTGCTGTTATTATGCCTTTTATTATATTATTAATCTGTCAAAGAAAAGTATATAGGTTTTACTAAGCATGTTGATTTTTCTCTTTCTGGGTTGAATTCATTTTGAGCTTTATTGCCAACGAACTTGAAATACAAGTTTTTAGCATTTTCGAGATTATAAGGCAAAAAATAGGATTAGCAACTTAGTGTCATGTTAGCAATATTAATATAAAGTCATCTCTTAGAGAGATAAAGTCATTACAATTGCTTTAATTAGATAATTCCTCTAGTTTTTACTTTGAATTAAGATTTCTTATGTGTGGTCTAAATATGCCAGTGAGTTTAATAATAAGCTTTTAGCATTGTAAAAAAATCATGAAACAAGACTAGCAACTTACTGCCATGTTTACAATAGCATTGTCAAAATTGTATAACAAGGAATGATATATGACAGTAATCTCTTGGAGAAATACAGTGATTGCAGTTCCTTTTAGTAGATCCTAATCTCTCCAGTTTATACAATGGATTTAGAATTAAATATTCAAAAAATGTTACGCTTTGCTATTTTTAATTCTTCAGATAACAGGTTGAAAAGTCTGAACCATTTATAACTGGGTCCTTTACTAGAAACTTTTTGATAAACAGAAGCAAAGAAGTTGCACTTTTTGAGTAAATGACAAGTTTGGGTTACATCTTCATTTCAAACTAACAACAAAAATTTGGAGAGTAATCCGTACAAAATCATTAATTTGTTCTTCTCAGGTATCATTAATGAATTTTGGCGTAAGTATACAACACACCAGCTGTAAGTTTAAAAATTGGTAAGTTTTGTTATCAAATGCTGGTTTTAGTGATCTGTCGAAAACATCGGCCGTCTATGACACGCCCCTGCGACTTTGCCACATTGTAGGCTCCGGCCTGTGTAGAGCCGGCCTTGAAGTGAACTAACCAACATGTCGTCGGAAATGCAGTGAGCTTCTATTTCGACCGAGCTATGGTACATTCGCCTCCTCCCATCCCTTCCCTGCCGTGTTCAGCGACTGATTGAATCCAACATCTTTCCAAGCCTAATGTCGTGCACCAACGAATAATTTACGGCACAATTCATTTATCACATATTAACATAATACGCGCTAAATATGCTGAGTAAATGTGCGTAAATTATTCATCAATGTGCGAAATGTGACTTCGAAAGAAGTTGACCTATTAAATTAGGAGAAAAAAGGTCTCAGAAGACACTTCCAAACTTAATGTTTTTGCTGTTGCCACTAAGCATTAAAGCTTTTATATTCATGTAATAAATGAATAAGTAGATCTTTAAGAAACAATTGCAACTCTGACAGAGTGAGATTACTCAAGATGCTGTCGAGGTTATACATAACACCTGTACTTCCTTTCCCTGAAGTGTGAATTCCTAAGCTTGTTACTGTGGTAATTACAAGAAAACCTGACACTAAATCAATGCATTCTACAGGTACTGGAAAACAGGAAAGGATATCACAAGGTCATGAGTAATGCAATTTCTTTGTACACAGAATAATGTTGAAAAATTCCCTGGAAGGAAAGTGTCAAAAAGAAAAAACAACAAAAAACGAAAAACATTATTAAAGAAATGTATATATAAATTTAAGTGAAGATACAAACAACTATGTACAAAAAAATAGCACTATCTCTTTAAATAGAAAACAAAGAAGCTCTGTTAATAGCTTATATTTACTAAGAATTTCAAAAGCTCTATAGTACATACATCATTTTAAGCACAAGTTTACATAAGAATATTCAAAGAAAACCTGAAATTTGTGATTGATTCATGATATTAGTAAAACCTCACAAATTAGTACATGAAGCAAAGACATACATTGAATAAAAGACACTATTTTAAATACTTCTAATCACTTAGGTTGGATTATCATTCACACATGCAGTATAAATGATTATGATTTCAATGAAAAATACAGTTCAATGAATATAAGAAGAATATTAAGTACATAAAAACTGTATTATTCATTTAAAATTGTCCTAAGCTTAACTTTGTCTTTGAAACACAGGAATATTACAGCCTTAAATTTGTAAATGCTTTAATGACATGTATAAGCATAGTAATAAATGCTGAAAAAGAAAATAAGCAGTTTCAAAAATAAATGTTAATGCAAAGTGCATTTTCCAACAGGACAAAATTTCATGTAATTATCTGACTGTGAAGTATGATTTGGTTGGTACAGCAACTGTTTTGGTAAATGGCTTACTTTAACTTGGTAAGACTTTAAGCTATATAAGTACTAAGATGGCAATTGGTGCTCTCTGCATAGTGTAAACCTCTCAGGCTATGACATATACAGCTGAATGTGTGTCACATAAGTAAATAAATGAAAGGGTACACTCAGAACTATTACTGCTGTTTGTGGCCTTAATTATGCTGTGAAAGTGCTGGAACTGTCTGAGTCGTTAATAGGTCTAATTAAAATGCTTACACATCTAAGCATTATTTCTTTTGACAGTCCATAATTCCTTACTGTTCAATGGAATGAAACAATAAGTGCATTATATAGGTGTGGCTATATCTACTTTTCAAAATTATGTGGCTTTGCATCACTGCATGTAACGCATGTTGGCTGTTAAGCTCAAATACCCAGAGTTTGCCCAAGTAGTTCTGCAATGTATTTGGGATGCTACCAACACTGTAGATGCTGAAAGATATTTCAGTAAATATAATTTGACTGTAAGTGACAGGAGGACTCAAATGACAGAACAGAATGTTGAAATATGTTCAGTGCCTTCATTCAACAGCATTACTGAATCATAAACTAGGCTAATTTAGTGCATTTTCTTTTTATTGTGTTCTACATCAGTATGGATTTATCTTTTTTGAGTTATGGAATGTGCTTTAGTCTGTGTCAGATTGTTCTATATTTCTGTGTATTGCTTTAACCTATATTAATGTGAAATAAATTGACACTTTATGTACTTTTAACTCACCGTCGTTAATAACCCTCCATTAATGTGTTTTAAATTTTTCAAATTATGAACAAAGAAATTCTACAGAAACCAAAGAGAATTGAATTCTGTACAAATCCATAGCCACAGTTTTGGTATATCTGAAAATTCACATACTTGGGTTAGAATGACACAGCGAAGCATGTAATACACAGGGCAAACAGTACATCATTATCAAAAACAGATGCTGCCACCAAACATTGCAAATACATCCTTATAAACAATTCACATATTTTAGATATATTTTAGACTTAATCCAGGATGGGTACTGTGGCTGAAATGCACAAATGTTTAATCTAAAATGTAGTCTGAGATGGAAGAATTTTTTTTGATAAGCTTCGTGTATAAGTTTGTTGTACACATGTTAGTACAAACAGCATGAGAATTAAAAATATGTAACAACATGCAAAGAAATATTTCTATAAAGCTAATAAGCAATTGTTTAAGTATTTCTGTCTTTGATGACAGCTAATTATATGGACTAAATTAACCCCACCTCCAGAACAAAGCTTAAATATTGAAGAAATCACTTAATAATATTAATGGTGTTTAATTTAGGCTTACTGTTGTTTTATATTAACTCATGGAAATCAAATGAAAATTACAAAATAGATGTAATTTAGGAAAGCTAGTTTTGCAGTATTTTAAACTGGAAACTACTTACCTTACATGGACTGTTATATATGACTCAAATATTTTAAATTTAAAACTTCTGACACAAAGCCAACGAATATATCCAATCAACTGCCTAAAATAACTTCAATTTTCCTGAAAATTTAGAACATACTGGTCACAACACTCCTCAAAGTTTTTTGTTAATTTTCCACTGATATTAAAATGAAACTCAAACTTTAAGAAATATCTGATAAACCACAATAAATTGCTGTATAGGTGAGAAAGAAAGCTTTGTTCTATGTTAATAATGTTCCTGAAGTTCACTGCACATCACCAAAACAATAAACACAAAATGTCTAATCATGTTGCACTTTTGATTTCTGCCATCGTATTCCTGGTAGCCTGAGATGATGAGGTAGCTAAAAAAAAGCAGAAAAACATTGTTTTTGCATTAATAATTAAGTAACAATGTTAATGAAACTAATGCTTTTTCATGTAAAACATCCTTAATACATTATAAAGTGCTACATAATCCAAAGAATTTAATTACAAATGAAAGTGTATGAAGGTACAATTCAGGTTAAGTTATGATATTAATTTTCGATATTTAGCTATATGCTAACATCCTACTTACCGATAAGTCTTTGTGAAAGTCCCTTCCCTTCCTTCTTGCTGCTCATATACCATCGCAGGCCTTACAAATCTTGCGAATTTTACAAATCGATGACCAGTTTTCACGTTTAATTTGCCTTAGCTTAGATACCAGAGGTCCAGAGGTAGTCCTAGTCGGACGGGGCTATTTTTCTTTTTCCCCATCCGGGTGTCTTCTGCCGCAGTACCTAGCCGCTGTGCGGCTTTTTTTTTTTTTTTTTTTTTTTTTTTAACTGGTTGCCCTTGAGTGTTCTCAGAAGGCAACAGCTAGGCGAGTTTGCTACGTTCTCCTGTAGGGGGAGGATCTGTTTAGAGCTTTTGCCCTGTTTTGAGCACGAGTGGCCTAATGCTTGAGCCATCAGTCGTTATGGAAAGTTGGAGATGTTTGTAGTTTTCCTTGGGTTAACCAAGGGGCCCCAAGACGTCTCTTGGGAGTTTATAAGATGGCAAGCGTCTTTGTTCCCTCTGGTCATATCTGCCCAGTGAGTTCACCAAAGGGTTGCCATGGGTTTGAATTTTGTCGTACATTGAACGTGCCCTCTCTGCAACCGGTTGGCTCTGGTTTTCGCCAGGAGAATCGCAGAGCTCCTCTCCGGGTTAATTGCCATTCGCATTTTGTGCTCCATTCGCCAATGGCCCGGAGCTGGGTTTGGATCTGCCGAAAGCTATACCTAGGGTTTTTGTTGACTGCGAAGATCATAAGATCGTCCGCGTACTGACAGGTGTGGGTGTTGTGGTGCGTGGGTATGTCAGCCATGTAAGCTGCAAAGAGTGCCGGCGACAGCACGCTGCCATCCGGCACTCCAGCGTCAATGGGCCGCTGGATAGACAGCTTCCCCTCCATCTTTACTCGGAAGCTTCGGTTTCCGAGGAAACCGGCCACCAAGGAAATGTATGGACGGGGAATTTCATGCTCCAGGAGTTTGTAAATAAGCCCTTCGTGCCAGGTAGTGGCGAATGCCTTCTCCACGTCTAGCAACACTGCTACCGTTTTAGACCTTTCCTGGAATCCCAGGGAGGCCTTCTCGGCAACCCGCAGTAGTTGCTCGGTCGTGGAATGGCCAGAATGGAAGCCAAACTGATGTTCCGGGATTAAGCCCCTTTCCTCTAAGTGAGGGAGGAGCCGGAAGAGGAGCAGTTTTTCGAAGACCTTCGATAAAACTGGGAGAAGGCTGATGGAGCGGTAACTGGAAGGGAAGACCGGATTTTTCCCCGGTTTTAAGACACACCACTCGCGCCTCCTTCCAAACAGCTGGAAAGTGGCGCATGTATAGGCATGCATTATAAATCCGGGTTAAGTGAATCACGGCTCTGCGTGGAAGGTGCTTGAGCATTTCCGCTGTCACACGGTCCTGCCCAGGGGCTTTGTTGTTTCTTAGAGAGTTAAGCGTGGTCGCTAACTCTCTAGGGGTAATAACGGGGATGTGGAACTCCTCGTGGTCAGGGGGCGGTGCTTCTAGGAAGTCCTCCACCACCTGTTCTACGAGGTCAGCATGGTCATCGTCCATTGGCTCTACCCTGGGTTGGAATTGAGCCTCCAGATATCTGCTATCTGCCTTTTCTTTCGACTCGTAGACGAGTCGACCTCTAGGGCTATGTAGGGGGTGCTGGTGTACGGTTCTGTCTTTCCGCAGGCTACGGACTATTCGCCACGGTTTTCTCTCCTGGAGATTCGTTTTCCTTAACATTTTTTCCCAGACCTCTTTGCGGTGTGCTCTTAGGAGCCGTCTTACCAGGGACTTGAACCTCTGGTGTACTTCTCCTATCCTGGGATGGCGAAATCTCTGCCACAGCTTTCCCACAGCATTTTTAGCCCTGATTAGCTGCTTAATGGATCCTAGAATATCGGTAGGGTTTGGTGTGTCTATTGGGATGCGGTGTGTGTGTGTGTGTGTGTGTGTGTGTGTGTGTGTGTGTGTGTGCACGGACCGCATTTAGGATGAATGTGGAGAACTCCTTGGCTGTCGCCTCGAGTGACTCCACGAAGTCGATCCGGGGACTGACTTCCACGGAGTTTTGGATGGTGGTGATAGCGGCATCCCAGTCGACTTCGTCCACCCAGTCTACCGTTGCCATAGCTGCGACGGTAACGTCTGAATTGATCACAACTGGGTTGTGGTCCGAATCCAGAGCGTTTACCACCGTGATGTCCAGATGAAATGGTATGTTTTTAGTGATAGCGAAGTCTATGACGTCCGCTCTACCACGAGGCAGAAAGTGCGTTGGACCTCGCGGGCCATGCGCATGAAGGGTGGGGTCTCCGCAGATGAAGCGGTAGATGTTCCTTCCCCTTTCATTCTGGATGCGGCTGTTCCATCCTGGGTGTTTGGCATTGAAGTCGCCGGCTATGCACACTCTGTGATCGAGGTTCAGGAGAGCCCTGTAATCCGCTTCATGGAAGGGATGATTGGGCGGGTCGTACACTGCTACAAGCACTAAGTCTGAACCGCCTAAGGAAAGCCTTATGGCGGTCGCCTCCAAGTGTTGTAGCGGAGGAGTTGTGACAGGAATATGGGTGACATGGTTTTTGATAAGGATGGCTGTACCACCGCCCCGCCGACCGGCTCGATCGGATCAGTGGACGGCGTAACTTGGCAGATTAAACTGTACACCAGCATGCAGGTGCGTTTCGCATAGCATGAGGAGGTCAATCCCTTGGTCATTTACAAATTCCAAGATGCCCGGTTTCTGTTCCCGGACTCCATTTGCGTTCCAGAACGCGGCTCTCAATGAGCGTTGAGTTCTGCTCGCCGCCATTTATGAGCTGGAGTCAGGGAAGAGAAGCCGTGCAGTCTGTTGCATAATGCTGTGCTTTTGCATAGCAGGGATTCTAGGATTTGTCAGTTGCTCCCTGCAGCGCCTCAGTATTGGGAGGGAGCGTTGGATCAGTTCGGCAAACCAGACAGAAAGCTTTTGGAATTCCGCCAGGTCCTTGTTGGAGATGCCAGTGTCCCACACTGGCACTGAATCTGAAGCGGTGAGGTTTGGTTCCTCACTTGTTGCAGCCACAGGGCTGGAGCTGGTGCAGGAGGGGGAGCAGTGGCGGCAGGACCGCTCTGACTCCCCGTGGAGGTTGGGGCAGGCTGCCCGGCAGTTGGTGCCGCAGTTGCCGGCGGGCTTTCCCGCCGGGCTGCGGTGGCCTTCTTCTGTCGAGGAGGCCGCTGTGGTAGAGCTACAGATGCAGCCGGTGCTTGGGTGGCGGCTGCCCTGGAGCCTACCACCTGGTTTGCTACCGGAGTCTGACCTGCCTCGGCCTGCTGGAGCACCTGTTTGTGCTTCCGCAGTACCTGGGCAAAACTGACTGCAGGCCGAACTTGTGCTGGCTCCCTGTTGGGGATCCTGCCCTGTCTGGCCTGCACTATCCGCAGTCTTGCGGAACAACCACCGTAGATGCCTATATGGGCTTCTCGGCAGTTGGCATACTTCTTGTCCTCTCGGTGGTTAGGGCATTCCTTAACGTGGTGGTCCCCGGCACAGCGAATGCACGCTGGCCGTCGGTCGCACGCATGGCTAGAGTGGTGGAAGCCCAAGCACCTGAAGCATTGGTCTGGCCCCTCTCTGCCATGGTACGGCTCCACCTTTATCCTGGTGTTATAAAGGTGGAACACCTCGTCGATCTTAGGGAGACCCTCTCCCTGCTTTTCCACTATTACGAGGAATAGTGACATGGGGGCCTTTACAGCCTCCTTGCCCTCCTCGCGGATGGAACTGGTTAGTTGGACCACGGTACGCGGCACAATGCCGTGTTCTTCCGCCAGGCCCGCCTTGATATCCTCCGGGTCGGTGTCTGAGTCAAGACCCCGGATAACTCTGCGCACCAGGTTCGGTCGCTGCAGCGAGAACGTATGGAACTCAATCCCCGCCCCGCGCAACACCTCCCTGGTGGCTTCATGGGCCTCCGGGGTCGTTGTCTTGATCACCACCCGGTTTGGGAATCGGGTGGCCTGGAGCTTCGCCCTCAGTTCCCTCATCACCATTATGTGGTTGAGAAAGAGGTCGGACACAATTGGCGGGATTCTGGCCGCCTTTTGTGTGCAGGTGCTCCTGGCATCCGCGGGCGCTGCAGGGGTGCTGGGGGCAGCACCCTCCGGTTTCGAACCGGAGGGCCTTTTACGCCTTCCCTGCACTGCAGTAAACCCTTCGGTATCATCCGTGTCGCTCTCAGGTAAGGGAGCAGAGATACCCTAGAGAGGGGTGGCTGGAAGTGGTGAATTCCCTGGTAGGGTGACCGGGGAGATGGGAACAACAGTTCCCTGCTTTAGAAGGCGAGAGGCCTTCTTCTGCAGTTTCTTTTTCTTCAGTTGCGCCTTGCCTTTTGCCTTCACGAGGTTCACTCGCGGGCCAGTTGAGGATTGGGAGGGTTGGTTGGTTTTTGCTTGACTCGCTTCGTCAGGCCTTACCTGGCGGCTGGTACTCGGCATTTTTGTATTAGTATTTGCAGGTGCCATTCGGCACCCCACAGAGGGTCGGGCGCCTTGCGACGCGCCTGATGGGGCGGACCCCGGGTCCCAACCTAAGTCAGACCCTTGGCTGTGACCTTGTGGGCCTGCAGTTTTGTGGTCAGTCGGTCGGCCAGTCCCGAGTACTTGCTGACTCTGGTTCTGGCTGGATCGGCTTGTGCTGGCGGTGTAGCTCTACGAGCTATCTCGAGGAGGTCTGCCAGGAAAGGGTTGGCTAGGCTGCTGCTGCTTGCCAGTGCAGAAGAAGGCACTGCTCACTGGAAGAAAGCAGGCGCTGCTGCGGCTGAAGAAGAAGGCTCTGTTGCGCAGGGAGATGAAGGCGCTGCTGCGCCAGGCTGCGGGTGCTCTGATTGGTCTACGGTGCTCCTCCACCGAAGTCCAGACGACGAATGAGTTAGTCGGCTTAGATACCGTTAACACCGACAGATTTTAAAGTTGATGTGCAGCGCTCAATCTGTCGCACGACATTTTCGAGAAGCTTAATGCGGATTCAGAGTCTGTATCCCAGTGATTAAACTCTTCCTAAATTTTCTCACACCAGCGGTGCACACAAGCGTTGCACCCGAGTAGGCTACCATGAGGAGCTATGGTTACCTCCCTTCTTTTCATCCACCTAAATTTAAATCACCACCCTGGGAAACGCCTCATATCTTCTCATTAAGTGGTTAAGTCCGTGTAGGACAGGTACACGAATGACACACGTCGTGCTGACCCTCAGTCAGCCGCCAGCTGCTTGAATGAATGAATGAATGAATGAATTATATACTCATTCCCATTCCCTTTTTGAGGTAGTAATTTTTGGAAATAGCTACGCCATTTCTAAATATAGTATACATAAGTGCATAAAAAGCCAAATTAAAGTAATTTGTTATGATGAAACTTCATAAATGAGATGTCAAAATAACACTGTTGTCGTGCGATATCTCTTTATCATCCCTTGTTTTGTTACTAATGAAATTAAATGGTGCTTTATAAATATTAGCAGCAAAAGTATCATTTCGCCTCTATGCTTTTCAGAGACGCTTTGCTTCTATTTAATCTATGATGAACTGTTTCTTGTTTTACTACACTGCCATCTAGTGGCTGAGCAGAAAACGTGAAGCTGCAATTAAAATCACAGTCATCCAGTTCTAAGTCGACTAAGGACTATCTTGAATCGTCACAATACTGTCAGACCGGAGCAATTCGGCTTTCGCTCTCAGCATTCCATTCAACACCAAGTACTTCGTCTGGTCGATGAAGTTTACACAGCCTTTAACAGGAAGCAGTTCGTTTCAGCGCTACTCCTAGATATCACCAGATCATTCGACAGCGTATGGCACGAAGGCTTACTCTCCCGTCTCATCACCTACCAAACCCCTTCCTACTTAATACATCTCATTCACTCCTACCTCACTGGCAGAACCTTTGCTGTCTCTCACGAGAGAATCTTATCCTCATCCCATCCCATTAGAGCTTGCATTCCCCAAGGTAGTGTCCTGGCACCCACTCTCTTCCTTCTATACATCAACACCTTACCATCCCTGCCACGCTGCTCGATGTATCTCTTTGCTGACGATACAGCTGTCACCTCCACAACATCAGAGCTCAACCTGTGTACTCGCAGGATTCAACAATATGCTGACTTCCTTACCACCTGGTTCGAACGTTGGCGCCTTCGCGTCCACGCACAGAAGAGCCAGGCCATCACCTTCTCTCGAAGACGAATAGCGGATCTTTCACCAATTCGTCTAGCTGGTGAGGACGTCCATTGGAAAACTTACGTTAAGTATCTTGGTGTTCTACTCGACAAAAAATTGACGTGGAGAGACCACATTCCATATGTGGCTAATAAAGTTACCAAAAGAATAGGTATGCTATACTCTCTCTATAACCGACGATCAGTCATGTCTCTGCCTACAAAACTGCTAATGTATAAGCAAGTACTCTGACCAGCCATCACATTCGCCAGTGAAATATGGGGAGTAGCAGCCAAGTCTCACCTACACCGCCTTGAAATTCTACAATCCCGATTCCTACGCATTGCCAAAGACTCCCATTGGTACATCCCCAATCTAGTTATCCGACGTGACCTACGTATCCCCACAATAACAGACTACATCCATACCCTTTCACGTTCCTTCTATCAAAATCTCTCCCACAACTTCAACTCCCTCATCCGCGGTCTAGGTGAGTGCGACATCGATCCTGGAGAGCGCTACAAACGCCCAAGGCTGCTTCTAGGCACATAAAATAACACGTCAGATGGCTTATATGCAACTCCAACCTCATCTCCTGCCGCATGTTATCCTTCCTTACAAAACACTTCACTGCCAGTAGAGGGCCTAGCCCTGATCTGGCTTGAGACCGAAGGTCTGACATTCAGATCTTCAATGCCCAGTCGTGTGTGTGTGGTGTATCCCAGTTAGCACCCCCTGGACCAATCCAATGTACAGAAAATAAGGTATGATATTTATTTGTTTTTTTTTTTTTGTCTCTGAAAGTATATTATTCATTGTTTAACTGCAAGAATTTGAATTTCTTTCTTTTATCAAAATTAAGGAAGAAGAAATGAACTATGTATGTAAGATTTGAAGCTTTCGCGGCGAGTGTTATGGATTATGGCTTCACGGGTGATCAGCCGCGTCAAATTGATGAAGATCGAATGCAAAGTATTCGATCTTCATCAATTTGACGGTGCCAGTTCCCGATGAAGGCCATAGAGTTCACAATGACCGAAAGCTCGATCTTCATCAATTTGATTCGGCTGATCACCCGTGAAGCCATAATCCCTGTACTATGCATATTAAAATGCATTAATCTCTCTTAGATTAATGAAAATTATTACTTGGATCTTCCCCTGCTTTGAAAGTCACCACTGGCCACTGCTAGGCCATACAAAGAAAATGAGATTTCAAAGCAATCACATGGCAGGCAACCTTAAACGATTTGACCACCCCTTGAAATCTACTGTATTCCCTATTTCCCTTGCAACTACAAGAAAGTAGAAATGCGATGAGTTCTGCAAACGTTTATCTCATTAACGTGAAGTAGATAGTGAAATAAGCGTTTGCAGGAATAGTTTACACAAGAGTAGAGAGCCCGCCTCGGTAGCGTGGTGGTAGTGTGTCTGCCTCACGTTCAAGAGGTCCCGAGTTCGAATCTCTGTCAGGGTGAGTTACCTGGATAAGGTTTTTCCGGGGTTTTCCCTTATCCTGAAAGACGAATGTCGGGTAACTCTAAGCTCTATGGACCCTGGGCTTATTTGAGCATCATTTCACCCATTCCATTCATCGTCCGATATATATAAAAAGAAACAAGAGTAGAGAAAGCAGCATCCCAAAAATTATTGATCTTAAATTGTGCGCTAAGATGAACGAGAATACTCAACTCAAATCAATTAGCAACAGTTACTAATCATAACGTTCATGTATCAACGATATGGGTTGTTATATTTATGCTTGTTTTAAAACGAAGTTTCCGGATGATAAAGTACGTAAAAGGAACTTATTGAATGGTGTGTTCAATATGTATTTGTCAATGTACCGGAAGCTCTTCAGTACACGTCAGGTTTTCGAAGTGTGTGTGAGAAATTGAGGGATGCAGTCAAATTTAAGTGTGCGAGTTAAATTAACATTAAAAAATGGTTCGGCGTAGTGTTTTCACAGTTTTAAAATGAAGTGTGGTATATCGCGTGTTTACTCGATATTATTATTTGTGTCATTTCTGTCAAGGTATATATGTTACTAGATATCCATTTCTTCAATATACAGTACATGCATGCATATTAAAATATAACTTAAAAGCTACTTAGATCGAAGTGCTGGGTTATTAATATTTTATTTTGAATTATTTCAGCTGTCTGCTGTTTATTTTGGTTGCATCGGAAATTATTAAAGGGGATCCTCTATCATCACATTACAGAAATTTTTCATCAGTCAATGGAGTGGCAGAATCAGCACACACTGGTGATGCAAAAACACAGCACATTGAAGAGGAAGAGCCCTTGATGTACCCTAAACTTGCAGCAGTCGATAAAAATATAATACAAAGTGATGACATTATTCAGTCGCACCAGGTAAGTTTTAGGTTATATTTGCTAATGACATTGTTCAGTCACACCAGGTAAAGTTTAGGTTATATTTACTAATGACATTGTTCAGTGGCACTAGGTAAGGTGTAGTTTGTGTTTGCTAATTCCAACTTAAATACTTTAAATACCTCATTTAAAATTAGAAGATTATATGAAAAAGCTGTTTCTTTTTCTTTCTTTTTTTTTATTTTATTTTTTTTTTTTTTTTTTTTTTTTTTTGGGTAGCTAACACTTACTGGTCTTTAATGAAGTTCAATTATTTTATACGTTAAGATTCAATTTTATTTTTATACTATTTGCTCTGCCAAACATTGTATTGGGTATTTAATCTTTAGAAATCAGTGGCATTAATGACCTTGCAGTTGAATGCCCTTAACACAACTCAACTTTGGAAATCAGTGCAGTGATACTTCCCTGCATATTTCTAATATATTTTTCAGCTTATTTTGATATTTTGATATTATTATGTCGTGTAATGATACTTCTTAAAATAGATTTATGCTTTCTGAAAATTATGATCAATAAATAGTACTCTTTATTGCTTATTCAGTACTGAGATATTTTTTCAGTTCTTTAAGGCGTTTATGTTATTGATAATTTATGCAAGTTTTAAGTAAATGAAATTATCCTTACTGTTGGCATTTATAGCCAACAATCTGCTCTTTAAACCCCTTGCATTGTTAACTCAATATCACTCATTCATTATTGGGCATTGTTGCAAACGTTTGTGTACTATAAATAGGGCACTAGGACTTGGTGATAACATTTCAGCTGTTACTGTTGATGCATGTTCCAACTTGAAAAGCTGTCACTGCACATTCATTTCCTTCTTAGGAGTGCTAATTAGTATATCAAGTGATGTGTTAAACCATTCAGTACATTATTGTTGGGTGTAATACATGTACTGGAAGTATTTATTTACTGAGGCAAATAATGATTTTATAATCTAGTGAAGGAACTTACACTGTAAAATAGCCAAGACACCAAATGTATTATCTAAAGAGCGTTAGTAGTTTGCTTGCAATTCCAGAGGTGCAACTCTATGAATGCATTGTTGGCATTTATAGCCAACAATCTGCTCTTTAAATCCCTTGCATTGTTAACTCAATATCACTCATTCATTATTGGGCATTGTTGCAAACGTTTGTGTACTATAAATAGGACACTAGGACTTGGTGATAACATTTCAGCTGTTACTGTTGATGCATGTTCCAACTTGAAAAGCTGTCACTGCAGATTCATTTCCTTTTTAGGAGTGCTAATTAGTGTATCAAGTGATGTGTTAAACCATTCAGTACATTATTGTTGCGTGTAATACACATACTGGAAGTATTTATTTACTGAGGTAAATAATGATTTTATAATCTAGTGAAGGAACTTACACTGTAAAATAGCCAACACACCAAATGTATTATCTAAAGAGCGTTAGTAGTTTGCTTGCAATTCCAGAGGTGCAACTCTGTGCATGCAGAGATTTTTGATGATTTGTCTTTGTGTAAGGGGATTTATAGCATCATATATAGAATTACTTATTATTTATAAAATGTTTCGTTGAAATAAATAATGCATAGAGAGCTGGACATCTCTTTTTTCCCTAGTTGGTGCAAAGGTTTCTAATATAATTTTGTTTCATTTGGGAAGCCATAGCTTTCAGAAGAGTACGTTCCCTCACTGTAGAGGAAATAGAAGAAATAGTAAACAGTGAGTCATTCCATGAAGCGATGTCAGATGATCAGGACTTTCTTGATGCCCCTGTATGTCCTCCTGAAGTAGATTATTTGACTGATGAAGAAGACAGTCCAGATGATGCTGTTTGAATAGTAGAGGACTATTGAGTTGGATTATGCAGAATCAGATAAGAGCAGAGAAACTGAACATGAAATTGCGCTGCTAAGCGCATCTCAGTTTTCTAGAAGTAAGTCTAAGAAGAAGCGTCTTATTGATGACAAAAGCAACTGGGCAAAGACGACTCCAATTTATACAAAGGTGTCTCAATCGAATGGGAATGACATCAGTGTAAAGAGAGAAGAAATGAAGAAACAACTTTCTTCCTTGACTCCGAAGGAGATGTTTGAAGAATGAATAAGCAAAGGCATATATGAGTTCATAGTAAAAGAAACTGTAAGATATGCAGTGAAGTAAAAAATGTGCATGATTTTGTCCTGACAGTTGAAGTGAAGGTGTTTATCTGATTTCTGCTTTTTGCTGGCCACCACACTCTCTGTTCAGAGGAACGATACTGGTCTGATGATGATGTTGGCACACCAATTATAAAGAAATCTATGTCAACGAACAAGTATCAGAAGTCAAAAAGCTTGATTCATTTCCAAGATAAAGACTTAGGCAATTAAATCAAGCACGGCCGTGAATTCAAGATTATACCTGTGCTGAAAATATCACAAGAAATAAAATGTACAACATCAAAGGCAGCATATACAATATAAAGATACTGTTAGATCCCAGTGTCCTAGTTAGAGGACGGCCATTATTTCAAGATGTATGAATATTGTTATGCTATTTTCATATTTATTGTTATTCATGGAGTACAGACATAAAAATAAGCATTAAAAGCTTCAGTTTTCAAAAATAAATAAAATGGGATTTAATGGGCTAAGCTTAAAATTAAAAAGTAATGAGCATAGGTTTTAAAGTTCATTAAAACCACTTGGCTCTTTGATTTCTAGATTTATCCAAGTCACTTAAGGCTAGTTTGTACCTATATGAGCTCACATTACTGTAAAGGAAAATAGGCATAAGTTCATGTGTTAAATTTGCTCCACATTGCTCCTTCCACCAGCCTATTATTAAATACAATTTGTGGAGCATGACATTCTCAGATATTATGTTATTGGTTGTGCACTTACATAGTTTGTATAAAAATGTCATTTATATGAACATTTTGCAATTATCTGTATATAAGGAAAGGCACTAACAAGATGCAAGTGCATTAATAAGACTGAATAGGTTGTTTGTGACACTGTAATTATTTATAGTTGCTTTTAGAAGCATATTTTAAAGCCTATTGTTCAGCAAGTAAAACTTTTTTGTTTTCTAATAAGCACAAAGCTGCTGGTTATTTAAAATGGTTGGGTATGATCTAGGGGGACTAGGGCAATTTTTTTATTTTTACTTTCTCTAGCACCCTTTTATTGGGGATAGAATAATTATTGTATTCCATCCAAAAATCAATATTGAGATTTCATTTAAAATTTTATGAGGTTGAATTCATTCCGCTAACTTTTTAGAAGGTCTCAGAGAGAGGTAAATTAATCTTGAAAATCATATTAGCAATTGAATTTTTGTTACATTCATAAGCTTCCAATGAGGAGTTCTGGGATGATACACAAGAAAATAACTTAACAAATCATAAATTTTAAGGGATTCGATTAATGACACTAAACAACACTTACTTTTAAATTTTTCCGGAACATGTTTCAGAGACTTTGCCTCCATCCTCAATCAGCCATCGACTAGTTCTCATTGGTGTAGTTGACGATATTTTGTCATAGGTCTCCTCTGGTGGCGGTTCAAGGAACTTGCTGAACAAATCTTTCTGGCAGATGTTGAAATTGAATACTTTGTTCCTATTTTTTGAAATGAAGATTTGTTCCAATGTGGATATTTCTTGTTTTCCTGAGGTATGTTTTAGTAGTTTTGGTTCTGGATTTATGTTGTGGTTTTTTCCCCCCCGAAAATGCGTGGCAACTGCTGATTTTTCTAATTGTTTATATATATATATATATATATATATATATATATATATATATATATATATATTTGGGGAAAAAAACACAACTTAAATCCAGAACCATAACTACTAAAACATACAGCAAGAAAACAAGAACTATCCACATGGGAACAAATCTTCATTTCAAAAAATAGGAACAAAGTATTCAATTTTGACATCCCCCAGAAAGATTTGTTCAGCAAGTTCCTTGAACCGCCACCAGAGGAGACCTATGACAAAATTCGTCAACTACACCAATGAGAACCAGTCGATGGCTGATTGAGGATGGAGGCAAAGTCTCTGAAACATGTTCCAGAAAAATTTAAAAGTAAGTGTTGTTTAGTGTCATTAATTGACTCCCTTTAAATTTAATTTATTATAACAACACTGTTTTCAACACTTCCAAGAAAGGAATTTACAAATCATATTACTACTTTTTTCTTTTTCCCACAGAAAACCATCACCAGTCATTTAGATTAGAAATACCATGCAGGGAACATGTGGTAAATTGAAAAGTGTTGTTCTTATTCCATAAAGTTCAGAACTCAGGGATTTAAGGGTTTTCAAATTCATATTCATTTTCAATTCTGTTGAACACCAATACCAGAGGATGCTTTTGAGGGCTTGATTGCGAACATCATAGATTTTCAAACTTCCAGCAGTCCGGAGTTTCTTTCAAACGTAATCACTGCTGATGAAACTTGGCTACTTTATTTTGATCCTGAGAGCAAACAGCAAAGCTCAGTGTGGAAATCTCCTTCATCACCAACCCCCAAAAAAGCAAAATTAGTTGCTTCTGCTGGGAAAGTTATGGTCATCTCATTCTTTGATATTCATGGAATGATTTATCAGCATGGTGTATCTGCACACACATCAGTAACTGGACAGTACTACAGGAATGTCCTGAAAACATTGCAAGTCCATATCAGGCGCATAATACCACATTTCCGTGAAGCAGGCTGGATGCTGCACCATGATAATGCACGGTCGCATATTGCCAATGTTGCTAAATACTTGCAAAAATCAATGTGAAGTGCATCCCTCACCCTCCCTATATTCCGGATTTAGCCACATGTGACTTTTTTCTATTCCGCAACTTGAAGAAATGCCTTCGAGGGAGGTATTATCCATCATCAGAAGCAGTGGTGAAGGCTGCAGAGGTGATTTTGAAGGATCTCTCAAAAAATTGTTTCCAGCATGTCTTTGAAGACTGATAAAAATGCTGGGACAAGTGCATTGCATTCAGGAGAGACTATTTTGAGATTGACCATCAAAATTATGAGGATGAGTAAAACTACGTTGTCAAAAAAAAAAAAATTTGTGATCATTCTTTATTGAACAGCCCTTGTGTGTTTTTCCATTTTCAGTTGCAGCTATCACACTGACCAGTTCAGATGGCTGTCAACAATGAACTGTATTTATTAATTTTTAAATGAGTCGTATTTATTACACATCTGCTTCACTTTCGTACCTATTTTGAGGACATGTTTCGCAAATCATCGTTTGCATCTTCAGCTCTTATGCGACTAAAGCTTGATCCAGTGGTGTGGGTAATTCTGGAGTTGCTGCTGCCATCTGTTGATTTAGTGATGAACTTAAGTGTGGGATTCTCTTCTGGCGGGATTTCAAAGTTCATTAGTTGGTTTTTATGTTTTTCTATGTATATTCTCTCCCATATGACGAGTTCACTATGTTTTTGTACGTATTTTAGTAATTCTGTGCTATCTTCAATTTCATGATTTTCAGACCAGAAATGAGCTGCTATTGCAGATTTATCAAAATTTTTGTATCTTAATTGCCTGAAGTGTTCTTTCTTTCTAGTGCCTATGTTTCTTTTTGTCCTCCCTATGTAAATTGTTTCACAGTCTTTACACTTAATCTTGTAAATGCCTGACTTTTCCTCTGGTTTTATCTTATCAGTATTATTACTGTGAAGTAGGTTTTTAATGTTGTAATTGTTTTTTTGGTGCCAATGTTATATTGTATTTCTTGAATATTTTTTGGAACTTTTTTGTGGCCCAGGGGTGGTAAGTAAATTTAGCAAATCTAATTTCTTGTTTTGTTGGCGTGAGAGCTGTGATCTGTTTTAATCTCTTTTGAAGTTCGAATGATTTTAGTTTTTTATCTACAAGGTTTTTTCCATATCCATTTTTAATTGCAGTTTTTAAGATTTGATGGTATTCGTTTTGATATTCTTGCTGGCTGAGGGGTAGATTTACTAATCTGTGTGTGAGACTGTTGATGGTTGCATGTTTGTGTGGGATTGGGTTGAAACTATTTGCTTTGATGTAATTATCTGTGTGTGTGTTGCTCTTCTATGGATACCAAATTCTAGTTTTTCATTGCTTTTTGTGATTTTAAGGTCCAAAAAAGGTAGAGTACAGTCCTCTTCAGTTTCCACTGTGAATTGTATGCTGGGTTCTTGCAGGTTGAGTAGTTTCAAAGCATCATCTATTTGTTTGTAGGGCACTATTGCAAAGATGTCGTCTACGTATGTGTACCATGTTTTAAAACTATGAGGGAAGGCTTTAGTTATATGCCTAAAATACATAAACCCAACATACCCATGAGACCCATTGTAAATAATATAAACACTCCTACTTACCTTCTGGCAAAATGGCTGTCCAAAAAATTTCAGTCCTTTCCACAATTCCATACTCTGAGCATAAAAAACTCTTTAGACCTGGTAGAAAAAATTCAAAATCTTAAACTAAAACCTCATGACACTTTAGTATCCTTTGATGTCTGCTCCCTCTTCCCTAGCATTCCATTAGACAAACTTTTGATTCAACTAAAAAAAATGGCTAAATTCTATAAACCTTGATGCCAATGCAATAGAAGAATATTTGGCAATGACTGAAATATGTATACATCAAAATTATTTTGTCTTCGATGGAAAATATTATAAACAAATTTCAGGACTAGCTATGGGAAGCCCGCTATCACCATTTTTGGCCAATCTATACATGAGCTTTTTTCGAAACACATATAACTAAAGCCTTCCCTCATATTTTTAAAACATGGTACAGATACGTAGACGACATCTTTGCAATAGTGCCCTACAAAAAAATAGATGATGCTTTGAAACTACTCAACCTGCAAGAACCCAGCATACAATTCACAGTGGAAACTGAAGAGGACTGTACTCTACCTGTTTTGGACCTTAAAATCACAAAAAGCAATGAAAAACTAGAATTTGGTGTCCATAGAAGAGCAACACACACACAGATAATTACATCAAAGCAAATAGTTTCAACCCAATCCCACACAAACATGCCACCATCAACAGTCTCACACACAGATTAGTAAATCTACCCCTCAGCCAGCAAGACTATCAAAACGATTACCATCAAATCTTAAAAACTGCAATTAAAAATGGATATGGAAAAAACCTTGTAGATAAAAAACTAAAATCATTCAAACTTCAAAAGAGATTAAAACAGATCACAGCTCTCACACCAATAAAACAAGAAATTAGATTTGCTAAATTTACTTACCACCCCTGGGCCACAAAAAAGTTCCAAAAAATATTCAAGAAATACAATATAACATTGGCACCAAAAAACAATTACAACATTAAAAACCTACTTCACAGTAATAATACTGATAAGATAAAACCAGAGGAAAAGTCAGGCATTTACAAGATTAAGTGTAAAGACTGTGAAACAATTTACATAGGGAGGACAAAAAGAAACATAGGCACTAGAAAGAAAGAACACTTCAGGCACTTAAGATACAAAAATATTGATAAATCTGCAATAGCAGCTCATTTCTGTTCTGAAAATCATGAAATTGAAGATAGCACAGAATTACTAAAATACGTACAAAAACATAATGAACTCGTCATATGGGAGAGAATATACATAGAAAAACATAAAAACCAACTAATGAACTTTGAAATCCTGCCACAAGAGAATCCCACATTTAAGTTCATCACTAAATCAACAGATGGCAGCAGCAACTCCAGAATTACCCACTCCACTGGATCAAGCTTTAGTCGCATAAGAGCCGAAGATGCAAACGATGATTTGCGAAACATGTCCTCAAAATAGGTACGAATGTGAAGCAGATGTGTAATAAATACGACTCATCTAAAAATTAATAATTATTTCGCTTCACTGTGGTGATCCAATACAGTTAAATCTCGATATAATGAACTGTATATTGTAGCACATTCAAATTTTCTGTACAATCTTTTGAATAATCAAGCTTACCACCCACAAAGTTGCAACAAAGAATTTCTTTGCCCTAATGAAATGTTACCAAACTTATCAAACGACCCTCATAATTTCTTTTGAATACCTTGCTTGTTTACTATGAGAGTGACACTGAAAATTTTTATAAAATCAAACAAGAACAAGAATTAGTTTTAAAGAATTTAAATTCTTTTTTTTTCCAAAATGTTAAACATTGATACATTTTTTCCATAAATGATAACAGTCCTTAAAGCAATGATGCTACTCTTCTGGAAGTACTTCAGAAACCAGTTTTGTGTCCAATCCACTGCTTCATCTGATGTACAAATGATTCTATTCATTCTACCTTTAATTTTTGGTATAAAACAAATCACAAGGTGCTAGGTCAGGTCTGTATGGTGGAGGGTGGAAAAGTGCATAGGCAGTTTCACTGTTTTGATATTTTATTGCTTATTTATTTCCATCCCCCCCCGTAAGTCATGGTGCTGAGCTTTGGGGCAACCACATACTCAGTTTGTTTTTCCATGTGCGGTGATGGATTGTCATAATGTAATTTTTTTTCCATTTGGTGGTTTTTCATGAACTTTTTAAAAACTTTGCGGTAAACAGACATCTGTGTACCAGTCGCCAGCAACAGTATATCTATCTTTTAATGCTCTAGTAGCAATATGGCCCATTTAGTAAGAAAAAAACAAGAGGTAACCATCTTCATATCAGCATTGTAAACTTGAACTTTTTAAGCATAGTTGGTATTTGAAAGACTCATTTAACCAATTGACTTTCCTTTTCAGGATCATAACAATAAATGCAAAATTCATCACCACTAATGATATTCCAACCAAATTTGAAATGCAGTCTTTGAGTTTTTCTGCACCAATCAATGTGGTACTTTTGGTCAGGATTAAGTTTATATGGAATCCATTGACAAAGTTTTCTGATGTCTAGCTGTTGATGTTTTGGATTTGACTTATACCAGTGCACTGTGTTACCTGATTTCATAATATGGCTATCAATCTTCAAACATTGCTTGAACAGCAACAATAATATCAGCAGTAACAGCGGTTCTTGAGCCTCTTTCAGGAAATTCATTACTTTTGGTATCTTTGTTGATTTATATGAGGCTTCTTTGCCAAATGCATTTCTAGGTCAAAGTTCACTTTGTTTAGCCATTAAGGATTATTTAAAATTGTAAAATATTATATAGAATAAAAAGAAGTATTTCAGAAAGTGGACTGCCATTGTTGCTAAAATTAGGCAAATGAGTCAACCTTGTATATACTTTTCTCCACTTACAAGTCTTTTGATGAAGACTAGTTTCTGGGAACCTCTTCCCTATCGTCAGTTGACTCGAGTCAACCACAGAACTGACGATAGGCAAGAGGTTCCCAGAAACTAGTCTTCATCAAAAGACTTGTAAGTGGAGAAAAGTATATACAAGGTTGACTTATTTGCCTAATTTTGTAAAATATTGTTGCTCAGATATGTTCTCCAGTCAAATTCATTTTTGGTTGAATATAAAATCTTTAAATGATGATAATTATCAAGAGCAAATAGAACAAACTGTAACACAATCAATTTACAGAGCCTTAGAAAATAGTCAACAGATAATAAATAAACTTCATTTGTTTTTAGAAATATGATATTCACATTTTTAGTGCCTCCCACATATTGAATAGTCTGATTTGTCCATGTAATATACATTGCTACCTCCTTCTGCTTGGTAAAATAAATAATTAAATTTGCCATGGGTTATTCATATGTTGCTGAAATTGGACCTGGTTTGTAAGTATTATATGGCCATAAAGTACCAAAATGAGTTATAGTATGCAATAACATATTTTGCTCACGCAGTTAATTTTACATTAACTTCACAAAATGCCAGTTTTTTTGGCAGTCATTGGCGATTTTAAAAATAAATTCCTTAAACTCCTTGTTGACACATACTTCTTCTGGTTCTATGTGCAGGCTCCAAACTCACCAAGTCAACATACACTGTTATTTAATATCAATTGATAACCACAGCAATACATGGGAGTGATTGTTATCTAGAGCTCCAGTAATTGAGAGTTAAAGATGCAAGCTTTTAAAAGCAAGTTGTGTGTCCGGGATTGTTTGATGTATGTTCATGACCATATCAAAATATTTGTTGTTGAGCTTCAAGTAAATATAAAAACATAATTTATTCACATAAAACATTTGAATGCTGGAGCTGAAACTGTTCCAGTCAATCTGGTTGGTTTGTTCTTTAGGCACTGTTCTTGGTCTCAAGGTTGCAGGTTCAAACCTGGCCCAGACCAGTAGTTTTTAAAAAGCAACAGCACCATGTCAGTAGATGTACTATTATGTAAAATAATTCCCATGGGATGAAATTCCAGCAGTGCTGATAGGATCCTGGCAATTAACATCATTGCTAACAAAAAAAAAATATATATATATATATATATATATATATATATATATATATATATATTTGTTCTGTATGTTCCCAAACTTAGCAACTCAATTGTAATGAGTTCAATTTTATTTAAAGAAGAAATTAAAGGTAAAACTTACATTTTTTTAAAAGTAATGATTAGAAATAAAAATGACTAGAGTAGCTACAAAATAAGAATGAAGATGGGTTCAGCCAATGCAGAGATCGTACTGTCTTGGCATTGCCATTTCAACAGCTAGCGGGCAACAGATATGACAGAAATGGAAGATATATCTATCTTTGTCTTACTGAATCCACTTAGCAAGTGATCTGAGATTGTACATACAGATGCTGACAGAGAATTTTGCTTAATATTTCAGCATGTGTGTAACAACATATATACAATGATTATAGCATGGTAGCATAATCTGAACTTTAAAACCTTGAAATGGAGAACGGTTTGCTTACATAGCTATTGTTCATATGCACACAAAACAAAATTACTCAAATTAGATACGTTCAATGAAAGAAGGTGTTAGCTACAGTGAAACAAAATGGTGATATATCAACAATTTGTGAATATAGTTTACTGCCTGAAATGGACTTTAAACCAATTCTTGTTTCATTAAAATACTTAATAAATACAGGAGATCTGAATATGTATTTATGAAGCATTTTTACACCATGAATCGTCTGTACTTCTAATGTTGTGCAATGTGCGCAGAAATTTTAGTCTTACAGCAACAATATTGCTTCTTTCAAGCAAAAATTTGCGACCATCATTGATTCTCCTATGTTTGAACTCAAGAAATTTCAGAATATTATGCATAGAAGATACAGAATCCATATATTCTATTTTCTTCCCCATTAAATAGGTCAACCTTTTGGCAGTTAGATATTCACCCTTGTCATAATGATCATAAATTGATCTACGTAAAACACACTTGAAAATTGTCTAAGTTGGTAGCACGTTTTTTAGCTGCTCGATGTTTCCATGGGGATTTAAATATGAAACCTCCTAATTTGGTGAACTGTTAGCCTTATTTAACAATGTTCGTCACAGTATAAGCACTCATGTAACAAGCTTGTGCCATTAAGTCACAACTCTGAGCGAAATTTGTACTTTCAAAAATGTCTTTAATTGACATCTGTTTGAAAAAGGAATACACATTAAGAAGAATATTTTTAGCCTGCTTATGTAAAATCTTAGGAGTTGTTTCGCAATTTACTACTAGGTGCACCAGTACTAGGCTTGCTAAGCGGTAGATTTACAAACTTTGAAAAGCATGTCTGTAGTCTTAAGAGATCACCACTTTATTGAATGCAAGGTACAAAATGCAACTGCAGCATAGCATGTGTGTGCTTTCTTCACTGACAGTTAATGATTCTTTTCTTTCGAGTCAGGTGCCTTATCTTTCCATAACTCCGAAACTAAATGTGCTAAAAATATGGTGTTTGGTCAGTCATCCTCAGAATAAATAGCTGTGTAACATGAGAAAACAAAATAATTCTGTAATTAGTATCTTTAGAGCGTGCAAAGAAATTAGCTGTATGGTTCGGCAAAGCAAGCCAGTATGCATGCTTAATTGTACAGTGTCGCATGCACAGCACTGGCTAGTCATGATAGACCAGCTGTGCCTAGTCCTGCCTTATGTTCATTCCTATTTTTTAGCTACCTTAATGTGGTAAATACAATAGTAGTACAGTAAATTACTTCTCATCATTAGTTACAAGTTATTTGCTGCTGCTGCAGATGATGATGATATGCAGGTTTATAGGAAAGTCCATGTGTGGCAATCTCAGTTTGCCAAAGTGACTGTATTATGGCAATGAAAATGACATTCTCAGGATTGAAGTTTTCCACCATTGAAAATTTCACAGCTGCAACTGGAAATCTAACCTTCATTAAGTTGTATACTAGCAAAGACTGCCAACTCTAAAATAAAAAAATAAAAAATAACTATGATTAGAAAAATTAAGTTCTACAGTTCTGTCAATAGATGTCATTTTATTTCTAGAAAGAAGAAGAGGTTGCAGAAATTCATTCTAGTTTTGAAGATGAAGTGCTTTCAAGTTCTTCAAATGGACCATCAAACTCGTACATTGGACCTCATGTAGCTGCATCAGGTGTCACTGTCACCAACAAGTAAGTGATAAGTTTTTATACTGCTGCTTATACTAGTGGTAGAGACCTCAAATACCAATTCCCTGCCTCGATAAACAAAGCTGCACAACAGATTACAATGTGAAACTGTTGTTATAGGCTTTAGAGAAATAATGCAGCTAATTGTAAACCTGATGGAGAAACTTCCTCCATTTCCAGCCTCTGGTCTCATCATTTATAGCTTAACATTGTTTTTTTGTTAACCGAGTTATACAATGTACTGGTTTACAGTTCATTATGTTTCTGAAATAATCGCTGTGAGCATAAGTAATTGCATAATTAGATATATACAAAAATAAAGCAAACAAAATCTACATTGTGGAATTTACTGTAGGGAGTATAATAACTTTTTCTAGTGTAAATTTCCTTCTTTTTTACACTCTTATTAATTGTTAGAAAATCACATTGCAACATTCTTTACCAGCTGTACTAAAGAAACTTGTTAAATAGAGTTTTGCAATTTTTTAAATAATACCTTATACACATTACTGTCCAGCTTTCGTAATGAAAAGTATTGGCAAGATGTAAAATATACTGGGCTTACTATATGAGATGATGCATTTCAAACCATATTTCCATGAAACGACAGTTGAGGTATATACTTTCATATAAAGTGTGCATTTATCTTTATTTTTTTAAAAGATAGCATGACTTATGTGACTTATTTTTTAAAAATTTGTTTATTTTCTGCTACATGCCACGTAATTATTGCACCTTAGTTTGCTGAAACTATTTTGACTTTACATATGATGTAGTACAAGTAAGTTAGCTGATTGCACTGATATTGTCAGCTGATTGAAGCTAATTTTTGTTACAATTATTGTTTATCTTAGTATTACATTGGAACTCATATTGTATAGTCCAGCAACGCAAAGAAGGTGGGACAAGGACAGCGAGTGTGTGTGGCTGCTACACAAGGAGCAGACACTTAAAAAAACATGTGCCCTATTCACTCAGTACACTAAAACCGAGAAGATTCGTTCACAAAAGTAGAAGCCATCAGAATGTTTTTGAATGGTCTGTAACTGTACTGACATGGGGTGTCACAAAGCTGTCCAGGGAGGGTGTGGGAACCTTCACCAAACCCCCTGCATCTCATCCGTCTGAGACTTTCTCTCCTGTGGAGGAGTATAGTGTAGTTGGTGTGAAGTTTGGTACTACAAGAAGAGGAGCCGGTGCAGGAAGAAAGTTTAAAGAAACTTGCAATGAACAGTTTGAATGAATTCTGGCACATTTTCTTCATTTGTCAATACATAGGTTTTGATGAACAGAAACTTAATTTTTCTTCTGAGGGGTTGCACATAAGCAGCAAAAGTAGGCAGTATGCTGGCCACATGCCATCTGCTGCTGCATTCTGCCCATGAACTCCTGTGTTGAAGTAGAGGATGCATTTGGTCTTGGCTTATTCTGGGTTGTTCTGCCAGGAGCTCTCTCCTCATGATAGGCAACTATTTTAATTCACATCTGGAAACTTAATACATAATCAGTATTTTTTTCTGTTTTGAAAAATGTACTTATGTGAACATATGGTTTGAAAAGTGTCTATTCATATCTCAAATATTTGTTTATTGCCTTAAGGGTAGACAGTAACTGATTGATAACAGTTAGATACATAAAATGTATCTTGAGTTTTTTTGTTCAGCTGGTATGTGCTGTTTAAATAAAAAGCATCAGCATATTGAAGAAAGTCTGGCAGCAGTATACTGTACTCTTGGACTCAAGTTTTGGATATTGTAATTGCATTTAAGCTGAAAGCTTTAAAAGTTAATGCAGTTAATGAAACAAATTAATAAAATAAATGTGTGTTAATAGCTGCTCAGAGTACTAGGAGATCAAATACATGTTTATTATATGCAGCTGCTGTACCAAAGAATACAGAAACTGAGGAGGTTAGAGGAATGTACTTTATGATTTTGCAGCTTTTACTGAAATCTTTTAACAGCTACAGTTTAGTGCAGTAGGAATTGCCTGCTCTGTACAAGTTTATGTGATTGACACGCTACAACATTTTAGGAATAATATACCAATTTACAACATAATTTAAAATTTGTTTCATAATTCTAAACTGAAATGCATGCACCCACAGTTTCAGTGTTTTAAAGCATTCTCTCAGCTGATCTGCAGATCCTTTTTCAAGCTGATATTTAATTTGTCTTAAATTTAGATACTTGAATGCTCCTGTATTTTAAAACATACTCAGCTCATTTGGTTTGTCAGGGAAAATTGGTTTTATGGCTTACAACACTTTGAAGAAGACAAGTGCCAAATTCTGTTATTTATTGTTATGACATAAATTAAAAAAATGAAGTGCAGTGAGTTCTTACAGAACCATGAAATGTACTTTAGAAGATGTAGTGGATTGAACTGAAACGTATAGCAGTTTAACTCAGCTATACCACAGGTTAAACTTAGAGATACAAATTTGCTCTATCAGTTGTTACAGCTTCTTGTGGGTATGGAATTTAATGTAACAGTTCTGAATATCTTTACATGTGTAATTTATCTCTAATATTGCCAACCTTTATCCTATTCCACTTTCCAGCCCAGGACTACTCCTGTGTTTAGTGTTGTAAAAAGTTAAAAAACTGTATATAGAGATTAAAGAAATGGAAAGTTAAAACTAATGAAATAAATCATAATATATACAGCAAAAAGTATAAAACTATTTGGCAGGTAAGTGTATGCAGTATTGTAGCGTACCTATCCTTTTTTTTTTTCCTTGTTCCATTTATACCCCGCCTTTAACTGCTATGGTCATATCGGCGGCCGTTCTCCTTTGGAACATACTGAAGGTGTTAACTCGTTATCTTTGATTTTTAATCATTAGATCACGCACACATTCACACTCTCATTCATACTTCCAGACTCTGGGGAAGATGGGGAATTATCTTGGTCGGAGAAAAGTCCCCACCCCCACCGCCGGGAATCGAACCCGGAACCCCTAGCACGGCAGGCAGGTGCTCTACCGACTGAGCTACGGGGCCAGCCACTTATCCTTTTATATTGGTCTACACAGACCAATATACTCAAATGTAATCTTACATGTTTTGAATATCTACATACCTACCTATAATGCAATTACTTTTATACATTCTCAAAAGTTATTTGACATGCCACATTATACCATACAGTATGAATTGTGTATCAGATTACTTTGATAGAACACATTTAACCCTTTCAGTCAGGAATTATTTTGCTAATTTTGCCTTTCTTTAATTCGAAACCAGTTTAGATTAGGCGGTCTGGAACACCTTCAGCCAACTCACTTGAATAGCCATGTGCTTACGGCGACATGCAGTGCACTAGCCATACGCTCAAAGCCGGAGGTCGTGACTTCGAGTCTCGGCAACCGCAGTCAAATGTGCCTGTTGTAAAGGACGGGGAGGGCTCACGTAAAATAATCGGTCTGATGGTACGCGTGGATTGATAACGAGGTATCATTTGACTGCGGTTGCATGGATTTTGCTTATTTTTTTTTATAAAAAAGACTAAAATATAAATTGAAAAAACAAAATAAGTTTGTACAATTCAGAAAATCTCATAGATATATGTTTAATTGGTGAAGGACAGTAAGCAAGAATATAGCAGAAAACCTATTAAACGCATTACAAATAGGAAAAAATGCCTATTCCATTATAATGGACACCGTTATTGAAAGGGTTAAATTAAACTTAGATACAAATTGTGTTATCGTTCTCCAACGTTGTCATATCGGACAATGAATGAAATGGGTGAAATGATGTTCAAATGAGCCCAAAGTCCGCAGAGCTTAGTTATCATTCATTTTTCAGGATAAGGGAAAACTCCGGATAAAACCTTATCCAGATAACTCACTGCGGCCGAGATTCGAACTCGGGACCTCTTGAACGTGAGGCAGGCTTACTAGCAAGGTGGTTGGAAACGCAGTTTGGATTAGGTATGCTTCATTGTTGGATTATAAAGTTGAGAATACTCCCAGATTGAAAATGCACTTCGTGGTTTCATGGAACAAGTAATAACATGGATCGGTCGCTGAGCAGCTGAGCGAATGCTTCGAAACTGTGGCCAATGCAGATCTCTGTCATTCGTATTTACTATTACATGAAAGTAGTCTTTATATTAATTAATAAAGATATCTAATTTTTAAGGATGTGCAGCGAATCTCATCACATAAGTAGAAATAAAGCTTAACAGCCTATAATAGTGACGTTTAGTATAATTTACGTGCTAGTGGAATGTAGTATGTTTCAAATAACTTTTTAGATTACAGCAGAAATTGCATTTCTTCTCTTTTGTCTTCTGAAGGAAATCTGTCTTTTTTAAGTCTCCTAAAAGGAACTTAAAATACTGAAAGGATTTGCGTTAGCTATCTGAAGTATACAGTGATTAAAATCCAGAACAATGTTATAAATTCAACGCTTAAACTTCCTACACTAGGAGTGGCATAGCGAGAAGACGGAATTGGTCTTGCTCTTGAGCCATCAAGGACACATAAAATGAGTTAGGAATTTAACGTTGACACTAACCAAAGTATGTAAAAATGTAGTTTTATTGAATCGTAGGGGATTCCTTTGCCACGACCAACTAGATGCATGGAGTTGAAGTCTTGAAAATGTGCGAGCGAGAAAGCTGCGAAAAGCTAAAATAAACTATCGTTTTTCTTGTATATACGAGGTAGGTTCCAAAGCTTCTAACCTGACCCTGAAAACAAGCGCGAAGGTCAAAATGGCTTGGGGAGGTGCTAGCGACTTCTGTTAGTATGTGCACACATGAATTTCAACCCGCTACTAACCTCTGTCGAGTGGTGGCACTCATGTAAATAAGACTTCTGTGCTGCTGAAATGGATAAAATCGAGTATCGAGCAGTGATAAAGTTCCTGACAAAAGAAGGGCTTGCACCAGCTGAAATCAAATGCCCTTAGGTGGTATTTATGGTGATGCTTCCCTTTCATATTCCACAGTGAAGGAATGTTCTAAACAGTTTGCTTTGGGCAGAGAAAGTATCACTGAGGATTCACGTGTTGGTCGACCTGGTGAGGTGGTGACTGAGGAAACCATCGCTATTGTTGAACGTGAACCGCTGAGTGACAGACGACTGAAACTCAAGGGAATCTCAGCAAGGTTGGGCCTATCTAAAACAACCGTTTTCCGGGCCATTCATGATCATCTGCACATGAAAACGGCTAGTGCAAGATGGGTATGCCCGCCTCGGTAGCGTGGTGGTAGCATGTCTGCCTCAGGTTCAAGAGGTCCCGAGTTCGAATCTCGGTCAGGGTGAGTTACCTGGATAAGGTTTTTTCAGGGTTTCCCTTATCCTCAAAGGCGAATGTCGGGTAACTGTCAGCTCTATGGACCCTGGGCTCATTTGAGCATCATTTCAACCATTCCATTCATCGTCCGATATGACTTCTCTTCAATTCAGAAGGATCAGCGCATGATTTGTTGCACCAAGTTTTTGGTACTTTGCCGAGCAGCCAGAAATAAGTACTGGAATCCATTGTTACAGGGGATGAAACTATGGTTCTTTATTATGACTCTCTGTCCAAAAGCGTATTTCTTGAATGGCGTAAACCAGGTGAAACTCCAACAAGAAAGGCGAAAGTGGATGCACAAGGAAGACCCTGGCAACAATCTTCTAGGATTCCAGATGAATTCTCCTTGTGGATTTCAAAGAAAGGAATACCAATGTGAACGCACAATATTATGCTTCACTTTTGCATTAATTGCGTGACTTCATCAAACAAAAGAGGTGAGGAAGATGGTCACGTGTTGTCTTTCATCTCCATGACAATGCCAGTGCACACAGCAACAATATCAAATGCTGCAGTACAGGAATGTGGCTTCAAAGAGAATATCCATCCACCCTACAGTCCAGATCTAGCTCTCAGTGACTACTACATCTTATCCAAAGTGATGAAAGATCTTTGGGGAAAACAATTGATGAAAAAGAAGTGAACGCTGCTGTAATGGAACATTCTCCGATAAAGAACCAGATAACTTTTTCAAAGGCATAGAGTTGTTAATCCACAGATGTGAAAAGTGTATTGAAATACAGGGTGATTATATTGAAAAATAGCATCATTGTTTTGTTTTTATAACAATAAATAGGTAGTCAGGTCCGAAACTTTTAGAACGTACCTCGTAATACTAGCAAGGTCATAAAAGAATTATTTCCCAAAGAGCGGCATACAGCACATTAATACTCGTAGCTGGTCGAGTGGGTTAGCTGCTAGAATATGGTGATGCAAAGGTTAGGTTCATTTTTTTTTCTTTCTCTTAGTCTTTTTTGCCTGTATTTTAGTTACTAATTTATTGTATTTATTATTGCTATTGGTTCTTTTGTGGGCCAAGGACACAAGAATGACAATCGGGTAATTAAAGATCATCTTAGCTTATTGAACCTTTATAATCTGTACCGTATCTGATGTAAACCATGTTACGCAGTTAGCCCCCACTGTTAGGAGCATGTCAACGACATTAAGTCTAATAGTTTTTTTTTTTCATACTTAAATCTTGTTTCACTACTTCACTGACAAAGGAGCTGTGAACGTGTTAAGTTATCGGTTAAAGAGAAAAATAAATGTATCAAAGAGTGTGGATTTCATCAACGCAGTAAACGTTCAAAGTTACGATCCCCGACAGTATTTGAAAGATTTCAAGTTCTGAATACCTAGATAATGGAGCGTTCATTCACGCCAAGCATTGATGCAGGCTAAATCCACTTTGCATTTGTGAAGTTTTTGAAACTTGGTTGAATGGGTCAAGCACCAATACCGACCATAATAAATAGAGTATTACGAACTGTAAATTTATATCTGCCAGCGGAAAACATGGCGATTATTGCATGTTATAAACACGTATAATGGTATAAGTTATTTGTATCATAATATCAAATTATAGGCTACAAGAGGTAAAATAAAAGATAATAAAATTTCTGAGCTGAACACGAAGGATTTGAATCCAACTTGCAATGGTAGGGTGGGGAAGTAACCTGTATATCACCATTTAGTCAACGCTACCTTCTAAGCAGAGGTTTCTATATGAATAAGTAACCACAGACCTCAGAACCTACCTCGGATATTTACACACTTTTTAAAGCTTCATACAGCGTTTAGAGCTCGTTTTGGTAGTTTTAACGCAAATAAAAAAACTGCATCTGCCATTATAATCACTGTATGAGCTAAAAACTGTGGTTATTTGTGACAGAAGCGAAAACAATCTGCCTAATTCTTAGCAATTTTGACATGGCTGTAGAACGAAAACGCGTGTTGGCTGAAGATTGAAATCCAAAAAGGTCCCACCATGTAGATCTGCCATTTTGTGTTCCAGTGTTATTGTAAACTGATGCATGTGATAAGTGGTTCCTTCAGGGGCGTGTTCAAAGGTGTGTGTGTGCGTGCGTTAGTTAATGAATCAAAGTTTGCAAACTCATCTAAAATTGCTACTGCAGTTGTCTGTGTCTGGGTATAATGTTTTTGGAATCGACATACATAGTGATTGCTTTCTGTCCAATACACCATTTATGCATTGAGTTATCTACCCCTCCTCTATAAACTGTTTTGCAAATAATCCATTAATAGGCATTCAAGAAGGACGTGTCACATATGTTGTTTAGCACGTTGCATAAATTAAAAAATAAATAGGGGAAGGTGACTCACCTGGTATAACTATATGTAGTTTGAAACTTCAAGGGTTGAAGCAGTTAAAACGTCCCTGGAAGCAGTTTAACAATTACACCAGTAAAACTCGCATTCAAATTCAAGTGAGTGCAAGTGATCCTCAACTTTGGAATTCAAAACATCCATCTAAAATCTAGAAATCGTAAATTTAGAGTACAATGATTTGATGAGAAAGATTAAGTCATTCAGTAGTTTTGTGGGGGTTCTGACTTATGGATTCAAATTTCTTATTCACATTCGAACTTTCTGTAGAACAGGCATAAGAGAACTATAATTAATTGTATTGTCCTCGTACACAGAAAACAGAAGCTCAGCTGTATTAACGGTGGTGCCGTGGCTGAATGGTTAGGCCGCTCAACTGTCACCAAGGCACTAGTTTAAAAAATATTTCTTTATTAATATCACTAAATTTCTAAAACACTAGGTTATCCGCTATTTGAGAAAAACAGATTTTTCTCAATTGCGCTAATTACATAAATCCGGCACCAGTTGCATTTAAAAAGCATCAAATTGGTAACACTGCATAGCCGTATAACCTGTCTCAAATTAGAACGATCCTGTTGTAAGCGTATGAGACAAGAGAAAGAGAGAGGCGGATATACTGTAACAAACGCCCTTAAGCTGCTGATCGGTGGGAAATATTCATGGATGCTTGAAGAGGCGTTTCCCACCTATCCAGCATCCCAAGGAACATAAAAGCTACCTCTTAAGAAACCGCAACCTATAAACCCCATTCCTTCTGCCAAATAAGAATCACTACCTGCGGTTAAACCTTTAACGGGTGTGCACGCACCAAAAACCTTCAGACTGTATACAGCCTGGCAGCATCACTGACGGACGGCGGGGAGGCTCAGAAGACGAAGATGGACGAAGTGCTAATAGACAATAGCCAGCACCAGGAGGTTATGTCCTTCGCTACAGTTTGGCCGCCCGTTCTCCGGCTCTGACATTTCTGAGATGGGGAAGAGGGCTGTTGCCATTTCTTTAGCGGGAATTTCAAGCAGAGGAACATGCGTATTTTAAATATTTCACGCATTTACATATTCACGAACCAGTAGCCATATTATTATAATGGCGATAATAACAGGACTTACGGACACTAAAAATAGGAATTCACGCACGCACAAAGTAGAAAAGAAACTTCACCAGCGCAAGCAACTAAAGCCACGTGGTCCAAACAAAATTAAACTGGCAACATGATATTGGATACGGAAGCCACACCTAGCAGCGAAAATGCTGATTGGCGCTAGCAGACGGTTTTAACTTCCAGACCACGACACCGGATGTAGAGACTCCCAGTACTACCAAAAGAAGCAGTTAGCTCGCGTAAAAGGTGTGAAAGAAATTTTCGAATAGAGTGGTGTTGTAGTGAATATCTTGCATGATAATGAAATTGCAATTTGGATTTCAGTGTTTTAAAGCTAATATATAGTCCTATGTTTTCATTCTAAAGATAATTTTGTGGGTATGTTTTCAATTGCTCATTACTGTATGTTGGTACTACTAACCTTCCCCCTCCAACTCCTGCAACCGCAGAATGTCAGAGCCGGAGATACAGTGGCCGTACTGTAGTATGATAATTGTATTTAGGGGCCTTGGTGTTTGTTGAAGATTTTGGGTTAAGTATTATATGTAGTGGAATTTGGATATTGTGGTATTGGAAGTGTTGTTAGGGTTGCTACCTTTAGATGGAATACTATCTTCCAAATACATGTAGGGCGTTAGTAGCGCTCCCCTGAATCGATGTCATATTTCCCAAGGCCGCGGATAAGTGCATTGGAGGTACGAGGAACGGACAGGACAATCTGTAAGTGTGGGGATGAATGTCCTTGTGGGGGATATACCAGTTGACGTTGACAGCGGTGCAGAGGAAGTCGCTCTGTAGTGTCTTGCAGTCGTTTGAGATCGTTTTTAGCCTATCCAGCGGGTAACGTTACCTGGTTTGGTAACGCAGTTTGGCGCAATGTTGCTTTTTCAGCTTTTTCTCTTTGCACTCAACAAGCGAAACAAAGGCTCACTGTAATAAACTATTACATAGAAAAGGAATGAAAATTTTGGAGTTTCTTTTTTTTTTTTTTTTTTTTTTTTTTTTTTTAAAGCAACATTTTAGATTGCCTGTATCCCCACTTATAAACGATTGAATAAAACTACTGTTGGTAACAGTAAGCGCCACATTTCTCGCACTTTGTTTATCTTATCCCAAAATTAATTAGAGATATTTATAGATATATCCACAAAAGGAGTTTAAACTTATTAGGACCATTGTCACTAATTAATATTACTATTTAACACAATATTAGTGTTAAACACTTAAGTTTATGCAAATTCAGTTTCGTCGAACAATGCTAGCCTTAGTGTTCATAGTATTCATACTCGTGTTAACTTGCTTTACCTCTAAATTAAGGCATTTAACAAATGTATAATTTAGAAAATTGCTGCAGCAAATCTGGCAGTTGTGAGTTAGCATATGATGTTTTTCAATGCTATATCAATCTGCAGACGAGAGCTAAACCGAAAGTATTTTGCTAAGTACATATAGTATAATAAATACTGTTGTAAATAGGTATGCCAATTATACCACACTGTTCTCTTATTGCATGACAGCGTTGTGGCGCTTTGGTCGTTAGTGACACAGCGTCGTATTTGCTCGTTATCTCGTTTATAGAAGAGTGAAAGAAGAATACCAAACTTGGTATTTAAGTTACACATCTTTCAAGGATACGACACGCTTATTTTCAAGAAAATCCCTCAAACGTAAAAGCCCCTCTACCACGCTTCCATTCAGTTGGTATCGATTCATATATGTATTTAGCCAATCAGACGTCAGAATATCTTCCCCACGAAGCATGTGATAAGAGTTGGTTCCACTGTACTGCTCTGAATACACTGAGTTGCGATGTCAGTCTACTACATGGCAAAGCGTGGAAATGTATCGGAAAATATGTGAAACAACGGAATTGTTTACGAACTTTACTCCAGCCAGTGAAGGATGCGATCGATGCAAGTGAATGTGGGAATACAGTAGGCTGTAAGCCAAAATGTCAAAAGTCTCCTATAGGTGGCTGGGGCTTGAGTTGTGGCACGGTGAGTCAGAATATGTACACTCTGTTGAGATGCGATCATGTCTTTTGGACAGCAACGTGTTGTACATCGGCAGGCGCGAGAACTCATAAATGAGGTGCGTTCAAGTTATAACACCTATTTTTTTAAGTAATCACAAGAAAAATGTGAAACTAGTGTCACTTCTCAACGTAATCCCCCTCTAGCCGTACACATTTTTCACAACGTCGACGCCATGATTCCATGACCGCTGCGAATGCTTATTTAGGAGCGTGTTTTGACCACTGGAAAATCGCTGAGGTAGTAGCGGCACGACTAGTGAACCTGCGACCACGGAGAGCGTCTTTCTTCGTGGGAAACAGCCAAAAGTCGCTAGGAGCCAGGTCAGGTGAGTAGGGAGCACGAGCAATCACTTCAAAGTTGTTGTCACGAAGAAACTCCTGCGTCGCGTTCGCCCGATGCCCTGGTGCGTTGTCTTGATGAAACAGCACACGTCCAACCTTTTCCGCCTTTTTTTTTCACGCAATGCTGGGTGGAGTTTATTCTTCAAAACATTTTGGTAGGATGCAGCTGTCACCGTAGTGTCCATTGGAATGCAATGAGTAAGGATTACACCACTGCTGTCTCAGAAGATGGCCACCATTATTTTGTCAGCACAGGTGCTCACCCGATTTTTTTTTTTTTTTTTTTTTTTTTTTTTTTTTTTTTGTGGCGGTGAGTCTGTGTGCTTCCATTAAGCTGACTGGCGCTTCGTTTCAGGGTTGAAAAGGGGCATCCACGTCTCATGCATTGTCACAATCGATTGAAAGAAAGTTCCATTCATGCCGTCATCAAGCTTCAACATCGTCTGACAATTTGCCACGCGCTCAGCCTTGTGATCATCCGTCAGCATTCGTGGCACCCATCTGGAAGACACTTCACATTTTCAGATCTTCGTGCAGGATTGTGTGCACAGATCCCACGGAAATGCCAATTTTGGAGGCGATGTCTGCAACGCTCAATCGGCGATCTTCTAAAACAACGTTCTCCACTCGCTGGATCATGTCAGACCGGCTGTTGCGAGGCCGTAACTGTCTTGGTGTATTGTCCTACGATGTTCTGCCTTCATTGAACTGCAGCACCCAGGAACGAACATTAGACACATCCATGGTACCATCACCACATGCCTCACTCAACTGGCGATGAATTACAATAGGTATCACACCACGAAAATGGAGAAAACGAATGATTGCAACTTATTGCAATGAAAATGTCGCCATTTTAAGTGTCAAAAACAGTCCTAACTCTCGTCGCTGCCACTAGAGTTCTATGCACTGTACAGTGCTGCCATTTGTTACGCATTCACAAAGAGTCCACGTGTATTTAAAAAATACAGAAGTTCCTATCTGGTCCCAGTCTTGAAAAAAAGGTGTTATAACTTGAACGCACCTCTTGTAACTGATTGAATATTGTGGCAAGGAAAAAGAAGAGGGAGTCAAAATCCTTTTGTGTCAAACGACAAAACCAGCGGCTGCAATGGTAATTTACATTTGCGTATACTAATAATTTCCTAACATTTCACATCAAACACAACGACTTTCAAGCCCTCTATTTGTGTTTTGTCACTTTACGCCACGTTACCACATGTCAGATCGTTGAGGGTATTGACCCACACTGACGGCGCAGCATTCGCTTATTATCTTGTTTACTAGAACTTCGTATGGTAAGTGACGAAACACATATAGAGCACTTAGAAACTGTGTATCTGATATGAAAGATTTGCCAACTAATTATTACACGGAAACACAAATTTCCATTGCAGCCGCCGAATTTTGATTCCCTCTACTTTCTCCTGTTCACACTATTCAATCTTGTTATATATGATTTCTCGCGCCTGTCGGATGTATGGCACGTTGCTGTCCATAAGACATGGTTGCATCCGAACAGAGTGTACATACACTTCTCGCCGTGTATGTGTGATAGGTTCGTGTAAGTAACTCCGTTCTCATATTTTCCGATATGCTTCCACGCTTTGTCATGTAGTGCGTAAAACCTCTCTAAAGTGGAACCCACAAGAGATCAAAGGGCAGGTATACGACGCGGACGGACGTGTATTGTGCGCGCGCTTCTGTATGTTTCAGAGTACACTGTTTAACTGTGGAATTAAATTGTGTACCATATTTTCACAATCAGTGCAAGAAGTTTGTTCGCTAACGTTTGTACTAGTGCCCATTCGGCACAGTGAGTTTCTTTTTCTCTCTGCCCCCCCCCCCTGATTATGTCTCTCACTTCGGACACTACCGGCCATCTCTTACGTTCAGCTATCGATATGGTTTATCATACCACTAGTGAATTCTCACAGCAACCAGCGCCTCTACAGCCAGCTCAGCCAATGTCTACGCAGCCAACCTAGGTTTCTTGCACCCCTGCTCTCAATTATAATTCAGAAATACGTCAATCTCCCGTACGACCTTCTCTCCCTTACCACGTCATGTACTGCTACAGTGACCGCAAGAACTATCAGTGACTTTACCATGCATGAGACTGCCCCATCTCACAGTTCACCCGCACCCAGCTCTAGTCGCGTGGCCACACACGCTATTCCTGCAGCCGTCCCGAGTAAGCGCAGATGCACTGCCACGCTACCACAACAAAGTGCCTCCCGCTACGCTTACTCTTGTTTCTACGTACAACCGTTTTGAATTATTAGACGGTAACAATGCCATGGACGAGACCAGCACTGCCACGACCCCCAAGGAAAAAGTTCCACCAAATTGCTTGCGCAACATTGGGAATTATCAATTACTGCTTCAGGACCTAAAAAGTAATGCTACCTCTGAATTTCATACAGAGTTTCGCGCGTCCATCCTTAAGGTTTATCCCTCTACTTCAGATGACTTCCTCAAACTTACTACCTACTTCAGCACCATTCAACAGGAATCATCACTTTTAGAAATCCTACAGATAAACTTTTTTCAGTAATTATACACGACATCCCTCCTTCGCTCACTGATAAGGAACTATATGACGAACTATGCTCACAGAACTATCCAGTGCGGAAGGTCACTCGTCTTCTGAACCTGACGAAACAACCCATTCCTCTGTGCGGTGGAATTATTAAACAACGATGATGGTAAAGCTATTCTTTACCTCACTCGCCTGTTCTACAATGTTGTGAAGGTGGAACACCGCCGTCGTACCACTGACATTCCGCAGTGCACTCGCTGTCAGAATTATGGTCATGCAAAGAACTATTATCAGCTGACACCAAGGTGTGTTCGCTGTCTCAAAAATCATCACTTTTCACAGTGCACTAAACCAAGGGATACTCCAGCTCAGTGTATGCACTGTCATGAGAACCACCCAGCTAACTCCCGTGGGTGTCGGCATTATTTGGAACTGAAATCCCGGACCCAAAACAGCAACACCAGCTAACAACCTGGCAGTTCTCATCGCCCCCGCCCATTACGACAATCTGATAATCCTGCACAGCAACCTTCACAACCACCAGCTATATCACCAGTACCTCCAACTTCTTCTCCAGCAACCTATGCTTCTGTAACTTCTGCTTCCTCAACTCGACGTGCTACTGCACAACAAGATCCCTCTGACTCCTCATCTCTCTCGGCTCTGCTAAATAGCCTGTTCACTCATTTTCTAAATTCTTTATCCACGTTCCTCACTCCTCTCTTACCGTAAGTCACCCAATGTTTCCAAAATGCTCTTATATCTACTTTCCGCCAAGCTGGCGTGCAATAGGTCGTCTCTTTCATCACTTACTCTCCTAAACTGGAACGTTAATGGCATCCGCGCTAAACGCGCCTCTTTTGCTGCCTTTCTGAGTTTGTACAATATAGATGCTGCTTGTATCACCGAAATTCATCTTCTCCCAAATTAACGTTTCTCTGTTCCAGGCTACAGAATCTATAGATTCGATCGGAATGCACCTTCCGCCTCTGGGGGAGTAGCTGTGCTACTTAAGCGTTCTGTGTCTCATCATGAAATCTTCTTACCTGTGATCACCGGCTACGAGGTCGTGGGCGTTAAACTCTGTCTTCGCGGTAACAATGATCTCATTCTCGTGCGGCTCGTAATGCGGAGAGCGGTACTATCGTGCTGGCGCGATGAGTGGTCTGCTCTCCGCGGCAACAAACTAAGGGAGGTGAAGGGGCTTCCGATACATTGGGCCACTTCCTCTCGTACATCCCGTAGAGAGGAGGTGATTCTTGCTCGGCTGCGGCTTGGCCACTGCGGTTTTAGCCATAGCCACCTTTTAAACCGGCGACCTGCTCCGATCTGCCCACTTTGTGGTGACGCTCTTTCAGTCAGGCATGTCTTGTTAGACTGTTTTAACATGTCGCGTCTCCGCAGGTCCCTCCAGCTGCCGGCCAGCTTGGCAGAGATCCTTGCAGACGACGAGCAAGCAGTGGCCAGAGTTTTAAAATTCTTTTCAAATGTCCATTTTCTGGTTTAATTACCAGCCATTTAGACATTTTAACCTTTTTATGGCTTTTAGATTTATTTTAAATTTTTATCTGCCATGATGTTTGTTTTTATCTTGTTGTTTATTATGACAATGTTTTAGCCGCGTTTAGTGATTTTTAACACAATTGGCTTACGGGCGCTGATAACCTTAGCCGTTAAGCGCCTTTAAACCCAAATATCCATCCATCCATCCATCCATCCATCCATCCATCCATCCTTCTCATGAGTGCCTACAAGCCCCCAAATAGTAAGCTTAACATGCACTATTTCTCTCTACTCTTCCCAGCAGAAAACTGCACTCTCTTGCTAGGTGATCTGAATTCCAAGTATACTTCTTGGGGCTGTAGGGTCACAAACCCGAATGGGCGCCGTCTGTTTGACACTGTTAATGCCACTGGTCTTCACATACTGGCTTCCATGGAGCCGCCTTATTATTCTGGCAACCCACAGGTAGCTCCTGACATTTTAGACATTGGGGTACATCGTAATATACGATTACCTGCATTGATTTCTTCACTGCCAGAGCTTGATTTCGATCACTGTCCAGTATTGGTCACATTTAACCTCACTCCTGACATCTTGCCACAAACTCCGCTTCTCATCAATGGTTTTGTCAACTGGGACTGTTTTCGCACACATCTATTATGCGTTTTAAATGGGAAGGGTTCTGGAGTCCAGCTAATCGGATGTCGTATCACACTTAGCGTTGCCAGCTTGTTTCCCTCTCTCTCGAACACTCATACAACATGTAGGTCTGCTTGGCGCAGACGTAAGGGTAAGCAAATTATATTTTACAAACTTTTACAATATGCAGTTGCCAATATCAAAATTGGAAAAAGCATTTTCGCAATTTATGTATATTTTTAAATATTATAACTATAATTATAGTTTATGAATTACCTGTTTTTCTAATCCAATGGAACTGCCAGTGGCTCATCCATATCGCTGTCAATGTCACTTCCGTTAAGAGATAATTCGTCATTGTCACGATTCCTCGTCTGAGTCTTGCAAATGTATGATTATAGATTACAGAATCTCGTCACGTGCTATTTCTTTCTTAAAATCGTCTTCTTGAAGGTTTTCTGCATGCCTTAGGCAGTTTTCTCAGTCCTGTTGTGTTACCTTGTCAATGTCTTCGTGAACAAGTCGTTCAACGTCCGACAGTTTAAAAGTATTATTTCTGTTTGCAATCCCCCTTTTTATTTGAGCCCACACCAACTCAATTGGATTATATTTGTAGTGGTAAGGTGGGAGGCGTATTACCTCGTGTCCCATTTCAATTGCAAGTTGATCCAGCTGATACACTTTTTCCGTGTTTTTAAACGGAAGTACTCTTTGTAATAAGTCATTTTTAGTTTCTGTTTCCGAACATTTTTTGAAGAACGTGTACACCTTAAAAATACTTCGAGCCTGACTTCGCAATACCTGCCTTTTTGGTTCGCCACTAAATTCACCGCAAGAAGCCATTGCTCTATTCAACTCTTACTCTACTATTGTGCAAAGAACAACTGAATGATATTGATCTGAACTCTCCAGAGTAAATAAACACTTATCCAGCATTCATTCATAAACATAAGCATACAGCATTCCACAGGCTAACAGGAAACCAGTGTTTGCTCTTTTTATAATTTAACACCTTGACTTATTCACAGTAATTCTTTTATCACGTGATGTAAGTAGTTTAAATTTCAGTTCTGAGTAATTAAAAGTATATGTACATACACACCAACCACTTTGAACTCTCTTTAAATAGAGATTACGAACCATTCATAAAGAAAGATATGTGACCAGACACGTTCTGCCAAGGCAACAGGAAATTTGTTTCCTCTCACTCGAATTGGCTTATTCAAAGTAATTCTTTTATTACGTCATGTCAAACATTTACGTTTCAGTTCTGAGTAATTACAAATATACATACACGCATACATGCCAATCAATAATGATATTCATACAGTGCTTACGTCGCGATTTGTTATAAGGTAATAGTGGTTTATTTATTTGTATTAGAAAAACTATTTGAGCTAAAAATATGGGGTTTTCATGGTTATGTTAGATACATTACTCTCTGCCTTCCACATGGATCAGTTTTGGCAAAATCTGAACTTTTGTCTTAGCGCGAATAGTATTTCATACAGATTGATTAGTTTGGCGCTCGTCACACACCACTAAGGGGGAATGCAGTACGACAACACCGCAGGACTCCGATTGGTTTCTCACCTAGTAGCGCTCAAGGACAAACACCTTCCCATTTGAAACACACAATAGATGCTGCACTTCACACATCTTATCAACTGGGTACTGCGAATGCTATTGACACTGCCGTTCGCCACTTTACCTCTGCCCTCTCTTCCAGTGTACGATCCTCTACTATCCGCAACAATCAACCTCGCCATTGCCCATCCTTTCCTCTCCATATTACTCAACTCATCCAAGAGAAACATCGCATTCGTCGATTGTGGCAATGTTATCGTCAACCCGGGCTACACCAAAGATTAAATAGTTTCATTCGGCAAGTACGGAATGCACTAGACCATTACCGCTTTCAGGAGTACCAGCGACAATTAGCCAATATCCGTCCCGGCGATCATCCTTATGGAACATCACTAAGAGGATTCTCCGAGAGCCGACAGTGATTCCACCTCTTCAAGTTGAAGGGACACTTTTGAGTGACTGTGCTGTCAAGTGTCACGCTCTAGCTACTCATTATGACCGCACATTTCGCCGAACACCTGCTTGGATCCTGATATTCCCTCTTCCATGGGCAGAGCACTCCTTGAATACCAGTTTCGTCTTACAGTGCACAACAGAATTTCGTTCACTAGTCCATATGAATTGTCCCTATTTATCCATTGACTTCCCATTAAAAAATCTCCCGGCCATGACCTTATCCCCAACGTTGTGCTGCGAAATTTGACGAACAAGGCGCTAGCTTATTTATCATCAATCTTCAGTGCAGCGCTGCGCATTGGTTATTTTCCATCTACATGGAAACAGGCTCAAATTATCGTCTTCCACAAGCCCAACAAGCCTAAAAATCTTCACTCACGTTATAGACCAATCAGTTTATTACCTACCCTTTCTAAGCCTTTTGAAAAGATTATTCATAAACGTCTTTCTCATTTTTTGATTCACAATCAAATAATTCCGTCTTTTCAGTTTGACTTTCGGCCGAAGCATGTTACCACTCATCAATTGCTTAGAATCACGCAGTCTATCGTACAAGGTTTCCAAAACAGGTACTACACTGTAGCAGCATTCCTAGATATCGCCCAGGCATTCGATAAGGTGTGACACACTGGGCTACTACTTAAAGAACATCGCATTGGTCTCCCTTATTATCTTCTACAAATCATTGCAAGTTTTCTCACAGATAGAACTTTTGTGGTGCGTATTGCTGGTTTCACATCTACCCGACGGCCCATCTTAGCAGGTGTCCCTCAAGGTTCAGTACTAGCACCACTCCTCTTTAATATCTGCACTTATGATCTTCCTGCTATAGCTCCAATTTGCACAGCTTTATATGCTGATGACACTGCTCTTTTATTCTCACCCCAATATCCGTCATGCCATTCATGAACTACAAACTGCCCTGGATCGACTAGCTCACTGGTTCTCTAACTGGCATATTTTCCTCAACACTAACAAGACAGAGGCTAAGATCTCTTTACGTCCTTATAGGGATACTCCTTCACTACAGCTGCTCGGGGAACAACTCTCATGGCTACCAACCAGTGTGCCAGTGAAGTATCTTGGGGTGCTACTGGACACTCGACTAACTTGGAACGCCCACGTCTGTCGGTCTGTTACACTTGCGTCTGCCCAGCTCTCAAAACTGGACCCTTTACTTAACAGGCGCACGTCACTTGGGTATGAATCCTCCCTTATTCTTTACAAATCTCTAGTCTGTCCTATTTTTACCTATGCAGCTCCATTCTGGGGTTGCACCAGCAAGACTAATCTCCGCCGACTGCAGGTATTACAAAACAGGGTGCTCCGTACAGCTATAAATGCTCCATGGTTCCTCAGAAACCAACAACTTCATCGCGAGTTTGGTCTTCTACCCGTTCACCAGTACATCCGCCGGCTGGCACGACCTTTCTTTTACCATATCCAGGAGGTCCCTGGAGCTGTTACCTACAATCTCGGCACTCGCACTCGCCAACCGACTCGCCTCAAGCGCAGACTGCCACAAGATCTCCTGAGTGACCTCTCCAGTACAGACGACCCAGACGAGTGATATCCATCAAACTTAAGTCCTCAATTTGTGTTACAGCTAGAGAAGTCGTTTACGGCTACCTTAATTGTTATATGTTCTGTTACTAAGTGTCTCAATAAACATCTGTAAAGCATACTTGCTGATTGATGGATAATAAAAAAAATTATAAAAAAAATTAAGCGGAACCCGATCGTTCAAGCATTTATTTTCCGTTTACACAGAGTTCCGTCTTACAAACGGTTATGTTTGAATATTAAAGTACGAAACAGTCGCACAGATTTACAGTGAAGGAATAATACAGAATGAGGTTTAAATAATAAGATGATATGTATTGTATACTATGTTGTTAACTTACATGCAATAATTTTAGTTTATCGCCTAGTTTCTCTGTTTTCAATTTTCCCTTTCTAATCTGCAACTGTCTGCATATCAACATCATTTGTTTCACCACACACAGCATTCAGCCCCTCAAAATCCAACCTCTGCGGTCCTCGTCCCGAGGGGTGGGCAACAGGAAGTAGGGGACTGACTGATGGGGTGATGTACGGTGGGGACTTGGTGTACCCCAGGACCGCTACGGCTGCCGAGAAGGCCCATCAGTAACCCCGAAAACTGGCAGAAGAGGCTCTGGTATTTTCCCCCAGGGACCTACTACGGTAGGTACGGGATTGGCGATCCCGGGGTCCCTAGCCACTCACCCTCAAATCATCCCCTTCATCGCCATCAACTGTGCCACGTTGAGCTACTGCTTGTCAGTAAGCATCACATTCTTCCTCTTCTAGTTTTTATTATTATTATTATTAGCACGTAAGGTCTTAGGTTTATAACTCCTGTCTCACCAGCAGGGATCTCTCCTATCTCCGTGGTTCTGTCCCACGGTTTTCAGCGCGGCTTCCGACGTGTGTGCTCTCCGGAGGTCTCAAAAGTGAAGGTTGAGCGGACCCTTAGCACTGCCCCTATGTGTAGCCTTAGGTGCGGAGCCCGTCCACACCGTCAAGTACACCCACGTAGCTCCTTGAGGGCCCGGTCTGTGATAATCTCCCGACGGCCGTGTTGCCGTTGGGTTAGTATCACGGACCGGACGTGTTACCGCTGACGGAACCCCGGTGTAATCAACCACAAGTCCCCTGAATCCGCGTGTGCCTTTTATACGCAGCGCGGCCTAAAGTGGGGAGCCACAGGCGGTTATTCCTGTGGTAGGGGCATAAAGCCGGGGTGTGCGTGGTGAACGGTTTACCCATACGGACAAGCAGTGGATGTGGAAGGGTAGCTTTTCTGAGGTACAAATGAGATCGGTCATGGGTGGGGTCCCCACGACGGCACAGACCGTGAAGATACGGTGTCTTTCTTTTTTAACCCCCGGATGGCAGGCTGACGCCGACGGTTCCGGATGGGGGTCCTAATCAAAATGTATCCGCGCAAACCCTCTTTCATTGACCCGTTCTTAGTAATGACCTTGGCATGTGAAGGCAAAACGTTTAAAGATCTGAGTCCGTTTTACATAAAGCGAGAACTGGACAAGATAAGTGGCCCACTGAAAAATGCGACGCGCCTCCGGGACGGAACGTTATTATTAGAAAGTACCAGTGCCGACCAATCCAAGAAGCTGCAGAAAGCAAATTTGTTGGGCACCTACCCAATCCGGGTAGCCCCACACGTCACTGAACACTTGCAGAGGAGTAGTCACCACCTCCAGCTTGGATGGTCTCGCCAATGAGGAAATCGTTAGCTGCCTCTCAGATCAGCTGGTCTGTCAGGCCTACCGATTAACCCGTAAACAAGATGGCAAGGAATACCCCCTCCGCACGGTCTTTCTAACCTTCTCAGGCACGAAATTACCGGGATATATCTACTGCGGATATGAACGTGCTAGCGTCCGTCAATATGTGCCGAACCCCATGCGCTGTTTTCAGTGCCAGCGCTTCGGACATACTAAGGGCTCGTGTAACCATCCAGCTCTGTGTGAACGATGTGGCCTTCCGGCTCACGAGGACCCGAACTGCAGCCGAAAACCCTGCTGCGTTAACTGTGGGGGAGATCACCCTTCGAGCTCGCGACAGTGTCCACGATTCTTGGACGAAAAGAGTATTCAGGAGCTGCGCGTCAAGGAACGCCTCACATTTCCTGAGGCACGACGGCGCTTCGAACAACTTAAGCCCGCTACCACCAGCAACTATGCATCAGCCGTCCGCCGCACTCCTGGTACCACTGTTGCCGTCCAACACGTCCCTGTTGCTCACGCCTCCACACAGACCGACTTTCTAGCGGCTCCCACGTCTCGAGACACACTTACAGCTACTACCAGCACTACCACTACCACCACCACCGCTTCTACCTCACAGACACCAGTACCCAAGCCGTCCACAAGTACTGCTAACCAAGTAGTGCTTGTAAGAAACAGATCGCGGCCATCACACAGATCACGCAGTCGGACACCTTCGAAGAAATCCCGGTCTCGCTCAGCGAGCCGAAGGAGTTCTTCTGACTCTCGTACATCTGGAGAGTCGCAGGACGCTAGCGCCTTTCGCATCGTGGGCCCCAAGTCATCCAAGGTCAAGAAAAAAGTTAAGACAGCCCATTAAATCACTGTAAATGGAAATAATCCAGTGGAATGTCAATGGCTTTCGAGCTCGTGCTCAAGACCTACAACATTTAGTTTCTCAACGGTCACCATCAATTATTTGTCTCCAAGAAACCCACTTACATCCCAATCACTCGTTACACCTTCACTCTTTCTCTGCATTTAGAAGCGACTCTCTTGCAGGTATGCGTGCAAGCGGTGGCGTTGCTACCTTAGTGGCGCCTAACATTTCCGCCGCCAACGTTCCTCTCACCACACCATTGCAAGCTGTGGCCGTTCGAATACAGCTGGAGAGCATCAGTTTTACCATCTGCAACATGTACCTGCCGCCGCTCAGTATAGTTCCAGAGCGTGATCTTCTAGCGCTATTGGCTCAGCTCCCCTCACCACTACTCTTTGTGGGAGATTTGAATGCCAAGCACACGCTCTGGGGATCAGACACTGATGACGCCCGTGGATGCCTCCTCGTAGAGGCCTTCGATAAGTCTGACCTGCTTCTGCTAAATACTGGTGACCCGACATTCCTATCATCCGCTTATGGTACACATTCCGTACTAGACCTTTCTTTCTGCAGTCCGTCATTAGTACCACTACTTGAGTGGTCAGTACTTTCCGACCTCTTTGGCAGTGATCATTACCCCATTAACATTCATTTTTCTGGCCGCCAATGTGTACCATCTCGACATCCTCGCTGGATTATTTCCAAAGCTAACTGGGGAAAATTCCAATCCCTCATACACCTCATCGACGATGGTTTCGACACCATCGACGAAATGGTCGAATATTTTACTTGCTCGAGCCTGCTCGCAGCAGAATCCAGCATTCCTCGAGGTTCACCTACACCACGTCGTATCCCTGTACCGTGGTGGTCTGAGGAATGCAGTTTGGCTGTCAAAGCACGCAAACGTGCTTTGCGCGTTTTTCAGCGGCACCCGACGGAAGGGAACTTCGTCGCCTTCAAACGTTCTCGCGCTAGGGCACGCTTTATACTGCGCAACGCAAAACGTAAATCCTGGGAAGCCTATGTGTCTTCGCTTTCCCGGCGCAGCTCTACCCAACAAGTATGGTCAGCTGTTCGGCGGATGTATGGCAAGTATCGCCGGACGGTAATTCCCGGCCTTGCCATCAACGGTTCCATGTGCACCACCGAGCAGGACATAGCTGAAGCCCTAGCTACCACATTTGCTGCCACGAGCCAAACTGCCCGCTATGACGCTCTCTTCCTGCCTATTAAGGAAAAGGCGGAGCGGGTACCACTTAATTTTAATAGTGACAGCACCGAGCCGTACAACCAACCTTTTACCGCAGCCGAGCTCGCCCATTCTCTGGCGTTAGCAAAGGATTCTTCTCCAGGTCCCGATGACGTACACCGACAGATGCTGCTACATCTTCCATCTGAGGCGCTATGTTTCCTTTTAAACATCTATAACCGCATTTGGCATGAGCGGGTTTTCCCTTCCTCCTGGCGAGAGGGTATTGTCATCCCCATCCCTCGACCCGTAAAGGACCGCACACTTCCATCTAGCTACCGCCCCATTTGCCTGACGAGTGTCATCTGTAAGACCTTCGAGCGGATGATAAACGCTCGGTTAAATTGGTGGCTAGAAAAACATAACCATCTATCCAACTTGCAATGCGGTTTTCGTCGCCATCGCTCAAGTGTGGATAATCTAACACGCCTTGAGGGGTATATTTCCGATGCCTTTCTACTGAAACAGCATGCCGTGGGCGTGTTCCTCGACCTGGAGAAGGCCTATGACACAACTTGGCGGTACGGCATACTCCGTAACCTTCATGGTTACGGTATGCGTGGTCATCTACCCGAGTTTTTATGCAATTTTTTAAAACTTCGCCGTTTTCGTGTGCGCATAGGAAACACGATATCCCAGGAGCGGATACAGGAGAACGGTGTACCTCAAGGGTCGATTTTGAGCGTCACCCTTTTCGCCGCAGCGATTAACGGCATCACTAGTGCCGTTAGAAGTGGAATTCCATCATCCCTCTATGTTGACGACTTTGCAGTCTATTATAGGTCTGCCAACATAGATCACATTGAGCGCCAACTGCAGCTGACCATTACCCAGCTAGCAGCTTGGGCGCTTCAAACCGGCTTCCGTTTTTCAGCTGCGCAGACGCAGTGTATCCACTTTCACCGCCTACGAGGTATTCACCCGCCTCCTGATCTTCATCTGAACGGCACACCCCTGCCATTTGTCTCGCACCTGAAGTTCTTGGGCCTCTACTTGGACCGACAACTAAATTGGGAGCACCACATTCGTCACCTTCGAGCCTCTTGCGATCGGTCTCTTCGGGTGCTCAAGGTATTATCTGGAGCATCTTGGGGGAGGCGATCGCACGGTAATGTTGAGGCTGTACCGCTCTCTGGTTCGGTCCAAGCTGGACTATGGCAGTTTTATTTATGGCGCAGCGACCGCCTCTAAACTTCGCCTTTTAGACACCGTGCATCACACTGGCATCCGCCTTGCCACAGGAGCTTTCCGCACCAGTCGAGTCGACTGCCTGTATGCGGACTCAGGCGAACCTCCACTCCATATTCGTCGCTCGCTGTTACTCTGCTCGTACGTCTCGAAGTTGGCAAGTTATCCCAATCATCCCTGTTTTAAACCAGTTCTTTTTCCAGATTTAGTCCACCGATATATGCGCCCTGGTTCTCAGACACGCCCCGTGGGAATAAGATTTCGGGATCTACTACATTCGCATGGCCTCCGAATGCCTCGCGTGGAGAGGTCGTCCATCTGCCCCTGTCCTGCATGGCAGCTCAATCGTGCGCAGTTCGATCTCGCTCTTTCAAACAATTCTAGACTCGCTACTCCACATTCGGTGTTCCAACAACTTTTTGCCGAATTACTGGACCGTTACCCTAACTATGTTCCGGTCTTTACAGACGGTTCTCAGTTAGGTAACGCTACGGGTTGCGCGTTCTTCGTTAACGGTGAGGCTCACAAATTTCGACTTCTGGACTCAACTTCGGTCTTCTCAGCAGAGCTATATGCCATCTACTATATGCTCCTTTTTATTTGCAAGTTAGCCCCTGGCTCTTTTATTGATTGCACCGACTCTCTCAGTGCTCTTCAGGCCTTGAAACAGCACACTGCCGCTCACTCTCTTGTTTTAAAAATACAGGCCCAGATCTCGCAAATGCTCGATCGAGGATACCATTTTGTTTTTACTTGGACCCCTGGGCATATGGGCATTTCCGGGAACGAGGAGGCGGACGCGGCTGCTAAGTGTGCTTGCCGTTTGCCCCGGAGTTTAACCACTACGGTGCCGTACCAGGATGTGCAACGTTTTTTCCGTCGCCAGCTTCTATCTGCTTGGCAGCAATCCTGGACAGCTTTAGAAGGCACACAACTCCGGGCTATAAAGGAGAGCGTACAACCCTGGCTAACTTCCTGCAGGGATAACCGGCGGGCCGAGGTGATACTCACCCGGCTCAGAATTGGGCACACACGAGCAACTCATGGCCATCTGCTAAGAGGGGAACCGGCCCCTGTGTGTGCTCCGTGTGCAGTACGCCTCACTGTGCGGCATGTACTGCTGGATTGCCCGCAGTACGCCCGCGTTCGCCAGTCTTTGGGCCTAAGGGCTAACTTGCTCAATGTTTTAGGGGACGACCCAGTGGCCGTGGATAAGGCACTGCGGTTTGTGGCGGAAATTGGTTTTAATAAACAAGTCTGACTTGAATTTTATATTTATTAATTTTAGTGCTTTTAATTATTGGGACTGGGATGAGTTTTTATGTGCTTTTAAACGTTGAGTGTTTTTATTTTATTTTATTTTAACTTTTTAACTAAATTTGGGTAGCTTTTAGGTTTTAAAGTTGACTTAGGGCCCAAATGACCTTGTTGTCGACGGGCCCTAAAACACCACACACTCACTCACTCACTCACACAGCATTCAAAACAACGTTATTGCGATGTTTGAAACTCTAGAGCCATCCATTGGAAGCTTTGAAATTGTCTTTGCCTAATTTTCTTGCTCTCTCTAAGGCTTGAGTCTGAAGCGTTGGTCCAGAAATGAGAATTCCTTCAGCGCGAGCACTAACAAACCACTCGAACACAGCATACTCGTCATACTCTGTAGATTTTGTGATGCGTTTCACACGCCCTGCTGTTCCTTTTAACCACTCTCATTAATTTTAATCTTGTCAAAATCTCCTAAATCTGAGTTTTTCCCACTTTAAACAACACAGTTAATTCTTTAGCTGGACGTTTCAATAACCTTAATTGTTTCCTCCAGCGATAAAATCTTATGTTTAGAACTCATTTTACAGAATTACGTAGAAAATGAAGTTAGCTACAGTGAAGCAATACATATTACACAAATTTAAATATTTGTTACAAAGGCTTCACTTATCTTAAGAAATTGGTGTTAATACTTCTTTCTAATAGAGATCGATTTCACAAACAGATTGTTTGTATCTTCAGTCCACAAACGGAGATACAAACAATCTGTGAAATCGATCTCTATTAGAAAGAAGTATTAACACCAATTTCTTAAGATAAGTGAAGCCTTTGTAACAAATATTTAAATTTGTGTAATATCATTTTACAGAATTTGTGCACGTATATTTTGTTTTTAAAGATCATCAAAGTTCACAGTTTTCTTCGACTCGTGCTTGATTACTTGTAACAATGAAACTGAGAATGAACACATTGCAAAACAGTTGTAACCTTACCATGTGTGTTGGAAGAGAGTTGAGAGAGCTAATGGTTTGTTTTCCCTGTTCCCTCAAGGAATAAAGTTTTGACTTTATGATTTATGGAACTTCGGCGCAAGTGCAATCGCCCTCAAAATTATTGTACTTGTACGTTGTACGTACGTTGTACGTACGTTGTAACCTACTACACATAATTTTTGTTGTTGTAATTTTACGTCCTCCAACGTTGTCATATCGGACGATGAATGGAATGGATGCAATGATGCTCATATGATCCCAGCGTCCATTGAGCTTTTAGTTACCCGACATTCGCCTTTCAGGATAAGGGAAAACCCGGAAAAACCCTTATCCAAGTAACTCACCCTAACCGAGATTCGAACTCGGCACCTCTTGAACGTGAGGCAGACACGCTACCACCACGCTACCAAGGCGGGCTACTACACTTAAACGAATCCGTTTTAATCAGGTTATTTACGGAAACGGTTCCCGAAAAATATTTCCAGATAGCATTACTGTGTCCCGAGTAATAAATGTTTTATATGTGGCATATAGCCCAGTTGTGATACCTAATTTGACGAAGACGAAGTGCACTGCTTCATTGAATTTAGCTTTATGATTTTAAATTATCTTCAGCAATCCTTTGAAAGTTTAGAAACTATTGTTTGTATAACTATATAGCATTATTGATGAATGCGTGCCACTATGAAAGTTGTGTTACTGCTCCCTTTGTGACCTTTCGAATTTGATCTCTATAGGTACGTGTGCTTTCACTGATTGCTCAGTTGAAAGCTCATAATTTGTGATTACCTGAAACATCTAGAGTACGTACAAAATGGGTTGGCCTATAAGATCTGAAATTTTTATTTTAAGTAAATGTTTCAAATGCAAAATAAAATGTTTTGGCACATCAATATGGGAAAGAGAGATACGGGTGTACGATACTCGTAGAAAGCAGCGAAGTACTACAAGGTGCACAATCAAACCAATCATAACAATTGTTGTCTCTTAAAATTGTACGACAGAATCTTTAATCTTTTAATTTGCTTCAAATATAATTCCTCGCCTGAGCAAACAGTTTTTATTGCAGCTAATATTTCAGAGAAGTTTATATCTGTAAGTGAACCCCGTTCATGAAAATTGGTACAAAATGCTTAACAATTACAATTTAGGCTTGTTAATTGCAATTCAATTCAATCCAATGCTACATTCAATCCTTTAGAAATATTTTCGTTTAAATGTTTTTATATCGGAGTTAAATGAGTCATGAGACGATTTAAATAAAAAAAGCCGAGGGCTTTTGAGTATTTTTCTGATATCTATCAGGTTTTCCCCAACATTAAGTGTTTTATGTAAAATGTTTACATGTGTCTTAATTAGTTTCTGAATTATGCGTTATAAGTGTGCACTGTTTAATAAATACATAAGCACAATTTCAGGCCAGTTGTTATGAGTAAAGCTTCCAGTGCTATTTTCTCGATTGTTATACTTTAAATGGTTTCCCCAATGTATGCTAAATACGCCTTTGTTTCAAAGTTCAAAATTCATAATTGAACAAAAATTATTTTTAAACCAGTTATGCTAAAATTATTTCTTAGCAGACTTATGTTTATATGCTAATAAGGAGCATACATATGCTATGTTGTTTTAAAATTGTGACTGCTGCATCGTAAGGAGTAGCTTATTTTGCACAATAACTTAGGCTAGGGGCTAATAGCTCATGGGGCTATTCCGCTCAAAATAACAAATTTGGTTTCTGTATATTTATTGAGCACAGTCGACATCTTGTCTTGTGCTTGCCATACTGCTGTGAATTAGTGTAGAAACAACTTCACAGTAATTTACCGGTTACTGCTCCAGTTTTGGATTGGTAAGAAGAAACTCATTTGAAGGTAAGCAAATACAATGCATGTTCAGCAAAGATAAATATTTCTTAAAAAAATTGGTTTCTGAATATTTATTGAGCACAGTCGACATCTTGTCTTGTGCTTGCCATACTGCTGTGAATTAGTGTAGAAACAACTGCACAGTAATTTACTGGTTACTGCTCCAGTTTTGGAATGGTAAGAAGAAACTCATTTGAAGGTAAGCAAATACAATGCATGTTCAGCAAAGATAAATATTTCTTCTCCTGAACAAAAGGGATAGAACGTAAAACAGTGCTAGTTTTTGTTAATGGAAACGTGTGCCTCAGGGAGGAGGTTACTGCATGTCCTGCTAGAGAGTAGTGCAGACTGTCTTTCTTCCTGCTTTACAGGCGCGTATTTTTAAAACAGTGCATTTGGGGCTATTCCGCTCAGTGGTTTTGGGGCTATTATACTCACTTATTTTTCCTGTAATATTTGTTGTAGTTGTCCATATGTTCACACAGTACGTGAATGGCTTATTTATTTATGTATTTCGGATGGTTCGAACTTCTAAACTCAAAGGCCCAGGTAAAAAATAGAGGGATATGAAGATATGGATCACGCTGTCTCGAGTGTTCTTCAAGGGGATCTCTGCCTAAGAGTAGCAGCAGGTATTTTTAATGTGCCTTTTTCCACACTTAAACTGTGTTACTAAAAGAAGCAATATATTCGAAGTCAACGGTACATTTCGAGCAGTCTGACACCCTGTGGTTTTTAACGAGAAGGAGGAGGAAGATCTGACTGAAAGACTAAAATATTTAGCTGGTCGTGGCTTTGGCTCCACACCAGAGAAAATTAGAAGAGCAGTATTTGCATATGCTCAGAAAAAGGCATATTGATCACCCGTGGAATAAGAAAGAAGCTATGGCAGGAAAATACTGGTTTATGAACTTTATGAAAAGAAATACAGGCATTTCTTTGAGAAAACCACAGGGTTTGTCCTAGGCAAGGGCAGCAGGAATGAACAGGAATACAGTAGCGGCATTTTTTTATTTATTGAGAGACATTTAGAACTAAATTCTATTTCGAACAAAGTGCACCTCATATTTAACGTGGACGAGACTGGAATACCCCTAAATCACACACCCTCGAAAATAGTAGCCCCTAAAGGAGCAAGAGAAGTTGAGAAGTCAAGTGTGGAGAGGGGTGAAAATGAAACGTTATAGCTTGTTGCAGTGCAACTGAGGTTTTTGTTCCACTATTTGTGATTTTTAAAGGGACCATGTTGAGAGATGTCTACAAGAGTGATTTACCCATGGGATCTGAGGCTGCTATGACGGATTCTGGATACATCAACGAGAACGTATTTCTGAAGTGGCTACATCACTTTCAGAAGAATCGACCCCAAGGAAGATGTTTGCTGATACAAGATGGCCACACTTCACATTGCAGTCTGGAGAGTCTAGACTTAAGCAGAGAGAATGAAATTGAAATGAAGTCTGCCTCCTCACACAACTCATGCCCTGCTGCCTCTCGCTAGGACAGTGTTCAAGGCCCTAAAACCATTTTATCACCAAGAAGCTATGTACATATTTCATCCAAAACAATCCAAGTTCATCTATCTCAAAATTTAATTTTGGAGAATTGTTTTCTCAAGCATGGAAGAAATCAGCTACAGTTGGTAACACATTGAAAGGGTTTAACTGTACCGGTATCTATCCATTCAACCCTTCGGTTATTACAGAGCACAAATATATGCCTTATAACTACTTTCAGTCTCTGGAAGACGCTCCTGAGGCATCCTCCGGAAATGCTGAGGTTCATGCTTCTAGCAGTCAGTATTCATCGTCACAAGCATCTGAGTAAGGGTTAAACACTCAAGGAAGTGAAGAGGTTATGAAGACATCCCCGTTCACCGTCATTATACCGTCACTTACGAAACAGAGTGCCAAGAAAACCCGAAAGAGGTCAGAACAAAACGTCTCACCTCGGATGAAAATTATGAAGTCGTTGTAGCTAAACTCAGGTTGAAAATGGAGAAAGGACCTAATAGGCTTGCCAAAGGGATAAAACTCAGTGAACCCACAAGTGATGAGGACATTCGCCATATTACTTTGGAGAATGAGGGACAATATTCCTTGTGGGTTTTGCAACCTAAATTACTTAATCTGTGTTAAAAGGCGACTGGATTAAATGTCAAAAGTGTGGAACATGTAGCGTGTGTTGGTGCTGGAAGGGAAAAAAATGTTTGCCTGTGGAAAGTGTTTCTGATTTTGATCAGAAGAAACTTTGAGCGAAATAGCCCCTGCAGTGAGCGGAAAGGCCCCTCTGTTTTTTTTTTTTTTTTTTTTTTTTTTTTTTTTGTAACAGTGCACGTTTGAATTCAATGTTTTTATGTTGATTATTTCTACGAAAGGGCGATGTAATTGCTACCGAAATATATTCTGTAACAATCACAAAACAAGTATTACATCATTTTTGTTTCCTTCACTGTCTAATTTTGGTTCAAACATGAAGTAAGCGAAATAGCCCTGCTCTACCTTATATTTGTAATTAAAACACATAACCTAGAACGATTTATATATTATGTGCATCAAACGTGGCAAGCACACTTCTTTGTACACATACAAATATGATAAAATTCAACATATTTACCTTGCTCGAATAACTCAGAAAGAGGGTAAAACTTTGAATCACATCTGTAAATACGTAATAACGCTGCGAATTCGTATTAGACATAGATTACTTTTGTTATTAAAGCAGGCTGTCACAGTTTCCTTCATGTTATTGCTGACGTAAGATAAAGTAGAACGCCTTGGCAACATTGCAGCTCTCCTCGTGGAGGAGTCGATGGCTGTCATGTTCCTTTCAAAATCAGACTGTAGAGTCTGAAACGCGCGCACGAGAGAGAGAGAGAATGAGAGAGAAGAGAGAGAGAGAGAGAGAGAGAGAGAGAGAGAGAGAGAGAGAGAGACGGGGGGGATTTAAGTTAAATATCCAAAGTAATACCACCCACAGTAATACGAGTGAACATAATTGCTATTATCTACCGTAGCCTAATGGTCGCAGGTTCTATTCCCGATGGTATCATTGTAATTTATTCCCTGGTATAATCCTTCTGGTCGCCTATGGCTCTGGGGTTCACTCAGCCTCTAACAGAAATGAGTAGCAGGGTAATTCCTGGCGGCTGCCTCGTGGGTCTGGTTACCTGCAGGCCTTGTATGCCGAGATTTACATAGATGTGTGCCGTGATCACCCGTCGCCGCAACATAGGCCGCCTAAGGCCTCTCATGGGGTACCTTTACCTTCCGTAGCTTACACTGAAATATTTTCGTTGGGAGTCAAAGGTGTGCATAAAAGCACGTAAGCTCCTCTGTTGTTCCGGTTTTGCACAAGGAAAATTTCGCAAGTGGTACACTGTTGTCTTTCGTCGTTTGTCAAGGAGAGCATTGGTGTGTCTTTTGTCAAATGTCACTGCGCATTACATTAGAATATTTAAAAGACGTCAGGGTTAATGCATGCACTGCTTCCAGCGTAGACAGCTCATGTTAAATGTATGAACTCGGAAAACGGACCTCCAAAAATGTGAAAATAAATCAGTTTGTCCCTGTCGTACATAACATTTTGAAAGCAAGCGCTTTTTGTATTACCTTTTTCATGGTAGCTTTTTTTCTTTTTAATATTATCTTAATGAAAATATATTTTTGGGATTTAAGTTCTTTTGAGAGAGAGAACACTTCTAGAGTTCTCAACATGATGGAGAAATGAAAAATTAGTTTTGTCACATTACAAAATGGCTCATAATCTCTTCGGGGAAGCGAGGTTGACAGTTTTGTGGTTAACAGAGTGACCTCTCTCATTCCCTTAGAGTACCAAAGCTATGTTTTATAACTAATAGTTGGTTTTTCCTAAAGCACCTGAGCTCTTCCTAATCTACAAATCGATATCTCATTTTCATTTAAGTGTACCTATCCACTACTTCTCGGTACTGATTACCAATACTGGTTTTAAGCACCGATACTCATATTCACCTTACAAAAATCTGCAACGGCGATAGCTTGTTCAATGAATTATGTTCTTATTAGTACTTTTTGTATATAAACACATGTAACCAATAATTACGTAAAAAATGAAGCTAGTGACAGTGAAGCAACAAATACTACACAAATATAATTATTTGTAACAAAAGCGTCACTTATCTTTAAAGAAATTGATGTAAATTTCTTATTGATTGAAATCGCTATTTCGTAAACCTTCGTTTACATCGTCAGTAGTATACAGTCTCGTCAACGTTACGATCACTAGAGGTCACTACATTTTTGCCGGTATTACCAAACTCTGAAAATGAAATAAACTTAAAGACAATCCATTTTCGGTATTTCATTTCCATTTTGGTCGCGGTAGTAGGAAATGTAAAATAATGGCCAAGAGCGAGTCACCTGCCAGGCTACCAGCTAAATCAGCTGTATTCACAACTCAGTTGTGAATCGCGGTCAAGGTCTATGAAGAACTATAATCCAGAAATTGTTTGGGGACGCGTTTGATATAATTTCTTTAAGTCTCGACTCCTTTTATTTCTTATCTAGCATAAAGTTAAACGCAGTAACTTCGAATAATCCACGAGTATAAATTTTAAAAGTATCGAAAAGGTTTATCTCAAAGTATTACAAATACTACAATACTACCGAGTATCTTAGATTGGAGCGTATGGTAGGTGCTCAGTTCAGACGTGCAATGTACCCATCTGTCTTACTTTACAACCAATCATAGCTAACATCCCAGTCAAATTCTTGTGGATATAGGATCCCTAGATCTAGAGGAACGTCCAATAGGGCATTTGCACATGAAGAGGGCTTGATGAAAGATTACGTGAGTTTGCACAAACAATACATTTGGCTTCGAACAAACACGGACGATAGTTTTTATTTGGTTACAGGCCACCTAATTCTTTTTTAAATCAGCTTCAAAATTTATATTTCTTTTCTATGTAGAAAAGAAATTACAATAAGCCGTTGAAAAGTTTGTTGAGCGCAAAGAAAAAAATGAGAAGCAACCATCGCGCCAGACTGCGTTACAGATCTGGGCAACGTCGTCCCATGTCGCTATTTTGTTTATCGTATCCCAAAATTAATTTATTTTCGAGGATGCAGAGATATCTCCACGAAAGGATTAAGGGCCGGCTCACCGACGCACCGAATCAGCCTGCAGTTATATCCGTGTTCTGTCAGCAGATAACATTCGAAGTTCCCGCCTCAGGGTATATAGGTAGTTGTTTTTTGTAATGGCGGAGTTGTATGGGCTGATCCATCTGTCACTGGCATTGCAGCACCGCCAGAATCGGCCCACCTATGTACTCAAACATAGTGTTTTACACTATCGATTGCTAAACTATCGGTTAGTACAAAACTATCCTAATCTGATAGTTCTCGGCGTCTGTTCTGTTCCGGATGGCTGTCGCAGCAGATTCTCGTTCGGCTGTTTATAAAGGATTATATACCGTGGTTTGGATTAACGCAGTTCAGAAACAAAGATCTCTGCTTATGGTAGGCAAGCGGCGGCAAATATCTCAGTGTGGGGGATAAAAATAAAAAATGCATATAAAAATCTGTGTAATAGCCATGGCACTTAATTTCTTAAACCATGACTAGTATGCCAGGTTTTTAACATTTATGCATACTACATCCATACATACAACTAATGTACAGATAAATTTATACAAATAAAAAGTGTATATATATTTAGTTATTAATATTTATAACATAAAATTGTATAAAATAAAATAAACAGAAATTTCATGAAAATCAATCTAGATAAAAACATACAATAGCATTTCATTCATATCAACGTCACTCATACTTAACTACCTTAAACTACCAACTATTAGCAACAAATATATAAAATTAGATCAATATTATTTATTATTAAATTAATTTTTATTACTGTTATTAAATAATTTTATAAATTTAATTTTAGTTTTATTATATGCACTATTGTTAAATTTATTATTTATACATAACTATTTTCAATTTAAAGTTACATATTGTCGCCAGGTCATTGTTGATTGGAGGCAGCGCGGGTAACAAGATCGAAGAGACGGCAGTGCAGTGTGGAGGTGGAGGCTTGCCAAGATGGTGGGCGGGAACAGACGGATTTGCCAAGAGTTCGTCTTTGTTCTAGCCGGTCTCGATTGTTTGAGAAATTTCTGGTGTGTTAGAAATCGATAAAAAGGCAGCCTGCCTGAAAAGAGACAGTCAGTCGGTAATAGAACGCGTGCGGGTAAGCAGTTGTGTTGGTTGACCCGTATATTACATTGTGTATGTGAACAGTGTATTGCTACGGAAATAAAGTGCAATTTTTTTGTGTTTGTAACCTGGACTTTTTATTTCACGAACCCACAAAGTCACAACTGGTGTCACAGAGCGGGATCTTACGGCCATGGAATCGGCATTGGAAAAGATTTTGGAGAAGATGAACGAATTAGCTGCGAAGACGGAAGCTGCAAACAACAACTTGGCCACGACAATGACCGCAAAGATGGCCGAACTGACCACGGAGATGAAGGTGGCGAACGAGGCTCTCGCCGCCAAATTTGAAGATCAGTTGGCCGGCGTAAGGGATGACGTGACGGAGCTGGGCAAGCGGATGGGCCAAGTGGACGAGCGCGTCGAGGACCTTGCTGACCGCGTAAACAACCTAGAGGGAAAGGCCGACAGCAGCACAAGTCCCTGAACGCCATGGTGGAGGACGTCGTCGGCAGGAGTTTAAAGGATTTAAAGGTCGACGTGCCGGGACGCGACACAACATCTGCGCGCGTCAAACCTCCTAAATACGACGGCGCGAACACTTTCGAAGTCTTCCGCCGCCAATTCGACGCAGTGGCCAAGCACAACAAATGGTCACCAGAGGAGGCCACACAGTTAATAGCCAGCCTCCAGGGAAGGGCCGCGGAAGTCCTGAACGCGGTGCAGACAGCGGCGGCGCCCAATGACTTCTGGGAAGCCCTGGAGAATCGTTTTGGAAACCACCGCTTAGCCGCAGCGTACCGCAGCCAGCTAAAGGCAAGGTCACAGCAGCCAGGGGAGACGCTACAGGAGTTCAGCCCTGGGAGTTGAACAACCGGTTAGCAAGACCCCAGTCGACCTCCCACCAGAGTTCGTATCCCGAGTAGCTGTCTACACATTCGTTGATGGGGTACGTGACACGGAGATTCGTCAGCGCCTAATGCTCGGCGATTATAAAACCATCCACGAGGCGCTAACGGCGGCCAAGGAGGCAGCCAAGGTAACAGCTATCCCGACGTCAAGAACGAGGAGTGTCCACTACACCGGAGACAGAAGACCAGCCGAGGGACGCCGGCGAAGACCTAGTGGCCTGTGTTGGGGGTGTGGACAGCCCGGACACCTGGAGAGAGACTGCCGACACCAGGAAGGGCAGCCGGAAGAACTAGTAAGGCCCGGCGTGGCGAGGAGCACATCGGCGCCGTCCACACCATCTCCTCGAGTGACACTGAGCGCCGTCAGCCGGTGGATGGATGACAGCCTCATCGCGGACGGCTGGGTAAGAGGAAAGCCGTGCCGCGTGCTGGTGGACACCGGGGCAGCCGTGACCATCATCAGACCTGACGTGGCGAAGGGTTTGCCGCAAGGAAGCCGAGCCGACCATACCAGCTTGTGACGGCATCGGGTGACACCTTGCCTGTGGAGAAGGAGGCCTAGCTAAAGTTGACCTTGGGCAGGAGTACCGTACGTCTGTGGGTGTTCGTCGCGAAGGTGGCTGAGGAGGTGATACTGGGATTGGATGCTCTCAGGAGCCACGAGGCGACGGTCGACGTCGGCAGGAAGGTCCTGCTGCTCAACGGAGAACAGGTTATACTCCGTGAACCCGAAGAGCGCCTTGGAATCGGTAGGGTCATCTTGAACGAAGACGTGGTTGTCCCGGCGAGGAGCGAGGTGATGGTGACGGCGCGACTGGAAGGCCAGACAGCACGTTGGGTCCAGAGGCTGCAGGAGTGCGACTTCACCTCGGAACATCGCAGAGGGAAGAACCACGGTAACGCAGACGCTATGTGCCGAAGATTCTGTCCAGAAGAGTGCGGCCAGTGCACAAGAGTGGAAGAGAAGGAGCGTGCCGCAGCAGTCCGAGTAGTCACGGTAGTGCCTGCGGATGGCTGGGATAGCGCATGCCTGAGGAGGGAGCAGCTGGCGGACGCAGACTTGGGGCCACTCTTGAGGGAAGTGGAGGCAGGGACAAGACCAACCTGGGAGGATATCGCACCAAGGAGTGCCACCTACAAGTCGTACTGGGCCCAATGGGACTCGTTGAAGATCAGAGAGGGTATGGGAATCACCCGATGGGAAGACGCAGAGAGAACAGTTGGTACTTCACCGGAGTGAGGTCCCGGAAGTCTCGGAGGAAGTGCACGCCGGTACTTCAGGAGGACACATGGGAGCGAACCGAACGATTGACAAACTACGGCAGCGCTACTACTGGCTGAGGCTCCGAGCAGACGCTGAGAGATGGTGCCGTCAGTGTCACGTGTGCGCGGCGAGTCGCGGCCCTCAGACTAGGAGCCGGGGTCGCAAGCAGCAGTACAACGTCGGAGCGCCATTCGAACGGATCGCCGTTGACATTGCTGGACCGTTCCCAATATCCGACCGAGGCAACAAGTACCTAATGGTGGTCGTGGACTACTTCACTAAGTGGCTGGAGGTGTATGCCATCCCGAACCAAGAGGCAAGGACAATCACAGACTGCCTCGTGGAGCAAGTGTTCTGCCGATTTGGGGTACCGTTAGAGCTGCACTGTGGCCAAGGCACCAATTTTGAGTCCAACCTGATGAAGGAGGCACTAGAGAGGCTTGGGGTTAACAAGACCCGCACAACACCTCTACATCCCCAGTCGGATGGCATGGTCGAAAGGTACATCAAGACCTTAGAGGAACACTTGAGGAAGGTCGTGGCCAGCCATCAGCGAGACTGGGACGTCAAGGTGCCACTGTTTTTGCTGGTCTACAGCTCGTCAACACACGACATCACGGGGATGACGCCAGCCAGCTTAATGTTCGGCCGAGAGTTACGCCTCCCTTGTGGTCTGGCTTTTGGAAGCCCCCCGGACGCAAAACAGCCAGCAACCGAGTACGTGGAGAATCTGGTGAACCATCTCCACGACATGCATGAGATGGCGCGTCAAAACATCCAGAAGGCGAGCGACCGCATGAAGACCCGATACGACAGGCAAGCCAAACAGCCAAGGGTTCCAGCAGGGTGACCTAGTCTGGTTGTACCGCCCTACCCGGACCAAGGGACGATGCCCGAAGCTCCAGTAGCCATGGCAAGGACCTTACCGGGTGGTGAAGAGGATTAACGACGTGGTCTACCGCATCCAGAAGGTGCCCCGAGGAAAGATGTTGGTGGTACACCTGGATCACCTAGCCGGCTACGATGGTGCTGTTCGGGATGACCAGCCTTGAGGAGGGGGGAGCAGTGTCGCCAGGTCATTGTTGATTGGAGGCAGCGCGGGTAACAAGATCGAAGAGACGGCAGTGCAGTGTGGAGATGGAGGCTTGCCAAGATGGTGGGCGGGAACAGACGGATTTGGCAAGAGTTCGCCCTTGTTCTAGCCGGTCTCGATTGTTTGAGAAATTTCTGGTGTGTTAGAAATCGATAAAAAGGCAGCCTGCCTGAAAAGAGACAGTCCGTCGGTAATAGAACGCGTGCGGGTAAGCAGCTGTGTTGGTTGACCTGTATGATACATTGTGTATGTGAACAGTGTATTGCTATGGAAATAAAGTGCAATTTTTTTTTTTTTTTTTTTTTTTTTTTTTTTTTTTTGTGTTTGTAACCTGGACTTTTTATTTCACGAACCCACAAAGTCACAATATTTATTACAATACACTAAAACCTAAATTTTCTGGTATCTAGTAAACTAGCTGGTAAATAGTTATATAAAAAAGACAAGCTACAAAGCTCTAAATTGCCGCTGATTTTAGGCGGCATACTACCAGTACAAAATCTACAATAAGTTCGTAATCTAAAAACATTTTAAACTTATGACTTCACTTCACTTCACTAAATCATTTCTTCCCAACACTGAATCACTTATTGCTTTTTTATTAAGTTGACTAATCAATGAAACAGTATTTTTTCTCAGATATCACTCACTTAATCATAATCAATTTCACTCAATCCGTCAGCAATGTTTACAAAATCTATCTCGCGCGTAAGGCCAATATGCCTTTTCCGGTACGGAGGGGATTCGGCACTGCGACCAGTCGATGCCCCTATGCATGCCCTTAGTGTGGCATCCCCTGGAGGAAGGATCAGACGAGAGGAGGCAGAGGGCGGTCGGTTCAAGGAGCCACGGCAGTGCAGTGGGCAGGGTCCCTACACTTGACCAGTTGAAAACACCCCGGCAGCTCACTCGACTACAGTCCGGAAACGGCCCCACAAGACAGTGCTGGGAGACCGTCCTACCGGAGGACAAAGTCTTACTCAGAGCATAATCATCCTGCCATGTACCGCCGAGACACCCGCCGACACTTCTACCCTGAAAGAGACCACCGGAGGAGAAATGACGTGAAATGATAATGGAGATGTAATGGAGCGACGGGAAATGCGGGGGAGGCAATTAACCTACCCATCATTCGCCTAGCGACACGGGAAAACCTCCGAAAAAATCCATGTATCAGGTAGGTCGGCCACGGGAATCGAGCCCGGGCACCCCGAATGCGAGCTACAGACGAACCCGTCTGAACGATCCCGCTCGGTTATTCCGCATTGGCTACCCTTTCCCGCTGTTGAACTCGTTGGTCTTCTATGATATTTTAATCTTCTTTCATTGGGATATTTCACCTACGCCTACTACTGCTCACGTCCCCGAAACACATAAGAATAGCACAAAAGACTTTTATCCCTCAAAGTAATACAAAGAAATTGAGCTTCGGGCACTGCAATCATCTTGCCTTCTAGCCTCAAGGTATCGCATCGGTTGGAATTTTAGTATATCGTAATACCTGTCCAAATGTAACTCGATTTAGAAAATAAGAATTTAGGAGCAATTTATTGTGTCGATGCATTTTTGGGGCAGGGGATGTGAACGTTTTTTCTACATTGCAAGCAAGTGTACATGTGACGCTCAGTGGCGACGTAGAGAGTTGTTAAGCCTACGGCAATACGTTTCAAGTTTGAGCCTTACCGAATATTTTTTTTCTCTTTTGATTTTTGTAATTTGTTTTCGTTCTTCATATTGATTGTGAAGAATAAACTATACTGTACTTAACATTTGTTATTATTAGGGAGCGGATTTATAGGCACTAAAATGTGTGAAATAGGCAGGCAAAAAGGCACTAAAAGTGGGCAAAATAGGCTCTACAAATTTGCTAGGTAAACACTTAGAAATTCACAATATTAGTAAACTGGCTCTTGAAATTCACTATAACAAAATGACAATCATCGCAACATATGCTGCAACAAATTCGCTAAACACATAATATTTTGCGGTTACCTAGGCGAAATATTACATTTATTCCAAATTTCATAACAGGTGGTACAGCAAGTTAAAATAACAAATAGTGTCGTATAATTAAAATACATATTATTCCACTTCACTAAGTAAGAACCATAATGTGCAGAAAGGTGTGAAGTAATTAACCATGTCAAAAAATAAAGACATGGGTTTTGGGGGATGGGGCTTAAGGACGAAAATTGAAATATTCCAGGCTTTTGTTAGATTTATTTCAAATTTAAACCATTTATTTTTGTGATCTATCAAGAATGGAATAATATCAAGTTTCAGCTTTCTAGTTACAATAGTTGAGGAATTCTGAGGAATTAACAGTTTATGTCTAAATTACAGGCGATTTTAAAAATGTCCCACATATTGTAATTTTAAAAATTAATGCTTGGGATATAAGTTACTGCAGCCATGTTTACCTATTAATGACCTGTAACTGAAATATTTGTCTTCGCCATATCAACGAAGGGAAAAAATAATCATACCTATTTAACAATTTTTATTTTCCTAAGCGTTTTCAGTAAGAAGTAAGCATTATAATCCTTTTCAATACAAATAACAAAAACACAACAAATGTAAATGGGTACACTTAATATGCAGTTACCCTTAGATGCATGTTTAGAATTTCATACAGATTAATAGAAAACTGCATCCTGTGGAACATTTTGAATTTTGTTTGTTTGTAATTTACGTCCTCCAACGTTGTCATATCGAACGATGAATGGAATGGGTGAAATGATGCTCAAATGAGCCCAAGGTCCATAGAGCTTAGAGTTACCCGACATTCGTCTTTCAGGATAAGGGAAAAACCCGGAAAAACCCTTATCCAGGTAACTCACCCTGAACGAGATTCGAACTCGGGACCTTGAACGTGAGGCAGACACGCTACTACAACGCTGCCGAGACAGGCGAACATTTTGAAGTTAGGAAAATGTAGGAAATATGGAATCTGAGAAATCTGAGGTTAAAATTACGTAATAGCAGCTACGATACAGGTGTAGGGTTATTTAAATAGTCATGTGACGTTTTCTGTAGTGCCGTTAGAAAAAAATAATATATATTATTGAAGCATGTCTATATTAATTTTAAGACAGAATAACTAAATCTGGGATTGTTGTAAGTTTTGGACCAATTTGCACAAATGTCTCCTTAATAGAAACGATTGTTGGAAAGATATGAAATTCAAAAATTCATCACAGCAATCTTAATATCACTTAAAATGATGCCACGATGAGTTAGAAAGATACAGAGCACAGAACAAAAATTAATTATAAGCCAAAGCTACAGAATCCTAGTTTTTTTAATAAAATCCTAAATGCCCCATTGTCGACTAAGAACAAATAATAAAGTACAGCTTTTAGTAAGCGTTTCCCGTTCATTCAAACAGAATTACGGCAATTACGACATCCCGAAAAGAATTCTCGTACCTACTTTTATAAAGGCATTTCTGTAAAATTTTACACAAACCATTAAAATTTATTGGTCTGCGGTTTCATTTTCAATGTTGAAAACAACACCGGAAGTCTCCAAGCAATCGATTTCATGATTCTTTGAGATATATGTAGAAAAACGTAAGCATGAGAAAATCACAATTCTTTCATATATATAATCTTAGTCTGTGTAGCCCAGCTAATTAAGCGCTGGCCTTACAAGTTTAAGTTGTAACTTGAACAGAGTCCCAGAGTGATGATTTTAAGATTTGGTTAAACAACAGGTTCGTGTCAGTATATTTACACACATGTAAAAGAAATCTTACGGAGTAAACTCCTGTTTACCAACGGTACTGATTGTGATCTGATATGATTGTTAACAATTGACACCATCAATAATTTAATTAATAATCCGTCTCCCAAATATTACTATTAGCTCAAGAAATAAGCCTGTACACCTGCACAAAAATATCATGCTACTGCATTGAAACTGCCAAAAGATAATACTCGTAACAAAATTGTGAAATGCAGTACTCTTGAGTTTGCAAAGCTATACCTATAAATTTCAAATACATAATATTCTAATAAAGATAAAAAGCATTAGATGGGCTTGTTTAACAATTCAGACATGTTAATAAGCTAAATCTCAATGTAAAGTCGTATCATGTGATGAAGAAAGTTTTCACCTTAGGCAAATTTGTGCTTTACTTTGGAAAACTGAAAACATTCAGTTCCTCTTCTTTCGGCTCTTCTCAACATACTAATTTGTGTTCGGAATAATGTTGCTACATGGATTGATTTTCACAAGGTTTTTGAAACTAGGATAATATACTATTAATACAAACATGATTGATTAAACTCGCCGGTTTCATACAAGGCTGACCAAAAATTACTTTCCCATCTGTGCTGAACGATGGATCACCATCTATCCACTGTTTAAGTACACTTCTGTTGCTTCTCTCTTTTGGCATATTTGCGTAGAAAACTGATCTATGTGTGCACTTGAAACACTGCTTACAGAATGGACTTTCCATTCCCCACATAAAGAGTGGTCATTTGTCAATCCATTGAAATATCATTTAGTTGGTCTTTGCTACTCGTCCTTGAGCAAATTCTAAGATTTTTCTATTACGTCATTAGCGAATTGTGACACGTCTGTAGATACCTACCTGGCAGAACCCCTTTTTGTTTATCCAATATGCAGCAGTAAGGAATTTTTCTTCCCCGAAAGCTTCACGTTGAAACCAACAAGTGCAAAAGCTGTTGTCACAAATTACAAGCAGAAGAAATTGGTTAAAAAGGCAGTTTTAGGCACTAATAAGCAGAATAGGCACAAACGTATGAAATAGGCATTTATAGGCACTATAAAACTAAGAAATTAGGCTTATAACTTAAAAGCCTACGTTTCTGAACCAAAGAATAAAATAGGCAAATAGGGCAAAATCCGCCCCCTAGTTATTACTGCTGCTGTTAAATGTAATCACCCAAATCAAACGATCAAGTGCATTTTGAACAAGACTGTACAACTTAGGAATTGATAGAATGTACTGTTAGCACTGGAAAGGAAATAGCAGGTGTGCAAGGGAAATAAGTCACATTCCTGCTTGACCTTTATTTATTCACTTCCAGGAACCGTAAAGAAAGGATGCTGCCCCGCTGTTTGGTTAATTAAGGTAGGTGCTATAATACAAGGATTTTTGTAACAAGCCTAACGCATGCAGTACACCGTCTGAGTGAAATAGTGCGCTTGAATTTTCCTACTGTTGACTGTTAAATATCAAGCAATATCTGAGTAGAATAAATTTGTTTAAACAGTTGGCACCGGAAATTCCACTTCCTGCTGCACCAATTGTTACGAGATAGGGGACCCGGTTACAGGCTGCTAAATATTTAAAAGTTTTCTCATTGTTAAGAAGATACTACAAGAACTAAAAGAAAAGGAAGCAGAAGGCATTGTTGAAGCGAAAAGGCAGATGTGGGTTGAGTCCAGAGGTTCTACTCCCATTAGCCTTGAACCCGTAGGAACAAGACCCGGGCCTCTTTCAACCAGGGAGTATCCGAGCTGTCCCAAAGGGCGCTCGGCATCCTCCGTGGGGCTTTCCGTAGGGCAAGACCTAGTTACCTAACAAGCCCCCCCCCCCATCTGGTCCTATGGACACAAGACGGGATGGAAGTGGATACGCCACTTACGCGCGGCAACACCAAAGGTGAAGACTACCGATATGACCTCGGTGGGGCCGCCTGGTGATCTAGCACACCTTCTACTAGCTTAGCAGGCTAGTACCCGGAAACTTAATGGCTTCCCTCAACCCCGTCCAAAGACGTACCCGATTCCCACGGGTATCGGGAACACACTGCCCCCTCGAAGCCATCCCAATCCGAACAACTCCCGAAGGAGGTGCTCAGATGTTCGGCCCGAGGTTCCTCTAGTAACGTCAGAGGTACCACGAGTGCTAAGGGTCCGCAGCGCCCGCACTTTGGCAGCTGAAGGGGACGGATCCCCTCCCCTACGGGAGGCAGATGTGGATATCGAATAAAGAAGGAATTAGTTTACACTGTCAAATTTCACCTGCATTTCTTCAGCCATCACAGTACCCGATAAACGGACGTACCGCTGTTCATAAATTTGAGCCAGGTGAAACTGCAAAGAAAGTTATAAAAATGTAACTGCATACTTCATATTAATCCGGGGTACCATACATTACAACGTATTGCCCAGATATTGCAGAATCACTGTCGCTGGAATAAATCAAAATCAAACCAACCCGAGGCGCAACAGCCCTAGTGGACCAAGGCATGCCAACCCGACTGCCGGCCTGACGTCCACATACGCAAGGTAGATGTGGGCGATCATCTAACCGATACGGAGTGGAAATGTGTTCAGCATCTGGGCGTCCCAGCCCGAAAGTTGACTTAACGCAACAAGGACCTCACGACGTTGAGTGGACACCGGTCCTATACCCGTAATGAAAAATCCGCACCCCACTAGGTTGAGATCGATCCCGGACGCATTTCGTGTCAGAGAACCAAAGCAGGACCACTGGAATAAATAGCAAACTTTAAACGTACGTCTGTTGTACGAGAGCTGAACGTTGTTTTTCTCAATACAAATCAATTCTTAGATGCAACAGAGAATCATTTTTGTCTTGAAACCTTAAAATTGGTTGCTATTGTATACTGTATTGAGAAGAATTAAGCTCACTTCAGCATTATTTTACCGAGGTTATTGTATTTATTTTTTGCAAAAGTTCGGCGTTTATGAACATGAAAGCTAATGTTTATGCAATTATTATGCTGAAAAATCGGTGTTTAAAATTCAGCTAAGTTAGTTGGCTTTTGTATAAATTATGAATTTCAACACTGAATACCATTAATATGACTTTGAAGTAATAAACATAAAGTAGCAGACTTGGCGTTTACAAACAATACACATATTTTCGAATACGGTTATTTTATTGTGATATGTTTTAAGTTAATTTTTTGTGCATAGGTTTTGGAGAATATTGTGGGTTTAAGTTTCATCTTTGATTTATCACGAATTATTAGGAGTACCCTTTTAGAATGGCCTTTCTAAAGTTTGAATCAAGTTCATCACAATCAATAAGGTTCGACTACTGCAAGGTCATATAGTCGGGAACACCACGCCCTCCAACCCCCTCCCTCAGCGCACGCGCGTAGCTTCATCTATGCATAGGTAACATGTACTCAGTGTAACGGTTTTCAAACAGATAATTTGTACATTTCCTAGGAGAATGTGTCAGGAATAGTGACTGTGCTGTGTTGAAGAAAGGCTATATAATTAATTGGGTTTTCGGAATCTGGGCTGTTTTGAACACAAAGCGGTTTTCCCAAGAATATGGACGTTGTACCTCTGCTGGTGGGTAAGTGTGAAAACGTGTTAGCACCCCAATCACGTGGGCATCACTCACCATGCGTCTTTTACGGTTTTGTTCCGGTTTTATATTTCTTGTTTAAAAAATCGTAGTAAATGGTACAGTTACTCTTAAGTGCCACAGGTTAGTACCTAATCTGTCTAGTAACTTCAGTAACTGAAGCTCAAGGGTTAATGGACCCAGAAGGCGTGCAAATCTGCTATGAAAATTTTCTAGAAATAAAATAAAAGTTTTCTAACAGGACCATCAAAATTTGCATTCATGTTTTGACAGTTTCCTATTTGATTGATGATACGTAAGCTTTTCATACAATTATTTTAGATTTAGTAGTGTTGTGAACAACTTTTAAACATTTATATTTTCTCTATTTGTAATATATTTTTTTCCTCCAAAACAAACAGCATGTTCTTAAGAGGTTTTGCTCCGGCTATTTTAGAACAGGTTTATATTTTTGTGTTTTAAAACACACTGCTATAAAAATAATTTGTATTAACTTTTTAATTACGTCTTTCCCTTAACACGATTTCATTGTATGGTGCGATAGTATTAAGAGCTGATAGTTATAGGATGGCTTTGAAATTCCCTTCTTTTTTGCACGGTCTAAAAGGAAAAACTGAATAACGATTTCCCTTTTTAGAAAATTAAAAGTGTTGGAAAATTGAAAGCAGTAACCAAGAATATCTCGGAAAGGCTAACTGCGCCAAAGAAGAGGGGGGGGGCGAAGCAAAACGCAAAAAAAAAAAAAAAAAAAAAAAAAAGTTTGACATTAAATTGTGCGCTTTGACGATATCTACGTTTTTGGGCAGTAAGATTTTGTCTATCTCTTACTAGTTGTGCAAATGTCATCCAGAATGAAGAAGATTTCAGAGGTTGTATCCAGGAACTTCAAGAAGGTTTAATTACACATGAATAGATCTTAAACACACAGCACTTCAAAATCGCTGGAGCTATTTTTGAGTGAGTTAATTTTTTTTTGAAAACTTCCATGTAAAGGGTAGTTAGGGGTTGGATATTTCTTAACATTTTTTTTTTTTGTCGCAACTTTGGAAGTCGCCGAACCCAAATGAGTATTTAACAGATTTTTGGAGGTATGCTGTTCACATGCGTATATACGCACGCACACGTACTGTCTTATAAAAATTCACGTATATTGAATTCAAAGCCGTTCAAAACGTGTAGTAATAGCGACATTTCAACGTCGAATTTTTCGGTGTAGTAGAACACGGTAGTTTAAAAATGCAGAACAAGAGTATGTTACATAATTTTCTAGTTGGTATGGGAATTTAACCTTCCCAATGGTTTAATCTTAAACATCTGGTAGTATATAGATGGACATTTGTTATAACAAGTAACTATAGTTAATACACAGTTGAAATAAAATTACTCTGCTTACAGTAAAACTATACATTAATTTCATAACTTATTTTCTAGAGTGCACTCCTTTAAGTTGCTGAGTTTTCTAGGGGTCATATATTCAAACACTGTATAGATAGTTACCGAGCAGTTGGACCTTGTTTACTACTTAAGCGTAGCACTTAAATAATTAATTTATCTTCTAGCTAGCTTTTCTCGACCATCTATTTCGTACTAAATCTAAATATTTTCCTATTTCCCTACCGATTTATTAATTTTACACTCATAATCTTTTGTCTATAATTTTAATTGGTAGAACAGACTACTTCATCGTATGTATTTTCTCATAAACTCTTGTTTCCTTATATTCCATATTTAAACGCCAGTAGTTATTATTCTCATTATAAAACGGATATTTTCCTTGGTCTACTCTTGCTCTAAAGCTTTTAGTATGATTACTCCTGCTGTAGCCCAAGCACAGTCTTTCCTTTCTGTGATATGCTTGGCTCTCACCAAGGCGGCCCGGGTTCGATCCCAGGCGACCGCAAAGTGAGATTTGTGGTAGACAACACGGCGTTGGGGCAGGTTTTCTCCGGGATCTCCGGTTTCCCCCGCCATCTCATTCCACCGGTGCTCCATCTTCATCTCATGTATCATCAGTGTCATCGCCTGTGGTGCCGTATGTAGTAAAAGCGGGCGTTAAGCACTACACATTTCATTTCACTTTCTGTTATATCACACACGTCAACATAATTTTCTCTCTTCTACATTCACCCCTCTGTAAATACATAACGACAATTTGGAGTTAAAACTGCCAAATACACCCTGCTTTTCTATATCCTGAACCATTAGTTTAACTTCTTTCTAGAAACTTTTTTTTTTCAGTTGGCCACGCCGTTGTTCAGTGGTTTGACCGCTTGGCTCTCACCAAGGTTTGATCTCAGGAGATCGCAAAGTGAGGTTAGTGGTGACAACACGGCGCTCGGGCGGGTTTTCTCCGGGACCTCCGGTTTCCCCCGCCATTTCATTCCACCGGTGCTCCATCTTCATTTCATGTACCGCGTGTAGTAAAAGAGGTCCTTAAACACCACAGATTTCATTTCACTTTTTCCAGTATAAGCCTACCCTTGCAGATATGCACACAAATTTCACAGGGAATATCCTTTATACTGTTATACTAGTGCCATATTTCACCAACAGATGTTAAGACTTAACACGGCTGTTAGTCTGTTTAGCAATAGTTATATAACAAAAATTGCATTTCACCAACAAATGTTAGCTTTAACACTCATGATAAATCTCTTGTTAAACTAACAAGTCATATTTCTCTTGTTAAGTCGTTAACAATTGTAAAATTGTCAAGATGGCGAGCGTGAACACAGCTTTAGATGTCGATTTGCTATATTTAGGCCATCGTAATTGTATTTATAATAGAGTACGGTCTATGAGGAGAAATGATTTTGAGGAGCTATCGGAAGAAGATTTCCTACAAAGGTATAGACTGTCGAAACAAGTTGTTATGAAGGTTATTGCGAAAGTACAAGAGAGGCTAGAACATGCATCGAATAGGAATGTGCGGATCACGCCTTTGCTTAAAGTATTATTAACTTTGCGATTTTATAATTTACTGAATTCTGTGGATAATACACTGTCCACCTCCCGTCTTGAAACGTTCAAGTCACTCGCCACTACTGTCCTTCGCACCTCGTTTTAAATTTACGTAATACAGACGAAGTTACTTTGTAATTCTGATTGTGACATTTGCATTTGAATTAAACTCATTTCCAATCTTTTGCCACATCACATCTTTCTGTTTCACCTTTACCGCATCCGTCCTCTTATTTTCCACAATATCTTTATATTTAATTATTAATTCAACTAACAATTCTTTCTTCATTGATGAGAAATTTGTCCACGGTTTCTCTTCTGATTTTGTTCACCCGCCATTTTTTCAGCCATGTGTAAACGAAAATAAAGAAAAAGCGCATCGCAGTACGTTCAGAAAATAATAAGATTCACACATAGCCTTTTGTATCTATAATATTTACAAATCTCTTGCCGTTAACACATGTTTGTTAACATTTTCAGAAAATAAGTTGGTGAAATGCAAGAATTTTAACAATTTTGTTAACTGTAACAATTGTTACGTTACATTTGTTAACGTCGATTTTAATATCTGTTGGTGAAATCGGGCATAAGTATCGTATTTGCTGAGCTGTTGCTGCGATTTCAATCATTACTGAAATATATCTGCTATTAAGGAAACATCTTAACGTAAACGTTGGCAGAAAGGGTTTCCGTACATATCTTGTAGTATATGTGCGGGTATACATCAGGCTGATAGGACAATCAAGTGCCTTAATGTTGTATACTGTTTGCATGAGCCCAAGAGGAACAAAGAAAGGCACTTGAAAATAGGTTGCTGGAAATACGGACCAAACGTTGAACAAACATATCCCTACTGACAATAAAGCACTCCAAGATTACGTACACTACCATTTTAAAAAAGGATCAACATCCGATATGTCAACAACTAACACACTGATGCTCAGGCACCTTATCACCGAGTGCTAACTTTATAACCGATGACAACAGCATTACCAAATTTGTAGTGAGCTTCAATCGGCACTTAAGTAGCTCCTCTCCTAATTACCTCAGGCTAATTTAGTTCTTCAGAAGTATACAACTGTATAAATAAATGCATAAATAGTATTCTGTTCTAATTCCAATGGTCAATCCAGAAATCATTGTAAAGTTATAATATGATTAACTTAAAGCTACCATGAAAAAAGGAAATGGGTACCTCAAAAGTGACTAGTTTTGCAAAAATATTTGACACAATTTTAATCATCTTTACGTATTTTTTAAAATATTTGCCAACCTCTTATGGTTTCAGAATTGTATGATTATATAAGTCAGTAAGAATGAAGAAAAACTTTACAGGCCATTCACAGAAAATTTAAGACTTACGTAATTTAGATTATCTCAAAACAACATACGTATTTTAATCAACATCGTTAGAACAGTTGTGAGAAAATAAAAAAATAACGAATGTGCAAATGGTAGTGTGGTTTTAGGGGTTTTCTTGAAAAACTTTAATTAGTATCATTGAAGATATGGTTTAAAAATGAAATTAGGTGTTGTCCAACATTTTGGTAAATTATGCTGCCCATACTCACGCGCACAATTTTATAGCAGACTTTTTAAACCAAGAGCCCTCAAATTTCCCGTCAAATATTTGGGTGGAGTGTATCATTTTCTCTACATAGCTTAGACAAGTAAATTATAAATTACATCCATTTACATTTCAGCACATTGAGGCTGGGATTACGTTATTTAACGTAAGTAACCTGACCAGCGACTTGACACAAAAGTGCCCGCCTCGGTAGCGTAGATGGTAGCATGTCTGCCTCACGTTCAAGAGGTCCCGAGTTCGATTCTAGGTCAGGGTGAGTTACCTGGATAAGGTTTTTCCGGGGTTTTCCCTTATCCTGAAAGACGAATGTCGGGTAACTCTAAGCTCCATGGACCTCGGACGCATTGAGCATCATTTCACCCATTTCATTCATAGTCCGATATGACTAAATGTTGGAGGACGTAAATTACAAAAAAAAAAAAAAAAAAAAAAAAAGTCTGACGCATATTAAATGGAGCTTTTAGGGTTGATTAATGTGACTTAGTGACATAACAATTCCCTCGTATTGTGCTGATTCGGTTCACATAATAATTAGAACCAATAGGCGTGAAACAGTAGAATGGAGTAAAAAAAACAACTGCCATGTATTGCATTTCCTGTTACTGTAAGTGCATGCTCCTTTGTTTAGCAGCATTATTTAACTTCACTTAACGGTTCTCACATTAACTAAGGTTTATGTAATTTCAGCTTAAATGGTAACGTTTCGGCCACACCACATGGTATAAAGTGGCAGTGTTAGAAAACAATACTCGCCACGAGAATCTGTCTATGGAATCTGTCCATAATATATATATAATTCGAAAGTATGTCCGAATCATCCTTAACTATGCATTCTCGCCTGAGCAGATTATGAGGAAACCTCTCACGGTGTGCAGAATGCCTCTTGTAATTGCACCAAAAACTTTCCCTTTTCCGTTTGTTTTTACGCTCGTTCCAGCCACTACCAAGTTTTGAAAGAAAAACAACTTCGCTTATGTAACTGGAGAACTACGTCGAAAACAATGTGCCGCTGTAAAGCGACAGGCATTTAATCTTTATTTTTGTAGATCGCAGTGAATTTTGAATGCGTAAGCGCAATAGTAAGCTAAAAATTAGTCACTATTGTAGGATGATTTCTCAGTAAGCAGACTTGGTTGATGTTTCAGTAAGGTGGGGGGGGGGGCGGAAAATAAATGAACTGTACAATATGCGCGCGATAAGAGCGATCGGGCTCCAAGTGCTCATTCGGTCGTTTAACTCCGTAAACATAGATGACAACTTTGAAATTTGAAATGCGCTATACACTGACCACTGACATCTAATGGCTATTACGCTAAGCTTTATCATGTCCGCCATAATTCATTTTGATCAATTTCGAGGTTAATTAGCTAACCAGTTTACAACAATCGTATGTTAGAATTAGAATTTTAGTTCGTCCTTGGCAACATATATGTGTTATGAGACACGTCAAAATATATAGATACTACATAAAGTCAAATTGATTACATACAATATACACAGTAAGCAGCTTTTCTATGGTTTCTTGTGGTATTTGCATAGACTAATTTATTACAAGAAATGCCATAATATGAATATTACAGGTTTGTGAATGTACTATGCTCCCAGTGCTCATTTACATGGTTATAGTGCTAAAAATTCATTAGCCGTATAAAAACTGCGTGCATGCAAAAATTTCTTAACCTTATTCTTAAAGCGTTTTAATGATGCAGTTTGTTTAAATGAATTTGGAAACTTATTGTGTAACATTCTCCTTTTGTAGTTAAAGCTTCCTTCATAAAGGCTCGTTTGGTGCGCTCGAATTACCAGTTTATCCTTGTTACGAGTGTGGTGGTAATGTACATCAGCATTTACTTGAAAATCATTTGTATGAACATTTGTGGATGTTATGGCACATTATTATTCGTCTACCTCCGTATAACTGTGATCTGAATGCAATTGAGCTGGCGTAGGAAAAACTAAAGAATGTTTTCAGAGGATGCAACGTTACTTGTGATATCTTCGCTGCCCGCCTTGGTAGCGTGGTGGTAGCGTCTGCCTCACATTAAAGAGGTCCCGAGTTCGAATCTCGGTTAGGGTGAGTTACCTGGATAATGTTTTTTCCGGGCTTTTTCCTTATCCTTAAAGACGAATGTCGGGTAACTCTAAGCTCCATGGACCCCCGGAATCATTTGAGCATCATTTCACCCATTTCATTCATCGTCCGATATGATTTAACGTTGGAGGACGTAAATTACAAAAAAAAAAAAAAAAAAAAAAAAAAAAAAAAAAAAATCCCTTGTCTTAGATGCTATTTTGCTGAACTGCGCTTTTCAAGCTTGACCACACTGCAGAAACAAAAGGGCGTTAGCTCTCGCTTCTTCACCTCTGCTCGCACCACCCCGTAAATCCAGCGCTCAAGAAAAAACATACGCCTACTTTAGACCATGTTGTAAAACTAGCATTAAATGTCTCCCAAACAACTCGCGATGTGAATGAGTTTATTTTTGCAGATTGAAGGCTGCGAATGACTTTATTCATTAGTTTACAAATTATTCTTCCAAAACCTTCTACACCTGAGTATTTCTTGTTAATCGAGGTAAAATTTCATTACACATCGCTGTGGGTATAAAAAGGGATGATAAACTAGGTAAAACGATAGTCAGATTTTTAAAGACTGTATCGCTAGGTGATCGTTTTGAAAGTTCATGTTCTGCGTGACCTCGAGAGGAAACATGAGTAGAAAAGGAGGAAGAAAGAAACAATGAACGAAAGACAAAACCACCAGATACAGATTTCTGCTTGAAACACACATGCGCTTTTTCAAATTCAAATCAATAATAGAAAATATCTCAGAAATAGTTATTGGGAATACAAATATTTATATTTGACATACATTTTTGGCTTTGGCGAGATTCACATCTTTCTTTTTTTCTCTAAGTTTGTTTGTGAAGTAAGATTTTGTCTCTCCTACGATTGACCAATTATATAAGTAATTCAGAACGAAAAAAATTAAATAAAATGTGCATATCTAATAGCCCGGTTTCTGGAATCTACCTATATACCAGGCCTTATTATGCAAACTTCATTTTTAACTGTATTAACTTCTGGATCAGATTTCACAAAACAATTTACAAATTTTGCAGATATAATCTACTTTCTACCTTAACGAACTAACTAAACCTAAAGATTACTGGATTCTAGTAACCTTACAAATATAATCTGTCTAAAACAGTCTTTTTTCTACTTTACTTCTACTCCAACAATATAAATCAAATCCACATTTCTACTACAGCTTTAATTCTTATAAGAAGCTACGAAAGACTGTTTCCTACAGTTTTAAAATTTCCTCTTCTGCAACTGGTATCCATCTCATAAAGGAACTAGCAGCAGTAGATGGAGCTGGTTCGTGAGTTCCAGACATCCGGGTAGTCATTTCTCCACTTTTGCATAATCAGTTGCATCTGTCCGCTCTGATACTCTTCATATATATCTGCTCTCTCCTGGTATTCTCTTTCTATCTATGGTCTTTCTGTCTTTGTCCTCTTTCTGATGTCCATAATTGGCGTCTTAAATCAGGTCTTCAAGTCTGGTAATCTGTATCTTCAGTTTCTCTTGGTCCTATTTCCCTCCGACGATCTCTTAAGTTATATTCTTTTCTCATAGATTGAAATTAATGTTCTTACATTTCTTTCTTGAAATATTTTGTCGCGGGTCATATATTCCTCCAACGCCTTAACGGATATTGTTTGAGACCTATTTTCGAAATGTACACAATCTTGTGCATCTCTTAAGATGTTCCATAAACTTTTTCCTTGAAGTTTCCCTCGACCGTCTTCTACTAGTTCACTACATTTATTTCACTAAAAATAACATGTTCAGGCGAATCTAAACAGTTACATTGCTCACATAAATCTGAGTTCTTCTTCCCAATTCTTTTTAAACATACATTGTATGGGCCATGTCCTGTAACAAAATGAAGAAATCCTTTTCTTGGTTTTATATGTTCCAATTTTAGCCTCTCTGTAATGTCCGGAAATAAATCAAGTAGATACTCTTCTTCCTACGTGTGCATTATCCCACTCTTCTTGCCATTCTTGTAATAAATAATCTTTCACTTCTTTCTTAGAATTGCATCTTTTTCGCATAATTTTAAAAATATTCCAATATCCTTCCTTCTTTAACCAATAAGTTGCACCCCTTAATCTAATGATATAGTCAATAGGCCAAATTCCCGCTACTATTAGTAGGGCCAAAGTACATGTCGTTTTTGTAGCTCCGCTGCTGCGAAGTAGTATTTGTCTCTTGAGTTTTTCGAATTAAATTTGCGCAGGATTTGACCCTTAACCTAGGTGCCCATGTACTTGCGCCATATCCTATTATACCTATTACAAAACTCATATGATATATTCTTGTTGCTGTAAAAGATATTCTATAGCTCTTTTGTACAATTGACGCTAGTTTCATAATGACATTTACTGCCTTTTCTCTTACGTACTTAATATGGCTGTTTAAAAGTAATTTTCCATATAATTCTATGCCTAAATACTTAAACGTTTCGTGTCTTTTTATATTTACATTATAGATTTTAATAGTAGGGTCTCTTTTGACTTCTCCCTTAAACATCAAATATGCCGATTTATGTGGGGCTAATTTTAATTTGGTTCTGACACACCACTGTTCAATGGCATTAATCATCCGCTTTGATTTCTGTTCTAGTTCTAATCTATTCTTTGCTTCTACCATAGTCATTAAATCGTCGGCGTAAGCATTGATATCATATACCTCTTACATATTCCCAATTTCCTCTAACATCGGTTCAGTTATTATATCCCAAAATAAGGGCCCTAAAATGGAACCCTGTTGGCAACCTTTATTAATTTCTCTATTTTCCCTGAAGTGGTTTCGAGATAAACTCTTCTATCCGTACAGTAATTTTTTATGCTGTTATATAGACATCTTGGGTAGTCTTATCTCGAAAGCTCCCAGAATATCAAAGAGAACTCCTATCAAGTATTTCTGTTCACTTGCGTTTATTCGTTTTAGTGCATAGTTTATTGCATCTTCCGTGGATTTGTTTTTTCTAAGACCAAATTGCTCATCACTCATACCTATCATCATTCTATATTCCAGGATGCGTTTATATAAAAGTCGTTCCTGTACTTTTCCAAGAGTATTAAGCAAGCAAATTGGCCTATACGATTTTACCTGTGATAGGTCCTTATCTTTCCCTTTTTTAAGAATGGCTACTTTAGCTTCCTTCCAACAATAGGGGATTTTTCCTAAAAATAGGCACTCATTTAATAGCTCAGTTAATATTGGGATAATTTATCTGCCAAGTTTTGAATTACCTCTGATACTATTCCACATGGTCTTGGGGATTTATTTTTCTTTCCTAGCCTAATGGCAATTTTTACTTCGGTGATGTCATATGGATATACTAATCTTTCTCCCAAGTATTCTTTTTCATAAAGGCGTCTTTTATATTTGTGTTCATGTTGCTTATCTTCTATCCTATCCCATGGTAATAACTTTTCTAGTAAAAAATTGATTCTTTCCATGTTTTCGTTTTTTCTCCATCTTCGTTTTCCAGGGTTGAAATAAATTCCGGTCCTCGTATTTTATCCATGGTGATCTTATACGGAATACCCCATACATTATCAGTCAATTTTTCCTCCACATAATTATCCCACGTGTTCTTCTTCGAATTTTCCAACTCCAATTTATAATTTTCCTTTATTTCCCTATAGATATTTAAATTCCTGTCCCTTTCTGAGTATACTACCGATTTTTGGTAAATTCTTCTGGCTTTCCTCATCTTCCTGCGCAATGTAATACAATTTATCATTCCATTGGCCGTTCACTTTTTTATCATTTCTTTTTTTTTTTTTTAGGTACAACTTTCTTAATTCCTTCTTGAATTCTATTAGTTATAATTTTGGCCTTTTGATCTATATCTATCGTATTACAAAATTTTGGGACATCAAATTCTTCCCGCACCTTATCCCAATCTGCCTTTTTATCTTTTGTCTTAATATTGTAACGGGAGCGCTAGAACACCCTGTGAAAGCAGCTGGCAGCGGAAGGTAGGGGAGGTTCGGTTAGCCACACCTCCTCCTCGTTCGTCTTGTAGTGGTGACAGGCTGTGGTCAGGGAAAAAAACCATGACTGTGTCGCCTGTTTTCTCTACACCTGTTTCTCGATCTTTCTGTTACTAGAACAATCCTGTAAACACCAGAAGTTGGGATATTCCTATTTAAAGAGGGTTACAGACAGACAGACGGAGTTAGTTAGTCAGATGTTGGAGTCAGTCAGTCAGTTGGTTAGTGTGTGAGTGAGGACAGTTCTTGGTGTAAGAAGGCAGTGACGTGTTAATGAACGAAAGGATTGTGCAACGGAAGACTGTACGTAACTGTGAAGGTGTACCGGAGCTTACGTAATTACTAGTGCAGTGAAATTGTAACGGACGGACTGGTGAATTGTAATTGTGTGCAGCAAGTAATTCTGTGTAATTGGCAAGTGTTTAACTGTAAGTCGGTGGAAATAAAGAACATTGTTGAGTGGTGTAATTGGACTTTTCATTTCACGAACCCACAAAGTCACAATATTATTTGTTTTGGTTGACTATGTTGCCTTTTTAGACTCCTGTCCATATACACATTTCCTTATTTCTTTGGGTGTTCTTGGTATAGATGTATACTTAGATGACAATTCAGAACGAAAAGCCTGTTCCCAAAATATTCAAGTTTTGACATGCAAATGACGTAAATATATGGTATTTTAATCAGAAAAAATGTTTGCCATTTTTTGAAAAATCAGAAATTACGAAAACATTTCAACGCAAAGAGTAGTTGAGGGATTTTCTTGAAAGTCTTAAGAGTCGTATCATTGGAAGATGCTAAACTTAAATACTCAGTTGGTATGTAATTCATTTTTGTATTTGCAGTTCACAGATCACGTCCTCGCATATCCAGACATTCCCTTTTCAATTTTTGTTTTAGGGGTCCTCAAGAGGTTATTTCCGGCCAAATCTCGGTATCGAATACTTTCTGCATTCACTATAGGCAAATAGTAGAGAAAGTGAAAAGAGCGATGACTCATATTTCAGTTAGAAAACGAAGGAAGAGGTGAAGAAATACGTATGTATACAATCATAAAACCACGCATTCAGTGTCTTCGAAGTTACTCTGCATATGGATGAGCATATTTTAACCGTATTACCCCCACCCAAAAAAATGTTAACGAATTATGTCTCAATAGAACGACATCCAAATAATAGTGTATTTCCTGGAAATCTTCAATTGTAAAATCAAACACTTTGAGTTACCTATAGAGATTTCGCATAGGTGTTTCTCCCAAGTGTTAAATGCCATTATTTAACCATCTGCTTTCGAATACTGTGATACAAACTGTTCGTCAAAAGTATGGTATTTCATCGCAATATTCATAAGAATAAAGTGTGTGGACAATGTGCATATAAAGTCTCTGCATTGAATACTTGAAAATATCGCATGCAATGATGCCAAAAATTGGTTACTATATTTGAGAAACCATGTTCATCACTGCCAGTTTTATTTTTACCACCAGTGTTCCAGCCTCTATTCACGTATATAGCCGAAACTCACGGTATTTCCCTTTTTACTAACAGGATTTTCCAGTTGCCGAAATAGCCAACTGGTACCATTTTTCTACCTTTCATTTAGTAAGGAATCCCGAACGTCATGTGTAAAAACGAATAAGGGTATCATCCCTCTGAAGTGCAAACGGCCTGGCTATTGCCTGAGAGCTTCCCGAAAACAATTGACCGGGTGCGAGATGATTCAGGTGGTAGCATTGGGAGGTCGTGGATTCAGATCCCGTTTATGGGTCAGTCTGCCATTTGTTTTTGCTATCCTTTCCATGCCTTGCCTTTTCTTTCCCTCATTTGCTAGTAATACTGCAATCGATACTCAGAACTATGAACCAGATTGGAATCTAAAAAGTTAAAGAAATTGTGAATAAAAAGGCATATGATACAAAATGATGACCCTGAGCAACAATATCTATCAAGTCACGCAGGCCTTTAGCATTGGAAGCCCATGTGTTCAGCATCACAATAACTACAAAGATACTAAGAAACAGCCACCAAAATGTCACCTATCCCAAATCTCAATAACTAAAAATAGATGCTACATAATTAAGACCCTGTATCAGCAAGTTTTTCGGGCAGATGGTAGACGAAAGTGACTGCGTATCTAAGTTCGTCTGCCTGTGTTACACATAGTGATATAGTGCACGAAAGAAATCCATAGTATCCGGCGTGACATGACCTAGAAGTTAAGAAATGTTAATCTAATAATAATTATACTGATTGTAATTGCGTTTAAATACACGATACTATTTAATGAGTGTGCTGGACATGGTTGCAGATTTTTAATGGAATACTACTGAACATCGTGAAGCGCGAAGTACTTTTATTATTACCGAATTTTACAAAGAAAATGCAACACAGATTATCATGTGCAATCTCACGTTTATTAATTTTAACAAATACCCAAATACTGTCTACGCAATACGACAGTAGAACATTTTACCGTTGACTTGGTTGCGCAACACTGCGCGTCACACTCTAGACTGATGAATCAGTTTATCAGGGTGCTCCCTAATTTCCGCGCTAGCTACCATAATCCTCGCTAAGATCTCTACATCGGCATACTCCATCGTTTTATAGAATTCGTTAGTATTTTTTTCCACAGAAAAGTAACCAAGTGGTGTGAACTTAAGAACTTTGTGGTCTAAATATAGGGAGCATGCGGTCAGAACTTCGTCGTTTTGGCTGCAACGTTCACAATGGTCTATGTTCAGCAAAGTCCACCAGTAAAACACCATGCATATCCCAACACAGAGTAACAAGCACTTTCCTAGCAGGTTGAGTAACTTTCAATTTTTTCTTTACTGGGGAACCAGTGACAGTTCCTTGCAGAAAGACATGCCCTTCTGCAGTGTACCGCGTTAGGTGATCTAAGCTTGTCATCATTCACTGACCTTTGTGGTTGTCTGTCAGGTTCTTAGGCACCCATCGAGCACTAAGTTTACGAAATTTCAGCGTGTAATGAACGATATCGTACACACCATAGTATGAAATGTTGAACTGTTGTGATAAGGTTCATAGTTGCACCCGCGGGTCGTTCAAATATGCCGCTTCAATAACTATGACTTTCTGGTGAGTACCGGCCGTTACAGGCCGCCCGGAATGTAGCGAATCAGTCAAGTTCACACGGCCTGCTTGGAAGAATGCACACCACTTACAGACATTGCTACGGTCCAAACAATTATCCCCATACACGTCACGCATTTCCCTATAAATTTCGTTCGGTTTATGCCCTTTGTCCCATAAAAATCGAACTACACCTCGCTGCTTTTCAAGTGTTGACGACAGTTGCATGTGCGCCATCTTTGTTGCATAGTTCACGCTTCTCCCGCTAGAGCAGTACGTGAACAAAAGTAAACCCTCTGTAGAGAAAACTTCGAACTACATCTTTATGAAATTTCAACATGTCAGCTGCAATATACCATGGCAGAAAAAGTGTTGTGCGATACTCCTTGATCCGCCCTCATAGTTGGGATTTAATGTTTGTAAAACAATTTTACTTTTTCCTTATCAAATTTGGAATTATATGTAATTTGGCCTCTCTTTTTAAAGATCCTCTTCTTTATTTTTTCTTTCATTTGTTACGAGAAGGTTTATATTTCCAGGTCAGGTGATTATTTATAGAGACATTTTGCTTCTATTGCGTCTGTGAAATTCTTTGACCTTATTTCCGAATCTAGTGACAGAAATCGCCGAAGACACGTATTTTTGTAGACTTAACTGTGCTCTGCTGTACCAGAGGTTGTGTATGAATAACACAAGGGACGCGTTTTAAATGAGCCATTCACACTAGAATTTGAAGATATATTGTGAAATAACAGTTTTGTAACACTCCATTGTTACCGCCCTTGTGTGTTGGGATGGAAATTATATGTATTGAGCGAAAGGATTGTGACACTTAATTATGGCGGATTGTTTGAACGGCTCGGAATTACTTTCGGTAGAACCAAATGAAAGTTTGCAAGCAATAAAGAGGATAATATAGCATTTGTTAACCTTATTCGGTTGATTTATTTTTGCCACAACCTCCCATACGTTATAGAATGCTGTATTGTGTAAAGTGATCATGTTTTCAGACTGGTGCCATTAAAATCAAGTAACAAAGACCAAACAACAGACTAGACTTCACCATTGCGAATGCCCGAAAGTATATCTACTGCTGTTTACACAAAGATTTTAGGGGTTTCTAAAGATATTAGATGACAATACTTGTTAAACTTTATTTTATTTTGATCGACTTTCAGCCTCGTTTCGCAAGCATTTCCACTGGCAAAATTAAACTCGACTTTTAAAACTTGTATTCTGAATAATGTAGTGTTAACACAAAATGACGCCAAAAGGATTATTTGAGGGAAAATCTTACAAGCAGCTGCGCGCTGTTTCTGATAGGAAATACAGAGAATTAATTGATCCTCTGCATCAAGTTCATTGCCAACACCTTCATTTACATGTGAAACAGTGGAAACGCACGTTTACCTCGTTCTTTCGCTCTGCTCTCTGCATGTACAGCAGTTTCAGATGCCGTTGTGGGAGTTTAGAAACAGGATTTGGTCACCGATTATTTGCTTTAATTACCACTAGCACATTGTTGCCAAGAATTTGTGTTAGTTTTGAATGCTGAATGAAGTTGTAGCATTGCCACTGCGCCAAGTCGTCGTCTTTCAGTTCATAGTTTTCACTTTTATTGCCAGCATGTTGGGTCTTTCTGAAAAAGAAAACGATCCCGTGATATCTTGTCTTGCGGTTCATCGTAATGCTTTTGTTTTAGCCACAATTATTTAGTAGGAATACAGAAATCAAGTCGGAATAAAAAGAGTATCTATATTTTGGTGTTGTAGAGTGTAAATTATCTGGAAGACGAAAATCACACATGTGATGATGGGCGTCTGTTAGAAACGTGTAATTGCTTAATACTTTGCATCATCAGATAACATTATATTGGGCAAAACGTCGAGGTTTACTTTTTAGTTTGTAAGATTGGCTATGAACCACCGATGACGTGTAGAATTAAGAAGCTTACAACCCCCTAATTTTAAAATCCAAGGCAATGCTTCAATTACTTTCTCTGCCTATCGCTAATATCCATTATGTAGATATTTTATTAGCTTACTTTACCTTTACTACGGAGAGGAAGTATTCTAACCAAAACTGATATCCAGATTTCACTATAAATACAAGTTTTAAAGCCCCCGAATAACAAACATTTCTTTTATAAAAAGGTTGGTATACGTATCTGTCAACAGCACAACAAAAGTGGAAAGTTCTATAAATGCCAAAGTTTAGTGCCTACTTTACACATCCACAACTATCCTTTACATGGAAAAATTGGCTTTAACGATTTTGATTAAGATACCATATATGTAGGATGTTTACATGACAAAATATAGGCTATCTGGAAATTTTCTGGGATAGCTTGAGAAGCCCATTTCATTTGTGGGAATTTTTGTATAATATATACTGGATAAACCATAAGACAAAGAAAAGCTAAGTACACAACAAAATTATACACACTCTTTGGCTTCCTGAAAAAAAAAACAGATAGCCTATTTGTGGCATCAGCAAATATCGAGATATCCGTTATTATTTTTGCGAATTTATCAGTACTTATCAGGTGGTCCAGCATTAGTTGTTTGGTTGTTTTCATAATAATCTTTAGAGCATCTGCTCTATGCAGAGGTTATGCTTTTTGCTCGGTCGCTGCGGCGTTCTCCAGTCGCAGCCGAAACTACTATGAGTGCGGGATCGAGGTGGCAGCAGTCAACACGACAACTCTCCCGATGGTAAGGCGACTTCTTCACCTTTTAGGCACGCCACCTTTCTCTCAGGATAGCTACTTAATTGCTATCAGGAGACGGAGTGCATCATGGGAAAAAATTCCTCGTCGGTACCGGTACAGACTTTTCATTGCTTATCTTACTTAAATGTTTGCATTTAACAGCACCATTTTTTCAGTTAATGTTGCAGAAATATTGTATGACTGTCCAGTTGTGTGGTAATTCTGAAGGGCTTTGTTTTCTCATTATTCTATTTAGTGGGACCCATGCTTGACCACTTGACATCTTAAAGAAGTTCTGGGTCCAAATGGTTAGTAGAACTTAAAATAGACTTCTGTGTTCTCTAAATTAATGTCTTAATCACTCCTATCCTCTACTTTTCATCATATATACATGTAATAATAAAGGGTCCTATCTTTGGACTTTCATAAAACACTTCCTATAAATGATGGAGGTTTATTTCTTTTTTTTTATTTTGGAACATAATGTCATTACGTGTGGAAGAGAACATCAGTTAATTGACCGCCGCGACTTCGTTGGGGTGCGCCTCTACGGTTGACCGAGTTTTCAATGACAAGAACCTAAATTAGGTCCAACTTCACGAATAACACGCGTCATGTTATTCATAAGATCATTTACTGTTTCCGGCTTGTTGGCATAAACTCGAGATTTAACATAAACCCATAATCCACCGGCCGTTAAATCACATGATCTCGGGGGCTAGTTAACATCACCACCAACGGGAAAGATGAACCTTCTGAACGCCTCCTTCAAATGATCGATTGCTTCGAGAGCAGTGTGACATGTGGCACCCCGGTATCACGCAATATACAGAAGGTTTTGATAATAAAATTTCACAATTTCAACGCATTGCTGAATGCTTTAACGTTCCATGGCTACTTGTCAATAACAACTTAAGTCGCTTTTATATGTAGGTTTAAGACCAAAATCAAGGTCATCGTAGCGTCCGGACGCTAGTGGGGGGTTGGGGGAGTTGCCCCGCTGTGTGACACGTGTTCTTATAAGGTTCCCACGCCCCCTCGATCAATTAATCACCCCACCCCCTAGGCTATCATGGGAAATTTGTACATCTGTGTCTGGAAACCGCCCCTCCTTAGGGTATGTTCACTGTCACATTTTCTATGTTAATAGGTGCCATAAACGTCAAGTATTTTAAGTGTCTTTGAAATAATGTAAACATCTGGTTCATGCACGTAAGAAACAAGGAGACACACCTTTCCCGCGGGTTTTTTGTGGGAGTTATTAATTATCTTTCGGAAGACCAGGATAAGAACGAGATAGAGGGTTAACATTTTCAGGGGTAATTTCTTTGCCCTAGGCATCCAATGAGTGGACGGAAAACCTTCCCTTCTACTTTAAGTCTGGCTATTGGTATGCATCGCTCCCCCACTCCTGAAATCCCCACCACTATTGAAGGAGTATATATAAGACTCCGGAGCTCGGAGCGCCATATTTTAAAGTCTCAGTCGCGGGGAGAACATCAACACTAAGGCCAGTGAGAGGCGGAGTCCCCGAAGGCTCTGTGCTATCCCCCACCCTCTTCAACGTCTTTATGGCAGATTTCCCCACAGAACCACGAGTCGAAATGGCACAATACGCTGACGTGTTTCTGTTCTGCAAGGACAAACACATTCTCAGAGCCTTCAACCCCATTCAAAGACATCTCCGCCTAACACAACAGTGGTGCCGGCGTTGGCGGATGTCCGTAAATCCGGACAAAAGCCATGCCATACTTTTCACAAAGCGCCACACCCCCGCAGACTGCCCCAACTTCAGCTACCGAGGTCGAAGGATAGAAAGGTCTAACTCTGTCCAGTACCTAGGAGTAAACTTGGATAGAGGCTTAACTTTTCGCCGGCACATCAGGGACCTTTCGGCGAAGGTACAGGGAGCAATTGCTGCCCTGTACCCAATGCTGGGGTCTACCTCGATGCCAGTCCGCATGAAGTTGTACCTCTTCCGAGCGCTGGTAATCTCGGTGATGCTATATGCCTGCGAGATCTGGAGCATGGCAGCAGACAGCTGTTTAGCATGGCTTCAACGTGCACAGAATAAAGGACTGCGGTCTATTTATTCTGTGGGACGTTATTTTCCTACCAGGTTGCTCCACGAAGCATCGGGTCTTCCATACGTGGAGGATGAAATTAGGCGCCGGGCTTCAAAATTATACGCAAGTTTACCATCTCACAGAAGCGCCCTTGTCAGATCATTGGGAAATTATGACCCCACTAGACGCCGATCTAGACTGCATCGGGTCCCCCGTATGGCATGCGGGCACCCTAGATAACCCAGGAGCTAAACCTACCAGCAGCTAAAGCTGAGCTCCTCATAATTCTTCCAAGCTGTTTGGCATCTAAATTTCTCCCCAACTAAAATACAAAATATTTAAAACAAAACAAAAAAATGGGTGCTAAGTACTGCATCGTCTCCTTCAACCCGAAGGTACTTTGGTAACCTCAAAATTGACTCCCAATCAAAAACCTACATCACCTTCATCCTACATCTTTCAATAATAATCCTACCTGCGGTAAAACCCTAAATGGGTGGGCACGCAGCAAAAACCTTCTGGCTGTATACAGCCAGCACGAGCGAGCGAGCGAGAGCGCCATATTAGTTCGTGAATTCTTTCAGGGTATTTATTTGCTATGTCTGATAGTTCAGATCTGTGGAGTGAGTGCACAGGAGGCGTATCATTACGCGAATCAGCACGAAGAGCTATGCAACGGTCTTATGCATTCCATTGTTTGCAAAAGACCTTCATTCCATAATCAGATGTCTTCTCGTGAAGTATGCACGGAGAACTGTCCAGTATATAGAAAGCGATACGTGTAAGTATAATAACTATTATTAATTTTTCTGGATAATACATTACCGATTTTCATTGAAATATAAAAGGTAATTTAAAAAAAGTATGCATTATTATTCTAGGCAAGAGCCGGTTCATGAGCAAGAACAAATCGGAGTTGATGAGGTTGATCGACTCACTTCAAGTCACGAGGCTATACACCACTCTGAATTTTGTAACGGTGATACGCATGCCACCCTGTGCGCAAAGCCCGAGGTTCATGACCAAATGTACTACTTCCTCTGCAATGAGAATTGGAGCGTGAATCAACGCATGCAGAGACGATCAAAGTGGAAGTGAAAAAATAATCAGATCTCTTTCCTTATTGAATCATTGAAATGTCTAATTGCATGGAAGAAAACATCTTTTACAGGCTTCGAAGACCAGTCCGAGATCCGAGATGTATTAGTGATAATTACACAACCAGTGATGAGGATGAAAAGGATGTGCCCATTGCGGAAAGATCTACCCAACCTTTAGATGACTTCCTGCCAGATAAGGGTGGTGAAACTATTGAGCGTACGCCGAGCATGCAAACGGAAACCCTCAAAGAATCAATGTAAGTATTCTCGTCATACACATGAAAGAAAGAAAGAAAGAAAGAAACTGTTTCACCTATCAAGTGTTATGCTTTTTCAAGAGGCATCTTTGTTCTATTTAACACGTGCAACGTGAAATAACTTTGCTGATCTCCAAAGGAGGCTGACACTCCTATAAGAGCGAATGATGTAATCAGCTATCCCCAGAGTCATGCAAGTAGTTCCCGCGTGCCAAGACGTCTCAACTTCTGAAAGCATTAGAGGGAGCGAACTCAGTCTAAACCTTCACAGTGTCCTTCGTAAAAAACCTCAGAAGCATCTCGCCAGCTACCATGCTCCGTGGTGTTCACATTTCCAAAAGTTATAGTGTTAACATAGGTCTAAACTATCAGATCTCATCTATGATCATAAAGAACAGAAACAGTGATAATTTTGTGTATGTGTCAGCACAAGACTGGGAAATAATTAAAAGTAGTCTTCATGAACTGGACGCATTCTTCAGAGGGAAAAACAATAAGTGTAGTGATTACAGCGAAAACATTGTATATGCCGATTTTTTATACAGTTCTAAATAGCGGCGAAATACTTTTAAATTTTTGTGAATTTCCGCGATTAAAGAGGCTACAATATTATATCCAAGGACATATAACCAATCTAGTTCATTGCAATGAAACAATATGTGGGGACAAGGAGCTGGAGAAGGATGGTACTGCAAATGTTCAATGATATTAAATAAAAATGACTTTCAACTTAGATATATCTTTTTATTCACTTGAAATCCTTTATATGCTTCTTTTATTCCCAATATCCTTCATTACAAGAATTCCTGCTGGAATTAGATTAAGGACTGCATCACATGAGTCAGAGGTTTGTATGTAAAAACTCTGTCATGTATTAGCAGACAATACAAAGTTGTCTGTGCAGGTATATTTGCACCAGTTTGAATTTCAAGTCTAATATTGACAGCACCATTCACAATTTCCTCAGGCTGATGCGAGCAGTCTATGATGAACAATGGCGCATGTTTAAGAAAATCTTTTCTCTTCAATAGAGGGTAATTGTCTTTCCCGTAATAAGAGTTTTGGAACTTTGTATACATTTCATATAAAGCTGCAAATATCGAGTTCTCAAAGCCCAAGTTCATGTCGTGATAGGGATAACACTCACTATTGAGATAAAGCCTCAAATTTGTTATGTTACAATGATCAAACTTGGAACAGTCCTTCGACGCATTATTTGCTCTTGACGTCTGTGCCCCCACAATTACAAATCTTGGCTTCTCTGACTTCGAAGTTTTTGCGACGTTCCATGTAAAGGATCTAGTTTGCGGAACAGCAGGCTGGGTATGTAGATCCATGGTTCTAAATGCAAGATGCAGCGGTTTGTCTGACTGGACGATCTTGAGAATTTCTATCTTTTCAGCGTCAGAAAGGCGGATTACAGGCATTCTCCATTCGATGCGAGTAAGTTTAACGCCGGCATTTCCTTCTCTTTCGGGTGCCAGAATGCAGTTTTTAAGAGTCCTTAGATCGAATGAGCACCTGCTCAAACTTGCTATTAAAAACGAGGCCCTTGTGGTCAGAAGCATTGACAGGGGCACTATGGCATTGAATGCTCCGCTTGTTGAATGCACAATATCCACTTCTTCTCCAGGGTAGCACCATCCGGCATTGAGCAAACGATTCGATTGCATAGGGCTGAGAGCAGCATAGTTGCGCATAGTCGATGTAAAGCCTGGATTCCTTGTTCTGTCTATACAAGTTCCATTCATGTCCAGTCGAATCTCATCAAACATAAATGCCAGAGCATTGTTAGTCAGCTTCGCCAGCGTAGCTGTTCCGTTAGGCTTAGAAATAGATCCCTCAATGTAGAGATAACTCCGGTTAGGCAGAATATATAAATATTCAGCTTGACAAGGGACCCTAATCTCATCATTAGCGTCCAGAGCCGATGTATTATATGGAAAAAAACATATGTTCCTCTTTAGCAATCTTATCTTCAAACGAAGGAGTTTCGGTCACATTGAAGATGTCCATTACAGAATTCTAAAGCCCAAAGTTTCGAGGAACTTCTTGTTGCTCGATGTTAACACTCTGAGTGTCAAAGGGAGAGTACGTTGAATATGCGATTGTACTGTTTTATTATATCGTTTGCGATGGTTTCTCCTTCTAAAATCTATTCCCATTTCGGCGAATAGGAAGACGTATGCTTATATCCTCGTTTCTAAACTTGATGCTATCTCCGTTCTGGTCGACCATCCGAAGAGTGATTTGATCGATAAGGTTGGTGTATATGATAGGCAAGTAAATGGGGTTTGGAGGCTCTTGAGAAGTGTGATATCCCGGCGGGACAGAAGAGAAAAACTCATAGATCGAGTGTCCTCTTTTACCATCGATGAAAGAGTCTGTCGCAATACTGCACTCGATTCGAATTATGCTCACCGTAAATATGTTTACTAGGAAATCAGATTCGGTTAGATGATTAGGAGCAATAACTTTTTCACTGAGTCCTAAAAGAGATCCAATTGAACGCCCTCTAGAAAAATCAATAGGAAAGGGGCACTTGATTTCAGCCTTCATTGTATTATTAATTTTAGGGCGAATAAAGAAGTCGTTTTCATCCAATTTACGATTATCTTTGAGGTAAGTATTAATATCAGGTATTTCATAAGTCCCAGGCGGAATATTAATGATCTTGAGGGTGTCATTGAAAATGTAATGGAAGAGATTATTGCTCTGGTCCATATTGGGAATGGAATAGAAGGTTTCAGAATTCAGAAGAGCAATTTCATAATAACCTTTAGGATCAATCCTGAGTGGGGTTCAGGTAGTTCCCTTTAGTAGTCTCATTTCCTTTTAGGGCTTTGGCAATTATGGAGGCAACTGCTAAAGATGCGGCCAGTGGTAGCATTGGGAGAAAACCGCCAGTTCTCTTCTTTTTAATCTTATTACTTTTTCCCCCTCGGAGGCCTTTTTCTTTCGCTTCCATCTCTTTATTATGGCGAGTCATTTCTGCAAACTGTTTATCTGCAGCTTTCTTATTCACTGCTGCAGTTTGAGCCGCACCTCCAGCTGCAGTACCTAAGGCTGCAATAATGGGTATGAGGGGCAGAAATCCGCCATGCTGCTTCTTCCGGAATCCTGCACCAACAGCTACATTGCCCTTCATAATTGATGTTACCAGCCTTGCAGCCAACTTTTCTCCCAGGCTAGAGTCCGATGATTGAACTCTTTTCCAGGCCTTTTCTGCTAAGATTTTATCAGCAATATTTCTCGAGGCAGTGTCCTTGTACTCTGCGTACGCAATGTCATGAAGTTTACAAGCCTCATCCAAGGGATTCACTCCAGGGTCTCCTCTCTTGAGGCGTTTTTCTAGTTCTTTGAGTAATTTCAGCACCCATAATATCCCTAATTTTTTCTGTGTTTATAAACATTAGGAACGAACTTGAAAGTCAGTCGTTAAGATGGAGCTTGTGAGGCAAGATTGCTCTCTACCTATTCAGGTGCTAGATTTTGAAAGCGGTTTCAGGCGCGAACGCCACAGCAAGCTATTTCCTTGTAACCTGAGAGCTCTTATTTTAGGGAGCTCCAGTGCAGGAAAAACCAATGTACCTCTGAATTGGCTAATTCATGAGAATGGCTTGCGTTTTAAAAATGTGCACATATACTAAAGTCCCTTTATCAACCAAAGTATCAATATCTCATAAAACTACTTGGAAGCATTGATGGTATCGAAGTAAATACCTATGAGGACGGAGAAAGTGTATTACATCCCACTGATGTTAAAGAAAACTCAAATTTATATTTGATGATGAGATCACTGAAAAGCAGGGAAATATTGCCTCCTTTTACAGCATGGGTAGACATCGAAGCGTAGATTCAGTATATTTAGCACAGTCTTATGCTAAGGTCCCGAAACATTTAATTTGCAATAATACGAACATGGTTAGTCTGTTTAGGCAAGATAATTTAAACTTGAAACACAGATATGAAGATTACGTAAACACCTATAGGACATATACAGAGTTTAAAGACTGTGCATAAGTGTCTGGGAGAGTGGAACAGGAGGAAGACCTTTTGTAACGATAGCTCCCGAATGCTCTATGAATGACGGTCGGTATAGGAATGGATTTGATGTATATATTAAAGGCGGAAAGAAGGAAAATGTCATTTGAAGTTCATCATGAGTAATGGCAGCTTCGGTGCACGAGGTTCTCTCCCAACCATAAGATCACTTCACCACTTTATCATAAACAGAGATGGAACGGGAAACTACCAATTCAAGAAGAAGGGACTATGCATTATTCAGGATCCTGAAACAGATAATGATGCGAGCACTAAACGATATGTGCATGCACTCGAAAAAAGGATGATTCTCTCACAGCAGAATACCGGAAGAATTGAGACTAACGTTAAGGCCATGATCCATGATTTGCTTTCAAAGTATATTTTCAAGAGCGACATTGTTATTGATAATGCTAGATTGAAAGTATTGTTAGATCCTGTTCACGATAATTATGTAGGAAATAGAAAGTTCATCACCGAGTATACGAACTCACGCATGCAACCTCAGGATAATAATGGCAACATTATGTTCGGCAAAAAGCGAATCATTGATATAGCAGAATCTGTCGGAGATCTGGGTGCTGTAAATAAACGATTTCTCCGAAGAATGATTATTCAAAAACATACGAGACACGCAACCACTTAAACGAATTTGTTACTAGGGAAATTGAGGCACAAAGAGACAAGAATCTGAAAACAGTCAGAGAACATCTGAACAAAACTAGCAATATGGTGGATGCACTAACGCATTCTACAAAAGAAACAGCATTCGCTGAGGAATTCTGTTACACGAGTTCAAGAAGTCCATCAAGCACTAGAAAGTAGATGGAATGCGCTATCAAGTGAAATGAATAGCCAGATCAAGGAGATTAATATCAATTTTGAACGTGCAAAAGGAATTGCCGAACAGATAGCTAAAGCAGTGGATACATTGAGAACAGGGATATCATTAATGAGAGGGCATCTTATTATCCAACTACAAGCGTTTCCAATCAGGTCTGGTAACGGCGCGTACATACTTTCTACAGCCGGCAGGTACTATTCATTTACAGTAGATGGATATCTTTTATCGTGAGCAATTATAGCGCTCGACCAAGAATTGAGCGGCGAGCTTATGCATCCTTATCAAAAAACCGATATTACAATCTCAATAAATAAGTATACCATGAAGACCTTTCGTGTAATCATTAAAAAGGGCGATCGCATAGCATTCACTCCACTAACAAATCGTGTATTGGATCGAGTTACTTTACACATAGAGTTAGTGCATGAATATAAGCTCTCCCCTGCATCTATACTATAAATGAATGCAATCTCCTAGTATGAGACCGTTTGCACAGTGGATAGTGAAAGCATAAGACTAAAGGAATATATAGCCAAGCATTACAAGGCTATACGAGAAAAGTTGAGGGGGTTAAAAGTCCATCAGTTCGATACCCAGAGAGTAATGAGTGAGGCTCTTCAACCAGTGACAGGACCGCTGCGTGATTTATTGCAACTCCAGAAAAACAATACACTAACAGCAAAGGAGCAGGAAAGCCCTAAACATAATGAGCCAATTGAGGATGAGAAAAGAGAAATAATAATCAGCTATCTACGGAAAGTTCGAAAGAAGGATAAAAATGAATTAGATGCTACATATGGTATAAGATACGAAGATGGCAGCTACATGGTAGGGAACAAGATCTTCGACCTTATTAATAATCGAATTCGAGTAGGTGAAGAAGCGTATGAGGCTACACCTGGATTGATCGAACTAATCTTTAAGAGGATCCCTGAGAGGCATATCTATACAGAAGAGGATCTGAATACTTATAGCAAAATACTGAAATCAACTTAGCAGCATCGGCGAAACTACATCAAGTACGGATAGCTGAGGGCAGGTAATTCCTACAAGTATAAAAGGGTTATGCGACCATTAGTAAAGAAACACAAAGGATTAGGATTGGAGTGGAAGGAGCTTCGTCCTGGCGCAGAGCAAGACTACATCTATTGGAACGACCCCAACGACCTGGTAAATCGTCTGAGGCTTCTAGTTGCATATAGGGACGCAGGGAATAACAATCATACCCAAGAAATTGAGGAGGTAATTCAAGAACTGAAATCTGCTAAGATTATAGCATGACCCAAGTAAAGAAAAATATAGCTAGCGAGCTTCATGCTCCTGCACGGAGAAACTTTTTACGTCGCAAGATTATCAGCAAAGGACTACATGCTCTGGTGCAGATCGACTTGGTGGAGATGATACCGCATGCAAGAATCAACAAGAATTTCAAGTACATGCATATTGCTGTCAACTCTACTCTAAAATGGCGTATGCCAAGCCATTGAAGACTAAGTCGGGGCTCCAGGTTTCAAAGGCTATGGAGGATATACTACAGGACATGAAAACGCCTCCCAGGAATATACGGAGTGACAATGGGAAAGAATTTTATAACCATCACTTCATGACGAAGTATATCAATCACTGCAGTACCTATACGAATGTCAAGCCTGCAGCTGTGGAACGGTTAATAATAACTTAAAGGAATATGAAGTATCGAGAGTTGCTAGTTCAAGGTTCCTACAAGTGGCTAGATCTCTTACCTAGCATCATTGCAAAATACAATGACACCACACCACTATCCGGATGAAGCCTCGTGAAGTGCAGAACAATGATCTTCTTTTGTCTGTTTACAACTATGACCAGTCTCCAATAGAGAAGAGGAGTGACAGCAAATTTAGTGTTGGTGATTATGTGAGGATTTCAAGAAATAAGGACATTTTGAAAAGGGCTTTGAACCAAACTGGAACGATGAAATCTTCTAAGTGGCTAAGGTGAAGCAAACCAATCCTATCACCTACAATCTGAAGGATAAGGACGGCGAGGAAATAAAGTTAGCATTGTACGGCCATGAACTTCACTACATATTATTTCCTAGCACTTATTTGGTTGAGAAGATTCTGAGACGTCAAGGAAACAGGATTCTGGTGAAGTGGTATGGATTCCCTAACAGCCAGTGGATTGACAGAAAGGAATTATTGTAAAACAATCATATTCAAATAAAAAACACTGTATTTCAAGATATGTGTTTTATTGTTTAAGGCTGCTAAACTTAAAAATTGATGATTTTTAAGAATTATATTTACAAGTTAACATATTAATTCACTGCGCAATATTGACAAATATTTCAAACAAAATATACATATGTACACAGAGATGGAAATGGTGCATCCAAGTTATGATGAAATGGCTCATGAAGACGCTTAGTGTCTCCTCCGTGCAATGCAATTTTATTAATTTCGACGGTCGAAACTTTGTTTGGTGCTTCTGAAGCAAATGTGTTTTGCCAATTTTTTATACAAATCCAGCAGGCACTCGAAATATTTCTCAAAGGTGATTTGTTCGCAATCCAGCTTTGGTAATTCCCTTCGACTTCATAACCGTTTGCTTGTCATATTTATAGCTGTAGAGCTTTGCTCTGAGATAACATACTCGGTCATCACCCTTCCACCCAATTCATCCTTAAACAACCCAATCTTGTTCTTATTGGCCGGCTTTATCCCGTATACATTATCGGATGCATAATTTGAAGTATCAAAACGGCGGGGATGCATCTGCATGAACTGATATATATCAGAACTTGTTTCCAAAATGAATGAATCTGTATCCATATAATCCAGGACAAGATCATTCAGCTGGGATTTCATTACATTATAAAAAATACATAATAAATTTTGAGATGTCTAAAATCGTGTGACCAATATAGATTTGTTTGTTCAAGAGGATCTCCTCTCTAGCCAACTCTATGCCAGCCAAATTTTCATGGAAAAAATGCTTCTCATATATGTTGGAAGTGCCGTACATTTCCGCGCTTGTTTCGAGGTAGTTACTATACGGAAATCACGTTGATTACGCACGTTTTCAATGAAGTTGCCGTACACAGCGTTGTTAATTTTCCTCCAGAGGTTTTGACCAAAATTAGAAGTTTCCCTGGCTCGCTTCTCGGCATTAAGATCAATATAAACCTTGAGCCATTTAGTTTGGTTATACGATACCCGATGAATATGTCTCAATAACAGCCCCAAATCTAAGCACTGCTGCAAGGTTTTATAATGCAAGACATATTTGCTTTTGCTCGTGACACTTGCAACCAGTTTCTTGTATTGGCTGCCGGGTGGTATCTCGCTCTGGGGTATCATCAGGATCAGTTAGTAACTCTAGCTCAGCTCCAGTTGTTTTGAGCATGACATCAAAGGCTAGCGATGGTAAGGTGTAGTACCATGCAGGGTCCAGATGATACATCTCTAGCGACATGTCTCTGAACTTTTCAAACGCATCCGCTAAAAGAAGCGTATCTGTCTTTAAATAAAGGTCACTATATTTCCCGAGATTCTGTATGTTGGTGCTCCATACCTTAAAAGAATGGGCATATTCCTCTTCCGAAATGCCGTCGAAAAGCTCGATGGGTGGGAGCTGCTCTCCTTTGAGCTTCTCGATAGCATCCGGATAAGTATAGGGACATATCCCCTTGCACTTCATTAGTTCCAGATGTCCTGGGTTGGAGTACTCGGCATTAGTGACCTTGAAGTCATAATCACCTAGCATATCAGCTAAGCTGGATAACTTATCAAGAAACTTGTAGCTGTCAAGGAACCTGAATTGTATGCCCTTGTACCATTTGCTGAATGCAATATATGGCTCAGAAGATTGTGCTATACATGAAATGTTCCCATTGTCATAGGCCATGTGCCTAATCAAGAAGTGCATATCATAATTGCTTAAGCAATGAAAATTTTTTTAATGAAATTTGGCAATTTCCTATTCAAATTGCAAGCTTATGCGCCGCTCCGAGATATGCTCCAGTGATATGGCAATGGTCCCTCACTCTAAAATCATCTACAGCAAAACCTTCCCTGCATATATGACATTGTTCAGCATTGCTGAAATCCATCTCATTCAGGGGTGTCATTTGTAGTGGCACAATTTGCTTGTATACCTCAATGACTTCATCACCAATCTTCCTAAGTTCAGTGAAGAAGTCATTGAGTGCATTGGTATCTCTGAAGAGCTTAAATCGCGGCAATGACTGGTCATGCCTACATATAACTTTCAGCGCTACAGATATCGCCTCATGCTCTTATATGGATCGGGTCCAGCTCACTGCGTCTGCGGGCTCCTCACATAGTCACATTTTTACTTCATGCTTAGTTATCTGACTTCTAATAAGCCTCGATATGTTGGTAATGAGGCAGTAATGAGATTTGTCACCATGCTTAGTTATCTGACTTCTAATAAGCCTCGATATGTTGGCAATGAGATTTGTCACCATCATCGATCATTAGCAGGTTAACGTGGCCAGCCTTCCTCTCAGTTGGTTTGCGAATAGACTCCACCGAGCTATTGGCATACAGAGCAAATGCAGCTATAGATACATTCTGATTTTGCTTCTCAAAACGGTCAATTTGATCAAGTGGAAACGGGAATGTAATTCCCTCATAACTGAATGCTTTGAACAACAAATCCCCTGGGTATGATAAGGGACGGAATCTATGTCCCTTGGCGGGAAATTTTGATGCCAACAAACCAAGCGAAACAAAAATCATCGTTGTTCTTAATGTTGGCAACAGCTAACTTGCGCTTGATGCATGCAGGCAACTCAATATACCTGAAGCGCGAAGAGGATTGTATTCCGCTGCGCTGTTCACCATCGAGTGAATTTCGAGCAAAGTCTTCGAGTTTGCTTGACCTTCAAAACTGGCTAGGTTTTCTAAAATTTAATTTTTCATTGCATGGAAGATGTCACCCACGCTAGATGATTGTTGGATCTCTTTGGTCCGGGAATTAAAATAAACCGATTCCACTTTTCCTGATCGGCTGTTTGAATTAAATATGAGACATTCATTGAACAACCCATCTTTAATCTAGACATGCTCCTTTTTAAGGTGGATTCAATTTCTCTAATAACGAGACTCTTGCATTGGTTAAGAAACTCACTGGGGTCCATTATTCCCACTGTATTTTCAATTTTACTATTGAAAATACGGCCCTTGAATGCTGACTCAATAGTTTCGCATTCTAGATCAACATGCTCATTTCTACATACCCTTGTTGCCGGTGATGGTGATGATGAATATGATGGTCTGCAGAGACCTGAAGGCCCCGCCACTACTTCCTCCTCCCTCGGGTTTCCAGTGCTCCTGGCGGTTGGCGGAGGGAGGTCCTCTTTTTCAACGACGGTGTGACGGGGTCTCTTGGAGTCTCGAGCCGAAACCTCAGTTGCTGTGCTGGACGCTGGAGCTCCTGCTGCATGGACAGGGGTTCAGCATCTTTAATAAAAGAAACATGTAGCCGTTACACAAAAGTAAAGAAACGAGTAATGGTGATCACTGATATATGTAAATAATAAGACATTTCAGTGCGTTGTTAATAATAATAATAATAATAATAATAATAATAATAATAATAATAATAATAATAATAATAATAATAATAATAATAATAATAATAATAATAATAATAATAATAATAATAATAATAATAATAATAATAATAATAATAATAATAATAATAATAATAATAATAATAATAATAATAATAATTAATAATAATGCATTCTAATGAGTGCTTCTAATGAATGCTTCTAATTCACGCGAGGAAGTTGTCAAGAAAAGGAAATAATAAAGCACTTACATTGCAGGGGGTGAAGCAGTTCACAGAGCCGGATCCTGTATATGCAATTGACGCAGCTGCTCCATTCGCCTTCGGGATCCGGTATTGACCCCGGCTCTGAAAACAGGGAAATTGATCATATACATATCTAAAACTTTTAAAAGAAAATCTAATGAAAATAGCTTGAATACCAGCAGTGGTGTAATGAAAATAGCAAATAATAACTAATGACAATTTCCCAGACTTATATTCCAATGTATTATTACCATACATCCTTCCATGCAGCACCACGATGCTTGAAGCAAATGAGTCACCTGATATACTCTATTTCTTAGTTGGCTGATGTTTGTAAATGAATATAAGGGTATTGCGCATTATAAGCTTGTTAGCTTTCCAATACTAATGATACAGAGACTATGCCTATTGAAGGAACAAAATTATTCATTTTGCAGTATACAGTTTTTTTTATCTGCTATTCAAAACGTACGAGAGAAAAATATACTTTACATTTTAAAAAATAAATAAATAAACAAGTAAATAATAAATAAAAATAATAACTATATTTAAAAATTCAATTAGACAATTGAATCGAGTATGAACTCGCCTATTTTCAGTGTCTTAGTTTAAAAGTTACAATAGAGTGACCTAACTCTTATCGACCAGGAGATATGATGGAAAAATTAAATAATAACTGACACAATCTTCTGAAAGAGGTTTATTCTCCTCCTTGAAGCTCATAGTTGCATGCATTGGTGAAAGCGGTAAAAAGAATAGAGTATTACATATCAGTATTTGAATTTTGCAGCCACTCAAGTGCAATCCTGTAACCATAATTGTCGCACAAACAGAAATCTTCGAAGCCCTGTGCGGGCGGGATGACGTAGTTGATCTCCGGTAAAATGGGCGATGCTGGCTGAGATTCTTGTCCGCTTACAGGGGGCAAACCGTTCGCGGCTTCGGGTTTGTTGGATTCAGGACCCTCATTTTCCTTGGATGCATGATGCCTGAAATGATGTTTAAGGGTATAATCATGAAGCAATGAGGACTTTGCGTAATTAAGAATATCTTGTAAATTTATGATAAAACGAAGAAAAAATGATGTGTGTTAGCAAAGGTAGTAGAGATTACTAATGAGCAAATAAAATGAACATTCTTTTGTTAAAAAGGCAGTATTAGCTTGCTGGTAATTGAAAGATTAGAATAGAATCAGCTAGCAGCTGAGATGAACAACAAGATCAGGAGAGCAGCTATGTTAAATTAAAGCAGTAACATAAATATATAGAACAGTGCTTAGATAAGAAATAGATTAATTCGAGAAACACTAAGTAAATTAACGTTTCATAAACCGAATCAAAATAGTTACATCAAATGCGAAAAAAAAATATTACTGAAAAATGAGGAAATAAGAACTCAGATGTACGCAAAACAAAGTTTGCTTATATAGCAAAATAATCGTAACAGTATTATTATAATTTCTTGAAATATTTCCATTTTTAATTTATTGGGTAATGCAGGCGATCAATGATTTTTGAATGATTCTAATCGTTAAAGTTAGTTAAAAATGATTAATTGGAATGAAAAAAGCCTTATCATTTTATTTAAAAATGCTCTGAGTGGGAAATCCTGTTCATGCTCGTTCTAGCTTGTATTAAACGATGCAGTGAATGTTTATATTCTGTATATTTCTCTTAAAAAATTTTAATCGTTCTTTAAGTCCTTTTTCGAAATGACAACCTTTTTAAATACTTTAAATATTATTAGCTGTGGAAAAACAATTTTGCTTTATTATAATGGGAATTTCAAAGCACTGAAGAAATAAAAATGTTTACATTCACGCTTTAGAAAGCCTAATTTTAAAATTCAAAACCATATTCAATGCAATATTCACTGGCTGGAAAGTTTGACCGAGAAACTTCAATGTATTGCTTCAATGCACCGAATAAAGCTTTCCTATGCAAATAAACACTCTTCGAGTAATAATGAAACACCAGAGAATTTCAATTGCGAAGTGAGCAAGAAATATTTTGAAGAAAAAAAATACGCATGGCGTGTATATTTTTTTTTATCTCGGATAAAATGAATAATTCACTTCAAAATTTTTTACAAACACTGAAAAACACTTCACAAACACTTTGTAATTATAAAAAAATCAATCAGCTGACCTTTTTTATAAATGAAGACTGTGTGAATATCCTGAAGTAAATTCTCTTGCTGTCTGTCGCGTTTACTGTGCACGTTGACAGACTGGATGATGATTGCTTCAGGCAAGCGATTTTTTAGTGATTTTCAAAACCCTCCCCTCCACTAGTCTAGCGAGCGCCGTATAGATCATTTCTGGGGCTTTGGAGCTTCCCTCTCCCCTCAAAAACTTTTATTTCATCATATCTTGAGAGCTAAAGTATACACATGTATTTTATTTCAATGCTTCTTATTATAGTCCAACTTTATTCTTCTGGGCCTCTCGCTCTCTCGCTCTCTCTCTCTCTCTCGAACTCGGGACTCCTGGTACACGGTTTAATAACAAAGATTGTCGGAAGTAATGTGAATGAAAAAAATCACTTATAAACTAATAACATATCTACTCTAAGTTCCAATGGATAGAGAAAGGCGACTAAGTAACTATCTTCTTAGTTCTAAGAAGGCCGGCGTTGTAATCTAAAGAAACAACAGAGGAAAACATCCGTACCGCGAATAAAAGAACAAAGTAAAAATTAGTTTGAGACAATACGAAAAGAATTTCAATAATTATTTCAACAGAACGTGCTGTGAGCCCATTAGAAGAATAGAGATCGGTATGCGGTACAGTCTATAAAAATGTTATATTGTCCTTCGGGTGAGCGTGTATTATGTTTCTCACTGCTCCTTGGTACATTCGTGTGTGTGTGGGTGCATGTGTGTTTGTGTGCGTGCGTGTGTGTGTGTGAGGAGCTTTCAAATGATAGATTAGATTTTAGATTTTTTTATTTTATGAAGATACATTTTCAAAGACAACACTATGCCTACTTATACCTAATGGTAAAATGCTAGTTACACTCTAGATTTTTTTTTATTTTATGGAGATACTTTTTAAAGACAACACTATGCCTACTTATACATAATGGTAAAATGCTAGTTACACTCTAGATTTTTTTGCGTATTTGTTCTAAAAGGCAGGTGGTATATTATATTCGAGGCACGATTTCGGAGTACTTCAATATCATTAATTCAATATTTAGCAGAATTACCTTATAAGATGTTTAAAATGGAATTGAATTGAAGCATGGTAGATACCTACTTTGTAAATGCTCCTATAATTTCAGGATGTGAATTGCAGCTAACGTAGGTAGAATCGTAATTTGCACATGAATAATGCGGGGTCCTTCCATATAAAAGTACTGTCTAGACCAATCCAAGATATGTGATTTGTTTTTACTCTTTCAATTGCTGTTTTATCAATGGATTTTTCTTTTCTACATTACAGGTAACAAACTTTGGCATGACGTATCACAACCATTCTTTCAGATGTTTCGTTGAGATTTGATTTAATATACATATTGTGGTTTCTTTCCATATGAGGCACATCAACTATTTTCAAGAATAGTCTGGAAAACCAGTAATGCAATTACTATGTCTGTTAAGGATATGTGTACCTATTTCAAAGATATAAAGCAATCACGCGATCTCAGTCCACAAACGCAAGAAAACCAAACAATTATTTTCTGTCCAGGAAGCTTTCTTCATCAAATACATTACGTGTATTGGCATTTACAAGAAATAAGTTCTATCATAGCTAAAATTATTACATCTCTGGTGTAATTTATTAATGTTTGTAAATATGGAAGCAAGCTTCAACACGTTGGCTGTTGGAAACACGATGCGACCACACAGTTAAATAAAAAACACATATTTCCATACCTGTTTATACGCCGGGAAAGAGCTCTCTTCCAGTTTCTCATGTGCTTGAACAGCAGTCCACATTATTTCAAAGACACTTAAAATACTTGACATTTATGACAGCCATTAAGATAAAAAAATGTGGCAATGAACAATATCCACCCCTTTGTACATAACAGCATAGGGAGTGGCGGTTTCCAGACACAGATGTACAACTTTCACATGGCAGCCTAGCAGGTGGGCTGACTAATTGATCGAGGGGGCGTGGGAACCTTATAAGCACACATCCAGCGTCGTGGAATATCCTCTCCCCTGACATTCCGTTTCTTTTTTCTTTAAAAGTGCAGTCATTACATTTTCTCCTAGGTACGTGTATTGGCATTTACAAGAAACAAGTTCTATCATAGCTAAAATTATAACATCCCTGACGTAATTTATTACTTTTTGTAAATATGGAAGCAAGCTTAAACACATTGGCTGTTGGAAACGCGATGCGACCACACAGTTAAATAAAAACAAATATTTCCATAACTGTTTATACCTCGGGAAAGGGTTCTATTCCTGTTTCTCACGTGCTTGAACAGCTGTCCACATTATTTCAAAGACACTTAAAATGCTTTACATTTATGGCACCCATTCCCGTAGGGGGAGGGATGCGTCCCTTTCAGCTGCCAAAGTGCAGGCGCTGCGAACCCCTAGCACTCGTGGTACCTCTGACGTTACTAGAGGAACCTCGGGCCGAACATGCCGAGCCCCTCCCTTTGGGAGCTGTTCGGATTGGGTTGGACTCGAGGGGGCAGTGTGTTCCCGTCACCCACGGGCAATTGGGTACCTCTGGCCAGGCCACCAGCCGCCCGGAGGGGGTAGATGTTTGCCTCATAAGTCCCGGGAACTAGCCTGCAGAGCTAGTAGCTGGTGATCTAGACACTGGCGGCCCTACCAAGGTTTATTGGTAGCTGGTTCATTAAGGACCGGCGCGTAAGTGGCGTATCCACTTCCGTCCTGTCTGCTGTGTGCAGGCGGGGGGGGGGCAGTTTATAAAATAGGTACTGTCCTACGGTAAATAGACCCGAGAGGCCCGGGTTCAGATCCTACGGGGCCAGGACTAATGGGAGTAGATCCTCACATTCACCCATTGACATAAAAAATGTGACTGAACATAACAGCCTAGGGAGGGGTGGTTTCCAGACACAGATGACAGCCTATGGGGTGGGGTGATTAGTTGATCGAGGGGAAGTGGGAACCTTATAAGAACACATGTAACACAGCGGGGCGACTCCCCCCATCCCCTCTAGCGTCCCGACACTAGGATGACCTTGATTTTGGTCTTAAACCTACATATAAAAGCTACTAACAAAAAGACTGCTGTTACTCAATAACAAAGGCAGCTATCACATGTTAAGGATAGGGCACTCTTGTTGAAAGAGCCTTTATTATTCTTCCTGAGGGTTAATGGGACAGCTTTTGTTACTTGAAAATCCTCAAACTCTTCTGACTTGGGTGTCAAGTAGCATCATCTCATGCTCTCAGAATACATCGGTGAAATGACCATGTTTTAGGAAACCTCTGGCAGTTGTCAAATCTTGTCAACTCTTTTTGATGAGCAATGACCCCTCCTCTGACATATAGGTTTGATTGTCGGTTAGATGTACTATATTCTTGTATTTCTCTTATGCTAAATAAAATATGCAATAAGACAATGCCTGCAAATATATCGATTAACATGAATAATAGATAAAGGAATAAGCGTTTATAAGAAGAATTTGTACAACAGTAGATAAAGTCATGTGAGTGTAGATCCTTTTTTTAATTTACGTCCGCCCCAACGTTAAGTTATATCGGACGGTGAATGAATTGTGTGAAATGATGCTCAAATGAGTCGAGGGTCCATGGAGCTTAGAGTTACCCTACATTTGACCTGAAGGATAAGGGAAAACCCTGGAAAAAACCTTATCTAGGTAACTCACCCTGACCGAGATTCGAACTCAGGGCCTCTTGAACGTGAGGCAGACATGCTACCATCTACGCTACCAAGGCGGGCTAAGAGTATAGGTACTTGGTTAAAGACAACCGTTTTAGGCAGGTTTTACTGAAGATATTTGTCTTACAATGTACTGCTCGCCTTTACAGTGAGTCGCAGGCAGCAATTGCGGCTTTGAAAGATACAAACAACAGTAATCCTATTGCGGCTGAAATAAGGAATCAAATATTAAATGGTTCTCACATGTGCATTTCATGGGCCAGAGGACACGTGGGAATTGTCAGAAATGAATGTGCCGACGAGCTTTCAAAGAGAGTTGCGACTTCAGATCTTCCTGTATTTTACACTTTATGCCCTATTTCTTATGTGAGGCAGGCGTTGAAGAAGATAATCATCCACGACTGGAATGAATACTGGTTAAAAAGTGATTGTGGTACTTTGACTTAAGATTTATATTTTCCAATGGTTTCTGAGAGACTAAATGTAAATTCGTTAATCATAATTATGTTCTCACTCACTTCTTAACTGGTCGTGGCAAATTTTCTGCTTACTTATTTGGATTCAAAATTAAAATCCACCTCTGATGGATCTGTGGAAATCACCTTCAAGATGTCCCTCACATTTTATTTGATTGCCCCGTTTTCTGTTTTGAAAGATATGAACTTGAATTATTGCTTCAATTCTTAGGTTGAACTTTTTCAAAAACACATTTTGATGAATTAACAAAACTCATCAATATTTCATGGCCTTCTTGAACAAAATATTTCTTAAACTAAATAATTAATTTTGATGTTTGCTGATTGTCATCTTGATGATATTGTATTTGGTTATATCTTGTAATTTTATTATATGTGTTTTATAATTTGTAAACTATATTCCTAATATACCTTTGGGTAAAATAGGAGTCACAAAATTGGATAATAAATATATAAGTACCATGAAGTGAATAAAAAGTAGCGTGTACAGTTTGTAATGGCATTTTAAGGGGAAAATCGTGTGATACTTGCACATTTTGGGAAAGTGGTGTACTTCCGTGCCATATGCGTAAACTGTCCCTATAGAGAATGCATGGTCAGTAATTACTTTGCACAGCGCACACTGATTCAACAGTCGTCCTTGGCGCCTTCTTTCTTCCACTCTGACCTTCGCTAAGTATAGCGTGGTTATTGGCCTTCAAGCTTACGCGCTATGGATCATGGCGCATAACCAGTGGCTTTTTTATCACGTGTATACTCCCACGCGTAAATGAAAAACTAAAATGTTTAAGCATGGTGGGACGAGCATTGTTGATCTATCGATCTTGCATGTATTAATGCACGTTTGCGTGATACCTCTGAACATGAAAGGGCAGTCAGTATATTAATACAACAGCTGAATCTGGTAAACAAAATACTTATAATACGAGTATATAGACAGCAAAGCTTTTAAATTGGTGCTATATCAGTTCGGAAGTCTAAACGCCCAACATTCTTAGCGAATGTGTCAATTCTATCGCAGATTAAGTTTTTTTTTTTTTTTTTTTTTTTTTTGTTTAATTGTACTCCAGTGACGTTATCAAAAACAGAATATCCCCAAATATATTAATTTGCATTCGTTTTCTCAATACCCTTTTCTTTTTAGCATTTCCTTGGACCAAGGTATGTAATTCATTAGCTTGAAATTTTCTGGAGAGCTTTAGGAATTACCGGTTTAAAATTCTTGTACACTGTTAAGGAATTTGTTTCCACAAATTACAATGAAAAAGTTGCAAAATTCAGTTATATACACACATACATATATTTTTACTTTCTCTACCACGTACAAGGTAGAGAAGGTACTGCACTCCATTAAAAAATTAGACTTCGGGATTTCACTAGAAATATACGTTTTGAGGTCTCCAGGGCTATGTCTGAACAACATTGCCAACAAAACAAAACGTTGCTTAAATACCATACTTTGTATTTAAGGTAAACCTCTTCCAAAGAATGCGACACCAAAGTTTTGAAGAACATCTCCACTGCTTTTACGCGGAACATCTTTCGAAAATTTTGATTTTCCCAAAAACGGCTCTAGTGATTTTGATTAAAATATTTGAAGGATATTTCCATTACAAATAAAATTTATATGTTGAATTTTCTGGAAGTGCCCTTAGAAGTCTTCGTTTTGGATGGCGTTTATGTAACTGGTGAACCATAAGAAATAGACAAATTTTTACCACGCAAAAAATGCACAGCATATTAGTTCATAACAAATAAATTTCTGAATTCCTTTTTTTTTTTAAATTTTCCAATAGTTCTTTTCTCAGATGAGAAGTAATTTTTTTTTATTTCTTTGGCCGCTGAAAGAGAACTGATTTTCAAAGCCATTGCATTAGCGACTGTCTTAAAAGATTTGACTATAGCTTAAAGCGTATGTATTCCCATATTCCCCTTTCACATATATATGTAAGATACTTTCTGCAAATTTATATATTGATTAACATGAAGTAAATAGAGTAATAAGCACTTGTAAGAATAGGAAATTAATTGTTCTTTCACACTAGAAAATATGGAAGGGTAGAGTCACTGAAAAATTCAATGCCTTAGGCGGGATTTGAACCACGGATCTTCCGGTCTTCGTCCGGCTGCTCTTAACCATTGAGCTAACATGGCCAACATGCCAGCCTGACATTAAATTCTCTTTTAATTAATTTCCATTAATTGGCCTAATAGTGGTCTGAACCTTATAGCCCGGGCCTTAAAAGTACTTACAGTACAGTAAGTCGCCATTAAGGTATTTGTCTCATGTGTTTATGAGAACTCCTAGTGGTTTACCGGGAAAAACACGAGTCAGTTGGAGAATTTAATGTCATGCTGGTATGTTGCCATGGTAGCTCAAGAGGTCCCGAGTTCGAACCTCGATCAGGGTGAGTTACCTGGGTAAGGTGTTTTCCAGGGTTTTCCCTTATCCTGAAAGACGAATGTCGGGTAACTCTAAGCTCTATGGAACCTGGGCTCATTTGAGCGTCATTTCAACCATTCCATTCATCATCCGATATGACAACGTTGGAGGACGTAAAATTAAAAAAAAATGGTAGCTCAGTGGTTAAGAGCAACCGGAGGGAGACCGGAAGATCTGTGGTTCAAATCCCGGCTATGGCATTGAATTTTTCAGTCGGACTCTAACCTGTCCATTTGTAAGAATAGTTTGCACAAGAGTAGAGAAAATTAAGTGAAGCCAACTCATCATATATTTTTATTTTTCGGCCGTGCAAAGAGAATGAAATTTCAAAGCCCTTTGTAGCGTAGCTGGTAGCCTGTCTGTCCCGAGTTCGAATCTCGGTCATGGTGAGTTATCGGGATAATGCTTTCTTCCGTGGTTTTCCCATATTCTGAATTATGAAAATCGGATAACTGTAAACTCTATGGTCTTTGGGCTCATTTGAGCATAATTTCTCCAGTTTCATTCATCGTCCGATAAGACTTGTAGAACGTCAATAAAAAAAAAAAATCCACAGAACGACCAACTTTTGAAGATCACTATCGCTTCTGTATTTCCTCATTCCCCTTCCATCTACAAGAGAATTAGCAATATGGTAGCGTTTATCTCCATTCACACTAAGCGAATAGTCAAAAATGCGTTTGTAAGAATAGTTTGTACAAAAGTAGAGAATGTCATGTAAGTGCAACACAGATTTGCTCATAGGTTGGCCATGCCAATAGATAATGTAATGTAATTTCAACGCCATCACATAGAGATCAGCTCTTAAAAGATTAGACTGTCGTCTAAAGCCTGTTTGCACATAAAACTCTTGCACCTACAAGTAAATTAGCAATAGGGAAATAATATCTACGTTAACATAAGGTAGATAGAAATCACAATAGTTTGTACAAGAGTAGAGAAAGTCACACGAGTGCAATGCAGGATTTTCATCCTTCAAACTAATTAAAATTAAGAAATGCTTGCATTACAATTCCTTTATATTTTTACGCATATTAAGCTCAATTGTTTTTAAATGCGCTAGTTTTATCCAAGGAGCTTTCATATTAGCATATCAAAAAGTGATTCATTATGATTAAAAATTATGTTAATGGTTTGATAGCTCGTTAAACTTTGTGTGCATATATTTTATATTCTGAGTGTAAGGTAAAAACTCGTAATGTATTTTAAGATTTTTACAGGTTTATTGCTTTGTGTTATATGCGAAGGGAAAACAAAGGCCAATTATTGTTCCAAAACAAAAGCGTACACAGAAGTACTAAATTACTAAAACGTTAAAATAAATCACAAATGTTATCAACATTAAGTGTGCCTGAAGCACTGAAAAATAAAATGTTTACAGACATTGCTTTTCGATTGTTTTGAAAGATAACAAATGAAGTAATAGAGCAGCGCGTGTGGTCAACAAACAACGATTTGCAATGTTGATACGCTTAGAACTTGACCTCAAGCAGTATATCGGAAGTTTTCGGGTTGCAAAGTTTGCAGGCGAATTTCTAACGTAAGACGACTTCTGGCATAGAACCTACATCTCTTGCCGACTGCATTGCGTGTTTAACTATTTGGGATCCTACCAGGTTGGAATGAGCTTGATAACAAGGTTATGTTTACCTAACGCTGACAGACGATATTGTTCGCTCATGCTTTCATTGGGCAAATAAAGAATTCCCTACAAATGCTTATTCCTTCAAGCTTAATCGAGATAAACATTTGCAGAACTTATTGCTAATTTTCTTTTAGCTGCAAGGGAAATTGGATGTACAGCGTTAAGCGATAGTCAAATGTTTCATGAGCTGGTCGCTTTGTGATAGCTATGAAATTTCCTTCTCTTTGATGGCCAATAGATAAAAATGAATGACTTCCCATTTGTGAGAAGTATGACTTGGACAATTAAATAAATAACAGCATATCTCCGAAATGGTTCACTCAAAAAAGGAAAAAAGTGTGTGTTTTAATATACTCTGTATTTTTTGTGAATATAATTTTGTCTACCTTTTACCTTTTACAGTTATACAAAAGCCATTCAGAATGAAGAGGGCTTCAGAGACTACTCCCAGAAAGTTCAAGATATAAATTTCATTTGCCATTAAAATGTTTTAAACATACGGTATTTTAATCAAAATCATTAGAACCATTTTTTAGATAATCAAAATCCTCGAAAATTATTCTATGTAAAGGGTTGTCTGGGCTGAACTGATTTTCAGGAAAATCTTCGTGTCGCATCCTTGGAGGATGCTCAACGTAAATATCAAGGTTTTCGTTTTTTAGTACACAGTTTCAGGAGTCTCCCAGAATGTGTATTTCTGGTGAAATATCGATATCGAACTTTTGGGTGGAATGCAGCAGTTTCTCTACTTCATTATACGCAATAGAAAAAGAAACTTTTTTACATGCCTTTGAATAAAACTTTGCAAATCAGTAGGCGTGAAATTTTTTTTTTTTTTTTTTTTTGCTTACTCATAAGGTCGTAAGAAACAAAAGTTTTGTATAAATGCATAAACAGTAATAGAATATTATATTATATATGTTATATAATTTATTACCGTTATTCCTGCAGCTCATACTACATACCTAAACCGTCGGCAGCTCACTTCAAGTAGCTGATCATTGGCCTTCATTAAATTTATTAGTCAACTTACTGGCATTGTCTTTCGCACACTCACCCACACATACTCAGATATAAAGATCTCATCCACATCCCAGGTCATCAGTGGTACAGCTGGCAGCAGATACATTGAAGACCGAGATATTAGAGAAGGGGTCGAAGGTTATTAATGTTCTTTAGTTTTAATGTTTAGAAACATTAGTTTCACAGGAATGCACATTTACACTCTCATACTTCCAAATGCTAGAGAGGATAAGAAACGATCCTGCCGAAAGAACAATTCCCATCGTCCATCTGGGAATCGAACCCGGAACTTCTGGGTTTGGAAGCTAGCATGTTAACCACCAGACCACAGAGGTAATCCAATAGTTTTTGTTTAAATCAGTTAGTTAAATTCTCTTATTTGTTATGCAGTATTCTCAGATATGTGTGTTTATTCCTTAAAGTGATAACTACAGGGCTTACAATGCGGTGGCACTAGCGCTTATCAGTTGGAAAACGCTGCTTTAGGATATATACAAATTGTATGTATACTTAGGCCATTTTAATCAATTGTAGCACTGAATCTCTGTACAGCATATTACTAATACATAGGAAGCCACGGGGATTTCATAATAATTGACAGGAAATTCTCTGTCATGGGCACAGAGAATTAATTCGCTGCATTTACACTGTGGCTTCTCTGTGACTTGATTTGCTCAACACGTATCAAGGTTTAATAAGTTCAAGCAGGAAAAGAAGAGCAAACATTTGAATATGTGACATAATCGGTTCTTCCGGGAAACAGTTATAACGATTAAAATTTCCAAATCAGCTATTTCTATGAAACTCATACTTAAAAAATAAGAAGTAGTAAAGACAGGTTTTAACGAATTCTGTTGGACTCCTCTAGTTTTCCAGCTAGGTATATAAAATTGAGAATGAAAATAGTCTCCATGTGCTTTTTAAAAGAAAATTGGATTCTTTTGTAAACCTTAACCTTACGTCCTTAGCAGCTATCTGGCTTAAAATTAATCTTTTTTTTTTATTTATTTATTTTATCCATCGATCAGCAATTATGCTTTACAGATGTTTGGTATAAGATATATAGGAACAGGACACATAACAATGGAGGTAGCCATGAACGACTCCTCTAACTAAATATGGAGGATAACTGTAACACAATTGAGAACTAAAAATCTGATGGTATTAATCACGTGTCTGAGTCATCTGTGCTGGAGACGTCACTCAGGAGAAGATCTTGGGGCAGTCTGCGCTTCAGGCGAGTTGGCTGGCGAGTGCGACAGCCGAGACGGTAGGTAACAGCTCCAGGGACCTCCTGGAGATTGTAAAAGAATGGACGTGCCAGGCGTCGGATGTATTGGTGAACGGGTAGAAGACCAAACTCATGGTGCAGCTGCTGGTTTCGGATGAACCATGGAGCGTTTGTAACTGTGCGAAGCACCCTGTTTTGTAGTACCTGCAGTCGGCGGAGATTAGTCTTACTGGTGCCACCCCAGACTGGAGCTGCATAGGTAAAAATGGGACGGACTAGAGATGTGTAAAGAAGCAGGGAGGATTCATAACCAAGTGAAGTGCGCCTGTTGAGTAGAGGGTACAGTTTTGATAGCCGGGCAAACGCAAGCGTAACAGACCGACAGATGTGGGCGTTCCAAGTAAGTCGAGTGTCCAGTAACACCCCAAGGTATTTCACTGGCACATTGCTTGGTAACCATGAGAGCGGTTCCCCCAGCAGCCGTAGTGAAGGAGGATCCCTATAAGGTCGTAAAGAGAAGATCTTAACCTCTGTCTTGTTAGTATTGAGGGAAATGCGCCAGTGAGAGAACCAATGAGCTAATTGATCTAGGGCAATTTGCAGTTTCTGAATGGCATGAAGAATATTGGCGTGAGAATAATAGAGAGCAGTATCATCTGCGTATAACGCCGTACAAACTGGAGCTATATCAGGAAGATCATAAGTGAATATATTAAAGAGGAGTGGTGCAAGTACTGAACCTTGAGGTACACCTGCTAAAATAGGCCGTCGGGTGGATGTGAAACCAGCAATGCGCACCACAAAGGTTCTATTGGCGAGAAAACTTGCTATGATGTGTATCAGATAATAAGGGAGACCAATGCGATATGCTTTAGGTAGTAGTCCACTGTGCCACACCTTGTCGAATGCCTGGGCGATATCTAGGAATGCTGCTACGGTGTATTGCCTGTTTTCGAAACCTTGAATAATAGACTGCGTGATTCTGAGCAATTGGTGAGTGGTAGCATGCTTCGGGCGAAAGCCAAACTGAAAAGACGGAATTATCTGATTATGAATCACAAAATGAGAAATACGTTGATGAATAATCTTTTCAAAAAGCTTAGAAAGTGTAGGTAATAAGCTGATTGGTCTGTAACTTGAGGGAAGATTTTTTGGCTTGTTGGGCTTGTGGAAGACTATAATTTCCGCATGTTTCCATGTAGATGGAAAATGACCAATGCGCAGAGCAGCATTGCAGATTGATGATAAATAAGCTAGGGCTTTGTTTGTCAAATTCTTCAGCACAACGTTAGGGATAAGGTCATGACCGGGAGACTTTTTAACGGGAAGACGATGGATAAAGCGGGACAATTCACGTGGAGTAGTGAACGAAATTCTGTTGTGCGCTGTAGGACGAAGTTGGTACTCAAGGAGTTCCCTGTCCACGGAAGAGGGAATATTAGAGTCAAGACAGGTGTTAGGCGTGAATGTACGCTCGTAGTGAGTAGCTAGAGCGTCACACTTGGCAGCAGAGTCACTCAAAAGGGTCCCATCAACCTGAAGAGGTGGAATCACTGTCGGCTCTCGGAGAATCCTCTTAGTGATGTTCCATAAGGTATGATCTCCGGGACGGATAGTGGCTAATTGTCGCTGGTACTCCTGAAATCGGTGTTGCTCTAGTGCGGTCCGTACTTGTCGAATGAGACTATTTAATCTTTGGCGCAGCCAGGGTGGACGCTGACGTTGCCACAGTCGACGGATGCGATGTTTCTCTTGGATGAGTTGAGTAATATGGATAGGCAAGGAGGGGAAATGACGAGGTTGAGGACTGCGGATAGTAGAGGATCGTACACTGGAAGAGAGGGCAGAGGTAAAATGGTGGACGGCAGTGTCTATGGCATCCGCAGTACCCAGTTGATAAGATGTGTGGAGTGCAGCATCCAGGTGTGTGCGAAAGATGTCCCAGTTGACAAAACCATTGATGAGTCGCGGGATTTGTGGCAAAATATCTGGAGTGAGGTTAAATGTGACCAACACTGGACAGTGATCGGAATCGAGCGCTGGCAGTGCAGAAATCGATGCAGGTAATCGTATATTGCGATGTACCCCAATGTCCAAAATGTCAGGAGCTACCTGTGGGTTACCAGAATAGTAAGTTGGTTCTGTGGGAGCCAGTATGTGAAGACCAGTGGCATTAATAGTGTCAAACAGACGTCGTCCATTCGGGTTTGTGACCCTACAGCCCCAAGAAGTGTGCTTCGAGTTCAAATCCCCTAGCAAGAGAGTGCAGCTTTCTGCTGGGAAAAGGAAAGAGAAATAGTGAGTATTAAGCTTACTATTTGGGGGCTTGTAAGCACTCATTAGGACGAGATCGTTGCTATCGCGAAGAGAGAGTTTAATTAAAATTAATCGTTTGAGTTAGCTTTCTCCTCCTCCTCCTCCTCCTCCTCCTCCTCCTCATCCTGCTCTTTCTCTCCACGTATTTCACGTACATAAATAAGTAAGAACTTTTCCTAAAACCTTGTCCTAAACAAACCTGTATTTCAGCTTGTATGTTCATATGGAATTTTTGGAAGGATTGCCGTAAAAATGTTCATTTTTGTCTAGACAACTTGTAATGTATATGTGTAATAATATTATAAAGAGAGAAAGAGAGAGAGAGAGAGAGAGAGAGAGAGAGAGAGAGAGAGAGAGAGAGAGAGAGAGAGAGAGAGAGAGAGTGTTAGTGTGTGTGCGCGCGCGCATGCGCGCGTGTTCTAACCTCAAAAACCAGTCAACCGATTTTGATAATCCTTTTTCTGTTGAAAAGCTCAGTACTTCCATGTTCATTTTGAAAACTGGGGGGTTAGGAATTTCTTTTTCATATGCATGTCAAATTTCAATCCTGGTTCGTTGAATATGGATATTATAGGCTACTCTTGGTAGGTTTTCGCAAATGTGGGGTATTTCCAATGATTTGTAGGTAAAATGGGTAAGTGAGTAGACTTGAAACATTTTAAAATTATGTACTTTAGAAATCTCGCAACATATTCCCTTATAGTTCGCTGGTTTTATCAAGTAATGCTTTGGTATGATTCTGGCAGAATTGGTTACATTAGATTCTAGAAATGAGAATGAAAAGCTACCCCTTACATTCATTAATGATAATATTTTGTTTGTTAACGACGCTGTCAATCGTGTCCGTTATTAAGCGCCCAGGTGTGCCGGAATTTCTTCCCGCAGAAGTTCTTTTACATGCCAGTAAATCTATTGGCATGGGCTATCGCTGTGGGCCGGGTTTCAATTCATAACATTGGGATCAGTGGACCAGCGCCTAATCAACTGAACCACTCAAGACGTATTTTAACATTCAATCCCTAACAGCATTCTTTGGCCAATCTAGATGAAACTTTGCTCGTTTATAGCGTAAATAAGCTACTTGACAACTTTAAAAAAAGTTACATAAAACTGCAGTGTTAACGGCACACGCTCAAAATATTGCTCAATTATACATCAAGAGTTAGCAAAACTCACATCTTACGTTACAACTTCCAAAAATCACATTATTATTTTGAATTACGTACCTATTCGAAGCTGTTAAAAGCTACCCTTATTTTCAACCCCTTATAGAAAAAAACTATACTGTTTGCTTAATCAGAGCACAAATTTGTACATGTAAATCATACGAGGTGAAAATTACAGGATACCATAAAGTTTAAAAACTACCCTTAGTCGTACTTTTCAATCCCTTATGTACAAATTGTTTACTGTATTTGACCATTCTGAAAAAAAAAAAAAAAAAAAAAACACACACATTGGATATCTACGCTTAAGGTTCAGGTTCAGATTACAGACTATTTACGACTTTCTAAAGTCACCCTCGTAGCCTTACTTTCAACCCCTTATAATTATAGAGTGCACCAAATCAGTGGCAGAAGACAGGTAGTTAAAGTATATTTTGTAGAGTGCTGGCCAGAAATCATTAACTTTAGGCTATAGGAGGCTCTTGATGTAAATTTATTGATGTAATATTTTTAAATACAATCTCCAGATATGGAAAGCTTATAAATAACTTTGTTTCTTGCGTACAGGCAGTAAGCAGTCAATGCGAACGCACCTAAACTAGCCCGTTGTAGTTAAATCCCCTACACGCTGTGCTGCTAAACGCTTAGTATGTGCATCGTCTGATATCTCCTTGATGCATTTGCGCCGTGTTCTGTCAGACTCCGTCAGAATTCTCTTGAGACGACCTTGGGAAACAGCTTTAGCCTAAGTGGATCTATTTCACGGCCCAGCAGACGGAGGAATACTGGCGTCTGCAAACAATATTTAATATATCATTTGCATGCGCATCAACATAACTCAATTGATACGGTTTTTCCTGCGCACCGTGTAATTCTGTTGTGTAAAGATTATGCTGATGGTTTTTGCAGCTGCTTTTAGACATACCTTCTGAATCAGTAATGCGAACACGCGGTTTCCGTGCTATAGAAGAAAAGTGAAGGAGCAGAGGGCAAATAAAGGTAATAGGAATGTATTTGAAAAATAAATGCAGGTGTTTTTTTACCTGAGTGTGTGAAAGATCAGATCCAGGCAGTTTTACATTTGAAATATCAGGCTACGACGCGTATGCAGAGGCCGACATGAGTATTCGAACGTAACATATTTATCACTTATATTATTTTAAAGCTACGCAGAGTAAGCATGCGTAAATACAGCTGGTACAAAATAAACTCGAGTCTTCCATTAAAGATATATACTCATAAATAGCAACTGAAACTAATTTGCACTACAAGGAGAAATAAAACGGCTACTTTACGTCTGGACATAAGTATTCGGACAGAGGACAGCTAGTATTTAGTTACCTATCATCCCCTTTCTTTGAATTACTGCTGATAATCGTTTGGGCATTGTCTGTATGTGTTGTTTAGTGACTGCAGAGTCCATATTTCTTCAATCTGAAGTTCTTTCAGATGGTCCTTGCTTCTGATGTGATGCTTCCTCACACGTTCCTCGAGTTCCTTCCAGATGTTCTCTATAGGATTTAAATCTGGAGATTGGGGCGGGGTCTTCAAAGTGTGAGGAGTGTTGTACACGGTCCAAAGCCTTACAATTTCAGCAGTATATGCTTCGGATCATTGTCCTGCTGGAAGTAATAATTGTGCCCTAGTCCCAGCTTCTCTGCACTCTTTTAAAGATTGTTTTCAAGAATCTTCTTGTATTCAAATTTGTCCATGATCCCATCTATGAACACCAGTTCCCCAAAGCCAGATGAAGCTATACAGCCCCATCCATCCCACTACTGCCACCATGTATCACTTTAACTAGCATGTCCTTAGGTTCCCATTCTGTAGTTAGCATCTTCACACTTTAAGACGTCCATCACTCTTGTATAAGCAGAATTTGCTGTAGTCCGACCAGAGAACCTTATCCCAGAATTCTGTTGTTTTCACCACATACTGTTTAGTAAATTCTATATGATTTGTCTTATTCACCTTATTAACATATGTTTTTTTCCTAGGAACGCGGGCATTGTACCCAGTACTATTTAAAACCCGTTTAACTGTTTTGATGTGAACCACAGCGCCAGAATGTTGCTCAAGGCATCCTCTAATCTCAGATGCAGTAATTCTCGGATTCTGCTTCACCATTTTTATTATTTGCCTCTTGTCTCTGGTGGTGAGTTTAGAAGGAGCGCCATTTCTTGGTTTATTTACAACAGTATTTGTCTGTTTGAAGCGTTGAATAATGCAGAACACTATAGTTTCGCCTCTGTTAATTGTTTTGGCAATTTCAGAGAGAGATTTGTTTTGTTTGTACATGTTTATCACGATATTCCTCTCTGCCACCGTGGTCTCCCTACCTTTACGTCCCATATTACCCGTGAGTTCACAATCCTCTGAATAACTTTGAGCACACTGTCTCGAGACATAGCATAAGCACAACTGCTATGTGGTAGGGGCGTGTAGGGTACGTTCAACCACCTTTCTCTCTGTTCGATTGCAATAAATACATGCAAAGTGATATTTTAAATATATTTTCCGAGACACAAAAGGTTAATGTTTACATGCTTAACAATTCAACGCTGCCAAATAAATATTACAGTATTTATAGTACGTGCAATGTTACATGTTATATTATTCGAATACTTCTGTCGGCCTCTGTAGTTGTAGTTGACCACATCCTTTATTAACTGGAGAAGAGTTAGTTTGCTACCTCGCTTCCATCCAGTAGAATTCGATTCATATCCAAGTTTAGCCAACCATAGACATCAAAATATATCTTTCCCGCGTGTAGTAAATCACGTGATAGAAGCTGGCTTCGCTTTACAACTATGAACACTTTAGTTGCGATGTCAGTATAATTATAAAATGGACTAAAAGTACATCGCTATGATTTGTTAGTAGAGGAATTACATGCCTGGAAAATCAAATGACATCTAAGATGTGAAATGCTTTGTATCAAACAGCACACAGCACAATACATTCTGGCGAAAAATGTAGACTGCGAACTAATCTGGAAGTTTGTGTTTGCTTTATATCTAGTTACTGCATAATGACGAAACATAAAAAGTGTAATAGTTTTTATTTTGAATATGCCTAATTTGTGGCAAGCATTAGTTGCCATGCTACGATTCTAGTCCCGTTCTAGTTTGAGGCAGAAGTCCAAAATGCATAAGTAGGTATGACTCCATAAAATGTTCCTCTCTGCTTTGCAAATTCTGGCAGTTAAATAAACGAGGATAACATTCTCAATTGTAATATGCAAACATATTGCACTTTTCAGAGTTTTCTTTTAAATTCCACTGATTTTTCAAATTTTTCGTAAAATTTAGTGTGTACAAAATTACTCTATTTTCTTTCTTTTTTAATCTTGTATGTCGATTAGGCATTGTGTTCAGGTATATTGGTGATGACTGATGAGTAATTGTATAATGTGTGTAGTACTAGTAGTAGTAATTCTTAAAATGTTTTTCTCTTTTAGTCGAATGTTACAGATGTTATATTTTTGGTGGTGGTGATAAAAAATTAAAGAAATATAAAAGCATGTTTTGCTGTATGGTGGTGGTAGTTTTTGGTGGCCTTTTTTTTTTTTTTTTTTTTTTTTTTTTTTTTTTTTGGCCTTTGAGGAAAAACTCATTTGGCCATCGAAGGGATATGTTGTTCTCTAGTGGTACACATATACACAGAAGACCCATGCCCAAGGCGAGACTCGAACGCGTGACCCTATACTCGGCGGAGCGCTTGAGACATACGCTCTAATGACCATAGCTACGAGGTCTGGCTTGGTGACGTTTTCTGTATGACGTGTTCAATGTCCTAGAGCGCTGCTCAGTGACGGGACCAAACAACAAAACAAGGACCATTTTCATAGCAATTTCAGCTGTATCAAATTGTTTACGCTAGAAAAAGCCTGTAAATAGTTCTGTGAATACCACATATGAGAACGCTGATTGATGTACTTCTCAGGCATAATAAAACTAACAAAATGAAAAATCCTGAAACACAAAACATAAACTATAATATCGATTATTCTTTCTGCTTATTAACATTTTTCTCTCGTTTAAATTGGCTACTAAAATGTGGATTTTCTCTATCATTTAACTAAATAAAAAGAAGAAATACACATTGCAAAAATGCTCAAATTTCCGGTCTAGTAAAATCCAAAAGAAAGGCCCTCCGCCTTTCTGATATATACCAAACTTGGTATTTAAGTTCAGTATCTTCCAAGGATGTGACACGAACATTTTAAGAAAATTGTCCCTCTCCAAATTGCGCTTAACGTCGACTTTTTCCCCCCCTTGCACTGCTACGTACTTACAGTAGTAGTGTGGATTGGAGAGAACTCGAAGGTCATTGCACTTTGACCTAAATATCCTTTGTGTTGCTCCTTTATATCCTATTAGGAATCCAGTGAGTTGAATACTGGAAGAATACTCTGGTTTAGAAGGCCTACTTCTATAGATGGGATCGAACCCGGTAACTTGTGACTGAAAACCAGAGGTGTCACGCTTTAACTCACTGCGCCACAATAGGGACTTAAAGTAGAGGAAGTACCTATGTATTATATTTCATACAAAAACTAGATTCAGAGATTTCACCGGAAATACATTTTCTGAGACTCCCCGAATCCAGAAAAAGCATTTTTAGATAAAGGTGTGTGTGTGTGTGTGTGTGTGTGTGTGTGTGTGTGTGTGTGTGTGTGTGTGTGTGTGTATGTATGTATGTATGTGTCATCTATCTATCTATCCATCCATCCATCCATCCCTCTCTCCATCCCTCTCTCCATCTATCTATCTATCTATCTATCTATCTATCTATCTATCTATCTATCTATCTATCTATCTATCTATCTATCTATCTATCTATCTATCTATCTATCTATCTATCTATCTATCTATCTATCTATCTATCTATCTATCTATCTATCTATCTATCTATCTATCTATCTATCTATCTATCTATCTGTCTGTCTGTCTGTCTGTCTGTCTGTCTATCTCTATCTATCGATCTATCTCTCTATCTATCTATCATCTCCCTCCGTCCGCCCACCCATCCACCCGCCCGCCCGCCTCGGTAGCGTGGTGGTAGCATGTCTGCCTTACGTTCAAGAGGTCCCGAGTTTGAATCTCGGTCAGGGTGAGTTACCTGGATGAGGTTTTCTCGGGGTTTTCCCTTATCCTCAAAGACGAATGTTGGGTAACTCTAAGCTCTATGGACTCTGGGCTCATTTGAGCATCATTTCACCCATTTCATTCACCGTCCGATATGACTTGACGTTGGAGGATGTAAATTACAAAAAAGAAAAAGAAAAAAACCCTATATATGTCCGTCCGTCCAAACACCAGAATTGAAAAACGAATACTCAGTTAAACACCATATTTGGTGTTTAACTTAGGTTCTGTAGAGGATATAGCACAACGATTTTCAAAAAGGAAATCCCTCATCCAAAACTATCCTTTATGTGGAAAATGATTAAAAATTATGATTTTCTTAAAAACGGTTCAAACGATTTTGATGAAAATACTGTATGTGTAAGTTATTTTCATGACAAACGAAATATATACCTACCTCGAATGTTGTGGGAATAGCCTTTCTACACAGAAAATGTAAATCTGGTTAAAACACATTTTTATAGCTAATCATTTCGGAGATAATCTCTATTATTGGTTGGATTTTTCAAATAGTTATGATTTTGTCAAATAGTGTAAAGAAAACGTTATTTCAAGATATGCATAGCGAGTAGATTTAACTGCCCTAATCCATTTGTATCTACAGGCAAAATGTTTATCTTGATTAACATTAAGTAGGTACATAAAAGAAGAGTCACGAGTCAGAAGGTCATGTGAATGCAACAGATCAAATGTTTTGTCTTCTCAAAAATGGATCTAAGGTTTTGATTAAAATGTGAATGTTCAAGATATTGGCATTACAAAACGCGTATCTTGAATTATCTGCGAATATATGAGGCTCATTCAAGTGAAGAATAAGTTTCGTAGCTCAGTCGGTAGAGCACCTGCCTGCCGTGTTAGGGGTCCCGGGTTGGATTCCCGACAGTGGGGTTGGGGATTTTTCTCCGACCAAGATAATTCCCATCTTCCCCAGAGTCTGGAAGTATGAATGAGAGTGTGAATGTGTGCGTGATCTAATGATTAAAAAGCAAAGATAACGAGTTAACACCTTCAGTATGTTCCAAAGAAGAACGGCCGCCGATATGACCATAGCAGTTAAAGGCGGGGTATAAATGGAACAAGGAAAAAACAGTTTCTGGGGCCACTTTAAAAGGTTTCTTTTTGCAGTCATTCAACGGCGAGAAAAATTGTCCAAGTTTACAACAATGCAGGATTTTTGTAACAATATAAATATTGGTGTTATGATGATCAAGTCCAACCTAACACTGGAAATGTAGTTATTCAGTTACAGATTAACGTTGTATATCTCCAAATTTAGTACAAACGTGACTTAGTTATACCGTTATCACGAGAACAACTAACCGATTTTCATATACTTTCAACGTTATATCTGCAAGGCGTGAAGGAAGCATTAACGCGTATAATGGAAAGTGAAGACAAAACCAGTTCCGGTTTTTGGGATGATTACAATGCACAGCGGCTCACTGAAGAGGAAACGTGGACCTGTGCCAGAAGTAAGATTTGCAGCATTGCGGAAACCCGCTTTAGATTGTCCTTGATCAGCGCTGCGGCGCCACATTAGGATGGGAAATTCGCTGGCAAACAGAAGGGACACGCCGTTAGCTAAGATGTTATACTCCATTTTGAAATTAGACTCATCGCGACTGAGAAACGTGAAACCAAATATATTATGATGTCTCTGATTAGTAAAGTTAGATATGAAACTGGTTCCCTAAGTCACGGGTTCAAACTGGCGCAAGGCAGTGGCTATTTTTCGGGCGTAAAAATCCTGAGCACGGCTTCCTCCAGAAGAAGAAAATAAATTGGGTGGTTCCGTTTCGTAGATTAACAGCAGCTAAACGCAACTCGAGCCTGATAGAGGCCTTTGAGCAAAATTAAGGAATCTTTCACTTCCAATATAGAATGGGGTAAATTAGATGATAGGCTCTGTGGCAAATGTGCCAAGTGTCACACAATAGTAATTAGAGGAAGTATTGCACTCCACTGAAGATTTCATAGCATATACACGTACTGAGATTTCCTTAATCTAAGAAGCAAGCATTTTTGGACAAAAATTACTTGTATACGTGATTATAAAGAGTATAATTCACATCGAAACATCCATCGGTAAAATATCAAACTGGTATTTAAGTTCGGTGTCTTCAAGGTTGCGACACTGTCTTAAGAAAACGCTTATGTGTTTGCCTTTGGATCATTGATTTTTTTAACCATTTCTTTAAAAAGATGTCTAAAATACTTAGTGTTTCATCCAGTGACATTTGTTTTGATTCTCTGGAGCTCCATTTACTCAGAAAATCCTTGATCAGTTGCACTCTTTACATATTCATGCAATTCAAGAGGTCTTCATTTGTGTACCTGGACATTGTAGCATTGTAGGAAACGAACAAGCAGGTTAGTTATCGAATGATGCTATTCTACATCCCCTTGAATGGTTGCTACGCTGCTTATCTACGGATTTGAAGTTTTTTTTATAATTTATTTTTATTTTATATATATTTTTTTCTATTAATTTTATGGTTTGCGCAGAAAGATAGTCTCTCAATGGCGAGAAGAATGGTTTACATTTACCGCTAAAATTTGGGAGGTCAAGGCTACATTTCCTTGTCGTTCCTCTCGTCCATCACGTTGCGAGGAGACGTGCTTGAACGGCTTCGCATTGGTCAATGTTATGTTAGTCATGGCTACCTCCTCGCCGAAGACCTAGTTACCGGCTGCCCAAAGACACTTTGGGCAACCTAATCTGAGCAGGGCCACTTTCCCCTGACACCTATGGGCTTGGTATAAACTATACCTTACCATTGTTCCTTTCCCTCTAGCCTGTCAAGCGGGCTGTGCTCAGATGCCTCACAGGCAGGCGGAAGAGCGCAGTCAGCAGTGGGCGCACACAGCACCTGGGGGCACTTGCGCCCACATATGGCTAGATATACTACTGCCCAAAACAACCGCCTGAGACAAAAACAATTCTTTTATACTGCTCAGATAAAGTCGCACTAAGCGGCTAGGTGCTGGGCAGTAAACACCCCGCCCAGGTAAACCTGGGCGACTCGCATCTTCTGCTGGTCTGTTGCTGCTGCTGCTGCTGCTGCTGCTGCTGCTGCTGCTGGTCTGCCATTGCCATCTGCACTTCTAAAGTCTGTCTACTCAACGCAAGTGCACGGCGGCCGCTTTCTTTGAGGAACCCTCATAATCGTTTTACAACATGGACCCTCCTCCTGACGGTCCTCTCTACAAGGTTGCAACATTTTAACATCACCGTCTTGCACCTAATGAAGCAGAACAACTGGAAGTTGGAACTTTGGCAACTGAGACTCCACGCGGAGTAGACATGCAACTGTCATTTTCAGAAAATCGGGTTTGCTATTGGTCCCCAACGTCAGTGTTCCATTTCTGAAGTGTGGAGATAGATTTATGACGGTCATTAGTGGGTGGAAAGGTCAGGTCCTTTGAGGTCCCTTTGAGTGGGAACTGCACACACGTTAAAAAAACAGACTTTACTTCTGCTCCTGCTGCTCGTGCTACTGCTGCTCGTGCTACTGCTGCTCCTGCTGCGGTTCCTGGTCCTGCTGCTGCTGCATTAGTATGTTGCTTAAATGTTTGTCATAGGTAATGTCACGAGTGGTTGTGAAATTACCGATATATTCACGAGCGACAAAGTCGCGAGGGAACTTATCTAAGGAAGTTCAAAACTATAAGTTGCATTTGTAGAAGCTATTTCACGAATAAAACAAATTGTTAAAAACAATAAAACAAGTTATTTGATTCCCTAAATCATATAGGCCTACATTAGCAAATGAATGAAACTAAACGTCACAAGTCACGGCATACAAGATTAATAGTTCTTACAGGCCGTGCACAAGTTAACACTGGTGAAAGTTACTTTGGTCTTAAGACCTTCAGGGGATGCTGATTGATTACAAGAACATAATAAAGTAACATCACCTCCATTTTCAAACAACAAACTTCATTTATTTTAAACTACAATAAAGTTGCAATTATATAAGTGGAATATTCGTTTCGTACGAGAACAACAAACTTGATTTAATTACATATTTAAATTCACAATTATAAAATTTGCAATTATTGAAGTTGAATGTTATACCCAACAGTAAAGGAATATGTGATAATTGCTGAGCGATAATTGTGCATGGTGTACAATTATCGGTTTAGAGATCAGCGGTATGCGGTATTTGACGAAGCCTAGTACTTGATTGGTCTACAGGAGGATACTGACGTATGTGTGAAATAGTCGCAGTAATGATGATGATGACGATGATGATAATGATGATACTTGGCGCTACAGGCCGTGTAGACCCTTGGCCTCCCTAGTCGCAGTAATGGCATGAGTGATTTCCAAATCATCGATAAACGCTCTGGTCATGAAGCGATGGAGAGTATTGGGAAATCAAGAGTGGCATTGTCCAAGACTATTTTGGGAGTAAAGTGAAGTGATTTACCCAAAAGAAGTAATGGCGTGGCTTTCGAAAATAGGTTAGAATCGCTTGGTCGCGTTTCGCTATTCTTTTCTCTATGATTGTAAGTATGAATGTACCATAGGTTATGGCTTTGTTTATACAGAAAAGGATGATAGATGTTTAACTTGTTTCAATATATTGGTTTATTATGAACATTGTGTTAAAACACAATAATTGACTGTAAAGTCTGAAGGAGTTTATTATTCTATTTATATCCCACCTGTAACTGTAGTAGTCATATGGCGGCCTTTTACCTTAGGAATGTATTGCTTACTGACAATGGTGTTAACCTGTGTGCAGTGGATTTTTTTTTTTCGTATTTTTCAAATTAGATCATATTCTTATTCATGCTTCCAGATTCTGGGTAGGATAGGAATAATCTCGGTCTAGAGAAAAATACCTACCCCCGCAGTCGATAATCGAAACTGGGATCCCTGGTACTGCAGATGGGTACTATACCGACTAACTATAAGGCCAGCAATTTGCCCATTGTTTCGTATTCTTCACTGCACTTTGTATATTTTACTTGCAATGTAAGTGGCGCTGTTTTCAAAAACAAGTTAGAATCACATTTCGCTATCCTTTTATCTATAGTTGTAAGAATACATCTAGAATAAGTTAGCTTTCTGTACTGAAAAAAAGGCTGCTAAATCTTAATAACTTTAACAATGACATTCCACGTTGTTTTCCAGTGTGCCTACATTTTTCCGTTTGATTATATCCCATCCTGTTAAGAATATCAAAACGCAGGAGGATATAGAGATTTCGAGTAGATTGAGTAGAATAAAGAGATTGAGTATAATTATGGCCGTGATTGTTTGAAAAACAAAGTCCTTAAAACGTTATTGGTCATTGTCTCCCATTTGGGGCATGACAGAAATAGTCTTTGTAAACGCAAGTGTTTGTGATAAAAACAATATTCATTCAGACTCACGATGTTTTGCTCTCCCTTATGCTTATCTATAGTAAGTCGAGGAATTATTGCATTCCACCCAAAAATTCGGTATGGAAAAATGCATGGAAATACGTGTTTTGGGGTCCCCTTAATACAAATAGAAAAAGGCGCGTGCGTGCAGCGTAAACCATAAAGTAAAATTGATTAAATACCAAACTTGGTAATTAAGTTCAATTCTGCCAATAACCCTTGAAATACTCTTTAATTCTAAATGTCTTTTGCGTCACTAGAAAATCTTTGTACCAAGATATGGATCACTTTAAAACACAGGATTTGTTTTTTAGTGGTGTTAACCATTTCCGAGATATTTTTTATTTGTTTGAATTTTCGAAACCTGATACACTTTTAAATGCTAAGGGGCTATTCGTTTTATCAGTTATGGAATGAGAATGAAATTTAAAAGCCTAACTTAGCGACCCACCTTTAATTGCTTGATTATTGCTTAAGCCTACTGCATATTATACCTACAACGAAATGTGGAATGAAAGTGTATGTCGATTAAAAAAATAGAAAAATAAACGTTTGAAAGAATGGTTTACAGCTTAAAAAGTAATCTACTGCCGCACTTAAAGTATTATGTGGCAAAGTGTCTTCAAAATTCTATCAATAGAATAGTTTTTATAAAATATTCAGTATATTGGAATGTTGAATGAAATTATATTTTCGTAGATAAATTACGGGTATTATTAGAAACAGTTATGTAAGTTTTAAACGAAATAACTTCAAAATTACAGAAATTCAGTCCCAGTATCCCTTGAAGAGAATTCTCTCCCATAAAAGCTGATAGGAAAACCGGCACTCGACTTTCTATATCCACATATTGTTTTATATAGACATTAGTTTTATTCACGTTAGGTATTCACGAGGCAGTTTTGCCTAGGACAAATTAAGCAATACATGCTCAATAATTAAACATGCATAAACAGCCTTCAAGCGTGTAGCGATGGTTAACGAACAGGATGTTATGATGTAAAGAAAAAAGAGAATGGCTTATTTTGTAGCATTTCCGGATGTTGAACAGTGCAGACATGCAACATGGAATATTTTAAAAACCGCTTTAATTAAAATACTGATTTTTTTTTTTTTTTTTTTTTTTTTTTTTTTTTTGCAGAACAAAAAGAAACAGGAACCTATACCATGTAAAGGATGGTTTAATGTGGCAGGATTTCCTTTAAAATCTTCCTATTATATGGTGCAAGTTACAGAATTTGAAACTAAAAATTCTCATTTATCCATCTTCCGTTTTTGAGCTATATAGGAGGTTTCAATGGAATGTGCTCTTTTTAATTAGCTACAACTCTTCGTCCTTACATGACAATGCTAAGTATATTACGATGATGCACGAAGTTGGAGTTTCAGTGACAGCCAGCAGATGGCAGATTGTTGTGTTCTTAGATTATTATTATTATTATTATTATTATTATTATTATTATTATTATTATTATTATTATTATTATTATTATTATTATTATTATTATTATTATTATTATTATTATTATTATTATTATTATTATTATTATTATTATTATTATTATTATTATTATTATTATTATTATTATTATTAAGCCCGCTGCGTGACCGAGTGGTTAGACCGCTCGACTCTCACCAAGGTGGCCCGGATTCGATCCCAGGCGACCACAAAGTGAGATTTATGATGAACAACACGGCTCTGGGACGGATATCCTTCGGGGCCTCCGGTTTCTCCCGCCATCATTTCACCAATTGCTCCACCATTAATCTTTCCTATCATTCATTTCAGCCTCATACTATCATCCACTTCTCTTGCTCTCATCCCAGGCGTTGGGCTGGCTCCTCAACCCTGGTTCCTCTATCAGACTCAGTGTTTCAGCTCCCCTCGCCCCGGGTTACCGGGCTGGTGGAATCCTTGTCTCCTAACACCGGTATCGGTGATGTAAAGGAGGAAATATTATTATTATTATTATTATTATTATTATTATTATTATTATTATTATTATTATTATTATTATTATTATTATTATTATTATTATTATTATTATTATTATTATTATTATTATTATTATTATTATTATTATTATTTGGTTCATTTCAAGGAATGAGCCTACAGAAATATAGCACGAACCATCCGGGATCTCCGGACAAACATCACAGCCGAAATGATTATCGACGTAGACAATCTCTATCTAAAAACTAAGAGACTTATACACAGACTCTCCCTGGACACAGCGCTGGCGCTCCTTAAGGCGAAACGTGAAATGTGTAGTGTTTAACGCCCGCTTTTACTACAACGGCGACGCAGGCGGTGACATTGATGATACAGGAGATAAAGATAGAGTACCGGTGGAATGAGATAGCGGGGGAAACCGGAGGTCCCGGAGAAAACCCGCCCCAGCGCCGTGTTGTCCACTACAAATCTCACTTTGCGGTCGCCTGGGATCGAACCCGGGCCGCCTTGGTGAGACCTTAAGGCGAAGATCATACCGATCGTCACATATGCATTAGACATCATATGAACACATGTAACAAAGAGAGACCTCCTACAGATAGAGAAGGTGAAAGCCATGTACCTCAAAAAGGTCTTCTGCTTGTCGAAGTATACACTGTCACGCCTAGTATATGAACTAGCAAGGGAGCGCTTCTACATTGAAGAGCTACGGGAAAATCTGTAACTGCAGTCCACAGACGCTTACAGCACCACTAAGAAGGAAGAAAGATGTAATATGGATGGAATTCTACTCCACAGACGCAATGACAACGTACTGGAGACAAGCAGGTTACGAACTCGGACATCTAGTGACGAGAATGGCAACACATGGGTTCCATAATAAAATTTGCAATGCCAAGAAACACCATGAACCAAATCCCTAGTGTATTTGTGAGCTGTGCGCGAAATTCTGCGACCACTACCATATCATAATCTGTCAGAAGACAGTAGTATTCTTAACGGCTTACTTAAAAAATAACTGATGAGAAATGAGCGAGTAGTGTAACATAGTTCATTAATGCACTTGAGTTTTTTCTTCATGTGGCTACAGAAAGGGAAAATAATTTATTATACAGGGTGCAGATCAAATCACTGGACTTCAGGATTTATCATCAAAATTAACTTTTCTCAGAAACTCTTTTACCTGCTAGTTTTAGAGATAAATTTTGTGATATATTTTAAAATATTAAAAGAAGAGAATCCAAAAAGCAGCAAATTAATTTGTAGTTTACTTAGAGAAACTACCAATATGGCAGATTCTATTAATTCTTTACATAATGTTGTTTCAATTTTGTGGACCATGTCTCACTAGAGTCGGTGTGGGTGGCTCAGTTGATTTGACGCAAGGTCGCGGGTTCAAATCGACCCAGGCCACGATAGTTTTAAGTGTGCTTGAAAGCGACAACCACATGTCAATATATTTACTGGCATGTAAAAGAACTCCTGCGGGAAGAAATTCCGGCACACTGGTGGCATTAATGTGATCCTGGTGGTTGATAGCGTCGTTAACAAACAACAGCGTTGCTCCCCAGAAGTTTATAATAAATGAGAATCGTGTTATGGAAAGTACATTATGGGACGTAAGATTACTCTTTCATAGGGCATTGCTAACATTGTAATGAATGATTGCGCATAGAAAGAACGTGCAGAAATAAAAATACATTTTATATTGTATTCTGTTTGACTTTTTAAATCTAATTAGTAAGCATAGAAATTCTTAGCTAGTTGGTTTCAAATTAGTTACACTCAAACCAAGTATCAATAACACAGAACGTAAACAACGGAGGCTTAGGGACACTTACTTGTGAGGTAAAATCAGTCTGATTAGTGCAAATACCTGTAGACTCCACGATGAATGGGATGTGCCGGCCCTCGTAGCCATGGTCGTTAGAGCGTATGACCGTAGCGCTCCGTCGCGTAGAGGGTCGCGTGTTCGAATCCCACCCTGGGCATGGGTGTATTGTGTATGTGTACAACTAGAGAAAATATATCCCTTCGATGGTCAAATGAGTTCTTCCTTAAAAAAAAGGGAATGGGGTGTAGTAATCTTTGTCAAGTCCAGTAACAGTTCAATCTAAGTTCCTTTTGTCCTGATTTAAAACATGCTTGCTTATTACAGTATAAGATTTTTCTATGAAATTAGAGAGAGGATATTAAAATAAAACAACTAATTTATCATGCAAAATCCTAATGCTCATTATTTTGATTTCTGTATACATTTTTTTGTACTACTTAATAGGTATTAGGGACCCTATTCTAGTAATTCTGATCTTCATGGACTGAAAAAAATATCCTATGTTACAACACTGACAAAGAGTGGTGCTTAGAATGAATAAACCCTGAACATGGCACATAGAAGCTTTAAATCAAAATATTTAATATCACAAAACGTTAATTTCTCAGGAACCGGAAAAACGCAAAAATAAATTGTTAGTTATTGCATTAAATTTTGAGAATGACAAATTCACTCTTCAAATATATTTTGCAAACATTGTGCTTAAGTGTTTGAAATACTGCGTTATTACGCTTTCAAAATGGGTGTTCCTCAGGTCAAAGGCCTTCCAGAATAGCTTTAAAACCGCCAATGGTGTGACATGTTTTTAACGTTTTGAGGTTGTATGATTCATGTTGTTGTTCCCATGGTAACTATCCAGAGCTCTTGAACGAGACATGACTTTTTAGATACTTCCTGTGCGTGACAAAACCCTAGTTGGAATACATGCAGACATAAAAATATATATTTTGTGTGTTAACAATGCTGTCGGTTACTAGGATCATACCAGCGTCGCGTGTGCCGAATTTCTTCCCGCTGGAGTTATTTTATATGCCAGTAAGTCTATTGAGATGGTGCCATTGCTTTTAAGCACATTTAAGAACTGCCGGTTTGTACTGGGATTGAACCCGCGAGCGACCTTGTTATCAGGAGCAGCCTAACCAGCTGAGCCAACGGACGTCGCAAACCTATTACCCATCTGACGAATGAGTGTAGTTGTTTGAGAAGGTCTCTGGTATAGCGTGGCTTGGTTTAAAGTCAGAGAAAGCGGGACTACGGTACAGTCTGACTTACAAAACGTCAGCACGGCGTACGTAACACGACGCATATTTTTTTTCTTGCGAAGTTGATATCTCACGTCCTTAAGTATTCTCCAGAATGTGTGCTACCTGCATAGAGAATCTCTTCTTTAACATCATTCATGAATTTACGTACTGTAGAAATTGCTCTTCTCTGTTCGTAAAACTCGAGAATAGTTCTGCGTTTAACTTATTTTTCAAATTCGTCCAATTCGAACCTTTTTGGATGTGGTCGATCTGTACCAGGTGTTGAAAGTTTTTCTCTGCGCCTTGAACTTTGAATCTGTTTCACTATATTATGCGCAGTTGTCCATTGCTTCTGTTGTCCTTTTATAACATTATTTAACTGAATAATTAGATCTTTACATTTTTCTTCTTTACAAAACTATAACACATTAAATATTTACTTTGTGAGCTATGACTTTGCGCGGCGGTGTTTGCATTTTGACTTGATTCGAACCCGTCCACTGTAAGAGATTCAACTGTTCCATTTCTATATTGCCGAACGGTACAGGGTACTGTCTACCCGGCCGCGCCGTGGCTCAGTGGTTAGACCGCTTGGCTCTCACCAAAGCGGCCCGGGTTCGATCCCAGGCGACCGCAAAGTGAGATTTGTGGTGGACAACACGGCGTTGGGGCGGGTTTTCTCCGGGACCTCCGGTTTCCCCCGCCATCTCATTCCACCGGTGCTCCATCTTCATCTCATGCATCATCAGTGTCACCGCCTGCGGTGCCGTATGTAGTAAAAGCGGGCGTTAAACACTACACATTTCATTTTTAGTACTGTCTACCCACTACAAGAAGGCAGGAAACGAATGGAGGTGAGAGGGGCTTGAACTGTTTATCTGCTCTGTTCAGTAGGAAACGAATGTGTTGAGAGGTCGCACAGTAGTCGCCGAGCGGGACGCTTGTGATCCTTCCACCCTCTGCGTGTGTTTGCGAGTGCTACGTTCGTGTTACTTTATTTGAGCATATTTAGTGTTCACATACATATATAGTGATTGTGATTGTGCTTCGTGTGTGTAGTGGATTATTTACCACTACGTAACACTTATTGTACAATGGCTCAACAGTCGGAAACTACCGGCCAACTTGTTCGATCAGCAATGCTAACTGTATATCAAAATGATTCTACTTCACAAGCTAATTGTAATTCAACGATGGCTACTGGTCATCAAGGCCATTCTATACTATCACCACAACAACTTACGTTCGCTTCTCCACCAGTATTAATGAACAATTCTGGTTCGTCTACCGATACAATAGTAAATAAATCTATTCTTCGACCCTCCCAGCTATCTACAACTCAGGTATCACACACAATTAATAATTCTGTTACACATCATGATGATGACAACATGACATACTCTGTCCCAATGGATCAATCTAATGGGGCATCCAATGTGCGCCATTCAACCGCTCAGTCAGCCGGTCATACCAAACGGCTCTGTACTGCTCCACCTTCGTCATCGCCTAACATGCCACGTTATGCGTATACGATCCCTGCATCCAACCGTTTCCAGCCTTTAGGTGATAACCCTGATGCTGATATTTCAGATACTTCTGCCGCCGCCAAAGAAAAAATTCCACCTATGTGCCTACGTAACATTCACAGTTACCAGCTACTAATGCAAGATGTGAAAAAATTTGCACAATCCGATTTTCGCACTGAGCTTAGGGGCTCTATTCTTAAAATTTATGCCTCTACTTCTTCTGATTTCCGATGTCTTACATCTTACTTCACCTCCATTAATCAAGAATATTATACCTACCGAAATCCGGCTGATAAACTATTTTCTGTAGTCATCCGCAATCTTCCTTGCTCTCTCACCGATCAAAAAGTGTATGATGAGCTTTGTGCACTGCAATATCCTGTTGAACGGGTCACACGTTTACTTGGCAGAAACAGAGAGCCCATACCCTTGTGTGCTGTCGAATTAGCAAATAACGATGAAGGCAAAAACATTCTAAATCTTACTCGACTGTTATATAGTGTCGTGAAGGTCGAACATCGCCGCCGCAATACTGATATACCGCAGTGTACACGCTGCCAAAACTTTGGACACACCAAAAACTACTGCAAGCTGGGTCCTCGATGTGTGAGATGTTTAGGCGCACACCGTTATTCTGAATGCAAGAAACCTTCCACCACACCAGCCAAATGTGTTAACTGTGAACAAGAACATCCGATCAATTATCGCGGTTGTCCTCACTATGTGGAGCGCCTCTCTCGATGACCTCAGCAAACAAGCTTCTCACCAGCAGCGACACCGTCGTCAAGTACAGTGCCTACACCAGAGCGACGTCCACAGCAGCAACCTCAGCATCAGCATACATCAGTCTTTCACCAAACGACAGCTCCTGGTGCACAGCAGCGGACCTATTCTCAGGTAACGTCTTCTTCTCCTCCTCCTCCGAATGGTCCCTCTGCTGCTCAACCGATGGATTCTGCTTCGACGCCATCTCTGGATTCTCTCTCTGATCTGGTCTTACAGTTATTCTCCTATTTTCGCACTTTGCTCAGCCCCATACTACCACAACTAACGCAGCTACTTAGTTCTCTTATTCTTTCCACATTTCCCAATGGCAACGCGTAGTCTGATTAGTCTGAAAAAGCTAACCCTCCTTAACTGGAATGCCAATGGTCTCCGTGCAAAACGCGCATCTTTCGTCGCTTTTCTTACCATGCATAACATAGATATTGCTTGTGTCACCGAAACGCATTTTCTTCCGAACGAGACCTCAGTTCCTGGCTATAAAATCTATCGCCAAGACCGTGTAGCTGAAACAGCTTCCGGAGGTGTTGCCATTATGATAAAACGCACTCTTAGTCACAGTGCCATATTCCTACCAACTGTTCCTGCACTTGAAGTAGTAGGTCTCAAACTCTCTAGTACGGATGGTACTGATCTTATTGTTATGAGTGCTTATAAACCTCCCAATCATAGGTTAAATACGCGGTATCTTTCGTTTTTATTCCCTCCGGATTGTAGCACTCTCCTTTTAGGAGACCTTAATTGCAAACATTCTTCCTGGGGGTGTAGGTCTACGAATCCCAATGGTCGCCTTCTCTTTAATATGTTAGATATTCATGGGCTTACTGCCTCAGCTCCATTGGAGCCTATTTATTACCCTAATAATCATCTGCACACTCCTGACATACTTGACATTGGTCTTCATAGGAATCTTTCTCTTCCAACACACGTGTATGCTTTAGCCGAGCTTGATTCTGATCACTGTCCTGTTGTGACTACTTTTCAACTCTCGCCTGCCTCGTTGTCCCCAGTTCCTAGACTCATCAATGGTACCGTTAACTGGGAAGCTTTTCAATCTCGGCTAGATGCTACCTTAACTTCTTCTTATTCTCTGACGACTACTAAAGACATTGATACTGCAATAGAGCACTTCTTCACTACTGTGTGCCACTGTGTGCGGCTTTCTACGCCACGCTCTACATGGCGCAACTCTCCACGTTCTTTGCCAATATATATTCTCCGTCTTATTCAGGAGAAAAATGCTATTCGTCGACGATGGCAGCGAGAACGCCAACCCTGGTTACGAAGGAGACTTAACAATTAGATACGTGTTGTGAAGGTTCAGCTGGAGTGGCATCGTCTACAAACCTACCAACATCATCTGGCGACTATTTCTCCACGAGACCACACCCTGTGGGATGCCACCAGACGGATTCTTCGCGAACCAACAGTGATTCCTGCACTCTCCAATGGGGCCAATCTTGTTACGGACGTTACAGCTAAGTGTGACATACTGGCTGCACATTACGAACAAACGTTTGCTCTTCCCATCTCATCACCCTGTTCTGCAGCTGTAGAAAATGAACTCTGTGCCCAACGCCAACGAGCTACAGTTCCACACCGAATTTCTTTCACTAGTCCTCGGAAACTATTCCATCTGATTCGCCGTCTTCCTAACAAAAAGTCGCCTGGACACGATCTCCTGCCCAACATAGTTTTGAAAAACCTCACAAGGAAAGCGCTTGCCTGCTTATCTTCTGTTCTGAATTTCTGTCTTCAAACAGGTTACTTCACTTCCACGTGGAAATTTGCTCATATCATTGTGTTCCACAAACCTCATAAGCCTAAACATCTGCCAGGAAGCTATCGTCCTATCAGTCTTCTACCCACACTGTCTAAACTCTTTGAGAAGGTCATCCATCGCCGTCTCGTGCAGTACCTCAACAATAATCACATTATTCCTTCTTTTCAATTCGGGTTTCGCCCGAAACACTCTACTGCTCATCAACTATTGAGGTTAACTCAACACATTGTCACTGGATTCGAGCATTGTCAACATACCCTAGCTATTTTCCTTGTTGTAGCACAGGCATTTGATAAGGTATGGTATTCTGGCTTGCTACTTAAACTCTATCGCATTGTTCTCCCGGACTATTTAATCCACATTATTACCAGTTTTCTCACTGATCGCACTTTTGCGGTGCGCATTGGAGGCACTCTTTCAACTGAGCGTCGTATTACAGCAGGCGTTCCACAAGGTTCAATACTGGCACCAACGCTGTTTAGTATTTACACCTCTGATATTCCAGACATGGCTCCAACCTCATTTGCCCTGTATGTTGACGACACAGTTTTATTTTACTCTCACTCCGATCTACATTCTGCTGTACGAACTTTAGAGCTCTCTCTTGATCGCCTCGTTCAATGGTGTCAAAATTGGTGCATCTCCCTCAATACCCAGAAAACTGAAGCCAAGATTTTTACTTTACGCCGCTATAATCCCCCTCCACCTATACGCCTTCTGACTGATCATGTGACGTGGCTCCCTTCACCTACACCAGTCAAGTACCTAGGAGTGTTACTGGACACTCGGCTTACGTGGAAGCCTCATATTGACCGCACCATTACCCTGGCATCCGCTCGTCTTTCACAACTGTCTCCATTATTCCACAAACATACTTCACTTGCTTTAGAATCTTCACTGCTCCTATACAAATCTCTGGTTCGACCTCTTATTACTTATGCCTGCCAGGTCTGGGGGGGCTGCCAGTACTTGTCACCTGATGCGTCTACAGGTCATCCAGAGTCGATTCTTGCGAATCGCCACCAATGCTCCTTGGTTTGTCCGCAACCAGCAGCTGTATCACGAGCTGGGACTTCTTCCTCTCCACCATTTCATACGACAGACTGCTCTACGCTTCTTCTACAATCTACGCCACGTCCCAGGAGCTGTGACGTATAACATCGGCGTCCGAAGTCGCCGGCCAACGCGACTGAAGCGACGACTACCACAGGACCTGCTTTACAGTGAAGACACTTCCACTTCTGAATAATCTACTGTTTCAATTTATCTTTTCTATTCTTCTGTTCTACTATGTAAATTCTCACTATGTATGTATACCATTTTATTAGTTCAGTGCCACAGTTATATTAGTGCAATAACACATTTGTTTTAGTTCAGAGGAGGCACATTGTCCTACCTCTACAATGTTATTACTCTATAATTATTTTGTATCTGTTCTCTCAGATCTGCAAATCATATATTATTGCTGACCGATCTAATAAATATATTAAAAAAAGAATGTGTTGAGAGTGCATGAGTCACCGATGCTGTCACATCTAATGTTTGTTGCAGTAACTGTAGAGATAGGTATTATGCATGGGTGAGTTATGTGACAACACTTAGGTATTTTAAACAGATCTAGTATCCTTGTCATACTGGAAATGCGAGCATAAACACCATAAGGACAGCATAAGTGATTACGTTAAACATTCCTCTAACTCGCCTTGTTGTGGTGGGTAGACAGTATGTACCGCGAGTCGTGACGTAATACCAATTATCTGTTTGTTTCTACGCAAGCTTCCACGTCTGCATTCATCCTTCAGACAGGTTGCATATGTATACAGGCATGATTGTGACTCTCCGATTGTACCTATAGCTAGTGGCTCTCGATTATTAAATTGATTGGATTTTCAAATTGTACACATATTGTTAGAATTTTAGAGGTTATCAGCTCATTGTTTTTCAAAATGCAAAGTTTTAAAATAAGATTTATGTTATATATAAATATGTATTTGAAGCAGATCATTTGGAACTTTCCGTAGAAATCTTTACTTTTTTATAATCTCAGGTCATTTATCAGCAACGGTATCAAACGTTTGAACATATTCTTTGTTGTTACAGAAAGTTATCAAAATGTTGAAAATCGTTCCTTAGTCCAATAATATTTCCTTGGAGATGTTATGAAATTTGGTATCCCGTGATACTTTTATGTGACTATGCCTAAATTTAATAACTATACGTCCGACAGCTGCAATTGAACGGAACTCATTGAAGTGCAGGTTTCCACCAATGAGAAGATCTATATGTAACAATACACGTCTGGTAACGCTATCAGGCACTAACTTTTAAAAGCGCAAGTATCAGTTATTCTCGTATGTTCAATCGAACAACTAGGGCGAGTTTAGAAGAAGTAAAGATGTCGGACATGAGTAATAGTGAGGTACCACGTATACTGCTGGAAATTTCTGCAAAAGCACATGATATGATTAATAATTTACTGCCAAAAAATTTAGAAACATGTACGAAGTCTATGCACTATTCATAGATTTAGAAAATCAAAATGTTTAACCTCATTTTCAGAAAATATATTGCTGGTGTAATTCGAAAAATTGTTTTAATGATTTAAAGGTTGTAGTATATATATATATATATATATATATATGTATCATCAAGTATTGTGTCAAGGTCAAATCAGAATAAAATCAGTACCTACTTCCGCGTCTGCGCACATCACAATCTTGCCAACTGTTTCACTAAATAAATAAATAAATAAATAAATAAAATCTGAATATTCTACCCCGGCACCTAGACAACTATACCGGGGCATATATCCAAATTTTCTCTTTATTTTTCCATAAAATCATTACAATTGTTATAATTATACAATCTCTCAGAATACTAATCTACAAAAATAAAATGAAATAAAATAATTAAAAAAAAAACAAATATAAAAATTACAAAATCCTAATTTTCTAAATCTACATTTAAATCTACTAATGCTGGTATCCAGCAAAAAGAAATAACTGGAGGCCCAGCTATTTCTACTCAATTTAACAAAACAAAAATCAAAAATTTTAAGTCACTGGTAACCAGTAACTTACTAACTGGAAATATCCATCTATCTTTTTCTATATATTCTTGATACCAGCACACAATGTTTTACAAATAAGTTTGTTAAATACAATTTCAAATAATTCATTTTAGCAATTACAATAACTCTGCATACATTACTATTAACATTTCTAAACATTACCACTCTGAAAATAATGTATAATATATCTCTTTAATATACTACTTCATCAACATTATATTTTAAGATCTCTATTTTCCTCCCTATTATCTTTTGAATACCTTTTAAGATACATATAGAACGTTTATTATTTATGTACTGAATTCTGATTACATCTCTTTTGACTGTCTTGATTTCTATGCTTCTTAATTTTCCGTTTGACCTCCCTCCTATTACATATACCACCCACAATTATCACTACAGGTAAGGTAAGATCAATGCACTTATTGTCTCAGGTAGACTTAGAATATTAAAATGTATGGGTATTTTAAACTTAGACATGCGGCCAAGCACAAGTAGTCACATAAAACTTGATTATAATGGCAGTTAAAATGTTTGCTCCACTCGTTTCATAAATATACTCGCGTCTTAATTACTACCATTAGGTATAGTCTCGTTGCATATCACGAGAAACAACTGAATATCGATAGCATTTCAAAAGAGACCAAAGTATTGAAAACTTCAAACCATTAATAAGATATATTGGGAATGACTGATACCACAAACATTTCAAATAAACTGTATGCGATCAAGGGGATGTCAAGTGCGTTTCAGGTGACATACCCCAGTGGCGACTTACAATGCTGTAAGTGCTGTAAAGTCCGGCCTTATAATTTAAGCAACTGTTGCCAATCAGTGCTGGTGTACTAGAAAAAATACAAGACAGTTTGGAAATCTAAACGTCGTGCCGGCTTACTGCCATGTATGGTGGTTAGAGAAGCCGGACGAAAACCAGAAGACCCGTCGTTCGTCTCTCGGCTATGACATTGCTTTTCAAATCCAATTTCGTCTTTCTAATCTTGTCCTCCACACAGCTTATGTGAAAGAACAATTAAATCACTATATAACTCTGTGTTTCCGAATTAAACGTAAAACATTTAAAGATATTGAACACTTTCGAGGGTATCCATAGAAAATTTCCAGATATGCATTTTATTTGCCATGATAGTTTTCAAACAGATAATATTTTAATTCGGATAGTTTTGAAACCATTTTTGAGAAAGTAAAAGTGATTTCCCCCTTAGCTTTCTTGTGATAGGGAAAATTTCATGCAAACCTTATCCTTGGCTGAGTTAGATGCTTATTCAACATTTCTTTTTGCGGTTATGTTTCGTTCTCTCTCTCTCTCTCTCTCTCTCTCTCTCTCTCTCTCTCTCTCTCTCTCTCTCTCTCTCTCTCTCTCTCTCTCTCTCTGTTTCACACATGCACAGAAACACCACCTAAAAGGGCTTTTGTGCTGAAGTGCTTGAACGGTTGCTCAAAACTTATATTTGCGATGGTGTTTCGTAATCGATTTTTTTTAACTAGAATGTAATACTTTCTGTTGCTACCATAGCCATAAATTAAAGGTCACAAGTGGCCGATATTGCAGGTGCGACATGTAGAGGAAAAGCATGAGGATATTCTAGAAGCCCCATCACGTGAACTCAAACGAGTGGCATGTGACGAGTAAAAATTCCTCCCTGAAACCTTGCAAGCTGCACACCACTTTCCAACTTACGCTTAATGTGCAGAAATCCACAGAAAAACGTTGCCCAAGGGCAGGAACACGCGTTGCGTAAAAGCTTGAGAATATTGAAGGTTTTGCGGCAGGTCAAGCAGACAAGGCTGCTCAAGGTAGCGCAGTTTACTGGCAGTTGTCAGACATAAATTGACATCTTCAGAAAGCGGTGCTTGTTCTTTTTCTTTAAACACTACATTTAAATAATTCTGCATTTTTCTTTCTGTACTATGTATATTGCATTTCACCCAAAAATTCGATATTGATATTCGGAAATACAGGTTTCGAGTTTCCTGAATCTGAAAAAAAAAAAAAATATATAGGAAAAGGTGTGTGTGTGTGTGTGTGTGTGTGTGTGTGTGTGTGTGTGTGTGTGTGTGTGTGTGTGTGTGTGTGTGAACGGCATAACTCAAAAAACGAAAAGTCGTTAAATATCAAATTTGGTTTTTAAGTTAAGCATCTCAAAAGGATGAGACAAGAACATTTTCATGAAAATACCGCCTTCCTAAACTACCCTTTACATTGATAATTTAGGGGTTTTATGGTGTTAGAGGCTTGTGGTTGAGGTCGAGCAGCTTCGGATTCTTTTAAACTAAAAACGTTAGAGATCCCGCTTATGCTCGCGCTCGTCATTCAAACGGTAGAAGCACAAATGGCCGGGAGACTACGTGCTGCGGGAGTCCCTCCTTTCGAATACACCGTTACCTTTCACGAGTATCCCAAGCAAACACCATTGTAGTATCAAGGAACCATATGTTTCATTTAGTGCATTATGCAAATAATATCATTCTACTACTGAGCTTTGCTATGAAAAAAACAGATACACTGGTTAGATAGAGTCAGACTGAAAAATGCAATGCCATGGCCGGGATTTGAACCACGGATCTCCCGGTCTCCGTCCGGTTGCTCTTAACCAGTGAGCTACCATGGCCAATATGCCGTCATGGCATCAAATTCCCCAACTGACTCGTATGTTTCCCGGTAAACGCTGGATGTTCATATACATGGGATACATACCTTTTGTGGCGACTTACCATGCTGTAAGCACTTAATTCCAAGGCTTCATGGATACTCTAATAGGTGAATTGATGGAAACTAATCGTTCTTCTAAACTAGCCGTGTGAAGGCTTAGATTTGTATAGATAGACTGAACAGTTCAATGCCATGACCGGGATTTGAACCCCGGATCTCCCGGTTGCTCGTAACCATTGAGCTACCAGGGCCAACATGCCAACTAAATTATAAAGTATTATCAAAGTGTTTAAAATGAGACATCTGATTTATTAATTACGAGTAGCTGGCATGCTTTAATTTGTATAAGAGTATTCACTCAGACTTTAGATGTTCAAAATTTCTCCGAAACATGTTTTTCGGTCAGCTCCTGACCATCTTCAGCGGGACATGCTGTACCTATAGGTATACACCAAAACATTCACCGGAAATTTAGTATACAACAATGTAAACAAAGCAACAATGTATGTAAAATAAGCTTTTTTGTGGCACTGACCATTTCCGAGGTATTCTTTGTTATTGGTTTGAATTTCCAAATATTTATACTCTTCTCAAGTGGAAAATCTCTATTTCCAGCCCCCCCCCTTCTTCCCTCGAGGTCCTATGTGGCCGCGCCATGGCTGAGTGGCCAGACCGCTCGGCTCTTACCAAGGCGGCCTGGGTTCGATACCAGGCGACCGCAAAGTGAGATTTGTGGTGGACCCATTGGGGCGGGTTTTCTCCGGTATCTCCGGTTTCCTACGCCACCTAATTCCACCGGTGCTCCATCTTCATCTCATGTATCATAAGGATCACCGTCTGCAGTGCTGCATGTAGTAAAAGCGTGCGTTAAACACCACACACACACACACACACACACACACACACACACACACACGCACGCACGCCCGCACGCACACACACACATACTTCCCTCGTGATTATCTAAAGAGAACAGAACTGAAAGCCAAACTCAGAGAACCGCTCTTAAAATATTCTACGTCGCTTAAGTTTACTGTATTCCTTTCAATCTGCTTTGTACCTACAAAGAAATGTGTTGTACAACAATTTCTGCAAATGTTTATCTCGATTAATGTAAAATAATTAATATGAAACAGATAAAAGAATAATCTTCTGAAATAATTTTCTGAAGAATGGGTAAAAAAAGTCAGGATGTAACACATCAGATTTTGTTTTTGTTTTCTGTATTAGGTAGTTAGAGAAAGTAGTTATTCCATCCTGGCCCAAAAATTCAATGCGGAAATTTCACCGGAAGTACATGTTTATACCCTCTAAGCATTCTTCCCTCCCAAAAAATTATAGCTCCTAAACTATTTGCAGCAGTAACATAATCATTTGTATAGTTTTATATGTTTACTTTCTTAAAACAAGTGGGTGTAATTTCAAATGAACCTGTGAAGAATTACGGAAGTTTGGGATTTTACCTTACGAATCTACGTATATTTCTAAGAAAATGAAGAAAGACTTGTGAAGAAAGAGAAAAAGAAAAAGTGCTAATAAAACTATTTTTGGGAGGCTTTTGGAATCGTTAAAGCGCGTACACACACACACACACACACACACACACACACACACACACACACACACACACACACATATATATATATATATAAAGGTGTCATACATTGTTCATCTTTACTGCCAGTCGTATTAATTAAATTTTCCTCTGTAATTTGATATTTTATGATTAGGATGCGGATTTCGCAAGCAGTTTGCTTCAGGTTGTCTAAACACAAGGCATTATATCCATCACACAAAATGTAAACAATCGTGGATATGAATCACATATAAGGAAAGGGGCACAATCAGCTGACCGCTGCAAGCGTACAGTCGGGTGAAGTCGAGTAAGTAATACAATCTGCCTCATGTTTACATATTTCCTCTTACCTTACGCAATATATACCGTGCAAACAATGTATACTACACGGACGCCCGCTTCGGTAGCGTGGTGGTAGCATGTCTGCCTCACGTTCAAGAGGTCCCGAGTTCGAATCTCGGTCAGGGTGAGTTACCTGGATAAGGTTTCTTCCGGAGTTTTCCCTTATCCTGATAGACAAATGTCGGGTAACTCTAAGCTCTATGGACCCCGGACACATTTGAGCATCATTTCACCCATTCCATTCATCGTCCGATATGACAACGTTGGAGGACGTAAATTACAAATATATATATATATATATATATATATATATATATATATATATATATATATATATATACACATATATATATGTATACTACACGGACGTATTCTATCCAATATCTATTTTGACGATACTTAAAATACAATTTTTGTATAATAAGAACACGATTATGTTTTAATATACAATGTATTTATCTATTTTAGTATACATGCTATGCTTTTTCAAGAGTAGCTGTAGGTTGTACCTTTAGAGATACAATCCTCCATAAGATGTATATTTTTATTGTTAGTTGCTCCTGTTTATGCACCTATCGCAGTGAATCACCATGCGCATCTTGAAGTTGCTGGAGGTGAATCTTTAACGATTTGCAGTAAGACATTCTTTATATCGTGAATAGCTATGTTGTACTTCGCTAGAAGTGATAGATGGAAAGCGATAATATTTGACGCCAATTCCACCATTGAAGACAGCAGGACAAGGTGCAATATATGTATATGCGCACAGACTGTCCAGGGACTAGGGACAGGGGTGGAACTTCATTGCCTATAGTTCAGTTGCAGCGCAACCTAATTTCGGTTCGTTCTGACGTTAGCGCTTACGAAATCCTCAGCCTATTTATGATTGTAGCTCATTTTATATTTTAAAACTACTACTGCATCTGCCATTTCGTACTATGAATTCTGCACCACTTCATAGAAATAATCGCAACTCTTACACGCTTTGGAATAGAGGTAAACTTAAACCGTCTTTTTAGAAAAATGTTGCTCTTTAAACTGGTGCTACTCTTATGCCCGATTTCACCAACAGATGTTAAGACTTAACACGAGTTTAGCAATACTTAAAACAAAAATTGCATTATACCAACAAGTGTTAGCTTAACACTCGTGTCAAATCTCTTGTTAAACTAACAAGCCAAATTTCTGTTGTTAAGTCCTTAACAATTGTAAATAGTCAAGATGGCAGGCATGAACTCAGCTGTTAATGTCAATTTGCTATATTTAAGACCATCTAAATGACATTAGTAATAGAGTACGGGGTATAGACTTTCGAAACAAGACATCGAAAGGAATATGCCGATCTCGCTTTTGCTTCAAGTATTAATAACTTTGCGATTTTATAATTCACTGAATTATGTGGATAATACATTGTCCACCTCCCGTCTTAAAACGTTCAAGTCACTCGTCCTTCGCTCCTAGTTTTAAATTTACACAATACTGAGTTAGAATATGCATCGAAAGGAATATGCCGATCTTGCATTTGCTTCAAGTATTAATAGTTTGCGATTTTATAATTCACTGAATTATGTCCACCTCCCGTCTCGAAACGTTATAGTCACTTGTCCTTCACACCCCGTTTTAAATTTATGTAATACTGACGAAGTTGTTTGGTACTTGTAGTAGTGACAAATGCATTTGAATTAAATTTGTTTCCAACATTTTCCCACGTGACATCTTTCTCTTTTACAATCACCGCATCCATCCACTTATTTTCCGCGATATCCTTACACTTAGTCACCAATTCAATTAACAATTCTTTCTCCATCGATGAGAAATTTGTCTCACGACTTTTGTTTACGATTTTATCCACCCGCCATTTTTTCATCTGTGTGAAGATGAAAACGAAAACAATAGTGCATCGCAGTACGTTCAAAAAATAATACGGCTCATCCATAGCCTTCTATAGCTGCAATATTTACAAGTTTCTTGGCGTTAACACGTGTTTGTTAACATTTTCAGAAAACATGTTGGTGAAATGCAAGAAATTTAACAGTAGTGTTAGCGCTGTGACTATTGTTACGTTACATTTGTTAACTTCGATTTTAACATCTGTTGGTGAAATCGGGCATTAGTATGGCGCGTTAAGTGTGCTCAAGCAATGTGGGTTCTTTCTGTGCAGAACAATGCGAGTTAGGGTACTCCATTTTTTGCTTTGAATGTTTTTTATGGCGTTTTTCTCAAACTATTTACAAGCTATTAAAAAGTCATAAATTATTATTAATTAATAATAATAACAACAAAAGTTGAAATGCACGCGCACAAGGGAAAATACTTACATTAAGCTTTTGTGATAAGAAAACCTCGTAAGTGCTGTTGATCTACTCTGAGTTCGTAACATGATTAGTATATTTATTTATTTTTGTCATGTTAACATTAGCTTGACTTTCTTTTGTCCGTTCTTCAACAAACTATTACAAAAGCTTCTGTTATGTACTTCCTGTTCAACCGAATATGAACACTTGTAGAAATGGGTTTATTACATCAATAGGAATGGGAGAATACAGCAGAATTAAGCGATAGCCAGTTCTTTTAATAACTTTGCTATGTGATGGCTTTGACGTTACACTCTCTTTGCATGGTAAGGCCATAAAAAGCTGAAAAAGTCCAATGACTTCCTATTTGAGAAAAGTATAAATACTTGAAAATTCAAATCTATAGCAAGGAGTACCTTATATTGTGGTCATCTCCACAAAAATGTGTGTTTGACAATATTGTGTGCTTTGTGTTGTGCATGTAAGACTTTACCTATCTCTTACGGTTTAGTAGTCATGCAAATATTATCCAGAATTAAGTGCATTTTAGAGGCTGTTACCAGAAAAGTCATAACACATTTCATTTGGCTTTGAAATATTCTGTACATACAGTATTTTAATAAAACTCGTTAGAGCTATTTTTGAGAAAATAAAAATTTCCGGAAGATTTTCCATGTGAAGGACAATGTGGAGTGGAGGGATTATCGTTGAACGCTGAGGGAATGGGATTGCTAATAATTGTCTGGTTTGCTGATGTGCAACATAGTTGAGGACCTGTTGGATAGGTTCACAAGTGTATATGGAGTGATATCGGGTAGTGTGTAACATTGTGTCCATTCAGTGTGAATGACGCGTCCTGCATCGACATCTGTTTTGGAATCACTGGTATCGATTGTAATGTTATTAACAAATGTTTCAGAGATTTCCTGGCAAAGTTTTTTATTAGTCGAGGTGGTAGTTTACCTTTGTAGATGGATATGTTTAAATCAAGGTCTACTTTGAGAGTATTATCTTCAGGACGGGATGCCATGGAACTGCTGTACATGATGGTGGTCTCTCTGACGTTATGTCTAAGAAACCTGAGAATGTGTTCTGTTCATTTCTTCTGAAGTGTTTGAATGCATTCGTTTGCTTTTTGCACCATCGTTTTACAATTTTTTATATTGTTCTACAATTCAAAATGTAAATGTTGATGTGTATATTGATAGTTTGCGAAATAAGTAATTTTCTTTGTGGGTGAATGTTGATCTGATAAACAATACTTTAATGCTCAAATGTGTTTGTCTTTAAGGCCTTCCTGATTCCAGAATATGCATTTACATCGCCATTTGTAGCAACTACAAAAAGTAGACCGACGAGGTTGCCTCCTATTTTGTATTTATTTTGAATTTATTTTTAATTGAGGTCTTCCAGCGTAGTCGTATCAGGTTGCCTCCTTACCAATATTGCAAATGAGCAAGCATTTACTTACAAATTCTGATTTTGCTTTTTTATTCAGTGCTCTGTTTTGTTTTGGTTTATTCATCTGTCTAGGAGTCAGATACTTCTACTTCATAGAAATGCATTCTAATTCGTCACGGACTTCGATACAATGAAACATACGAGCATTTCTCCGTGAACATGGACTATCACTACGCATACGTTTTCCTAGCTTCAGGGTACAGAAGAAAGTAGGCTAATAATGGCAGAAAAGTTGTCATCAGTATCTGCTGATTGGAAGTGGGCGTGTTTAGAAAGCACCTGTCGGCATTTTCTACAAGGGCTTTGTTAGTATTAAACGTTTTCTGTTTTCGAGAAGTAGGGCTGTTAAGACGTGATGAACGTGCCGAAGGAAAGCTTTCTCAGATAACAAACTGTGCATTCCCCTAGATCACGCAGAGTATATCAGACACGAGGCTCGTTGGGCGTGGTAATATCTTTAGTCACTGGAACGGATTTACAATGCATTCTACTTCCTATACTAGATATCCACTTCTTTTTATTGTATGCATATCGATTTGTTTCACGAATAATGCATTTGTTTCTTCTCACTGTTTTCTTCTTATGTTTTGTTATTCGTTCCATATTCTCACTTTTTACCTCGTTCTGTCATTGATTTTGCATGCTACTCTTTTCCTTTGGTCCATTTCCTTCCTTGTTTTTTGTCTGTCCATTTTCCCCTTTCTCAGCCACGTTTAATTCCATTTTATTCTGCGTTTCGTTTCTATTGCTTTCAGTTGTGTTCTCTTCCATTATTTTCATTTTTTTCGCTTTACTTTCAGATCTTTCTCCAGTTGGCTTCCTTTCTCCGTGCCTTTTCTAACCATTCTTAAGTTTTTGAACGTTTTTGTTTTTACCAACCACACCCCTTTTATTTTTCCCACACTGTTCCCTTTCCTTTTCATTCTTATTTCATCTCATCTTACATTCTTATCCATTGGTTTTCTTTGCTTTCGAATATAATGTACTTCCTTCCGTTTCATTGTCTGTCATATCGTTTCTTAGTATACTTACTATTTCTCTGTCTTCTTTAGTTTCATTTTATGTGCATTCTTCATCGTATTCTATCAATTTACTTTTTATTTTATATATCTCCTTAGGTTCTTTCCCATGTGTACTTGCATTTCTTTTGCTTGCTTATCCTGCTTTTATTCCTTTTTATACGCTCTGCTCTCATTTACCTTAAATATTATTTTATGCCCTTCATGCTGTTTTTCTCTGGCTACTGATGCTGACTTTCCTTCATCTTTGCATTATTTTGTTTGTCATTCATTTGTTCTTGCTGTTGCACTTGAACTTTTCTGCTGGTTTCCTTGCCTTTGTTCTCCGCATTTCTCTTCTATATTTCCTTTAACTTTGAATGTATTTGCTTACCGTTGTTCAGCGTTACTACCTAAGCTCTCGTCATCGCACGAATTGACTGAATACGGCTGCGGAATTTGGCGTTTATTATATAAGTACATACAATTTGCAATCTTTATCCGGTTGGGTTATATATGCCTGCTAGAAGTAAACGTTAGAGATACCCTGTTTCTAAAAATTTTAAAATTATGGCTAAGGTTTGGTTTTCAAAAGAAAATATTGCGACTTATTAAGTATTCCTTTATTTTACAGTGCAGTTGTTTTCCCTTTTTGTGTAATATTTATCGGTTTTGGGCACCAGGTGGACAAGGAAAAAGCTTCATTTTTAAATATGAGATTTCTTTAAAAAATGGGCAATCAATACAGATCAGGGAAGACCCAGATACAGCTTGTCATTACTGCAGATCGAGAAAGTGCTGGTAGTTGTCGCTGCAGCACAGATATTGAACCACGTGGCCCACTGACAGATGGGCACGTAGACACAAAACTGTGAAGTGGAACCGGTTCTTACGTAAAAAGGTTAGTTCCAGTTTATCGCGGTATAACAATGCAGGTTTCTATCGTTCTGGGTGAGTATATTTCTGTTTGTTACGATCTGTCCATTGAATATACCTTGTCAAAAGTATGTATTCTCCAAGGACACGCATCTTAAGGACAGCACTTGAAAAACACTGGAAAAGTTTTGTTAATGAGTAAAAATCCGTTGTTTACGACTTTCCCTACCTATTATGTATTTTCATAGCTGTTAGATCGATTATTCGCATAAAAGCCTATTTTTTGTTTATATTACCTGACTTTTTTTTTGCGTGGGTTAACGATGTAGGGGGAACGAAAATCGGCGCTGATTTTTTTTGCTTTTTGTACTACTTACCGAAAATAGAGAAACTATCGTATTACACCCAAAAATTCGGTTCCGAGATTTCACGGAAAATACATGTTTTGAGATTCCATGAATGCTAAAAAAAAAAGAAGAGAAAAGAAAACATGCAAAGAAAAACAAAAAAAAAAAAACATTTTTTAGAGAAAGTGTGTGTGTGTGTGTGTGTGTGCGTGCGTGCGTGCGTGCGTGCGTGTGTGTGTGAGAACAGCATAACGAAAAAAGGAAAGGTTGGTTAAATACAAAACTAGGTATTTTAAGTTCAGGAACTTCCAAGGGTGCGACACGGAGACTTTCAAGAAAATCTCTTCACATAGAACCCTTTTTCTAAAATTGTTTTTCTAAAAAATGGCTCTAACGATTTTGATTAAAATATCATATGTTTACGATATTTTCCTGAAAAATGAAATGTATAAGTTGAATTTTCTTGACATTTTTTTTTTCAGAAGCCCTCTTCATTCGAAGGACATTGGCATAACTGGTAAACCAGAAGATACACAAAATCTTCCTGCTCAAAAAGTGTAGAGCTCGTTTAAACACGTAATTAATTTCATACTTTTTGTGTAGGAGCCATTTTGGAGATACTCTTTAGTTATTTGTTTTAATTTTAATAATATTTATACTTTTTTAAATGGGAAGTCGATATTCATTTTTTTAGTCTCTTGACTATCCAAAGGGAACGGACATTGATGGCCGCTGCAATGGCGACCAGCACTTAAAAGATTTGACTAATAACACATTTCTACCGACGAACAAAACTCGACAAGTACGACTTCACAAAGCTACATCCTTTTGCGTTTTACGAAAACGAATTTAAAAAATGCGTATCTACGCCGCAGTAACACTTTTTTTGATTGTCACGAATTGGTAATATGTATTTACTCTTTAAGGTTTTTATTTTACATACATATGCCATATCATAATTTATTGAATGTCCCAGGAAGCATTATTTTCAGTATTTGTCTGTAACAGCCATACATAGCCAAACATGTCAGTTTTTTTGATGGCACTTGTCAAAAACCCTTTCTGGCTTGTTTTAATGCCTTCGGGCTATATCGTGCGTTTCCAGTAGATATAGCTAGTTGCTGTTTCCTGTTTGAGCTATCTAGTTTGTTGTTATTGCATGAATCGAAAGGTGTGCTGTTGTGATGGCTGTTCTTTGCGCACCCGCGTGTATTCAGTGTGATGTCATACAGTTGGTCCTAGTTGCGTAGTCGACTTCGCATATCACCTGTTTTATTTCTATTTATTTTGTTCTTTGAATAGCACTTTGAGCCGTAATATTAACTATACAATCCAGCCTAGTGTGTCTTATAATTAGCAGACACCGCACTGCTCACAGTAGTAAAGCGAAACCAGATATTATTACGTGATTTACTCCACGTGGGAAGATATTCTAACGTCTCTCCTATTAGCTAAATTTGGATATTAATCGATTGTTACTGAGTGGAAGCGGGGTAGCAACCACATCTCTCACTGGCTGGAGTAGAGTCCTTTGCTACTCCGCTTCTGGTAGGAATCGATTCATATTAAACTGTAGCCAATCAGAGACATCAAAATATATTTCCCGTTTGAAGTAAATCACATGATAGGAGCTGATTTTGTTTTACTGTTGTGAACACTTAGTTGGTATGTCGGTCTAATTATAAGATGGACTATATCTACTTGGCGGCCGATAAAACCACGAAACAGTGCCTAAGGCATCTCCCTTGTTTAAAAATCCTATGTTGTTTCCTCTACCAGCGTAAGTTTTCGCTGGCTAATAGTAAGTATAGTGTAAATAGTTGTAATTGTAAAGTAGCTGGTTACCAGTCTTTGGTTACTGGTTTCCAGCAACAGCAGTTTGTGCAGAACGTCTAATTTTATATGTATATTTTATCTTATTATCTGCTGTAATCGTTGACATTTTATCTGATAATTGTATGTAAATTAAATGTAAAGTTTTTGTAAGTTTAAATATACTATATCCTGGTGTATTATAGTAACATAGGTACCGGGATATGGCATTAAAATGTTATTTAATAATTTAATTAATGTTTTATTTATTATTATATACTTGTTTCTTTTGAAGTTTAAATTTTGTCACTAAGTAGTGACAACTTAAGTAGTGATTTTCGGTGATTAGATTAAAGTAGTGATTCTCAAGTATGGAAGAGAAAAAGCTCCCAGCCTATTTTCGAGCATAACGTTGGTCTTATTGAGTTATCTTTTTCTCTAAGTATCAAGTGACAGCTTTTGGGGGAAAATTCAAATTTTGCGCTATTAGGCCTGAAACTTCTGAAACTAGCTTCTGAAACTAAAGGTATCAGGCATGGGTTTGTGAGAGTACGAATTGTGGACCCCACAGTATCAGTAAAGGACAAACTAATGTTATTTAAAGTTTTCAAAGCAAGACTTTGTTTCTTGGACTCAACAAATATCACATCAAATAAGTATTTTAAAGTTTGCAGTTACTGAGACAAATTTGGTAGTCACTGTTCTGTTTCATTCAAACTTATCTCGAAATAAGTTGAAAAACAACTTATATTTTATTACTTGGAGTGCCATAAGAACAGCATGCTGCGTGCAGAGGTAATAAATTTGCATAGGTGACTCATGAGTATTGTTTTTGGCGAGGATTCCAACACATTTTCAACATCACTACGTTCCTTTCGTACCCCTAAGCAACAACAATTTTAAGTTTATTTAACAAAGCAGCTACCATAGTCGTATGGGGTGTTACAGTGTTTTTGTTCCGCAGGAGTTCTTTCTGCCGACCTGGACAATGATAGAACCTGCTGCGCTGAGCACAAAAATACCAGAGCTAAGCCAACTGTGCCATCCAGCTAGGATGTCAGAGATGTTTTAAACTGACGTGTGGTTTAGCAAAGTGCTTGAATTGCGATGCTACTCTACACTACTCTCCTGTTTTTCAGGGGCACTTTGCTTTGTTTGAGGTACTCCTGACTATTGATTCAAAACCTCTTTTATTGAGAAAATATGCGTTATCTGTTTTTCTGTTTCGAGGAATAATGCCTATGAAATATTTTTTTCTCCTGTAAAATAATGACGGTGAAAAAGAAAAAAAAAGTGCAAAGATGTAAATAAAATAGTTAAACTTAGTTGAGAATATTAAGAACCAAGCATTCAATTTTAATTTACGAGATTTTACAGTAAATTGTACAGCGCACTATACATTCTTAGACTGTCAAACAGTCGGCATTCCGAAAATCTCGACAATATTCCATGAATTTACGAGGCTTTTTGGGCGATACGAGTTTGAGTGTGCCAAAAACTAATTCAGACTATGTCATGAAAAAAAGTCTGTGCTCAAAATAAATTAAAATTCTGTTTCAAATGAACAGTTAAGTGCTTTTTCACAGCCATGCAAAGGTTAAACATTTAAAGGCTCCACCAAATATTTCTTAGGCATGTAGATAGTTGAAAAAGTATACAGACAAGTGCAAAGTTAGTGCATGCTTGCGTGCGTGCGTGGTATTTTTATTTGGTTTAACCTTCAAAATCAATTCGCGACATATTTGTGTTTTCCAATATACTCTTGCCAAGTAGCTCCATTGTCAGGTGGCCTATTGAGTTTGATGGTGAACCATCCTTAGGGCTGTCCACCAAAACTTTCAGTTTGGTTTCATTGACTTTTAATTACGTTGCACATTGTACAAGTCGTACAAAATGAATATTTTCGTGTGGCTATAAAAATTACGAAAAAGCATATTTAGATGGTATTCTTCCCGAATATAAGACTAAGCGTTATTGCTTAACCTAAGAGCCTTCAATCAATTTAAATAGTACTTATAATATGCCCCCTTTTTTCTTTATTTATGTATTTTGTTTAAATTCTAATAAATTTTATTTACAACATCCCTCAAATAGGCAACATTCGCAATGTTAATTTGTCAACAAATAAATAAAGGTCCTAACAATTACTATACGATTCCCTATAACATCAAAAAGTCTTCAAACCAAATGGAACGTGAATCTTATTCAGCGCACCGTTTTTCCCTTTTGTTAATGAAGATATTTCTGCATATTTGCATAATTTCATCCTTAGTAAAAAATTACTCTGTCTTAAATATCTATTAGAAATGTTACAAAGCAGTCAACGGATTTGATATACTATGCTGTGAATCCCGGTCTTGGTAAACGTCACGCCCATTTGCATAAAACACCTCAACTAGTTCATTGATTTAAACAAATGCTATATTAACCGTATTGCCCTATCAATTTTTTTCAGAAAACATGTCCTTTAGACGGGCTTGGGAAAGCTATAAAATTGCAATATAACTTCTTCCAAAATGTGTAAAACTATGATAAACAATTTTGGCACATTTTTTTTATTTTAATGAGCTTTACTTTAAAGTTTTTCTCTATGCTATAAGCTTTCTTAGTTATAGAAAATTCAGTGAAATAGAATTGATTTATCAGGCTATTTGCAGAAAATTCAAGAGTTTATTTCTCATAAAAATTCTTATATGTTAATTTCTCATTAAAATCGCGATATATACATGTATGTGTATATATGGTCTTTAGTGGGGAAAGTAATTAAATAAGGCAAAAAAAAAAAAACAGACAAAAACAAAGCTTTTTTTTTTTGAGAAATAAAAATAACGAAACTGTTCTACGTAAAGGGTAATTTGAAATAGGGGGAGTTTCTTAACGTTTCAAGTAGCATCCTAGAAGATTCTGAACATAAGCAATTTTGGTTATGTATGTGACTTCATTTTCAGCTATGCTGCTACTCATTCACTCACACACACATGCACGCGCTCGGTCAGTTTTTGTAATGCTTCTTTCCATTAAAAGGGCAATGAATTATAATTGGTTATTCTAATACACAAACCGAGCGTAGGCAAACTTTGAAAGGTAGATTTAGAACTGAAGGATTCAATGCCATAGCCGGGATTTGAACCACGCATCTTACGCTCTACGCACGCCTGCTCCACCATCGTACTACCATGGCAATATGCCGGTACGGCATTCCAGGGCATTCTATCTTTCAAGATACTGTTTGTTTTAGTTCAGTGTGTAGTGTATGAATTGATTCACTATCGAAAATTGCCAGAAAAATTCCTGTTGTTTTATTACATGGCTAAATTAATGGAATTTTTGTTTGTGTAGCAAAACTTTGTCAATGACACGAAATAGTTTGTTACTCTAATGAAGTGTAGTTAATGGCTCGTTAACTAACATTTTCCCTTTTCACTAATTGATTTTGTTCGTTCACAGTCACGAAGACAAGCTATTATTTCCTGGATTTTGAACAATTAAAATCAAATAAAAAAAGATGCCCTCCTTTCATGCTATGTACGAGTTCGCGTAGAAGAGAAATGACCTGAAACGCTGTAGAAAGGTAACTGGTTTTGCCTCCACCCCTTCCTCGCGACGTATGTCGGCATTTCCTCTCGGAAAGCCATTTATAGCACCGGATGCAACAAAAAACTAATATGGACATAACTAGCAAAGGCACACAGTCTATTGTTCACTTTAGTTCAGTGCGGTGCTTACTCCGGGAAAGGTGAGCAAGTGCTGTATTTCTGTCTTGCTTTAATATTCCTTCGCTGTCTTTACGTTCTGTGGTTATTCTTAGTTTAGAATTATGTCCATTATCAGATTGCTTGATGAGTAGATACAAAACGTAATTAAAGGAGCATGAAAAACATTCAAATCTTGAGGCAGGTCATCCAATGTCGTGTTGTACTACAAACCTTAGGCAAATTTTCAGCGCAGTAGTCCAGTTTTACGTTCTATTGCAGCTATTTTACTAACGTATTTAAGGATAGGGTTCGGCCGTCGTGAATAAAGAAAGGTGGGGGGATGCATTTGAAGTGCCTTACTGAAGATTAGTAATAGAAGGAAGAAGAGTTTTACGTCTTTGCGTGTTATTATTTATGCATTTTCTAACCTCTCTCACACTCTCCTTTGTGCAAAAAAAAAAAAAAAAAAAAAAAAAAAAAAATGGCCATCGATGTCGACAAGTATCCCCAATCAGGTTTTCGTATGTTCCAGAATAGCTTGTAGTTCCTTCAGGATTAAGTGGCAAGTCTTTCTCTTCCGTTAAGTTTTCCCATTCAGAATAAAAAACGAATATATCCGATAAAATTCTAAGCATTTCAGGCCCGAATGACCTTGTTGTCGACGGGCCCTTAAACGCCACACACTCACTCTAAGCATTTCATTCATTTGCGTCGGTTGCACTTACTCTTCTTCAACCAAACCGTGTCACTTGTTCTGCCCTGATCTCTCGACTAGGGGCGAAGTTTGGGGAAATTCGGTAGACGCTTTCAGTACTTGGAAGTTAAGTATAATCGTCTCCCGCCCCACATTTGCTCTTCAAACTGCGAGATAGGTTTAATGCAGAATATTCATTTTATACTTGAAAACTTAAATCGTCTTAGATTTGTTTTCTGTTAAGACATATCGCCTCCTGTCAACAACTAGGTTGATATTGATCTACGACTTCTGTCTTCTTTCTCTTAAACTTTACAGTTTATGTTGAGAAAATATAAACACTATAAAAATTCGGAATCGCGGCTTTCAGAAACTTGCCTCCGAGACTGAAGATGCTAAGTTTGGATAAAACGATTCTTTTCGGGAATGTAGATTCGGGAAAATGAGTGGAAACGCACAATTTAATTTTGTGCGGGACAAATAGCGCTAGAATAATGACTATTCTGTCCACGTGCTTGAATAACATCGTGCTGATGACCAGTTGCGTAGTCGCTGACGTTTTATCTAGTTTGTCGCTATTGATTTAATGTGTTGGTTTTTCTGTGGGTACAGAATTGTGATGTCAGCAAGTTTCGCTTGTTTGTGTAATTTCCTGTACTGTCTGCCTGGGGAACTTCACAGTTTTTGTGTAATAGTCTTCCTGATTATCTATTTTATATTTGATACTTTGTGTCTTATTTTCCATTCGATATTTGCTCGGAGACTGAGGGAAAATTTAAAGAAAGAAAAAGGAAGGAAGCACTCACTCGATTGGCTTATACTTTAGATTTGAATCCGCAACCTTTGTAAGACTCGCCGGAGACATCTTGCTTAATTTACTTCTGTATTTTCTTTCGGGTTTAAACTTTTTTTCTGCTATCCGAAACAAGGGTGAGGAATGCACTTCACGTTGATTTTTGCAGGATATTCAGCAACATTGGTAATATGCGGCTGCGCATTATCGTGGTGCAGCATCCAGCCTGCTTCACGGAACTGTGGTCTTTTGCGCCTGATATGGACTTGCAATGTTTTCAGGACATCCCTGTATTGTCCATTACTGATGTGTGTGCAGATACAACATGCTGATAAACCATACCATGAATATCAAAGAATGAGATGATCATAACTTTCCCAGCAGAAGCAACCACTTTTGCTTTTTGGGGGGTTAGTGATGAAGGAGATTTTCATACTGAGATTTGCTGTTTGCTCTCAGGATCAAAATGATGTAGCCAAGTTTCATCTGCAGTGATTACGTTTGAAAGAAACTCCGGATCTTCCTCTAACATCAACTTTAACTGCATGCAGACGTGCATGCGAATGCCCTTTTGTTCGGGAATCAACAGTCCTGGAACCCATCGCGCACAAACACGTCTCATGTGTAATGTTTCTCACCAATGTGTGGGTGGCACTCAATGAAATGTTCAGTATTTCAGAAAGTGATCTTAAGGTAATTTGTCGATCCTCTCTCACAATGGCGGCAGCAGTGTTGACTTTTTCTTCCGTAAGAGCAGTAACTGGAGCACCAGGTCCACCTTCCTTTGAAATTGACTGTCTCCCCTCTTTAAACATTTTAAACCAGTTTCGAGCTGTGCTGTAGGGAAAAACAGACTCTCCATAGGCCTCCTGTAACATTGTATAGGCCTCAACTGAAGATTTGTTGAGACGAAAGCAGAATTTCAAAGCCGCATATTGCTCCTTGCGTGTTACCTCCATTGCAGTGGTAGGCTATACTGAACATATCTGAACTTACCTGGTTCTCACAGGTGGGAACCAGGAGTACCAACAATGAAACTACTAGGCGTGTTTCACATTAAGCTAACAGAATATAATAAGATTGAATTTTAGTGCGAAAAATTATGACCGTAAAAAATTATTTTCATTCGGTATTGAACAGCCCTCGTATTTCCGCTGTATATCTGATTTACATTGCTCTGATGAAATATTAGGCTTTCTGTTAAGTTTGGTTACACGCAAATATAAACTGATTCATGTGCTGTTTTGTTTTGCTGAAAATTGTGGTTAGGTTTTGAGATGACATTACGCTAAACGAAAATTCTTACCACTAATTGCACAATGATTACAAAAGTTAAAATACTCAAGTGCGATATGTTATGAAATATATTGTTCTACAGTTTTCTCGTTGTACTGTGTAAATCTGAAGTGTTCCAATATACGTTATACTAGTCTGTTTTTGTAAGCAGTTACGCGGAACTGCTGAAGCATTGAATTCCGAAGTTGTATTGTTTTCACTTAGCAAGCACGTAAATTTCATCATACTGTGGAAAAGATAAATTAAAGACATTAAACCATTGGGAAATTTTGCTGTGGTTCCGATAGAATTTTACTTTCTCTACTACTTAACCTAAGATCTTACTACAGCAAGATGAGAAAGTATTGCTTCTATACATAATTTTGATACCGAGATTTCATAGGAAATAAGCGCTTTGAGGTTCTCTGTATAAGAAGTGTTTTCAGAAGAGCGTCTGTGTCCTATTCTGTGAAAAGTATAGCTCCAAAACAAAAGTTTTTAAACACAAACTCGGCATGAAGTTCAGCATCTATCAAAGAGGGATACAAAGATTTCCGAGAAATCACCCTATACATGGTAACATTTTCATTATTTTTATTTTCTAAAAAATGAATGTTACCTATTTTGATTAGAATGCCGACTTTTTGTTTTTAATTCTGCTGATTCTCTCTCTCCCTTCCCCTCTCTCCCTTCCCCTCTCTCGCTCCCTCTCCCTCTGTCACTCCTCTCTAAAAGTACTGCTTTAGATTCAGATAGTCTCAATGTGCACTTCCGTTAAAATCAAGATATCAAAATTTTGGGTGAAATTCATTAGGTAAACAGCAGAGAAAGTAAAAATATATTTCCTCCATTTTTAAAAATATTTTGCGAGCGGTTCAGTTACAGTTCCCAAACATATGTTGATGGTTTTGCGTTGTGTAATTAGCTTTTTTGGAAACTGAAGCCGAAACGTTTAGTATATACATTTTACATGAGCTATAACATAACATTGTTACCAATATTGGGTACATAATGTGTATAATGGCGTACGCTCAAACAAAAATCAGTGAAATGTGTGTGCGTGCGTGCGTGTGCGTTCACCATTCTTCTGTTTTGTTTCCCTCCAAACACAAGAATGATTGAAAATTTCTATACAGTGTAATTCAAGTTGAATTCTCTGTTATTTTTAAGGCACTTTATAATCTTTATATATCACTGAATAGATCAATCATTTTTTGATAAATTTGGTACACTCCGGTTACTATGTAAAACAGCAAAGTTTCAAATTGCTAAATAAAGCTTCCCTTCCAATCCTGGTAGACGTTTTTATTGGATTTTCTGCAGTCCTTAAGAGTAATATACAGTGGCATTAGTACTTTAGATCCACGAGCACATACATTCATCTTACACTTCCAGTTTTAGTATAACATACGATCCATATGGACAAACGACACAAACTCCCCAAAGAAAAGATTCTGAGTAAAGGAAAATAAAAGATTAGACTTTCAAAGTAAAATGCTAGGATCTGTTACCTAAGCAGAACTCACATATTTTGCACGTCAGTTAGATCTATGTGGTTTTTTCCCCTCCTTCTGTGCAATATTAATGCTGTTCTGGAAAAGGGAACAGTAGGGATTATCAATTCCTGAAGGGAAAAAAACAAATGCTTTAATAGTCAAGATGTAATAGAGGGGAAACAGACAGACAGAGAGTGAGAGAGAGAGAGGGAGAGAGAGAAAGGGAGGGAGGGAGAACTTAGCAAATAGATAAGTACAGGAATAGCACGAGTTGAGCTAGTCCCTCAATAAATTCAATGAGTTTTAAATGGCGTATATCAACAGCTAAAAGTCTGTTCAGAATTTTAAACATGGCGCAAATAATAATAGGCGAACCAGCCTACGTTTGAGATGCAATGGTAGCGCGTTTGCCTAATAATTCATAGGCCCTGGTTAGAATCTCGATTTGGTGAGTCACCAGTCTTCGCAGGTTTCTCTGTATATTGCTAGAGAAATATCGAAAAACCTCGGCTATCGATGTTCTTCATCTCTGAAGATTGAGATATAAGGAATACCCTAAACCTGTATTGTGCTCGTATATGCCATTCAGGCAACAAATAATCACAACTTTTCCCAACTTCGCGTGGCTTAATTCTTTCAGCAGTTATTATTGCGGTTAAAACTCATTCAAATGTAAACAGCTGTTTGAGCAAGTGATGTATGAATGTTTCATTTGTACCTACACCTGTAATCTGGCCCAAAACATTTGGCTTCGAAGAAAATAAGAATTTCATACTTGACTTTCTAGCACTAATCCTGGAACAGAAAGTCGGAAGGTGTCACAACTAGTTGCAGGAGCCAAATTCCATTGATATGTGTTGCATTACATCTTGGTATATAGGTGAAGAAACATCGCAGTAGTGTAAACCCCCTAACATTTTTACTTTCTGTGCCACTCACCCATAGCATGTAAGTGGAACTATATTCCACCCAAAAATATTGAATTTCGAGATTCGATATCCTAAATAAATGTTTTGAGATCGTTTGAATAAAAATAATTTTATAAAAACACCGATGTGTGTGCGTTCCCCCCCTCCAAATGCCTCATTTTTAACTACCTTTACATGGAACATTTTTCTAAATCTTTTATTTCTTCAAAAACGACTAAGAATTTTTATTAAAATACCATATAGGTGTATATAGGCTATTTACATCACAAATAAAGGATACCTTATATCTTGAATTTTGTAGGAATAGCCTATGAAGTCCTCTTCATTCAGAAGGAATATGTACGTATTCTTTTACTGGTAAAGCTTACGAGATAGACAAAAATTTGCTACACTTACACCACCACCCCCACCCCCCCCCACACACACACACACACACTATAGAATGTTTTATTTCAAATAACCCATTTTGTGGCATCAGCCATTTTCCAGATATCTATTACTACTACTATTATTATTATTATTATTATTATTATTATTATTATTATTATTATTATTATTATTATTATTATTATTATTATTTATTGTTGTTTTAAAATTTTCAATGCGTTGTCAGTTTCCTAAAGTGGTGTAACTATTCAGTTTGTCGCGATTCATGTAAAGAGTATATCATTTTAAGGCTAGCACAGGGGAAGACAGATTAGTGGCAGTGTGATGTCAGCTCTGTCAGCTCTAACCGCCAAATATGCCCTCGAACGAAAGGCACGTCAGTGTGTGACGTCACCGCGCTGATTTCTGCTGCCGAAGAGGTAGCAAATAGTTTGATATGTTGGGGTTCCGACAGCGTAGAAAAGACAGGAAACGTATCAGGTATTAATAACATGTAAAACTTACATCGGGTATGTTGTAGTATTAATGCTGACTGCTTTAATTACACAATTGGTCACAGTTTATAAACAGTTATATTTTGACTCTGTTATAAGAAAATATAAACAACTTCAACTCGTAGTTTATCTGAAGGTCAGGCATGATATAAAGTAATTAAAATAAAACGTAAAGTATTTTTTTCTGCAAATTAGAGGAGACCCATTCAGAACAAAATTACCTGGACATTTTCCGACACTTTCTGTTTCGTTTTTGTTTGCTAGTTTATCAATGTCAAGATGTAATGTCTGTGAAATTTGTAATCGAAGGCTGCATGTTAGATTGTGATCCGACAAGGTTCTTCGGGGTTTGGACTTAGCTCATTTCATAACAGAGAAAAAAAAATGTTCGCACACATATGTCGAGCCAAACATGGACAATGTCCGTCTGGCAAGTGAATACAACTTCGGAAATCTGGTTTGGGGGACATTCTTGTAAAAATCAGCCAGTCTTTCTTGTGTGTATGTTTGTCCTTCAATAAATAGTCACATTGTAAATTTAACAGTTCCATTTGGTACGTGGCAGCTGCATTGTTGTCATCGAGTGCGCTACACCTGACTGAACCCTCAGATTCTGTACTCACAGCGCCATTTATATAGGCAACTTGGTACTACACTGCTCTTGCCTGATAAGGCCGCGCCGTGGCTCAGTGGTTAGACCGCTTGGCTCTCACCAAGGCGGCCCGGGTTCGATTCCAGGCGACCGCAAAGTGATATTTGTAGTGGACAACACGGCGCTGGGGCGGGTTTTCTCCGGGATCTCCGGTTTCCCCACCATCTCATTCCACCGGTGCTCCATCTTCATCTCATGCATCAGTGTCATCGCCTGCGGTGCCGTATGTAGTAAAAGCAGGCGTTAAACTACACATTTCACATTTCTTGCCTGACGTCACATGCACTGCATGCCTCGCTCCCGGCTGAAATACGTCACAACTCTCGAAGCTGTCTTCCTCTGGGCTAGCATATAGCGTTCCGCTTTTAAACTGGATTAGAATTAGGATTAGAATTAAAATTACAGATTCCGCAAAACATTACCATGCTATTTACCCCAAAATATTTTTGTGCATACATTTGCCGCAATTTAAATCAGACGAATGCGAGGCCCTAAAATGCGGAAAGCCAACTACATCTGTGTCGAGCATAATTAAAAAAACTTATGCAGCTAGGTGTTTCATTTCTCGTACTGTGAAAAGAATACTTAAAGAACAAAATGAAGTGCAAGTAAGTGGTAATTTTATAGACTCCTGGTGAAAAAACGCCGAATGCAAAACCCACAAAAACATCAATAGACTTTCTGTGCCGCTGTAATAAAACAATCCATTTATTCACTCTATCGGACTAATTTTCTGCCCAGCTTGGAAGACATAAATAAAATTCTAAAAGAAAAAAATTGTTCAATTGAGTTTATGGAGCTTGCGAAAAGTATTACATCAAATGAAATTTAGATTTATGAAGAACTCACGCGGAGGAAAGTTTCTGATGGAATGGACAGACGTTGTTGCAAAAAGATTCGCGTTTCTAAGAAAAATGAAAGAGGTAAGCTTCCGGTGCCTCTATTATTTACCTAGATGAAACCTGGATCATGTGGAAAAGTGAAGAGGACGATTTTGAATTTCCACTATACATCTCAATAGGCAAAGGACAGCGTTTCCTTGCACGCAGGGAGTTTGACGGATTTCATTCCCAACGCTCTTCTGAGCTTTAAATGAAAATCAGGCAAAGAATATCATGAAGAAATGAATAGTGAAACATTAAAAAATTTGTTTATTAATCAGTTGTTACCCAACATCCCCCCCCCAATAGTTCTGTAGTCATAGACAAGGCATGTTATCATTCTACTTAAATCAACAGGGCTCCGATATCATTATCAGTTACATCAGTAATGCAACCATGGTTTCGTGACAAAAATATTGAGTTTGATCCGCGTTCCACCAACGCTGTACTTTACGAATTTATAAAGATGAAAAAAAAGTATCAAAATTTATGAAATAGATCGCATATCGCAAATGCACGGCCACGCTGTAATACGACTACCTCTCATTGTGATTTAATTATAGCGGTTATATGGGCACAGAAAAAAATGTCGCGAAGCACAATGTATCATTTAAGCATAGTGAGGTAAAAGTGTTGTTTGATAGTACAGTAGGTAAAGTGTCTGAACAAAATTGGTGGGGAGCTTGTGAACACGTTGAAAAAATTTAAGTTTTATTTGGAGAAAAATGGATTAATAGTTGAAATTAGTGATAGGTTCATAATTAATTAAGAAGATGGTTCAGATAGTGAACATGAGGAACGTTTTGAAATTTCTGACAATGAAGAAGGGGAGCATGACCAAATTTGGAGGAAGAAGAAGGATCATCCGCCACGGATGCGTGTCCTGCCTGGCAGGGCATAAAAGAGGGGCGGGTTAGAAATCCAAACAGCAGCAAAAGCTGAACTCCAAAATCTCCAAATGAGCTGTTTGGTTACAAAATTTACCCCATTTTTAACCAAATAAAACACCAGGGTGTAAACAATAAAAGCTGTTTGGCATCCTGTACAAAAAAGAGGAGCAAAAATCTACCTCATCAAAATTGCTTCATCAAAATAATCCCACCCCATCCTGTATCACCAAAATTGTCAACCTGCGGTCAGACCCAAAACCTGGGTGGGTACGCAGCAAAAGCCTTCTGGCTGTTAACAGCCTGTCAGTACCGAGTGGAGTGGAGAGATGGTGAGTACGTATTTCTTTCTCGTTCTACACACCAGGGGCCAATTTAAATCTCGTGCATTATAGGACATTTTCGTCATTTGAAGAAGTACCAGGGTCGAAAGGACCTTGTAATTATGGGGGATTATTATTGTTGTTGTTTTCTTGTGAGGGGAAAGAGACAGGAGTAAAAGAGGCAATCACATGCTACCAAACACTTTTAATCACAGTTACAGGTATTTCCTTTGAATATACAGCCGAAATATTATTGCATAGATGTAAAACAACATTTTGAATTAATCTTAAATCACCATGATATATAGTACTATATCATATATCATTATCACAATAATAAATATAACATATCTTATCTGAAACCTTGAAGGGGAGAACATAAATGTCTTTATGTCTTATTAATATGACGTGATAGGATATTTCTGCGGTGATGTTCAAAATCAGCACATCTTTTTTCTTAGGAATCACCTACTTTTATCGCGGAGGTCTGAAAAAAGCTTTGGGGGGGGGGGGGGAGTGGGAGCGAAAAACAAAGAAGCTTTAATATTATTTTGTTAAGTAATTATAATTTGAAAGTGAAAGTAATGCATCAATCCGAGACCACGAACCGGAGATGATATTTCTCGAGCACCGACTGGAGGAAAGCTATATATATTCCACAAATTTTCGACGCGAACATTCTGCAGCAATGGTTCAATACGCAACGCACATAAAATACTTGTAGGTATCTACAACATTATACCTATTTCGGGGGAAACAGTGTAAACTAGAAAAATAGGGAATTTTCTAAAAATCGTTGGTTTGCATTCCTAGATGCATTCCTGGCTTAAGCTTCTTTGACGTTTGGTATTTACTCAAATACTTCGTTTGTAAATGATAATACTCTCACCTTCTCTCCCTCCTATCTGCTGCAGCTCAAAGCAGAATCTGTTGTGAATCTGCTGCACCTCAACAAATATATCTTTGTTCTTTAATTCGAATTGTTTGGGGGTGAATACCGTAGCTCCTGATATTTTAGATAGAAGTACAAAAGAAAGCGTTGTAACAGAAGAGATAAAACGTTGCATTAATCACTTTAGGTTAGCTAAAGGCTGTTTCTCCAGTTGTCCCATTTTCGCAGCAGGTTTCGTAATGAAGCCACCGGCATGTATTCTAAACATGTATGTTATTATAACAAGTTGTTTGTGCGGCGTGTGTAAGGGGAATCATATTTAAGCTATGTTCCTCTTTCCTTAGCAACATCTGCAGCTCGATTATTGATAATTCTCATAACAAATTATATTTCTCTATTAGTTAACTATGGCAAATATGTCTCAAACTACAGGTGGTCACAAAGTCCCGTCTGTTCCCTTTTAATACTATCAAACTACATTATAACAATAAATGTACGTACATTATTGAAGTTCAGGTCCATGGTTGCTTGAATGTCTTTTGTTAAATGTCTAAAACAATACTATGCGTTCCATTTCTAACATCAAACATCTGAAGAAGCGCGTTTCATGCCTCCTTCGTTCGATTTAAATCATTGTCAGATTGAACACATTTCGGTGGATATGGGCGTAACTTTAAGTCAGTTTTCATGTGTTTGCGCAGAGTTGACCGGAGTAAAACCAGTTCCGTGGAGCGTTTGCATTGGTGATCTTGCAACTGAAGTTGCGACTTCTGTACATTGTTCCGCTCTCGTTGTTGGTCTACCACTTTGTGGTTTATCTTTAACACTACGGTTCTGTTCCCAACGCAAAAATGTTCCTTTTGGAAGGGGTTTTCGTCCAGATCTTAGCTGGAAGTCCGTACGCACATTATCCAACGTTTTTCCTGTTCTTGGCCTGCCATGAACCCACGTTCTTGTGACAATGCGTTCGATAGTGTAACCACTTGTATCTTAAGTCAATGGCTAGGGAGTACGCTGCCTCCCTGGGTATTTCCAGTAGACCAACACCTGTTCTATATGAGCCGCCCCCCCCCCCCCATTACAGGGTGGAAGTGGGTATGCCACTTGCGCGTGTCAACCCATTCGGGAAGACTACCGAAAAACCTCGGTAGGGGCGCCGATGATCTAGCGCACCATGCTCTTTGCTCTGCAAGCAAGTACAAGGGACTTTTTAAGCAACCCTCTGCCCCTTCACGGTGGCCTAGGCCTGGCCGGACGTCCGCAGTATCCCATGGGTATCGGGAACCACTTTCCCATCGAGGCCAATCCAAATCGAGCAACTCCCAATCAGGGAGGGGCTCGAATGTTCGACCCGATGTACTTCTGGTAACGTCAGAAGTACCGAGAGTGCTAGGGCTCCGCTTCGCTCGCACCATAGCAGCTGAAGGGGACGAAAGCCCCCCTACGGGGAAGTCACTTATATCAGTCATTATTTATACCTGAAAGTGGAAAAAGCGTCTAAATTACACCCTATCTCTAAATTAAGAGAGCTGACGGGACTTTGTGCCCAGCCTGTAGAACGATGTAAACATATTGGAGACAGGAAAGAGAAGATACGTTAACGGAACACCTTTAGGCTGCACCAACCGGCAGCGTAAGAGCGTTCCGATGAAGTATTTGACTCTCTCTTTCTCGCCTCCCATATGCCTACAACAGGATCGTTCTAGTTTGAGATAAATTATAGAGGAAATACTAAATTCTGCGCAAAACTTTTGATTCCGAGATTTCACTGTAAATAAGCATTTTTACTCCCTAAATCATCCATGAGCGAGCATAACTGAAAAACCAAGTCGGTTAAATGTCAAATTTCGTTAATTACGTTTAGAATCTTCCAAGGATGCGATATGAAGATTTTCAAGAATTTATCCACCTCAAACTACCCTTTAGAAAACACTTGGTTACTTTTATTTTTGTAAAAAAAATTAGTGATTTTGATTAAAATATGACATATTTGCGTGGCAAAATGTTCGTCTCGAATTTTCTAATAGTCTTTGACGTCTTATCATTCTGATTATCTGTGTAAGAGATAGGCACAATCTTGTCACACATTTGTATGGATTTAAGCATATAATTTATATTCAAATACATTGTTGTGGACTTAAACATATCCAAGATACTATGTATTACTGGTTTGAGTACTCGTATACACTGTTTTTTAAACAATAAGTTTCTATTCGTTTTCCTTGTCATTTAAAGCTTTCACATAGCGATTCGCTTTGTAAAAATCCTTTGTGCTTAACCTACTGTATACTTATATCTATAAAGAAATTTTTAATGAAAGTCTCTGTCGATTAACATAATATAGAAAAAAAACTTTTATATGAATAGCTTGTTAAAAGGAGAGTACAGAAAGTCAATCAATATATGTAATTTTTTTAGGGTGAGGGTGACATTTTACCAATGGTAGTTTACAGTGGTAATTGGTGCGTGTGTCGGCATCAAGTAACTTTTAGTTTCTAAAGAAAGGCCGGAAAAAGTCTGATGCGATACAACCACACAAGGTTCTCTACCAATTACGAAATTCTCATATATTTACTATAATTACTATATATTCAGGCAGCGCCATGGCTGAGTGGTTAGACAGCTTGGCTCTCACCTAGGCGGCCCGGGTTCGATCCCAAGCGACCGCAAAGTGGGATATGTGGTGGACAACGTGGCACTGGGATGGGTTTCCTCCTGGTCCTCCAGTTCCCCAATCATTCCACCAATTGCTCCATCATTCATTCATCCCAGGCGTTGGGTCGACTCCTCAACCCTGATCTCATCTATCAGGTCAATATGTTTAGGCTCCCTCGCTCTGAGGGAACTCAAGCGACTCCTAACACCAGCATTGGTGAGCAAGGGAGACATAAAAGAAATTATATATTCATATAAAATGGGTGTTTTATATTCACATAATTTTCTCTATCAAGTAGCGTTTTTATAGCTTCTGTAAATCATTCTTACAAAGCTTATTTTATTCTACTTGTCTTATAATCTTTTGCAGAAATTGATTCATTACATATTCTTCCATTGTGGATTTATAAGGCTGAACCGCTAGTCATATTTTAAGAAAACTGTGTGCTATGAAAACCTGTACTATTTGTATGGCGACTTAGCACAAAATTAATGACAGCGAATACCTCAGAAATGGTTAATGCCGCAAAATGAAGTCTTATTTTTTGTGTAGCAAGATTTTGTTCATCTTATAATTTACCAGATATATAATATACAGTAGAATCTCATTTACCCGGATCAACCGGGACCAGGATCAATCCGAGTTAACGAAAATCCGGGTTATCCAGAGAATCCAGAGAATGACGGAAAAACGATAACAAAACATGTACAATATCACCGAAATATTTTTAATGGACTTAAGAAATTACTATTGGCACACTTTCACCTAAAAACAAACTGTATATACTGTAACAGCCTATGTATTTGCACTGTATACTATAACTACAAACTAGTCGGTAGTGAAAAAGGCAGTGAGCGTCTGCTGTCTCAGTTTGGTGTATCGCTTACGAACAGAGCGATTTCGCATTCGCTTTAGCATTAGAAGTTCATTTGCCAATGTTTCGACTTGACTCTCGAAATAGAGCATCATTTTCTCTATGTTTGCTTCTACTTGTGCGTGGGTCATAGCCACAGCTGGTTCTTCAACACTGTTTGAATCTCAATACTCTTTATTTTCATTTTCAGTAACAATGCATGATGCAATAATGCCTTCCTCTATAATCGGTTTATAACCTTTTTCATTGTTGATTTGCAACTAGTGGCCAGTCTCTTCTTCATCAACATCGGAACAGTTGTCGATATTTTTAAAAATGTCAATAAAATCTTCTTCCACACTTAGTTTTTTCTTCTTCAATCTTGTTTTCTGGCAAGTCACACACCCACCAGGCCACAACTGTTTCCACGACTCTTCCACCTGGTCGCAAGCAGGTGTGGTGAGTGCAATGAATTCGCCGCTGGCAAGAGAATGCGAGTAATGTAGCTTTTGAAAATAGCAATTTATCGTCTGTAAAACAAATCATTTACTGCGCTAGACAGCATAACTTTGGTTTTCAAAACTAGTCCGTGTTAATGAGGTAATGAGGTATATGTATTTCCTTATTTAAGTGCGTAGTTGTGAAAGTAAATATATTAATTTAGTCATTAATTCAGGGGACCTCAGTTCGTGTATTTACACTGAAGCCTATCTAATTGTTGGGTTAAATGAAATAATTTCTTTACATACTGCACAAATACAGAGAAAGTAAAAGATGTTAACATTCAAGATGTTTAATTTGTTTCATCATTATTCTAAACTTTCGATAAATTAAGTAGTATTGTTACAAGCTGAAATTTTATAAGGAGTCTGATTCAGAGATCAAATTTAATATATCCATGTCGCTTTTAAGGATTCACAGATTTCACGCGCACGGACCCTTTTCTAAAGAGTTATTTGATTGAAGGGAACTCAGAACTTGCATATCCAAAGAAATGTGTTGTTTGATTTTCGTTTACATTGTAAGTATGAAGTTGCTTATGGAGGTAGGTTCTCCAGTCTTACGCGATTTAACTGCTCTTGGTGCCGAAGTGTACCGAGACATCGCAATTTTAATTTTCTTTGAAGCATTCTACAATAGCTCGATAACAAACTGATTCCTGCAGGAGCCCGAGTGTATACAGATGTTTGTGTCTGCAAAACTTATAAATATTACCATTCACACACACACACACACACACACACACACACACACACACACACACACACACACACACACACACACAGTTAATGTTAGAGGTTCTACCCCATTAGTCCTGGACCAGTAGGACCAAGGACCCGGGCCTCCTTCGACCAGGGAGTTACCGAGCTGTCCCAAAAGGGCGCCCGTCGCCTCCGTGGGGCTTTCCATAGGGCAAGACCTAGAGACTAACAAGCCCCCTCCCCCAATCTGATCCTGTGGACTCAAGACGGGATGGAAGTGGATACGCCACTTACGCGCGCCAACTCCCAAATGGTAAGGCTCGGAGGGGCCGCCTGGTGATCTGGCACAGCTTCTACTAGCTATGCTGGCTACTACGCCGGAACATATGGCTTCTCTCAACCCCGCCCGGAGACGTACCCGATCATGTTGACTCTATCCATCAAAAACCTTAGCCTATATATGGCTAGTGTGGAGAAATGATTAATTTCCATCAATTAGCTAAAATTCTGTTACATTGTTTACAAGCAATTGGTGAGAAGAGAGGCTTCAGGCTCGTACGCTACTGTGCTCGGGGAAGGGAAGGTCGCAGTGAAACGTGTACACATACATTTTCCTGTCAAAAGTGCAATCAGACAGCAACCGTGTCGGAAGCCTACAGATGATGAATTGAGGAGAGCAAGATACGTCTTCCTATCCCCATATAGTTAGTTCATGGACAATGTATAGCATTGAACACAAGCTTCGGGAAGTCGGCGCCTCTAGATTGGTGGTTTTATTAGCTTTTGGATAAAACATATTTTATTAGGTATACTTTTGACAATAAAGTAATGGAAACGAGCAATATGCGATATGGATAAAGTTGCTTTGATCCTTTTCCCCCAGTTAAAGTAAAATGCTTTGTCTTCTCTTAGTACTCGATCACAGCTTTCCACTAGGTTCCACAGTCGCCTGTCAGAACCTGTTATATAGCTACCAATGCACAACCTAGAGCGATCCTATTGTAAGCATTTGGGAGGGGAGAAAGAAAGACAAAGATATGTAACGGAACGCTCATAGGCTGCTGATTGGTGGAGGGAAATTCATGGTGTTTCTAGAGGCGGTTCTGATGTGGGACAGATTATAGAGCCGAATGAACTTGCAATCCAGCTAGTGCCATTTATTGACTTTCTATTTGTTTTTGCAATTTGCATTATTGTTAATAAAGAATTAAATACACTTACCATTTCCGTACAAAATCGAAGGAAAGAGATGTTATCCAACCAAAAGTGAATGAAAATGCACTTCGAGAATGATCCTGGTTTCCATGCTAATCTTTGAATAACATTTTCGAAGGTATTGTAGAGCAAATCCCAAGGTTCTATTGCAAAAATATGTTGAGGAGTGGAACTAATAAACGATAGGATTGTGAAAAAGACAGGTAATCATGAAAATTAAAATTTACCCTTTGGACATTAGAGTGGTGTTCTACTCCTTGTCCCATAAATGCTACAAAATCCATTACATATTAAAGTTTGAAGTGACTTGTAAGGTTCCTTATTTCCTAAAATGAAAGCGTTTGGCAATTGCCGTAAAACAAAAGTAAAATCCGTAGGAATGCTAGTGCCCTAAAAACAAGTGACCATCTGAGACTATCAGATCGGGTACTGAGGTGCATACCCACGAAGGGAGGTCACCCACGAGGTAACTGGAGAGGCCACAGAGAGGTTGAGAAGTGTCACCGTTGAGGAATGTCAATGTAGAGAACTATGGCGACTGGTTTGCGTTAATTCGACGGCGCCTCACATGGAGAACCAACGATATAATTCTTACAGGGATGAGTTCCTCTCTTGGTAATAGACGTGTAAGTGTATTCGGCCGGCATCCAGATAAATAAACATAGTTTTATTTCTCAGGCTGTAGGCCGCGATCCAGAAGACATTGAATTACGTTTCGCCAAGGATTGCATTTGACATCTTCAGGGCTTGTAGAGTACGGCCAAGCTCGGAAAACAAATTATGTTTATTCATCAATGATGTAAGTTCTCAAGAAAAAAGTCTGCTTAATTGTGTTACGATAGTAAGATTTATTGATACCTATGGTAAAGGACTAAATGCGAGAAGGTAAACGTTTTACAAATAGCGACATGTCATTTTTGTATCGAAGTTATTTCTTATTTTACTGCTGATTGCATAGTAGCTAAGGGGACATGAAGTCATATCCCGCCAATATTAAATCTACTGAATTCATGGCCCATGTTCTCAGAAACTATTTAAGATATGAGACGGAAATTTATACAGGATGTAAATGAATACCGTTAAAGTTCACTGAATTGCTTTTGTCAAATTAGTTTATCACGGAAGATGTGGCTGTTTCTTAATTATGCCGTCTTTTGATTACGTTTAGTAACTTTTTTTTTTTTTTTTTTTTTTTTTTTTTTTTTTTTTTTTTTTTTTTTTAAGATATCCGAGCACGCTATTGCCCCAAAGTAGCTTCACAGCGCATATACAGATAGGTTTCATGTTAAGTTTTGATGTGATTACTGAAGCTGTCTTCAAACAGGTTAATATATAACAGAACATGTTGCAGAGAAACGAAACTATTGACTTTTAATCTAGGGAGATACGTAATTGCAATTATACTTTTCATATATCAATACACAATATTGGGAGCAAAAGTTACAACTTTAAGGGGATAATTTATTAGTCAGGAAAGTTAAGAGCTAAGCAAAACCAATTTGTGTTAAGTCAGAGTATCTAGGATAATTATACGTTCAAGAAATTATTAGCTCTCGGTTCGGCATTTTAGAACTCATAAATCAGATTAATAAACCATGTTTTGACATGAACAATGCCGATCGAGATCTACTTTGTTATTTGATACAATCTAAGGAGTTTCTCTGTGTGTCTGTATAGAACTGGGTTTCATGCGTTTGTTATTTTCCAATTTTAGATCATTTTAACCGAATATTTTATTCAGGTGATGACCTAAATAGGGAGTCTTCTTCCTCTATGCTTTATGCCTTTTGGCGTCGGGTTGAGATCTGAATGGGTGATCAGCCCAATGTCTGGTGTGGGAGTGGGAGAAATAGTTGACAGAATGAGGGCAAAATGAATGAAAGGAAATATAATGGAGCAATTGGTGGAGTTATGGCGGGGGAAGCCGGAGATCCCGGAGAAAACCCGCCCCTGCGCCGTGTTGTCCACCACCAATCTTACATGCGGTCGCCTGTGATAGAACCCGGGCTACCTTGATGAGCGGAGTTTAATTGATTCTATATGATAAACATCAATGGACATGGAATGGAGATACATCAACTCACAATTACCAACATAATCACTGAAATTGGTAGGTTATCGTCCACTGAATTGGCGGTCGACAGAACTTTTAAATTTTTATCAAAGCAAAATTTCCAGTTAAGGATTTAGTAGCCTTTATATCAAGAATCTCTATTTTTTTGTTAACTCGTGTTTGTCTTTTGCTTTTGCCCCAATTGGTTGTGTATATCGATTTATATTTGTCACTTTTCCTAGTATTTTTATTTTCTATTCACCATTATCTCTGGCTTTTGTCATGATTATTTCTTTATAATGATCTTGTTTTATACTTAACTGTTCAAGTTTACGGGCACTGGTGACCAACTGGTTGAGCGCCCTTAAATACATCAGCATCCTATCACTGAAATTAATCATACAATAATTTAAATATTCTCGCGCAATGTAAGATAAAGAGAGAGAGAGAGAGAGAGAGAGAGAGAGAGAGAGAGAGAGAGAGAGAGAGAGAGAGAGAGAGAGAGAGAGAGAGAGAGAGAGAGAGAGAGAGAGAGAGAGAGAGAGAGAGAGAGAGAGAGAGAGAGAGAGAGAGAGAGAGAGAGAGAGAGAGAGAGAGAGAGAGAGAGAGAGAGAGAGAGAGAGAGAGAGAGAGAGAGAGAGAGAAAGTGGTAATGCAGTTTGAAAATCGATGTTCCTAGAGAAGAGAAACAAACACACAACCGCGACTACAGACACATGAATTTTTCTCCGCGCGTCAGCAGACTTAAGAGGGTTTGCTTAAAATATCTGTCTCTCTTTCTCGGGTCTCATGTACTTACAAACGGATCGTTGTAATTTGAGACACATTGTAACACTTCTTGCTCCCCCATCACTCTTATTATCGTGCTGCTCAAAAGGTTACCCCGGCTTCATCTTTGTTAATACAAACATCTCTGATAACGCACTGATTATTCCCGAAAGAGTGACAGGGGTACTGGCGGACATGCCCTAAGCGTCAATGAACGCATCACTGGAATGGCAAAGGTCACCAATTACAAATACAATGTTATGTCCACGTGGAGTAATCAGTGCGTTATCTGAGAGGTTTCTATTAACAAAGATAAAGCCAGGGTAATCTTTTGAGCAGTGTGATAATATATACCACTTCTGTCTTATCTCTTGCGCCTATGAAGTTTCACATTTTAAGCAGGCTGTAGTTCCCGATAAGCAATAGCAATGCACATGCATTGAATATCACTCAGACTCGACATCTCCATTACCACTTGGGACATTAGGAATAACGCTGGTGCCCGCCTCGCTAGCGTAGATGGTAGCGTCTGTCTCACGTTCAAGAGGTCCCGAGCTCGAATCTCGGTAAGGGTGAGTTACCTGGTTAAGGGGTTTTCAGGGGTTTTCCCTTATCCTGAAAGACGAATGTCAGGTAACTCAAAGCTCTATGGGCCCTGGCCTCATTTGAGCACAATTTCACCTATTTCATTCATCGTCTGATATAGGTACTTAACGTTGGAGGACGTACAACTAAAAAAAAAAAAAAAAAAAAAAAGCGCTGGTTTGGTTGTTCTGCTATTATGTTTACTGCAAATAGCCTTTATTTACTATACACAACAGGGTTTTGTGTGTGTGCGTGTTTGTTTGTCCTTAGTAGTTAACTTATTTTCGTTATTTTGGGAACTTTAATTGGGTAATTAGTTACAGCCAGTTTTCATTACTTAGGTTACCTCTACGTTTTCTACCTATCCTTACCAAAGAAAGTTTTGTGACGTACATTTAGGTTCTTGGTAGGTTAAAACTGGAATGCAAGGAGTTTTATGGTTTTGTGTAGTGATATTAGGTTAAAATTAGATTGAAGATGAAGATATTTTAATACTTCTATCAAACCATCTCAGTCTATTAGGTAGAGCACGATGGGATACCAAAGTCAGATTTCATCACTCTGATAACATATGTTGTGACGCAATGAGATATTTATTTAAATCATGCGGTTGCGTAGCAGATTGGTATCATATCGGTGCAGGAATCCCATTGGACCTTGTGCCCGCTACTCTGACGTAACGGAGTTGCGAAAGCATATCTCGATGTGAATCACAAACCAGGGTCGTAGATAATTCCTCTTTGTGAGTTCGGCCACCTTTTTACCTGAAGTAGGTGCATATGTATAGTAGGTAAGCTAGCATAGGAAGGTGACTTCACATATGAATTAAATAAGAAGAAAGAAAAAAGCTTTAGGTGTCACTTTTCTCCCCCATCCCTGTCTCTGTCCGATTACTTCATATAACTTAAGAAGCACATTTTGAGGAATAACGCGTACTTGAAATAATTCAGTGTCTCTTTTCTGCATTTATTTGCCACAAAATGTACAGCGTATGCCAAATTTCAAATACACAAGTCATTACATAATTCACCTCCATAACAGCATGTGACAGAATAAATTAAGGTAAATTACAGTTGAATAATCCAAAATATTCTTTGATTCCATTTAAATATAAAATTCGAAATTTATTGTTTCATACTTTAATTTTAATTATGCTTATTATTCTAATATCATATATTAGAGTGTACAATGAACAGCCGGCCCTCGTAGCCCTGTCGCTAGAGCGTGTCTCTAGCGTTCTGCCGCGTAGAGGGTCGCGGGTTTGAGCTCTGCCTTGATAAGGGTGTTTATGTGTATAGTCTATATAAGTAAAAAGTACAGAAAACAAACAGTAATCAAACGGAAATAATAAAAACGGTAAAATAAGGAAAATAAATTATGTGTGTGGGTGGGTGGGTGTGTGCGCGTGCGTGCTTGTGTGTAGATGATAGGGCAAGATACAGTATAAAGTTTATTACCAAATTCATCAAAACTTTTCGAATTTGCAGTGTTTTTACAAAAGTGTAACTTCAAATGTTAGGAGCTTGATGGAATATTACAACCATATTTTGTGTGTACCAGAAAGTTTCATTATAGCGGTTTCGGGGAGATGTAACTTTCCTATTAATATATTTTTACATGGGGATCATTTCCTCAGACGATTATACCGTATGCTTGATTGTAGGCAAAATAAACAGTTTTAGTAAATTTGAATTGACCGATGTATCTGACAAATTTTCTTTTAATAAAAATGTCTTGAAATTCCCATCTAAGATTGATTCCAGATAAACCCCGAGAATTGTCTCTTTAAATATGCAGTGCCCAGACTAATATTTAAATTTTGTGTTTAATCCTGATTTAAATACAAATTATTTGTACCACACCAATAATTGATGTTTAAATTAATACAATTTATTTTCTATATAAATGAACAGGTTAACTCAAATACATATAATTTAAGCACAATTTTTGTTATGCATTCGAAGAGGATGCAAGGTGAAAACGTTAAAAATAATTTTCCCACACGCCATTTATGCTTTGGGATGCTATATATGCGTCAGGGTAACATAAAGTATAAATATTCAAAGTTTATCTTAAAATTATCTAAATCTGTGCTTAATGTATATAAAACAAACTTTACTTGTTTTGTATTAATTTCTGCTGCACAGTTGAATTTATAGATGCTGGTTATTTAACTTGTGCCCCTAAGTGTGTTTTTCATGGTCTAATGATTAACGTAAAACGTGGAGGAAAAAATGTTTTAATACATCATTCACACTGCTTTCTCAACCCTTATTGTTTGATTATCTAGTTATTCCAAAACTTATTCAAAAACATGTGTCTTCTAGCGATTTTTGTTAATCATGAGAAGCAGGGGCCGGATTCGGACGTCATCTTTGAATTATTGAATTATAGGCATTGTTAACGTTTTCATAGGTCATAGATTTTGAAAATGCATATTTATTTGGCCGTTTTAAGTTCTTTTCATTTTATCTAGTAATTTTATCGCATTTACATTGGTTATATAAGGATGTGCATATCATTGACATCGAAAATTCCACTATTCAGCTGAGAAATAAGTGCAGCTTTATATATTATACATCCGCATTCTTGAAGAAACAAAAGAGGAAAAAAACACCTTGATTTTAATAGTTAGTATGTTAAGGATTGTTTTGGGTCCAGGGTTGGGCATCAAAGCATTTATAGATATTGTCTCATAAGTAATGTTGCTTTTTAAGAAAAACAATTAATTGAAATTTGTTCTGACAAATAATTAACTAATTTTCAAAGTATAGACCATTAGATTCTATGGCCTTTGAGCCATCGTTCAGCAAGGTTTACTATCCCATGATGTTATCAGTCTCTGGTTTTTTATGCGAAAAATTCGGTGACACCCACTTGCACTGCTTCAGTGCTGTCAAAATTTCTTTCACGAAGAAAATGCGCCATGGATCGAAAAAGATGATAATTTGATGGTGCGAGATCAGGCTGTATGCTAGGTGTGGTAGCAGTTCGATTCCTTCCAATTCCTGAATTTTTTCCACAGTGGTTCGTGCAGTATGGAGTGTTGCATTTTCCTGTTGCAGTAGAACTCTATTTCGGTTAACTAATGTTGGGTACGTCCGTCTCAAAATTTCATGAACTCGTTCCAGTTGTTGAGAATAAAGATCGGCATCTTTGGAAAAAAAAAAAAAAAAAAAAAAAAAAAAAACCCTCCCAGTGAATCACACCTTCAAAATTCCACCAGACACACATTACTCTTGGACTGAGCAGTTTATTTTAAGGATGACTGACCACGATTGACAATTTTCCTGACTAATCTATCATCCTTGGGATTACGGATAAGTTGACGACAGATATCCCATCTACGTTCCGCCTGTTGAGGTGTCAGTTCATGAGGTATAGATCTGCAGCTTCTGAATGATTTTCCAAGTGTCTTAATGCGGCAATTTATGGTATCTTTTGATGCACCAAGTTCTTCTGAAAGTCTATGGGTACTTTTTTTGCTGATTTTATCGCAAAACTTGGCGTCTATCCTCAATATTCCATACTTTAGGTCTTCCAGAACGTGGTAAACCTTTAGTGTTTTGGTCTCCATTGTTGAAACGTTGGAACCATCCTTGTGGTTCACTAACAACACTTTCTCGTTCCACTCATATTTTTCGAGTTGCGGCAGCGGCCAATCTTGTTTTGAGTGTTTTAGAAGGACTCAAGTTCAAACTTTTTTATCTCTATTTTGTGATTGTTTATTAACAACTGAAGACTGATACTTGCTCCCAATATACGCAACACTAGCCATGGCATCCTGTAAATAGTATTGCCAAACCAAAGAAACTAAATATTCCAAAACACCAAAAAAAAAAAAAAAAATATATTACTTATGAGACATCTAATATAATTACAGCTTCGAATTCATGCCCCAAACTTTGAGGGATGAGGCAGGTCCGTTTTCTCTTTTTCAGGTCAATGAGTGTTTGCAGTCAAATTGCTATTTTCCTTATGCTTACGTTTCAGATAGCAACAAGGTATGTCACTTTTTAAAGCAGCCGGTTTTGACGAAAGAAATACTATAGCTGTACAGTTTTGAATTTTCTTTTTTTAATTTACGTCCTCCAACGTTGTCATATCGGACGATGAATGGAATGGGTGAAATGATGCTCAAATGAGCCCAGGGTCCATAGAGCTTAGTTACCCGGCATTCTTCTTTCATGATAAGGGAAAACCCCGTAAAAACCTTATCCAGGCAACTCACCCTGACCGAGATTCGAACTCGGGACCTCTTGAACGTGAGACAGACAGGCAACCATCTACGCTACGTTTTGACTCTTGGTGTAATAATGCTTGATACTACATTTTGTTTAAAGAAAAGAATGTAAAATATTCCTACGGTAGATTACCTTTAAATACGTGGTGTAGCGTATCTGCAATGCATTTTCTTCAATTTCTTTTACATCTGGAGGGCATTTGAAATAAAGTGTGCAGCATTTTAATGTCTATTTTCAACGATAGACCGACAAGTAACAGGTTTTCTGTTGGCTGTAGTTGTGAGAGGATAATCTGCCCTAGGTGCCAAAATAGAAATTTTGATAGATGCATGTACGTTACTGGAAACTAATTTGTGAATAGATAACATTTGTGCACGCAAAATAAGCGCTAGTGCTAGTTGAAGTTACTAACAAGCACTTGGCAACAATGAATACAATTGAAAAGATGCCGTCTAAAGATACTTTAAAAATCATATTTTACATCAGATGTGGTTAAGATTCCATAATGATATAACTGGATTGAGAAATAATTATATAAGCAAAATAAAAATTGTACATTTAGGATTAATTTATTTCCTCTGATTTCTGACGCCGTGTTTCCAAGAGGACGAATGTTAGTCTTTACAATGCTTTCTTTTAGCGATCTAAATTACAAAGCAATATCATATGTGCACAATAACCTCAACTAGACACGAATAACTTGTTGCTTTGTGTACTTGCAAAGTTTAGATCACCTATAATTATCTGACTTTAGTGCAGAAATATAAGTACAATACTTAAATAGTGTCACTATTTTCAGTTTATTGAAAAGATAGAAAGACCATATGCATTCATTTCTATATAAATGAAAATTAGGCATAACATTTTCGGGAAAATGTGTGTAACATTTCTGAAATAGTGTACCTTGCTATATATGTATATAGGTAGCTGTCGCGCTGTGCCGAAATAGTGTTCTGCTTTGTTTCTTTACTAGGTTTCGCGTTAAATGTGTGCTCACTAGAGGAGTTTTATTGTATCGGTAAATATGTGAGTGAAACACGAACAGATTTAATAAGAGAAAATGAAAAGTACACCCAGTATTTAACTATTTCGCTGTTAAAATAAATGTTGTATAAATCAGAATAAAAATATTAAAACTTCCGCTCGTGGAAATATTAAGAAACATTTTTATACGCCGTAAACAAATGACTTTCGCGGAACGTGTTTTATAGTGGTTATGGCAAACACAAAAACAAGGGAGGCTGGCCCCGTAGCTCATTTCGGTAGAGCATCTGCCTACTGTGCTGGCGGTCCCGGGTTCGATTCCCGGCGGTAGGGGTGGGGATTTTTCTCCGACCAAGATAATTCCCCATCTTCCCCAGAGTCTGGAAGTGTGAATGAGAGGGCGAATGTGTGCGTGATCTAATGATTAAAATCCATCGAATACGAGTTAACACCATCGATATGTTCCAAAGGAGAACAGCCATCGATAGTACCATAGCAGTTAAAGGTTATGGGGGGGGGGGATACAAGGGAGGTGATTCAAATTGTGAGTATAAGCAGCCATGATTGAAACACATCTTTCTTCGCATCCATTTTATGATCGGAAGTAGCAATACGTAGTAAGAGTGAAGTAGTCATTGGAAAATGTTTGTATAAAGAAAATAATAGTTTCCAGCGGTCAGTTTTGATAAAGTTTAGCCAATATCATTGTGGCGTCCGGCAATGTTTCGACGAAGAAAAGCAAAGAGTCGTAAAATGTTAACCCATCTCAATATTTATCAGTAGCAATTATTTTGATTTTATTGCTTTTATGTGTTTTGTGTAATAAACATTTCCGGGAGATCGAGCCGCATTAGCTGGCCGTAACTCTGCGTAGTGGTTAGATTTTTGTTAGCACTAACGCTATCTTTTAATTAAAATGTAATTTTCTATCTTTTAAAGTACGGTGCTTTTATTTGTGAATGCTATCAACATTTCTCTATATATACTTGGAGGATGGTCTCATTTACCTCTTTGCACTAACTCATTGTTGCGTTGGTAATTTTTAAACATAATTTCTATTTGGCAGTGAGCTTAATTATTGCATTTATTTCCTAATAATAGCTTTTAGTTGCGTCATTTATCAAGTTTCTTCATGAAACGCTGCAGTTAAATTCCACTCGATATTTTTCATTTCTCTGTGTATCTTAGGAGCAGCGAAACTCAACTCTGGAGTCGCCACTATCACAGCACTAATTACAAAGAAAGCTACAAGATATTTGTAAAAGAAGATTTATCTGCCTGTGCTTTTAACCACAGACCCATGGTTTAATATAAAATAGTTTATTACCCGGGACAAATATCTTGAGCTGTGTTTATAAGCGGCGGTAGTAGGATTTGTAAGAGTGTTGTGATTGCTGGCTATAGGCTGCCTATTAAGTTTTTAATCTAGTTGTTAACTGTGGTCTACGCATTAGAACCGCAGTACAGTAGAGTGTCATATCACAAAGTAGGTGTCTAATAATAATAATTTTCAGACATGGAAACTTCAATAAAAGTCAACCTCGGAGGGTTGTAAACTCCCAAAGCAGAAGGATTATTTAGAATGTTTTCCAATTCTGCGCAAGCAAAGCGGTCTATATCTTCCTTTGCAAAGGACAGTGCTAGAACGGCTAAAGCAGTAGAAAAAAGTGAAGCCACAATAAAAAGATTTGTTAAAGAATCTGAAAAAGCTAGTGTTTCAGATACACGAGTTATTACTGCAATCCTAAAAAGAAGTTTCAAATAACGATTTCGATAATTGTGTCATTTGCAGAATTTTTTAGATTATTATGAAGTGCATAAAGGAATTCCAACATTGAATAAATTATTTTATGCAGTAAATGAGAAAATTAATTTCGATGGTGGATAGAAAACATTCTGGCGAATATTAAAAAAAATGGAATTTAGTTTTAAAAAATGTAAGAATATGCGGCACATATTAATGGAACGCCAAGATAGAGTGCCTTCGTATCACTGCGATTTAAACCCCATTGAACTGATATGGAATATCATGAAGAAAAAAATTAGCAGAAAATAAGGTGTACTGTGACCTTAAATGCACTTAAATGACTAACCAGACAGTGTATAAACGACAACACTAAAGAGAAAAAATGCGTTCATCAAAATTTAAGTCCATAAAATACTGGTATCGAGACGCCTTGATGGAAAAAGAAACAGAAAGAATAGTAATCAATGTGGGTTTCGATGGCAGTGATGAAGAGGAAGAAAAAGCATATATACCTTAGTCGGTTTGATGGATTCCAGAGATGACAACGGCAGTTCTACAGATAGCTGATATCCATCCTTTAGACGACATCGCCACAGATGGAAGCTACAGATACAGCAAGTGTAACGGATATGCATGAAATGCATGAAATGTTCACTTAGAATTAAATGACTCATTTTTGTTCTGCCTTTGTGACATGCTGTTTACCTCTCCTTCCCATTGACAGCTAACCAGTGTAAACAGATAGCAGCGCCTTCAAGGCCCAATTATCTTCCTAAAATATCCCGGGGAATATTTTCCATTTATCATAGAACCTTATTTATACGTTTTGTCAGTAACAGTCCCACTTCTATGTACGTATAGATCTTAAATGACGGTATACTTCCCGCCACACATAAGAGGGAAGAAGTTACTGAAGCTTTTAAGAGCACATTTGTTTCCGACGAAACCATCCTAATTTTATATACACACCCCAGAGTATTGAAGTAAACGTTATAGCTAAACAAATAAATTCTGATGTTAAGAAGTGTTGATGTGGTGGCTTAGGAATTACTACGGTGAACATATCTCAACTTGGCCCTCTAGGTGTCATTATGTTGATAACCGACGTATAAATATGTATACTTTCTCATCGCTATGCGTTGCATTCCTCACTCCTCAATACATTTTCACACAACTAATTTGATAGATACTTCGGAGATCCGTTTGTGGTTTTCCATCTTTAATGCCTAACCGCAAATTTGCACCGTACTAGTTCAATTCCTTTATCGTAACATTTGCATTTTGGAATTTTGATGGTGATTAATAGACATGCATTCGCATGAAGAAATTTATTGAATCAGAGAAAACCTTTATAAGCAACGAAAGGATAGAAAAAGAAAACATAGGAACAGATTGGCTAAAATAAGAATTGAGAACTAGAATTGGAATGATAGTGTAGATGTAGAACTATAGGAGATTCATCAGAACCTGCTTGCTACTCGTGTGCTCCCGAGCTCTTAAGAGGGTAAATTAAAGGCAGGGGGGGGGGGGCGATCCTAAGTTATACGTAAGATATCAAAATTCCTCCTTTGGGTATAAATTTCCTCATTTCTGAGGTAAGGTTTGGCCATACTTCCAAATACTAAGCTATTAATCTGGATTCTGTTTGTTCTTTATTTGGAACTAATTCAACAGTTAATTAGAAGGGGAATTCCTCTACAAGGCACAGTTGAGCAACTTGAAGTTTTTACCACAATGTAATAGAACACTGTAAAATGTCATTAGCGAGTGTGCTTACCCCTCAGAGATTTTATTTCTTCTCTGCTTGATTTAATTAATATTTATATTTTAACTAAAATGCTCTAGTTATTAAACTGATCTTGCCCAGCATTTTATTTTGGCTTTGACAAATAAGGAGAAATATTGGAGGTGTTTAAAAATAATGAAGTTTACTAGATAAAAAGAAAGAAATACCCACTTGTGTATTTTTATAATTTTTTGAAAATCAAATCAAACTATCAAACTATCAAATCAAACTATCAAACTATCAAATCAAACTATTAATGTAGCACTTTCAAAAATCGCCATCCGAACCTTTCTAGTAAAATCTCTAAAATTAGTGCTAAAATTTCAAGTCACTCGTGGAGCATTTGTAGTAACGATAAACGCAGAGCAAGAAGTTTTGTGAAAAGCTACTTTTTAATTGGAATGCCCATTGGAACACTGTTTCATGAAAATTTAAATAATCGCGTGCATATTTAAATATTCTCAAAAGTAGTAAATCAAGAAAGCCAAATAAAACTGTAGGACGCAAACATAATAAAGAGCAAAAACACATTTTTTTTTTTTTTGTTCATCCTATTTCAAAAGTACTTTACCTTAATTCTGAATAGCAAAACATTAATGAAAAAATGATACAATTCCAAAATTCGAAAAAGATTCACAAGGGTCATTAGGTTGTTAGGATTATTAAAAGCAAAAATGATAAAGGGCTTTTTTTTCACCCTCCCAACCCAGGTTTATTCCAAGTGATTAATAGTTACTTACGTCATTCCACCGGTAAGAATCTCCAAAAGGAACTCAAAGTATCCGACATTTTAAAAATTTACTTAATATCCACAAATTAAAAAACTCTTTCTATCTAATTATTATTATTATTATTATTATTATTATTATTATTATTATTATTATTATTATTATTATTATTATTATTATTATTATTATTATTATTATTATTATTATTATTATTATTATTATTATTATTATTATTATTATTATTTATTATTTATTATTATTATTATTATTTAATCATCCCATCCCAGAACTCTTTAGGTTGAACCTTAAGGTTACATACATGTATAGAAACTTTAGTTTTGTCAATAAGTAAGATGTACAAGAAAAGGATGACAATTTGTCTTTAGAGCATTGAACTGAGGGCAGTAGGCGCGATTGGTTTTTGGACAGGCGGCATGCTCCGTTAAGGAGTGGGAGACCTTGCGCCTAACTTCCCGCTCGGTTTGGCCTTGTTGCTGTCAAGTTCGCAGTGCTGCAGTGATGTAATGTTAAACCACATTTTCTTCGGACTGTGGGACAGCACGAAGGTCGTCCATATCAGGTGGCAGTCCCTAACAAGTGTTGCAGTTATTTAGTGAAAGCTATTCGAAGTGTGCTGGTGCCGAAGGTGAATTGTTCAACTGAAAACACGTGTTTTCATTCAGTAATTCGGTAAAGTGTTTCTCATATTGAAAGACTCAAAAAGTGCAAACTGGCCAGTTACTAAGCTCAATACTGGCTAACATGATACATATAAATAGCGTGTTGAGTGTGGTTTTAATGTGATAACCAAAATGGCAGGTTGGATTTTTCTGCATAAGTTTCTTAGTGTAAACAACATGTTTATTTGAAAAGAATTTAAATGTGTATTCGCTGCATTTTTCGAGCGAACACTTTAAGGCCTTTAGAACAATGTTCAATATTTAATATTCACAGAATATTAAAACTAATTGCACTGTCTTGTAACGGTTTTTGTAATTCAGAATATATTCTCTCCTTTGAATACATGTGTATTCTACCGTGGGTGTATAATACTGAGAGGAAACAAATGGTGCAGTAATTTCCGGTATTGTTATTAAGTAATTTATAAATATGTTTCTAAGTTTAAAAAAGTAATGCACTTTAAGGGGGGATCAGATAGTTATCTGCTCAGGGTATTCATTAATGATTATGCCCTCATGCCACAGTATTCCCTTGATGTATTACATTAGTTTGTTATCGAAAAAATAACTCATTTAGAGTAATGTTGTAAATAAACAATAGTAGTGTCTATAGGATCTTAATACGGCATTTGCCCTCAAGGTGCAACAACTATTACCGCGTTTTAATGGGAAATTAAACGATTTCAGGGCTCATTCCTTGTTGAATACTGCCTGGAAATGTGGACTTAAATCTGTAAATTTAGATGTAAGCTAGAGTCGAATTTTTTGTATGGAAACCCCTACCATAGTGAATAGTGAATGCCATACGTTGAACGTTCGTCTTTACTTTTGTCTACAGACATTGGCGGTAGTAAGCTATTTTTACTGTGCAATGTATACCTGACTTGGCTCATGGAAATTTTCTAGGCAGTCTTCCTCCTTAAAATGAAAGCGAATTACATATATATTCCTACCAACCTTGGCTTTCTTCAATTCAACTTGCAATTCAACTCAACATTGTTGAGTTTAATTTTCGCGGGCATTCTTTTTTCTTTGTCGTACCTTTCAAGCTATTCTTTCATGAAGGAATAATAAACCTACATAAGTTAATGCAATAATAGACTAGACGGGGCCGCTTTTATAATTTTCAAATTAACGTCTCCATCTTCAGAAACCTTTACGGTAATCTTGAAACCTTAGCCAAAGACAAGTAGCATTTATGTTGAATAGGTTCAACCTTTGCGTCCAGTTTGCGTATCCAAACCGATTTCAATATGTTTTGAATGTAATATTTAATTTTGAAAGAGGAATGTGTGTTGAAATCCATTGCAATTCTCCATGGAAACGTCATAAATAATAGTCCTGCTCTACCAACTGAAATTATTTTCACTTCACTTGATACAATTATTCATTAGCTTAATTTTCCTGCTGAATCTATGTTGTTATAGATTCTACAGCAGTTGCTGCCAGTGAAATTTAGGTACGTTCTAATTAAGAGTATACCACTTCTGAAAGCTGGTTGAGAGCTGTGGGACAAAGAGGTTAACAAATGTGAAGATTGAAGGCGACAAGAAGTTGTATGGGTTTATTTTTACTTTTTCCACCGTATGCTGAAAGTTGAGGAACATTATATTCCAATCAAAATTTGTATACCTATCTATATTTCAAAAGAAATGCATACTTCGCGGTCAGCAGAACATCCTCCCTTAAACTAGTAAACGGAGAGCTCAAAGAGATGCCATTAAATATCAGTATACAAATTAGTTCAGCATCTTTGAGGAAGTGTAATGATTTTCAATAAAATCGGAAATGACTAAAGATATTATTAAAATGTTTAATGTGTATGTATAGCCATAAAAACAACTGCTCGGACAATAAATAGTAAAATAGAACGATCACAATAAATTTTCTGTAATAACCTCTGAAATGCACACCCACCTTATTGTGTATGTACAGCCATAAAAATAACTGCTGGGACAACAAATAGAAATATAGAACGATCACAATAGAATATAAAACAGTCAACATGCATAATAAAAATGCACACATACAATCACTATTTATCGAACTGTAAGATAAACTTGAAACACCAGTGTGGCAGCAACAGGTGGCACCTGTAATGCCAACCAGCTGGTGCCTTTTTTTTTTTTTTTTTTTTTTTTTTTTTACACCAATAGTTGGATTTTATAACGTAGCTCATATCGGACGACGAATGAAATGATGCTCAAATGAACCCAGTGTCCATATAGCTTAACCTTACCCGACGTTTCAGGATTAGCGAAACCGGAAAAAAAAACTGATCATATAATTCGCCCTGGCCGAGATTCGAATTCGGGACCTCTTGAATGTGAGGCTACCCGCACACTATAGAAGTGGGCAATGGTTGGCGCCGATGTGTAGAAAGGAAAACCTAGGCAAAGATAAACTGATTGTGCTGCTCGAGCTGACCAAATCTTTACACTGTAATCATTTAGTAATTTTAATGAATACTATTTTAAATCAACTAGCTAATAAGACATCTGGAGATAACACCATTGGTGTCTGCATGGTTTTCACTGTCAAAATTTTCAATATACTAAGATTTTCTAGAAACCTCCCACCCCAAACTTCGTTTTACATGGAAAATAATGTTAGTAAATCTCGATTTTCAGGGAATAGCCTCTGAAGTTCTGTTCATACTGGATGGTTTGCACAACTGGTAAACCGTAAAGAGAGAGAGAGAGAAAAAAAAACATTAACTGCACAAAAGAATGTGCATCTCGTTAAAGTACACAGCGCATGTAAAATACATTTTATTGAATTAAGCTTTTTCTAGATATTCCTTGTTATTGGTTTAAATTTTCCAGTACATATAGTTCTCTGTAAAAGTAAGGTGATACTTCTCTGAAATATGAAGTTGTTCATGCTTTTTTCTCCTGGTCATGAAAGGAACATGGAATTTTAAAATCATATAGCGACCAGCACGAAAAAGATCTGACTACCGCATAAGCGCTGTATCCCTCTATTCTTATTTTACCTATGTAAGAATGGGTAGAGAAAGTTACGAGAATTTAACGTCTTAGATCTTTATTATTTATTTACTTCATGCTAAGTGAGATAGCCGTTTCCAGGAGTGACTTTCATTCTTTTCGTTCTTTAAAAGCGGGTCATTGTATCTGGTCTTCAAATTCGATAGTCTTTTCACGACATCGGAAGGAACAATTTAGTGGAAACTGTTTTTCACACTAGCCATGTGCAGAAAAAGATGTGGCTTGAAGCCCGGTACTTTCTTACAGCATTGTAAGTCGTCATTAACGGCGTTACAACCGAGAGGGATGGCTCAAGAGGTTTGGTCTGTGACCGCATACTGGAGGCCTGGGTTCTATTCCCATTGCCCGACCTACTTGACCCATGTGTTTTTCGGGGATTCTCCCGGATCGCCAGGCGAATGCTGGGCGGGTTAATTTACATCCCCCGAATTTCCTGTCCCTCCATTTCATCTCCACTATCATTCCATATCATCTCTCATCTGATGGTCTCTTTCAGGATAGAAGTGTCGGCGGGTGTCTCGGCGCTGTCGTGACTCCTTGGGTTGGCCGCCCTGTCTCCCTTCGCCTCATCCTTCCTCCCGGGGATGCCCCACTTGGGGCTTACGTACAATAAACCACAGGTTTCAGTGCCGAATCCCTTCCGTAGTAATCCTAATCCTGTTATATGTATATGATATCTCCTAACAGTTTACTGTGTAAATGCGAGTCAGGTGGATAATTTGTCGTGCTGGGACGTCACTGGAACTCATTGGCTAGAGAAACCTATCGGAGATTGGAAGATTCGTGGTTCAAATCCCGGCTATGGCTTGCATATTTCATTCTTACTCTACGTTTCCGAACAATTGAGTGTTGACAGCGATCAAAAGCCGATAAAAGTACTCAACCATTCAAATCAGTAACGGAATATCTCAAATGGCTGATGCCACAATAAGTTGTGTATATTTGAGAGAGATCTGCATTTGTTGTCTGGTAAATTGTGTTTTTGTTTTTTCTTTAATGTTCCATTTATATGCAACCTTAATGTAGTATCGGTCAATTGTACCTGTGGAACAATTGCTCAAAGCAATAATACTTTCGTTTACAGTAGTGGTAAGCTTTGGGTTGGAATTATATTAAATTTACACCGTTTATACTCTTCATTCGTACTTCCATACTCTGTAAAGGATGGGGAATAATCCTGGCTAAAGAAATATTCCTCTCCTCTAGCCGGAAATCGAACCGGAGACCTCTGAATTTCAAGGTTAGGATATTAACCTCCAGACTACAAGGCAGTCCGTTATTTTTATCAATTATACAAAACTCTTAGCGAACGCAGAAGTTCTCACAAGCTGTTTCCAGAAAATTAATCTTTATTTTCCATATAAGCATTTGAAAGCATTGAGCAAAATATTTGAAAACATATATTGGGAAAATGTCACAACTTAAAGAAGAGGAACTTAAATAACAGGTTTGTTTCACTCAACACATTTTTTTTGCTATACACACGCACCTTCTCTAAAATGCCCGCCTCGGTAGCGTAGATGGTAGCGTGTCTGCCTCACGTTCAAGAGGTCCCGAGTTCGAATCTCGGTCAGGGTGAGTTACCTAGATAAGGTTTTTTCTGGGGCACTCCCTTATCCTTAAAGACGAATGTCGGGTAGCTCTAAGCTCCATGAACCCCGGACTCATTTGAGCATCATTTCACCAATTTCATTCATCGTCCGATATGACAACGTTGGAGGACGTAAATTACAACAACAACAACAACAACAAAAACTTCTCTAAAATGTTTTAATGGAATCAGTGTGCTTCAAAACAGATATTTCCAGTAAAATCTCCATGTGGGATTTTTGGATGAAGTGCGATACTTCAATGTACAGACAGGTGGTGGAGAAAGAAAGGGGATATCCAGAAAATTGCTGACTACCAATTTTAATTATAAATTGTTACTTGTAACTCAGAATTAGTCACAAATGAGACTTTGATTATATATCATCTGTTTTAAAGCAATGCAATGGGCCCGCATGAGTAAAATTTCACAAACAACAAAGATAAGTGTTAAGGAAACGTTATTTTGAACTTGGTCGTGCTTTAAAGATATTAGCTAATTTGATTTGTTTCACTTTTTTTCTATTGAGTGCATGCACCTCGTTTGGAAACTTACTAATGAACTGGCACTTTTTTCACTACAACACCTGATTGATGTAACACCTATACAAATTTATTGCACACAACACTTCCTAATTTTAAGTCATCCCCATTATTATCAATGCCGGTTGAGTATGAAATCTTAGTTATCTTATGATACATGTTTACAGTGTGTTTTAGTTCAGTGAATGGTTTTGCCGCACGTATTAGCTCTTGTACTAAGTGCGCACGTAGTGGATTTTTTTCTTTCCGAAAGCAGGTTTTCAGTAGCTGGTTTTTTCCAAATGCATTGGTTTGACATTCAAAGATGTTGTCAAGATCACTATAGGTAGGCACTCTTAAATGCTTCATTCAGCTAAACCACATAATATTTTTGTATCAGCGTACTACAATAATAATTGAGGCTGGAGATGTTTCGTTGCGGTTCTGTAGAGCACTTTGCTTAAAACTGGTCATTCTTCATGTTTGCAAGTGAAGTCATGTTATATTCCAGAATTTGTAAATAGGGTAATGAGTCGCACTTGGCCTTTTCTTTCTTAGTTTTAACGTCCTTTAGCTGGATAAATCATATTGTACGATGAATGCTTAGTATTAAACTTACTCATTGTTAACCAATTAATACCCACCGTGTGGTATTTCATACGCGAATCACGTTTATGTGCAGTTACAGTTCATTGTTGCGTAGTAGTCCGTTGTTGATGCTTCCAACCGTTACTTTTAATTTCCAAGTGTGTCTTGGTTTCCTAACATTTGTTGTTGGAGAGAAGTACTGGGTGGACGTTTATGTGCAGTTACAGTTCATTGTTGCGTAGTAGTCCGTTGTTGATGCTTCCAACCGTTACTTTTAATTTCCAAGTGTGTCTTGGTTTCCTAACATTTGTTGTTGTAGAGAAGTACTGGGCGGACGTTGAATTTAGTGCTACGACAGAAGAGAAAATGTAAGTGTTTTATGTATTTTTTAAGGCTTAGGTTTATGAAGTAGGCTGAAATATGGTACAGATGTACTTCAGACACTATGTGGAATTATATTTTAGCTAAATCCATATAAAAGGTTATATTCTAACATGTTCACATGCTTGAAATTTTTACGTATGAAATTTCATACGCTGGGCACCAACAGGCTAAAAGCTCTTTTCAGGTACAAAGTTGAAACACATGCAGAGGCTATTCTCAATATTTTAGAGACCCTTGAAGTTAATGTGATATATTTCCAGCAGATGAAGTTGTATTAACAGGTGCAATAAAAAATAATACCTAAAATTCACGAAAAAGTCAAATAAAAATTATTTTGGGAATCAATGGGTTAAAGCGCCCAAATTATATTGAATAACTGTCGCTGTGGCATTAACCATTTCCAAGCTATTTGTTCCTAATCTTTAAATTTTCCAATACTTTATACTTTTTTTTGAAGTCCTAATGTTACAAATTTTTTGCTTCTCCTGGCCATGCAAGTAGAAAAATTTCGAATCCCATATACTGCGACTATCTTTTTAAAGATTTGCCTATCTCTTCAGCCTCCTGTACCTACAACGAAATATGTCCTGAAACCGTTACTGAAAAGTTCATCTCTGCATGAAATTGATGGAAAATAAGCTTTTGTAAAAGTATTTGTAGACAAGATACGAAGGATCGTGAATAGAAACGTCATGTGAAGATAACATGTGCGTATCCGTTATATTTACCAATTATAAAATGGAATGCGAGAACTTCACAAGCTATTTATAGAAAATTCAAGGTATACATTTTTCCGTGCCAAAATCTAGAGCCTGTCATTATTCAATACAAAATATTATGTATTACATTCGCATCACTTTCTCTACTCTATTGTATTTTCTTCTATCTACTTCGTATTAATCGAGACAGAGACGAAATATAGAAGTATCTTTATTGCACATTTCTCCGTAGGTACAATTGGAATTGGAGAAGAGAATAAATTCAGTACGTCTGAGGATAAGCACACCTTCTAGAGCTGGTCGCTGTGGAATAGCTTTGAAATGTAATTTATTTTATATGACCGGGAATCGGTCATATAAAATCGAATTAACAGCTTCCCATTTAAGGAAAGTGTAAACATTAGAAATTAAAATAATGACGAATATTTGGAAAATATTCATACCACAAAAAAGTATGACAAATTGTAAGGATTTTTTTTTTTTTTTTTTTTTTTTTTTTTTTTTTTTTTTGTGCAGTGAGATTTTGTCTATCGCTTATGGTTAATGCAAAAGTTACCTAGAATGAAGAGGACTTATGAAAACATTTCCAGAAAGTGTTAAATATGTTTGATTTGTCATAAAAGTTTCCTAAGCCTGTAGTATCTTAACATCGGTAATGGCAATTTTTGAAGTTTTTTAATGTAAAATGTTCCATATAAAGGCTAGTTTGAGATGGAGGGATTCCCCCCCCCCCTTTCTGTCGGCAAATCTTCGTATCCCACTCTTTGAAGACGCTGAACTTGAATACGGTTTGGTATTGACCTAAACCTTTCATCTTACAGTAAAGTGGTTAGCGTGCGCGCGCACACCCAGAGACCTACAAGTATTAAAAATGTGTCAGCATGAGTGTGGCGCTAGTAAACAAATAAAGACTACGTGGGCGCATGACAGTTCAAATCCCTTCTCATACCTTAGACTCCGCTCGTCATATAGTGGTCTGGCAATACATAATAAAGTACGAAAGGAATTAAAGTATAATATTCCGGCAGTAAGCCAACCTATTACTTGATAGCGTGCCCTTATACTATGAAATAGAAGCGCAACATCGGATCCAAATATTGCGGATGGACTCGATACAATTTCACTCTTGCCATTAACGCATGAGCTTGCATAAATACCAAGAACGTGAAGGACGGGTTCGAAGCCCAGGTACCCAGGCTAATGTCCTATAGATTACGGGTGGTTCTCGTATGGGAACAGAAGCAGCCTTATGCAATGCCTATAGTGTTCCTTACTCCCAGGTGAAACGCGATCGGCGAAATGAAATTGGGGTGGACAGAATAACAGAATAAATTGCTAGTCACGGTCAGAGATCGAACCATGGACTACAATAACAAGCTTAAAACTGGCCTTCCGTGACTACCTTCGGGCTACTAGAAATTCTCTTTATTGCTTCATGCCCGGCTAGGTAGCGTGGCTGCCTCACATTTAAACGGTCCCGAATTCGAACATCGGTCAAGATGAGTTACCCGGGGTTTTCTCTTATTCGTGCAACTAAGCTCTATGGACCCTGGGTTCATTTCAGCATCATTTCACTCATTTCATTCGCCGTCCGATATGACGTACGATAGTAAAACAATGCCAGCTTAGTTTAAGATGACCTGTAGGTGTTTCGGTATGTAATAGAAAAACACACACAAAGACTTAACTTTGTTACAATAGACCCCTTGGATATACTTCCATAGAATTGTCTGGAACAGGGTGTCACTGCACAGCACCTAAAAAGTGAGATTTAGCTATCAGTTTCAAGTAAATTGTTACAAATTGAGAGGTAAAGAACTATAATTGTGAAAAACATACTCAGAAAACAATAGCTCGCCTCGGTAGCGTAGACGCTAGCATGTCTGCCTCGCGTTCAAGAGGTCCCGAGTTCGAATCTCGGTCAGGGTGAGTTACCTGGGTAAGGTTTTTCCGGGGTGTTTCCTTATCCTGAAAGACGAATGTCGGATGGACCCTGGGCTCATTTCACCCCTTCCATTCATCGTCCGGTATGACAACGTTGGAGGACGTAAATTACAAAAAAAGTAAATATAAATAAAAGTGGCAATTAAAAAGCAAAATCTGTTCCGACGTATTTATATTGACGTACCGTGGGTCTTCTTTATTCGAAAGAGTTTATGTAAGATTGTTCATAAAATCCATGTACAAATAACACAATGAGCTTGGATCACACACATCATCCAGAGTCAAGGAGAAGCTGCAACTCTTTAAAGTTTGGCGAAAGGAAGCAGATGTGAATTTAGGCATTGGCATTGCGCTGTTACAGATCTGCAAAAGCTCTCACAAATTAAATCAATTTATCGCAATGCGTTAGTAAAACGATTCCAACATCTATGCATTTTTAACAATATATATATATATATATATATATATATATATATATACATATAATCAGTTTAGTGAAGCATTAAAACGACGTATAATAACCATTTAGTCATGCAGCAAGACGTTCTTGTATGTACCACATGCGTGGTCACTGGTTCAGATACATTTGGGTGCCAAACTTCCTTATCAAAAATTTTATTTGGAGCTTTTCCTCAATGAATTTAGGCAGTTATTTCCTCGTTCATCAATATATTTCTTGGATCGAAAAGATCGTTAACTGAATATAATTCATAATGTGATTTGAACTTCCAGAATTTATTATGATAGCAGTGATAAATTTTATTGGTTGCTTTATTACCAAGCGAGTATAGCTATTAAACCTGAGTGAATGAAACAATTTCCTCATTTATTATGAAACGGGATTTGATAAGTTTAACTATAAATGCCGAGATAATGGACAATAGTTAAGTATATAAGGATTATTTCGATGAAACATCTGTAATGTGGAAACACATTCGGCTTCTGCGATCTGAGGTTCTTGGGTTGGATTTTCTACAGAAGTAGTTTATATTGTCAGAGGTTTCCTTCGTTTTGAAACGAATGCCAAGGAATGCGAACTTCTAATTCACTCACTGCGTCACTTCAAAAGGACATGGCACAAAACGAGACATGATCCTTTATCTTAAAAATCCTAAAGTCACACAGCTCATATCTGTATTACACATTTGCTGCTACTTGCTACTCTGTCTTAAGACATTGTACAATCTATTTCAGCTCTTAAAATGTGTATCTGTCTGAAATTTTCACTTTCCTACTAACCGATAGAAACAGAGGAAGTGCCTATTACATACAGCCCACAAATGTTGCGGATATACAGGTTTTGAGGGTCCGCGAATTGGAAAAACGTCAGTGAGCACGAGCGTGTATACCATAACGCAAAAGGAGAAGTCGATTAAATACAAAATTTGGTATTTAAGTTCAACATCTCGGAGGGATGCGACACAAACTTAACGATATTGGCAGGCCAAATAAAATGAGCACACTTTTCTAGGAATATCCCGTTAAGTCCTCTTCATTCTGAATGGCTTGTAAAATTCGTAAACCGTTTCAAGATGGATAAAATCATACTGCACAACAAATGTAGATTTGGTTAAAGCATATAATTTGTGATAAATAACATTTTTGAGATGTTTAACATTCCCACGATATTCACTACTGGTTTGAAATTTCATTTACACACTTCTTTCGCATTGTAATTATGCAAGAACAATTTCATAGGCACAAGCTTATCTACTATAATCCCGCAACAAAGAGTGCAAATGTGTAATGACAATTTTCTGGAGTAACAAGGAGCTGAGCTTTCGTAACAAATTTATAGAATAGGGAGTAGAGAAAGTACTGTGAGTGCAACTTTAAGATTTTTCTCTAAATAACAGTGCGCGCGCTCTGTGTGTGTGTGTGTGTGTGTGTGTGTGTGTGTGTGTGTGTGTGTGTGTGTGTGTGTGTGTGTGTGTGTGTGATGTAAAACTTGCACTCATTAAGTAAATAATTGCTGACCTTAGGTATGAGTAATTTAAGGCAACTTGGAATGCCGCAGAGTGCTTTTAGAACGAAATACTCAGTAACATTTAATATAAACAATTAAAACAAAAATATAGCCAAGTCCATTGCTATGGTGTGAGGGAAGAGTGTCAGCCTTGCATTCAAATGACTGTTAGGGTGTAAAGCTGGATAAAGTTTTTTCCCGGTTTCCCTTATCTTTAAACGCGAATGTCGGGTGAATCTAAGCTCTGTGGACCGTGAGCTCATTTGAGCATCATTTTACTAAGCATTCATCGTACAATATGATTTATCCAGCTAAAGGACGTTAAAACTTAGAAAGGAAAGGCCAAGTGCGACTCATTAACCTATTTACAAATTCTGGAATATAACATGACTTCACTTGCAAACATGAAGAATGACCAGTTTTAAGCAAAGTGCTCTACAGAACCGCAACGAAACATCTCCAGCCTCAATTATTATTGTAGTACGCTGATACAAAAATATTATGTGGTTTAGCTGAATGAAGCATTTAAGAGTGCCTACCTATAGTGATCTTGACAACATCTTTGAATGTCAAACCAATGCATTTGGAAAAAACCAGCTACTGAAAACCTGCTTTCGGAAAGAAAAAAATCCACTACGTGCGCACTTAGTAACAAGAGCTAATATGTGCGGCAAAACCATTCACTGAACTAAAACACACTGTAAACATGTATCATAAGATAACTAAGATTTCATACTCAACCGGCATTGACAATAATGGGGATGACGACATACTTAAAATTAGGAAGTGTTGCGTGCAATAAATATGTATAGGTGTTACATCAATCAGGTGTTGTAGTGAAAAAAGTGCAAGTTCATTAGTAAGTTTCCAAACGAGGTGCATGCACTCAATAGAAAAAAAGTGAAACAAATCAAATTAGCTAATATCTTTAAAGCACGACCAAGTTCAAAATAGCGTTTCCTTCACACTTATCTTTGTTGTTTGTGCAATTTTACTCATGCGGGCCCATTGCATTGCTTTAAAACAGATGATATATAATCAAAGTCTCATTTGTGACTAATTCTGAGTTACAAGTAACTACATTTTACAATTAAAATTGGTATTCAAGCAATTTTCTGGATATCCCCTTTCTTTCTCCACCACCTTCATCCAAAAATCCCACATGGAGATTTTACCGGAAATATCTGTTTTGAAACACACTGATTCCATAAAACATGTTAGAGAAGTTTTTGTTGTTGTTGTTGTTGTAATTTACGTCCTCCAACGTTAAGTCATATCGGACGATGAATGAAATTGGTGAAATGATGCTCAAATGAGTCCGGGGTTCATGGAGCTTAGAGCTACCCGACATTCGTCTTTAAGGATAAGGGAGTGCCCCAGAAACACCTTATCTAGGTAACTCACCCTGACCGAGATTCGAACTCGGGACCTCTTGAACGTGAGGCAGACACGCTACCATCTACGCTACCGAGGCGGGCATTTTAGAGAAGGTGCGTGTGTATAGCAAAAAAAATGTGTTGAGTGAAACAAACCTGTTATTTAAGTTCCTCTTCTTTAAGTTGTGACATTTTCCCAATATATGTTTTCAAATATTTTGCTCAATGCTTTCAAATGCTTATATGGAAAATAAAGATTAATTTTCTGGAAACAGCTTGTGAGAACTTCTGCGTTCGCTAAGAGTTTTGTATAATTGATAAAAATAACGGACTGCCTTGTAGTCTTGAGGTTAATATCCTAACCTTGAAAATCAGAGGTTTCCAGTTCGATTTCCGGCTAGAGGAGAGGAATATTTCTTTAGCCAGGATTATTCCACATCCTTTGCAGAGTATGGAAGTACGAATGAAGAGTATAAACGGTGTAAATTTAATATAATTCCAAACCAAAGCTTACCACTACTGTAAACGAAAACATTATTGCTTTGAGCAATTGTTCCACAGGTACAATTGACCGATACTACATTAAGGTTGCATATAAATGGAACATTAAAGAAAAAACAAAAACACAATTTACCAGACAACAAATGCAGATCTCTCTCAAATATACACAACTTATTGTGGCATCAGCCATTTGAGATATTCCGTTACTGATTTGAATGGTTGAGTACTTTTGTCGGTTTTTGATCGCTGTCAACACTCAATTGTTCGGAAACGTAGAGTAAGAATGAAATATGCAAGCCATAGCCGGGATTTGAACCACGAATCTTCCAATCTCCGATAGGTTTCTCTAGCTAATGAGTTCCAGTGACGTCCCAGCACGACAAATTATCCACCTGACTCGCATTTACACAGTAAACTGTTAGGAGATATCATATACATATAACAGGATTAGGATTACTATGGAAGGGATTCGGCACTGAAACCTGTGGTTTATTGTACGTAAGCCCCAAGTGGGGCATCCCCGGGAGGAAGGATGAGGCGAAGGGAGACAGGGCGGCCAACCCAAGGAGTCACGACAGCGCCGAGACACCCGCCGACACTTCTATCCTGAAAGAGACCATCAGATGAGAGATGATATGGAATGATAGTGGAGATGAAATGGAGGGACAGGAAATTCGGGGGATGTAAATTAACCCGCCCAGCATTCGCCTGGCGATCCGGGAGAATCCCCGAAAAACACATGGGTCAAGTAGGTCGGCAATGGGAATCGAACCCAGGCCTCCCGTATGCGGTCACAGACCAAACCTCCTGAGCCATCCCTTTCGGTTGTAACGCCGTTAATGACGACTTACAATGCTGTAAGAAAGTACCGGGCTTCAAGCCACATCTTTTTCTGCACATGGCTAGTGTGAAAAACAGTTTCCACTAAATTGTTCCTTCCGATGTCGTGAAAAGACTATCGAATTTGAAGACCAGATACAATGACCCGCTTTTAAAGAACGAAAAGAATGAAAGTTACTCCTGGAAACGGCTATCTCACTTAGCATGAAGTAAATAAATAATAAAGATCTAAGACGTTAAATTCTCGTAACTTTCTCTACCCATTCTTACATAGGTAAAATAAGAATAGAGGGATACAGCGCTTATGCGGTAGTCAGATCGTTTTCGTGCTGGTCGCTATATGATTTTAAAATTCCATGTTCCTTGCATGACCAGGAGAAAAAAGCATGAACAACTTCATATTTCAGAGAAGTATCACCTTACTTTTACAGAGAACTATATGTACTGGAAAATTTAAACCAATAACAAGGAATATCTAGAAAAAGCTTAACTCAATAAAATGTATTTTACATACGCTGTGTACTTTAACGACATGCACATTCTTTTGTGCAGTTAATCTTTTTTTAAGTATTTATACGACTAGTAGCAGTACTTTAATGGGCCTCATTAAAGTGCACCTGTTCATTAAAGTACTGGTATTCGACCAATTAGAAGTGCCCACGTAACATTGTGAAAGAGCAAGTATCGATCATTCTCGCTTCGATCGACAACGGTACTAGCTCCAGTTTAGAAAAAAGTCAAAATGTCTGACACTAGTAACAGTGACCTTGAACTTACACCCCCCCCCCTATAAATTACGGCAAGATCACTCAATGTTACCAATAACTTGTTGCCACAACAGTCAATAAAGATGTACGAGAAATTCTATTCACAATTCATGGAGTGGAGAATGTCAAAAGGTATAAATTCGTTATCAGAAAACGTATTCCTAGTGCATTTCGAAGAATTGTCTCAAAATATGAAATCATCGACCTCGTAGACTCGCTGTTCCAGTTTGAAATCTGCACTCAACATTAGGCACCAAACTGACTTCTCTAAATACCCTAAAACTGAACAGCTTACTAAAACGCAAATCAGAAGCATATAAAGAGGGGGGGGGGGGAGCCAGAACATTTACACCTGATGAGTTGAAAACATTTATGAATCACGCACCTGATGTCAAATACCTAATGATACAAAGTTTATTTTTTAAATGTTACCAATGTTTTGTTACAATGTTTTAAGGTTAAACTGTGTCACACGTTAACAGCTGTTTATATGGAAGTAATATTTCTGCGCCTGGGTACTACGTACTACGTCACACTTTCTGTGCTTTAGATAAAACAATAACGATTGTAACATATCACTCAAACCAGATATGAATACTTTGAAATGAAACATTTAATTAGATAAATGATCGAGCATAAACAATCGTATGGAAATTTACTATAATGAAAATTGAAACGCTCGTAAACCTTCCTTCGCTCGGTTAATAATGATAATATTATAATTTTAATTACTACATGGCATTCTCGTTGCATAATATACTATTCTTAGCTTGGTTTGGGTATTAGTAATGGAAAAAGTGTACAGACATCACGAAAATATGTACACTAATGGGGAAAACACTTTGCAATTGAAAATCTCTCCTCAGCCTGTGGGAGGCTTCCTAACTTGCGTACAAAATCATTTCGGAAAATAAAATACCATGATTGGTTAAGTCGGTGACGAGCCTTTTAGCAGCTGACCGTTGAACATGTCAAGCACAAAGTGATAACTTCTCTCTCTCTCTCTCTCTCTCTCTCTCTCTCTCTCTCTCTCTCTCTCTCTCTCTCTCTCTCTCTCTCTCTCTCTCTCTCTCTCTCTCTCTCTCTCTCTCTCTCTCTCTCTCTCTCACACACACACTCACTCTCGCTCACTCTCTCTCTCTCTCTGTGTGTGTGTGTGTGTGTGTGTATGTGTGTGTGTGTGTGTGTGTGTGTGTGTGTGTGTGTGTGTGTGTGTGTGTGTGTGTGTGTGTGTGTGTGTAATTTATACGGTGGTGAAAAATGATCTGTTTCGGCTCTAGCTCTAATTAATCCATTCGTGGTCTTCGTTTTACACCCCTGTACCATATGTGAAGATTTTGCTACAAGGAAAACCTAACAGAGGCAAAACATTCTTCATTGTTTGTCAGATATAATTTCAGTGTATCACTGCCGTACTCAACATACATTACTAAAATACAGCTGTTTGCGACAGTATTCAACAACAGCACGAAGGTTCCCTCTATATTCGCTTTACTGCTTGTATGTTTTGAGAGTAAACAAGTTGGCTGAGCTGTAAATAACCCTAATCCGAAGTCAGTCGCCGAGTTCTTGCCATTTTTGCAATGGAATCTTATTTACTAGCTTTCCGGAGATGCATAGTGTATTTTTGTACTACAAATTTACCACTAATTGAATCATTCACCTGAACAGGTTGTACAGAACAAAATATTTTAGAAAAAAGGGATTCATCAATATGAAAACTAGCTTTCGCTCTGTTAAGTTTCAAATTAATAAAATTAAACCCTGTCATCTTTTTTTTACATCTAGCCACCCATCAATAAAATGCCACCAAAATCAGCAGCATTCCGTTTCATTGCCATTTATTTTATGCATTAAAAGTCCCAAAATGTTATGCCAAGTTTTACGTCCCATGCAATTGATTACATTACGTATACACTGATCCATCTTTAACCCAATTTCAACAAAATGTTGGTCAAGCTGTGTGTACGAATATTTACATTATGAAAATGCATTATTACTCTAAAACCCATAACGTAAAATTAAAAAATTGCCATTTTTTCTACTCATTGCAGTTATTCATGTGAATTGTGCGATTATTAGAAAAAAGGGTTATTCTAAAGTTTTCTGAAATTATTTTAATACACCAACTTCATTTAGGTAGGGTCAGGGAGTCAGTACCTACACTACATTCTGAGACAATCCTCGTTTGATACTGATTTTTAGATTTCGGCCACATTTAAACGTAAGTAGTGTATTTTGTTGTGTATAATAAAGTTGTGAAAATATATTACAAGGCAAGTACAAATGAATGGAACTAATTTATGAAGGCACTATTTATGATCGAAAAACACGAGACAACATATGATTGAAAAGCGCTAAAAGTTTATTTTACTGCAGTTTTTGTAAAAGATAAAATATTTATTAGGAAAGTTTCTGAAGCTAGGGAAATAAATTCAATTACAACGGCACTATGGCATTTTTACATGTTTTGGCGAAGATACATCAACAGGAAACCTCTACCGTTTGTAGTCCATTTAGACTGACTTCCCAACTAAGGCGCCCGCAGTACTAAAGCAGAATCAATTCCTGTCGCGTTATTATTATTATTGGTACACGTGAGAAGATATTCTGATGTCTGTAGCGTAGTGTTTTACTACATACGGCAACGCAGGCGGTGACACTGATGATTAAAGGCCGGAGGCGTGTGCGTTTTTCCATAGGTATACTGCACACGGACTGCATTCTTATTGCTTGCGCATGTAAACAACTACAGGTAGGTACAGCCTGACCATGACAACCACCTCGCTGTGAGAGGAAACAAAACAGTCTTTTTTTTTTTTTTTTTGTAATTTTACGTCCTCCAACGGTAAGTCATACTACACTTTCACCTTGCGTCTGCATTCACTGAAAGGCAATGTTTTACTATAGACAGACCACGAACAAAGTGCAGTCGGTGTGCGCATGCGCGAGCACAGTCTTCTCCCCTCCGCGCCATCAAAGCAACACATGACTCCCACCCCTTCGTACGCTGACCAGTGCTGTGCAACTTGTGCCATGGAGGAATGGCAACCTGAACAGACAGTTTGCGGTTAACCTGTAGTTCGCAGTGTCCTAGGCTACGTTATTTTAGACGAATGCACATTTGATGGTCGTGCTGTACATCTGACGTTACCCATACTTTGTGTCCAGCTAACTTGTATCGCTTGCGAGCGCACATCCCTCCGGCCTTTGCTGATAATACATGATATGAAAATGGAGCGATGGTGGGGAAACCGGAGATCCCGGAGAAAATCCGCCCGTATTGTCCACAAATCTCATTTTGCGGTCGTTTGGGATTGAACCCGGGCCGCCTTGGTGAGAGTTGAGCGGTATAACCACTCAGCCACGGCGCAGCCATGTCTCTGATTGGCTAATGTTACATAATGAATCGATTCCGACCACTGGTCGCATCCTTCATTCACTGGCTGGAGTATATTTGTTGGTATCCCGGTTCCATCTAGATTCTTGTAACTTAAGCTATCAGAAACGCAATATCTTTCCCACGTGGGGTAAATCACGCGATAGGAGTTGGGTTTACTGTGTTGATGTGGACAACTTATTTGCTATGCAAGTTTACATAATGGACCATACCTTCAGGAGCCCTCAGGAAAACGCTGGGCATGCTCTCTGCTGCACATCTTATGTTTAGTACCAATCTCTGAACGACCAGTCGATTTTTCCGTTCAATACTTTTGTGTAAATAGCCACGAATGATTTGTTTCTATATCTGTGACTTTTAAAACTGTACACTGATGAAATTAAATATGGCAAGTTCTGATGAGTTTAATACGAGGAGTATAACTTAACCCCCGCTCTGTTTTAACAGAACAGTATCAAAATGAACCTTCAAATAAAATCAGCATCTTTAAGACTCAAAATATCTGTACCGCCCTAGATCTTTCTCAAAGAGAGTGAAAAGTTACAAGAAAAAACAAAAGTAATGTTACCTAAATACTCGAGACTGTAGTAATAAATATCATTACCACTGCGATGACGTGCTAGTAAGAGACTGGCGGGAGGGGGGAGGCTGAAACACATAGGGACAGAGTCGTGTTTAAAATTCTGATATGCTTTCTGTATTAGAAAGGACTAGGATAGATGATTATTTGTTTGAAACTTCTCTAGTAATGAAGGAATGGAAATATGACGTTTATCGAGAAATTTTATCAACGATAGCAGTGCACAACTAGGTATGGTTGTGTTGAAAATGTGTGTTCAAAAAGTTGTGTTACTACTCAGGGCATTTATCTGTATAATGTGTTTACTTGCCAGGTATATAAAGAGAGTAAAGTGTATAGTCATGCTAGGGGTACCGCGTCGATTCCTGGCGGTGGGAGTGGGGATGTTTCTCCGACCTTGATAGTTCCCCCATCTTCCCCAGTCTGGAAGTATGAATGTGCGAATGTGTGCGTGATCTAATGATACAACCCAACGAATACGAGTTAACACCTTCGGTATGTCCCAAAGGAGAACGGCCGCCGTTATGACTACTGCAGTCAAATGCGGGGTATAAATGGAACAACAAAAAAGTGTATAGCGGAGCCTAGTCTTTGTTTAGAATCATAAGGAGTGGAGGCGAGATTTCATGACGGCTGAGTAATACATACTAATTGTATGTATCGTCAATGGTGTCTATAATTTATATTCAATGCGTATGCCTTTTCGTAGCGCAAGGGCCTAACGTGGCTCTTTTTGTAACTTATCAAGGTTATTTTTGTAGTCGACATTTAATACCATTACTTCAATTTAACCAGTATTGCATTATTTCCGCTCTAAAACAGAGATACAATTGATAACATACAAGGAACTTCGTAATATTGGCATTCCTTCCCTAATGTCAGCATTGTTATTTTTTTTTTCTGGAGTAATAAAATATTGCCTGCTTAGCACAATAATACAACGTAGCAATAGCCTCTCTAACGATAATATATGGCAGACTGAATAGTAATTAATTACAAACCAGTGTGGCAGGTTAAACATTCAATATGGCAATTATATAAAAACTTATTATAAAAGTTCACTATAAAAATGTATAATTGAGGTTACTTTTACATTTAATTAATGTTTCACAGTTATATCCCATTAACAGACTGGTGGAATGTAGTCAATTTAATATGTTGGACCTTAATATTTCTACAGAATGCGTTTTAAGTGACAAATGATTCAATCATCTGACAGTATGCCTATTTATTTGCCTGCCTATTTCAAGTTGTTAGCGCCTATTGCCCGAGCACTACTACATGAAAAGAAGAGATGATTCTTTTTATAATTGAAAGTTGCTAACGTGGGATACATATTTTAAATGTTTCTTTACCCTTCATATGAAAACCAATGAATCCTACACATCAAAAGGAGTGTTCACATTCGATTTACAACAACGGCACTTCAAAGCTAACAGGATACTCAACACACATGAACATGAGTCTTACTAGATATGTTATCAGTAATTTCATTAATTAAAAAAGCAGTACTCAATAAATGACCTTGAGAAGGCTTACTGCCCCTTTAGATAAGCTCGCTTCACTGGTAGTATTTACAAGTAAACAAGTAATAAGCTAGTTTGCTTCAAACAATTAAGTTTCACAACAAATTAACGTTCGCAGACAGTCTCAGATATCGCTTCGATCTTCCTTTCCGCATGAGATGCTCTTATATGCATTGATGTCTTATGTAAGCTAAAGTCGAACTGGTTTCAACTGATATTTTCCGCCATCGTCTACAGTAATTTTGAGTAAGTCTATCAACTTTATAGGGATAAGTTACACATTTTATTATGACCCGCTGCGTACGTCTCTAGAGCAATATTGCTTAAGTCATTTCTATAGGTTAAGTATAAACTGTTGAATAACATCACACGACTTTCTCTACCTAGTGCAATTTATTTTCATATCTAGTTTCAAAACTACTCTAAAGCTCTCTATAAGTACCTATGGTAAAGTCTTACATTTCATAAGCATTTTGGTGCTGAAATTTCAATAAAGGCTAGCTCCTTAAAATACTTGGAAAATTTAAATCAACGAGGAATTCTCAGAAACGATAAAAGGTTGACAAACTGCATATATTAATGTGTTTATTTGTTCTATAAAACCTTTTTCTATTACCTATCTATAACAAAACATTTTATTCCACCCAAAAATTGCAGATAGAATACATAAGCAGCACATTTCGAAACAGGTCTTATGTGTGACAGGAAGAAAGAGAAAACTAAAAACCAGAATATAGCACCAATATCAAAGTTCAGGATCTTCCAAGGATATATAACCATGGTTTTCAAGCAAATCTTGCCAACTTAAACTGCCCTAAATGACATTTGTGGACAATACGGGCTGGGGCGGATTTTCTCCGGGATCTCCGGTTTCCCCGCCATCGCTCCATTTTCATATCATGTATTATCAGCAAAGGCCGGAGGGATGTGCGCTCGCAAGCGATACAAGTTAGCTGGACACAAAGTATGGGTAACGTCAGATGTACAGCACGACCATCAAATGTGCATTCGTCTAAAATAACGTAGCCTAGGACACTGCGAACTATAGGTTAACCGCAAACTGTCTGTTCAGGTTGCCATTCCTCCATGGCACAAGTTGCACAGCACTGGTCAGCGTACGAAGGGGGTGGGAGTCATGTGTTGCTTTGATGGCGCGGAGGGGAGAAGACTGTGCTCGCGCATGCGCACACCGACTGCACTTTGTTCGTGGTCTGTCTATAGTAAAACATTGCCTTTCAAGTGAATGCAGACGCAAGGTGAAAGTGTAGTATGACTTACCGTTGGAGGACGTAAAATTACAAAAAAAAAAAAAAAAAAAAAAAAAAAAAAACGACTGTTTTGTTTCCTCTCACAGCGAGGTGGTTGTCATGGTCAGGCTGTACCTACCTGTAGTTGTTTACATGCGCAAGCAATAAGAATGCAGTCCGTGTGCAGTATACCTATGGAAAAACGCACACGCCTCCGGCCTTTAATCATCAGTGTCACCGCCTGCGTTGCCGTATGTAGTAAAACACTACGCTACAGACATCAGAATATCTTCTCACGTGTACCAATAATAATAATAACGCGACAGGAATTGATTCTGCTTTAGTACTGCGGGCGCCTTAGTTGGGAAGTCAGTCTAAATGGACTACAAACGGTAGAGGTGTCCTGTTGATGTATCTTCGCCAAAACATGTAAAAATGCCATAGTGCCGTTGTAATTGAATTTATTTCCCTAGCTTCAGAAACTTTCCTAATAAATATTTTATCTTTACAAAAACTGCAGTAAAATAAACTTTTAGCGCTTTTCAATCATATGTTGTCTCGTGTTTTTTCGATCATAAATAGTGCCTTCATAAATTAGTTCCATTCATTTGTACTTGCCTTGTAATATATTTTCACAACTTTATTATACACAACAAAATACACTACTTACGTTTAAATGTGGCCGAAATCTAAAAAACAGTATCAAACGAGGATTGTCTCAGAATGTAGTGTAGGTACTGACTCCCTGACCCTACCTAAATGAAGTTGGTGTATTAAAATAATTTCAGAAAACTTTAGAATAACCCTTTTTTCTAATAATCGCACAATTCACATGAATAACTGCAATGAGTAGAAAAAATGGCAATTTTTTAAATTTTACGTTATGGGTTTTAGAGTAATAATGCATTTTCATAATGTAAATATTCGTACACACAGCTTGACCAACATTTTGTTGAAATTGGGTTAAAGATGGATCAGTGTATACGTAATGTAATCAACTGCATGGGACGTAAAACTTGGCATAACATTTTGGGACTTTTAATGCATAAAATAAATGGCAATGAAACGGAATGCTGCTGATTTTGGTGGCATTTTATTGATGGGTGGCTAGATGTAAAAAAAAAGATGACAGGGTTTAATTTTATTAATTTGAAACTTAACAGAGCGAAAGCTAGTTTTTCATATTGATGAATCCCTTTTTTCTAAAATATTTTGTTCTGTACAACCTGTTCAGGTGAATGATTCAATTAGTGGTAAATTTGTAGTACAAAAATACACTATGCATCTCCGGAAAGCTAGTAAATAAGATTCCATTGCAAAAATGGCAAGAACTCGGCGACTGACTTCGGATTAGGGTTATTTACAGCTCAGCCAACTTGTTTACTCTCAAAACATACAAGCAGTAAAGCGAATATAGAGGGAACCTCGTGCTGTTGTTGAATACTGTCGCAAACAGCTGTATTTTAGTAATGTATGTTGAGTACGGCAGTGATACACTGAAATTATATCTGACAAACAATGAAGAATGTTTTGCCTCTGTTAGGTTTTCCTTGTAGCAAAATCTTCACATATGGTACAGGGGTGTAAAACGAAGACCAAGAATGGATTAATTAGAGCTAGAGCCGAAACAGATCATTTTTCACCACCGTATAAATTACAACACACACACA